>JAWHQI010000214.1:1275000-1875000 GCA_033032865.1 Dactylorhiza incarnata
ATTCTACTGTTTCCGTTTGTTGATGGGCTGTAAGTTTGAATCCCGTTTGAGAGGGGCTGATTGTAGCTTTCTTTAGGAATTAATGTTGAGAATTTTCCGTGTATGTTGAATGTTGCTGTGAAGTGTTTCCCACTTGAGAGTTCCAGTTATGTTTGCTTTTCCGATGATAGGGAAGATGAACAGTGGTGTTAGAAAAGCTTGAATGTCGTGTCCTGCTTTATGAGAGGACCTTTCCTGTTTTAGAGTTATGATGTATGGTGACTTGCTTCCATCGAATTTTTATGGTGAAGGTTTTGCTTGGTGCTGATTGTCAGCAAACGCTACGTTGAAAACTCCAAACGGAAACGTATTTGGAGTTCACAATTTCTGTTTGCTACGACAAGGGGAACAGAACGAAAGTTACGAACTTACTTCTCGGATTTAGAAACGAATCATTTTTTGCAAGAAAATTCAATTTAAACAAAATAGTAATTTTGTGCTTTATAAAAATCTAGCTGCGTAATTTCTTAAGTTCGCGCAACGCCCGCTCAAATTTTAATTTTAATTGCATGCATTAAGGGTTTCTTAGAAATAACCGACATGCGCGCAAGCCCTACGCGCCGCCCTGCATCACTCGGACCTGGATCTTCCCATTGTTTTGCGTAAAGAGGTCAGGGAGAGCACACAACCTCTTACTAATGCTGTCTCATATGCCAATCTCGGTCCCTCAAGCAGCAGGTTTGCATGGGCAGTCTCTACCATAACTATTCCTACTATACATGAGGAAACTCTTTGTATACCATATTGGAAAGCGAACATGGATGAGGAAATCTATGCCTTAACACCACGGGATATTTGGATTCTTGTCCCTACCCCATCTAGGGGAGATGATGTCGGGTGTTGCTGGGTTTTTTTCATCAAGTTTATCCTAGATGGCACTGTGGATAAGTACAAAGCTCGACTAGTTACCAAGGGGTTCACCCAAACATATGGTGATGATTTCTTTGACACATTTTCCTCCTTCCTTTAAATCGAGCTTGCCCTCAAGCTCGAACGAGGCTTGCACTGCTTGATCGTTGGGCTATTTGATATCTAACCAGAACAACTCCCGATATCGCGTTGTTGCAGCGGAGACTACATCAAGTGGCGGTACGTCCACGATAGCAGAAAAGATGACGATGAATGGGCGGAACAAGGGTGCCCGACCTTTGTCGAAGGTGACGATAGCTCAGGCGGAGAAAGAGTGTCGACGATTAGAATTGGCGGCGGCGATTTGGGGATGGTTGGTGGAAGAAATGGATCCGGAGGGGCCAACAGAGCAGGTGGTCGTAGAAGAGGTGGCGATGTGGCTGGAGGGTCCGACAAAGCAGGGGCCGGTAAAAGAGCCGGAGAAGTGAAGACTGCAGGGACTGGCGGCGGCGGTCAAACGACAAGGTCTGCAGAGAGCCGGGGAGCGGCTTTGGCCGTCGATGGGAGCGACGACTGTTTAAGTGGAATCAGCGGTGGCACGGGTTGCGGAGGAAAGGCGGATGTCAGATCATTAAGCTTGTGGAGTAGTGAGGTCATGTCGTCATGACGACGTGCATTAGCGCCTCGAAGTCATGCGTCCATGAATGTCATGAAGTTTTGCATGACATCCCGGAGAGCAGCCAGAAGATTGGTCGAGTCCACCATACTTTGGCGAATTAATTAAAAGGCGGTTACTAAAATGAACCGGTTTGAACAGGTGGCTGCATGGTCCTGGGGCACAGGTCCCAAAAAATGATATTTAAGACTGCTGTTGTTGGTGGTCCCGAGGAATGGAAATGCGTAAAATTGCAAGGATGGGCAGAAAAATCCAGAGTAGTGCCCGACTCGAAGGTGTGTTGGTGTGCGGGGGGAACGAAAAGAAAGGCGAGTGCAAGCCGCGTATGTCCAGGGAGACGTGCGGAACTGGCGGAGAGATTGTGGGATCTGCTTTGAAACTGAAGGCGTGGGCAATGCGTGAGCGTTTACAGGAGATGGACGTCGATGGAAGAGAACATGTGGCTCGATGAAGGAAGAAGCGGAATGGACAGCGTGGGCGGTGTCGTGGCAGAATGACAAAGGAAGGGCGTTGACTGGTTCCAGGACGGAAACAACGATGTTTCGACGTTTCTTCAACGTTGTTGGGCCAGGCAACTTCTTCTGCAGACGTCGGAGCAAATACAGTTATCGACGGAGTGAAAGAAGGAGGGCGGTGAAGTCACTGGTATTACTAGAGGAATCAGCTGTTGCAGACTATGCGAATGGATGGTGCGACAGCTGTTGTGGACGGCGACGGGTGTCCTGGCGTGGAGGAGCCTATCTCTGATACCAAGTTATTACGATCCTATCCAGGAGGTTGCTAGAGGAAGATTGGAGGACGACGGGAGGCAAAAAAATACAATGGAGTCGAAACCGCGGCTGCCTAAGCGGTGCTTGCTCAAGAGAGAGAGAGATAGAGCTTCCGAGATCTCATAAGGGGGACAAAGAATTATACTTCTTTCATTGCACAACCAAAGAAGACTCAAGTGGGTCCCTTAAATGGAACATACAAGGGCATTTATGTAAATAACCAAATACTTAACAATTACAAACACATAATGAAGAATACATAATAAGATTCGATAATAATGGGGCGTGAAGCACATAACACAACCCTATGGAATTGTTACATGATCCAATGATCTCCTTACGGCTCGAATATTAGCCAACTTATCTTGAGTGACTTGATTTCCCAAAGATAGCAACCATGAACTATAGACAAAACGATTAAATAGTATATGCAATTAAAAAAAGTTTAATAAGGGGTAACATAGAGACAATATAATTAGCTAGTTAATTTGAAAAGCTAAAAGTAGAATAAGCCAAACATTCTGATACATCTATGGAATTAGGATGTATTATTTCACATGCACATGTTAAGCAAGAAAAGACTGAACTCATATGCATAATCAAGGCTTAGCTGAGTTGTTTGTGTAACCTTTTCAGTCTCAGTAACTTCACTGGCTTTTTCTACACGAAAGTTGAGAGCCTCTTCTAGCTGGTGCCTGTTTTCAATATGGATGAAAAGATAAGTGAAGGCACGTACGGATAATTTCCTAAACAAAAATCCATATCTGAAAAGGTAGAATATCCTCAACGCAGTAGAAAACAATAACCACATTCAATATTAACGTGATCAAGGTAGAAATATTGAAAATATGATGCACAAAGCAGCCCAACAATGACAGAAAGAATGCATAAACTAGAAAAGAAAATAAGAGAGAAGGCCAAAAAGCCAGACTCGTGTAGACCTAAAAATGATGCATTTCCCGATGCATTTGTTTTGTGTGGAGATGAAAAGTAGATGTTCGGAGTTTGGAGAAGGAGATTGTGTCAAAATGAATGTTCTATGGCTTGTGTAAATTATAAAATTTTAGGGTTTTAAATAGAATAACTAATTTGATTCCCTAGGTCATAGATTGAAGATTCATGATAGAACATGCCGGCTGAAGCTACGAACAAGCCAACGAGCTAGGGAAGATCGATATCCTCCGACAGTATCTTCTCGGGTGACGAGTTGTATCTCCACCATCCAACCTAAGTTTCTATAAGTTTTTTTAATTAGTTATCCAAGATTTTGTAAGTGCTGTTTTTCGATGTTTCAAGGTTGATTCTCTGATTTAAGGGTTGTAATATTACAGTTGTAGGCTTGCTTAAGGGAGACAGTAGTCTCTAGGTCATGGGTTGAAGATTCATCAAAGAACACGTTGGTGGAAGTTCTGGACAAGCCAAAGGGCTTAGAGGAGGTTGATCTCCTCCAGCCTTATCTTATCCGGTGGCGAGCTGTATCTCGCCCGTCCTATAGGATTCTCTCAGGTTTTTTTAATTTGTTGTCCAAGAATTTATAAGTGCATTTTTTTTGGGATGTTTCATGATTGGTCCGCTGATTTAAGGGTTACAATTTTTAATTTGGTTTTCGGGCTGCGGACATCAAAGCGGCGCACAAATAAGATTTTGTGGGCTGTGTATATCAAAGAGCTGTGTATAGTGAGAGAGGGTATGATAATATAAATACCCTTTGCAAATCAATAACATGGAGTAAGCCATCATCTTTTCTAGAGTGACATAAGAAGACATGTCAGGATGAGAGTTGCCCGCATGTTAGTGTTAGCTTGCTCTGGTTCTGTGTGTGTGTGTGGGGGGGGGGGGGGGGGGGGACAGTGTGTCTTGGAGGGACAGGTTTAGAGGTTATGGCCTGTCCACTTTTGTACATATCAGAGTTGTAGTTATGAGGATATGTAAAAGATGTATCTCACGCGCACGCACACACATATTAAAAAGCTTTTGGTATTCTGCTTGGTATTGTGCTTAATATTAATTGCAAAATGCCTCTGCAAAAATAATAATCCAACAAGAGCTGCTTCTGATAAAGTAAGTAAAACATTTGGATTGTGGCGGTCTAGCGGGCCGTTACACCAGCGGTGGCCATTGCGTCGTTTCAAAAGAAGTCCCCGCCGCCTCTCATGCCATTGTCCTCCTCCTAGCCGCCGAGGCCGACATCACCAAACATTCCTGACATCGACCCCTCCGACGAATTTTAGGTAACGTCTGCAATTTCTTCGCCCACACGCTAGAGCAACTTTGCGTCCTGCCATCTCCATATCAACACTTGCGGATGAATTCGGTATCTTATGACTGGTCATCGATGTGGTTTCATGTGGTGGATGCCTATTTGGGGGAAAAGGGTGATCTCCGCTTCAACGAGCTTGAAGTTGATTTCTCCCTCACTGTCCCCACGGGTAGACTCGCCGCCTATTTCATCGTCCGGTCGGGGTTCATGGGCATTGGGGTCGCCAGTTAATGATGTGCTTGTGTTAGGGCTGGGCAGCCGCCTGACATGGGTTGGGTCTCCGAGCTTGTGAAGTGAGAGAAAATGCAGCTGCACTAAAACTGGAGGAAAGGAAACAAAAGGAAGACCTGAGAGTGTTCATTTGTTGCTGAATTCTTTTGCAGGGAGATGAAAAAAATATGCTGGAAGCTGAGAATTCTTAGAAGTTGTAATTATTTGATGTAAATTGCAATATCGTCCTAACTTTATTATATTGTCTTCAATCATGTTTCTATTGAGCTGTTTGATGTTGGTGCGAAGTTATGTAAAGTGCCCTATTTGAATTCAACTTAATTTCGTGCTTTTAATTTTAGCAGCATTTTATGAATGAATGAGAAGAAATTTTGTTTTCGGACTGCGGACATCAAAGCGGTGCTAATCTAAATACCCTTTGCAAATCAATAATGAAAGTGCACAGTGACTCCCCTGAGTATTCTCTAGGGGGGGGGGGGGGGGGTGAATAAAGATTTAAAACTTTTCTATAAAATGTGCACAGAAAAATAACAGTTCTAATTACTTAGCATCCAGAATTACAACCAGAATAAAATAAACACAGAATAATAAAACTAAATATGGAACAACACAGAAAATTATCACAGCACAGATGAGACGAGCTATAGTGGTTCCCCAAAATCTGGGTACTCCACTCTTCTACCACCTTGGTAGGAATACACTATCACAGTGTCCGAGTTTTTTGATAAGGAGACTCTTAGAACCAGGATCTGAGTCTTTTGTTAAGGAGACTAATAGAACCAAGACTAGATCTTTTGATAAGGAGATCTTGAACCAAAACTAGATCTTTTGTTAAGGAGATTAATACGAACTTGAAAGAGAATGCTTGAATCAAAGAAACACAGATACAATCCGGAGCAAGCTCCGACCAACTCTCGGAGGCTGGTTCCTCCAAAGAGCTTCTCTCTAATGAGAGCCCAAAAGACCAAAGATCCAAAGATAACCTAACTCCCCAAAGCCACCTCCTTATATAGGGAGAGGGGGGCTCACATCAAACCTAATACATTTAAAAGAAAACAATAATAATAAGATAAGTGTGTGCGTGCGCGTAACAGAGATCTTGAACCAGGCAGAATCCTTTGAATAGGGATTCTTAGAAAATAGAGTAAGAGAAAGAAGAAGAAGATTGTTCTTCTGAGATGTATCCTCTTGCAGCAGTCAATGAGGATTGAAGACACTAAGTGTTTTTTGGATCTTTCTTCAGAGAATGAATCCTTGCTTGAGAAAGATGCAAGGATTAGGTTAGCCCTGATCCAGTTGTTGATCTCTGTATATTCTGTATGCTTCTTTCAGAGAGGGAGAGGAAGAAGAAGCCTTCTGTGTATTTGTACAGAGTTGTCGTGTATTTTCTGTAAGAGAGAGAGAGAGCTGAAGCAGCAGAAGAATAAATGCTCATGTTGTTCTCTTTCTTTTGAATTCTGAATGTCTTATTCTTCTGTCGAATAGAGATAAATGTCTTTCCTCTTCTGATCTTTCTCTAGTTGGAATGTCCAAGAGGTATTATTGTTCTCTTTCTATTTTTGTTGTCAGCCCCTCAAAATCCTTTTGTATAACTTCCAAATTCATCATTGTTGAATCTCTGAAATTATTTTTTCTCTTCTTGTCCATGAACGACCCGTTACAATTCAAATAACTTCAATATATAACTTCTGAATAAACATCAGAATCTATTCAAGGAAGTATTCCAAAATTGTGTTTGTATTCGACGTTACGTCGAATAGCTTCTGACTTCTTATCGACGCACCTCTGAGTTCTACTAGAAGCAGCTTCGAAATCTTCCCCCAGCTTTGAGTTGAACTCTGCTATCGACGTTGCGTCGATTCCTTATCGACGGATCCGTCGAGATGAAGACATAGCCATTGAACTCTGACTTCTGCGTCGAATACAATTCGAAGTTGCGTCGACTTATAATGATGCTTTGACTGACTATGGCTTCTGAGTCGACTACAATTCAACGTTGCGTCGACTTCCAATGATGTGTCGACTCCCAGTCTGAGTTATCTTTACTTCTACTCGACGTTACTTCGACTTGCAATCGAAGCTGCGTCGACTTCTTTTCGACGCAGAATTAACTCAACTGAATTTTGCACTCCTTTTGACTAGACTTTGACACTCTAATGTGAGTGTGGCATCCTAGGACATCTAAAAATCATATTACCCTCACTATACAACATGGGTAATAACTCCTAGAAGGTGAAATCACTTTTACATAATTTGTAAGATAAATCAAGGGGATGTTTTTCCCAACAATCTCCCCTTATTTATCTTAACAAATTTTACATATTTTTTAAGTGATTTCAACATATTGAAAAAAATACAGTGTTCATAAAAGCATATTTTAACAGAATGATAACATAAACTAAAATGGTATGAAAAACGTCTGATTAATAGATATGAGTGTCCACCATAATTGTATCTCAGATAATGATACCATAATTGTTCATTTTCTTTTCACCTAGTTGTTACTAATCTTTGGAAGAATCTTTTCTTTTCCTTGAGAAGACCTACCTGTGTTGACATATTTCTTGCTGGAAATATGAGAGGCTCTTCCTCCTCCTCAGCAGTCTTGACATCATTCTTCTCTTCCTCCTCCTCAACAGTTTTATCAACATCTTTGTGAAGCTCCCCTGAAGTAATACAACATCTTCAGTAATATGGACAGCTTCACGAGCAATTATAGTGACATCCTTGATGATCTGCTCATCAGCTGTGAGGAGCTCCCCCTGGGTTGATGCAAGAAACTCCCCCTGGATTTGTGCAAGCCTTTCCTGATCTGTAGCAATCTCTCCTTCTTGAACAGCCTCCCCCTCTTGAACAGACATTTCCTTCTCTTGAACAGTCTCCCCCTCTTGAACATGCACTTCCTCCTCTTGAACAATCTCCCCCTTCTGAACCTTTCTGACACGGTTAAGAAAGATCTTGTTATCTTTGAGGAGGACACCAATGTATTGATTGCCTGAATTGATTCATTTGTTTCTTTTAGTTCATTTTTCCATCTGAGAATATTTCCTTTGAAATTTCCTTGATTGAGTCTGTAGCAAGTCAGAAAAAGTCTCAGTGGCCAGGTCCACTGCTTTAGAGATTACTTGATCAATATCAAAAGGAGGTATAATATAGGGGGTAGAAGCTAAGTTATCAAGGCGGGCGCCTAGGCGCGCCTGAGGCGCCGGGCGCACCCCGTTGCGCCCCAGCAAGGCTTAAGCGGGCGATGTGCTTGAGGCGCGCCTAGGCGCACCCGAGGCGCACCTAGGCGCCCAAATGCTGAATTTCAGTGAATTGGGCGCCCAATTCGCAGAAATTCAGCGAATTGGGCGCGCTGAAATTCAGCAAATTGGGCGCCCAATTCGCTGAAATTCAGCGATTTGGGCGCCCCATTCGCTGAAATTCAGCGATTTGGGTGCCCAATTCGCTGAATTTCAGCTAATTGTGTGCGCCATTCGCTGAATTTCAGCTAATTGGGCGCACAATTTGCTGATTTTCCATGAATTGGGCCCCCAATTAACTGATTTTATTTTTTTCCCATATTTGCGCCTCATGCGCCACACGCGCGCGCCTGCGCCTAGGCTCCAGGGCCCCTTTGCGCCTCGGTGCGCCTTGCGCCTTTAATAACTTAGGGTAGAAGGTGTATCAATGGGAGGGGTTGGTATGTCAGTAGGAGGAGTTGGTTGAGGGTGATTTTGTGCTAGAGGAGCAGAAAGAGTAACTTGAAGATTAGGTTGTGGTGAAGAGATCTGTGTTGGATGTTCTTCAGCTAGGGTATCTTGTATGAATGTTTCCTGTTCTTGTGCAGTTGGAGATGAAGGAGGAGATGATGGAACTTGACCAGGTTTCAAAATTTGTCGTGTCCACTTGGAGATGATCCCTATGTTTATTCTTTTTCCAGGAGGAATGAACACTCATTTGGATCTGCACACCATTGGGTAGTGGTGATATGGGACTTGACTCATGATCCTCATGTATGCATTTTCTTTGTGGGCATACTTGTGACCAATTAGTTTAAGGAGGCACCCCCAGTGGATTCTTTTGTTGAGAACCAATACTCCCATGATTTGAAGTTGCTGTTTGGGAATTGCATCATGAGCAGAAATTTTACATAGAAGGGCCTTGCCTCTATGTCTGCGAAGAACCTGTATTCTTCTGAAAAATCATTCTTCTTTAGATTGATTGCTCTGTCTTTGTTGAAATTCAAGATTTGCAGTGCTTGCTGGGTTTCTGCCGCCGTTAATTCAGATGAGTCATCACCTAAAGGTAGATCGAAGGTGAGACTCAATAACTCCTCAGTGATATGGATATTATGGTCAGAGATTATCCCTTAGAAAGACCCAACCTCTCCAATATGAATATTGTCTTTCAACTCCGTCAATTCGACATCATATATATTGCCTCTTGTAGAAATCAATTTTGTGAGTCCTGTTGTTTGAAATAGACCCAAGATCCCTTTGAAGTTTTTTGCCACAACATTAAACGAGTCGATGTCAACATCGAATCCTGAGTTCACTTTTGGAGGAGCCATTTGATCTTATAGCAGTACCTGCAAAAACAAAACTAGGGAGGGAGAAAGGAACGGGAACAAGAACGCGAGAAAGCAAGAAAGCAAGAGATAGAAAATTCGAAAGCGTGAAATGATCTAACATCTGTGTTGCTTAAAGAAGGCGATTCGTCGTAACTTCGGGTTATACTCGAAGCAACGTCGAAAAGAAGTAGATTCAGCGTGCCAAAATATGTTGAAGTAGCTTCTAGAAGCAGGGTCTGTGCGCGCTTGAAAAGTCGACGTAGCGTCGAGTAGAAATCGACGCGACTTTGAATTCATGCAGCAACTATTAAGTCGACGCATGCGTCGATATGAATTCAACGTTGCGTCGATTGCTATTCGAATTAACTATCTCAGACAGCTCTTGAAGCTGGCGTCGAGTAAAACTCAACGGTACATCGAATTCTATTCGACGCAGCTCTGAATTAACATATGCATTTTCTTAAAGAAATTTTGCTATTTTTCCCAGCAATAGATTTTTATTTGAAAATAGCATTTATTATATAATATGTGTGAATTAGAAAGCTCCATCAAGGGGCTTAGAAAAGAGGTCACCCCTTTGATTTTCTGTAGTTCCACTTTGAAGATTTAATTTCCCCTTCTCTATATTGTCTTTGAGGAAGAGACCCTAAGTTTCCTGCACATGAAATTTAAATATTAGAGGGTACCCAGGTTCCTTGGGCCCTTTGCTTTTACTATTATAAGGTGATATGAAAGAATAGAGTGGTCTTTCATTATACCCTTTTGGATGACAGAATAAGTCTATCATACCAAGATATGTTATCTAGGTACTGAAAATTTGCATAGAATTTATCTTTGTATAGTAAATCAATAGAATGCCTAATGATTTTTCTTTTGTTTTTTTATTTTTGATTATTGCTCATTGGTTTTTCTGAATAATTCTTGCATAGAGTTCTTTTCTCATTATTAAGATTCACCCTACTAAATATAGTAATTTTATCAAGATGGTTATTTTGTTCTTCACACATTTGACTTATTTTATTTACTTGTTTTTCACTAGGTCTAATAAATACTATATGATTTTTCTAAGCTGGTTTGCTGGAAGTTACAATGCTACTTGATAGATCTGCTCCTAAACCAAGATATCTAAATCTCATAGAGAGATTCTTTGTGATATCTTTTAGCTTTTGACTGCTCCCATTGAGTGAGTCTTCAAAGGCCTTTGCCTTTGTAAACTCTTCTTTTAGTGTTACATTTTCATCAGTTAACTCATGTATTTCTGTTTCCTTTTTATATATCTTATTCCTTAATTCATAATTCACAGAGTACATATTATCTTTCTTAAGCTCTTCTAATTCTTCCTTACCTGTTTTAAATTCTTTTTGAATTTTAAGATAATCATGGTAAAATTCTTTAAAACAATTCTTAAAATCTTTTGAAGTAAAATCAAAGTCATCAAATAGAGATACCTGATCTTCTTCAGATGACTCTTCCAAAGTCATTAAGCAGGCTTCTTCGGCAGCAGTTTCTTCATCACTTTCAGATGAAGAGCTTGACTCAGATTCTGAGTTACTCTAGGTTTCAGCTATGAAAAGTTGAAACCTCTTCCTTTCTTCTTATCCTTCTTTTTGAAGGACTTCTTCTTGTGCTCCATCTTACTGCTTTTGTCCTTCTGCTCTTCTGGACAATCAGGGGCAACGTGTCATGGCTTTCTGCAGGCAAAGCAAATTACTTCCTGCTTTGGAGTCTTATCAAACCTTGGCTTGTTTGAGCTCCTCTCTTTTCTTCTTGAGTCTTCAATCTTGACCCACCTTCTAAGCCTTCTGGCCAAAAGAAACATCTCTTCTTCAGAGGTAGAAGACTCTCCTTCAGCAGCCTTCAGTGTTATGGTCCTTTCTTTTGGAGTTGAGACTTTCTCCTTTGCTTCAGTCTCAGCTCTACTTTTCAACAGCAACTCATAGGACTTGAGCTTGCCAAGTAAGGCATCAGTGGAGATCTCCTTGTGGCATCTGGGCTCTTTGATGACCCAGATCCTTGAGTCTCAAGTGCATGAGAAGCACATGAGGAGCTTGTCATTGATCTCAGTTAATGAGATCTTCTTATCCAGTCTCTTAAACTCATTAATGATGATGCTGAATCTTTCATACATTTCAGCAACATTCTCTTCAGATTTCTTTTGAAAGTTCTCATATTGGGATATGAGAAGAGACTTCATGTCCTTTCTTTCATCTGAGCTCGCTTCAATTAATCTGGATAGTGACTCTCGGATTTCCTTTGCTGATTGGCATTCAACCACTTTCTGGAATATGTCATCTAACATAGTTGACACCAAGATATTCATAGCCTTTGCATCACAGGCTTTCACCTTCTTCTCAGCATCAGTCCACTCAGCTCTGGGGACAAGTTCTTGAGTTACAGTCTCACTAGCATCTTTTCTGTATGGCATTGGAGGACCTGACAAAATAACATCAAAGATGTCCTCATCAATAAAATTTATATACAATTTTATTCCGGCCTTCCAGAGTGTAAACTTATTCAGATTACACACTGGTGGTCTAATGGATCTAATTGCTTTAGATTTTTCTTCCCTGATCTTATTTGTAGCCTCTTATATTTTACTTTAATATAGGTTACGACCATTATTTCAAGAAATGAGGGTGGGGTTAGGAGCAGGAGTGAGCGGTGTTGTCGCCAAAGCGTAATGAGATGAGCTTAATGAGCAGAAGAGCATGACAACAAAGAGAGGGGGGTAAGAGCGCTCGGAAGTTGACGTGATATCGCTGATAAAGGTGTATACTAAGAGCGGGGCTCAGCAGAGGCGATGATGTGAGCTCGCAGAGGTCACAGGTGCCAGACAGAGACCTCACAGATGGATCGCAGAGAGGTTGTTGGCTGAGAGTTCATGAAGAGCTCATAGAGAGATGGGGAAATCTCGCAGGAGAGATCGCGGATGCAGGCGATGCAGTCGCGGATGGCACTAGAACTCCCAGGAAGTTGTCCCTCTGATGTCGCAGATCGCAAACGGGGATGCCGTAGATCGCTTTAACGTCGCAGCTTGTAGGAAATTGCTGTTCGCGGTCACATATTGCACAAGAAATCGCTCGCAGTCGTAGAAAGTCCATCGCGGTCGCAGGAAGTCACTCACGGTTGTAGAATATGAAGCTCACAGGAAGTCGCTAGCAGTTGCAGTTGCAAATTACAGAAGAGATCGTAAGAATGTTTCAGTCTCGCCAGACACCCTATGAACGCAAGTGGAAGATGACACATGTTGGAGGGAGATCGACAGGGGAACTTGCACGCGGAAGAGGTCGCACGCCGAGACCACCAGTTGGTTCTCTATAAAAGGGGAAGGGGGTCTGTTTTCCATAAGTAGTGGATGTATTGTACTTGGCGAGCTTGGTGGAATAACTTTGTAGAAGAGGACGCGGAAGCTAGTTTGGAAAAACAACACAAAGGGCAAGTGCATCCACAATCTCTTGCGCAAGGCCGGGAAATTCACGCGAAACTAAATAGATTTGTGCAAGGTCGGGAAAAATTACGCGAGAGGAGAAATTTAGAGAGCAATGAAAATTTGTCATGTTTTGATACCATGTGAGAATTAAATAATTAAATAATAAAGATGAAAATGTACAATGGGCTTCATTTTGGGCTTTTTATAAATGGGCTTCAACATATAACACACATGTAATTTACTATCATTCATAGATAGATCTAGATCCGTAAAGCAAGCAATAAGTCACATTATAAGTTCAATTGTTTTACTTCCAACGAACACCTCATTTAAAGAGTATCTACCTAAACAACTTTAAACCTCTAGCATGTTCCATATGCGTACACATATTTCTCGAAAATTTCCATTTGGAAGAAGAGAAATAACCAAATGAACATAAGTTGCTGTGTAAAACATATCTTATAAAATAAAATATAAGGGAGTGTGACCTTTGATCTGAAATACGCATTTCTGCCTTTGAGAATGAGTTGGCAAGGGACTCTGCTAGAACTTTTAATCTGTCGATCTGCAGGTTTAGTGTAGTAAAATGTCTCAAAACAAAACTCAGGAAGATATCATTTCACATTAGAGAAAGAATAAAAGGCTCCTGAATTACTGACTGTGAGCTTTTGGTTAAAGGCTATAGATTAAACTATGCTTGACTATATCTAATATAGATAGTCTTTAGAAGTTAACTATTAAATCTGAACAAAAATTACAATATAAGAACTACTAAAAAGCTGAAAATAGAAAAAGATGCTCTTTTTTCCTTCAGTTTTTTCATGTTCGGGCATTGTGTGTGTGCGTGTGTGTGTGTGGTTGGTGGACGACAGTGAGAGTATATGTAGGTGCTTACATAAGTCAGAATTACTAATCCAATCATATGTGTTTGCGAAATCCATGTAAAAGGCCCATGTACAGGCCCATTTAGATTCTCTTCTCTTTAGTCTCACACCTTGTATAGGTTTTTTTGTCTCTCTCTCTCCAATATATATGTGTATTCTTCCTTTATATTGTGATACATGAGAAATATATTCCTTTTCTACATGGTATCAGAGCAAACGGTCTCTCTCTTATTCTGACCACAGAACAACCCGTTTTTTAAGACCGCATCTTGTGCGGTCTATTTTTTTTAGACCGCAGCCCGCTCTCCTGCGAGGATCCTTCCCCTCTGCTCCTCTTCGTCGCTCTTTATAGGCTTCGCAGCCTGTACAGTGGGCCCCCCTCCGCTGCTAATCTCGCCGATCTCCCTCTCATCTGCCGATCTCGCAAACCGCCCGGGTTCTCCTGTCGCTGCGACCTCTCCCTGCCGGTCTCCTTCTGCTCCCAGTAGCGGTCTCCTCTCAGATCGCCGCTCTTGCCGCTGCTCCACACGATCTGGCTCAGGTCGCTGCTCCTCTGCTTCGCACGGTCTGCCTCAGATCGCCGCTCTTGTCGCTGCTCCGCACGATCTGGCTCAGATCGCTGCGGTCTCCTCTATCATTGCTCCCAGTCGCCAACAGTTCTGGTTTCTGATCGGCCTCTTCTAGTCGACAGCCTTCTTCTACTCGTAGCCTGCCCGCCCCTCCTCTCTATTCTTTGCTTCCTTGTCGCTGCTCACCAGCGGCCTCATCTCTCTGATCGCCAGTTTTCGTGCGGTCTCTCTTCTTGCGGCCTTTTTCCTCTTTCAGCCTGCTGTTCCTTAGCTCGTTGCCCGCTGCCGCTCCAGACTGCCGCGTTCTCTCCTTCTCGCGCGGTTTGCTCAGACCGCAGTCCCTTCTGCTCAGACCGCTGCTGCTTCTCGGCTTAGACCGCCCCTCAGACCGCAGTCCTCTTTGCTGCTCCGTTCACGGTTCGGTCTCATGGGTTCCTCGGTCAACTCCACTGATTTGCCGGCTGCTCGTGTAGCTCCTCCTCCCGAACTCCGCGATGAGTTGCGGATCACCACGATTTCCCTGTCCGGCAAGAAAAACTATGTGCCTTGGGTGCACTCTGTTCGCCGGGTCCTTCGGGCCAAAGGACTTTTGCTTCATCTCACGCAGCCACCTCCCTCCCCTTCTACCGATGATTGGATGCGGAATGACGGTAGAGTTCAGACATGGCTTCTCAACTCTATGGATGGGGAACCATACCAAATGGCCATGTATCACGAGACGGCCAAGGGCATGTGGGATGAGCTTCATTCCTTGTACTCGGGCAAGGACAGCCTCCAGCACCTCTATGACATTATTACTGATCTCCAGGCTTTGGATACGGGCGGGGCTGCGGACATGACCTCCTTTGTTGCTCGTGCTAAGGGTCTTACTGAAGCATGGATCCAGCATCAACCATCTACCACTGATCTTGCGACTCAACGGGCTCAGAAGGAAGCCGTATGTATTACTATGATGATGGCCCGTGTTCCTCCACATCTGCACAGTGTTCGCGCTCAGATACTCTCCTCCACTACCACCCCCTCCCTTCATGATGTTTGCTCTATGTTACTCAGGGTAACTCCTCCTTCTGAGACTCCCACAGTTTTCTCTCCAGTTCTTCTTCAGCAACCTCTCCTGCCCACTCCTCCTCCTGCTCGTGGGCCTTCCACCAGGGGAGGACGCCACCCGTCTCGGGGACGAGGACGTGGTGGCCGCTCTTCTTTGAAGTGTACTTACTGCTCTCGTGAGGGTCATTTAGAAGCTACATGCTACCGAGAACATGGTCTGCCTCCGCATCTAGCCGCTTCCGCTACTCCAGCTCCTTCTGCTGCCCCTGATACTTCCACCCTTGGTGCACCTACTCGCCAGGAATATGAAGACCTTCGCACTCAGTTCCAGCAGCTCCAAGGCAGTATTGATAGGCCATCTGGCTCGGTTGCCTCTTTCTCTATTCAAGGTATAACCTGTCTTTCTTACAACTCTCACTGGATCGTTGACTCTGGAGCAACTCATCATATAACATCTCAGAAACCGCCTCGGTATTCGACAACCTCTCACCCGCCATCTATTATTGTTGCGAATGGGGACACTACCCCGGTCTCTGGTGCTGCTGATCTCCGCCTCACTCCTACCTTGCTACTCTCCTCCGTCCTTCATGTTCCGGGCTCCCCGTTTAACTTGCTTTCTGTTAGTCAGTTAACACGGGATCTTGACTGTTGCATAACTTTCTCTCCTTCATCTTTTGTTTTGCAGGATCGCCGTACACGGAGTACCATTGGTAGCGGTCGGCTGACGAATGGGCTATATCTCTTGGATCTCCCACCTATCAGTCTTTCTTCTATCTCCACTTCTGACTGACATCGTCGTCTTGGGCATGCTCCCCTTCCGGTTCTCAAGAAAGCTCTTCCTGGTATTTCACTCCAAGAGTTCACTTGTGAATCGTGTATCTACGGCAAGCAACATCGAGTTTCTTTTTCTCCTTCTTGTACCCGGAGTGATACTCCGTTATCTTTAGTTCATTCTGATGTATGGGGTCCATACAGGATCCCCAGTGTATTTGGACATCGCTACTTTATCACTTTTATTGATGACTACTCGCATATTACTTGGCTTTATTTTCTTCATGATCGCACTGAGATAACTTCTGTGTTTCGTGCTTTTTTATCTGAAACACGTACGCAGTTCTCGACGCCTCTTAAAATACTCCGCAACGATAATGCCCGCGAGTACACAGGTCGGTCCTTCTCCACTCTGTGCTCTGAGTTTGGTGTTATCCACCAAACCTCCTGTGCCTACACACCTCAACAAAATGGCGTGGCCGAACGGAAAAATCGCCATCTTCTCGATATCGCTCGGTCCCTCATGTTCCAAATGCAGGTCCCAACAGAATTTTGGCACTTTGCTATTTCAACTGCTTGTCACCTCATCAATCGCATGCCCTCATCCGTTCTCAGCTTTGCCACTCCACTAAGCCTTCTTCTTCCTTCCACTCCTCCTTTCTCCTTCACACCCCGAGTCTGTGTGTGTGTGTTATGTTCACCACCTCGGTCCGCCGACAGACAAACTTGCTGCTCGTGTTACCAAACAGATGTTTGTTGGCTACTCTCGAACTCAGAAGGGCTATGTGTGCTATTCTCCTGCAACAGGAAAAGTGACTGTCTCGGCCGATGTCACCTTCTGTGAAGATCAACCGTTCCACCTATCCACCTCTCCCCAATCCCTACCTTCTACTATTACTCGTCCTATCGTTCCAGTCACACCTTCCTGTCCACCGTCTCCTCCATCCCCGCCTTTGATTCATCCGCCCATTCGCTACGTCTATTGTCGCCGTAAATCCAAGGATATTTCCATACCGGAGCCGTCTGCTACAAATGACACACCGACCGCGGTTGATCCAGCATCTTCCTCTACGGCTCATCCTATGGCTAGCTATGTGTCTCTACACCGGCTTTCTCCACCACTACACCAGTTTGCTACATCTCTTTCCTCCATCTCTATTCCTAACTCTGTGCAGGAGGCGCTTCAGCATCCGGGGTGGCGGGCAGCTATGGAAGAGGAGATGAATGCCCTCTGGGCTAATCAAACCTGGGAACTGGTTCCCCTTCCTCCGGGTCAACATTGTGTTAGTTGCAAATGGGTATTTGCGGTCAAACAAAATGCGGATGGGACTATTGATCGCTTAAAAGCCCGTCTCGTGGCACGGGGTTTCACTCAGCAACACGGCTTGGATTATGAGGAAACCTTTTCTCCAGTAGCAAAACTCAACACTGTTCGGGTTCTTCTCTTCGTTGCTGTGCACCGCCGTTGGCCCCTTCTTCAACTCGATATTAAGAATGCCTTCCTTAACAGTGATCTAAAGGAAACTGTCTTTATGTGCCAACCTCCTGGGTTTGAGACCACGGGGGAGTCTCGTGAAGTTCGCGTTTGCCGCCTTCTAAAAGCTCTTTATGGTCTCAAACAGTCACCACGAGCTTGGTTTGATAAGTTCTGCAAGGTTCTCTTAGCACTTGGGTTTACTCGAAGCTCCGCCGACTTCTCCCTATTCACCAAGCATGGACCAACTGGCACTGTGATCCTTCTTGTCTACATTGATAATATCCTGATTACTGACGATGACCTCTCTGGGATACAACAGCTCAAGGAACATCTAAACTCGGCCTTCCAGACAAAGGATCTTGGAAATATTCGATACTTCCTTGGGATTGAAGTCGCCCGACGACCCGATGGGTTGGTTATGTCCCAACGGAAGTACTGCATCGACTTACTTCATGAAGCAGGATACTCCGGGTGCAAACCTGCAGATACTCCGATGGATGCTAATCAGAAATTGTGTGTTGCTGGGTCAGACTCTGACCAGCTTCTTGAGAATCCAGAATATTACCGACGATTGGTTGAGAAACTGATCTACCTAACGGTTACTCGACCGGATATCTTGTTTGTTGTTGGTGTTGTGAGTCGCTTCATGCATACTCCGCGCACTTCTCACATTCAAGCTGTTGAGCGTATTCTCAGATATCTAAAGACTGCTCCGGGACAAGGCCTTGTCTACAAACCATCCAACTCACCATCTCTTCTTGCTTACTCGGATGCTGACTATGCCGGGTCCCCTGATGATAGGCGTTCCACGACTGGCTTCTGCACTTATTTTGGTGGGCACCTCATAACATGGCGAAGCAAGAAACAGACTGTGGTCGCCCGCTCCTCGGCTGAGTCTGAATACAAGGCTATGGCTGCTGTTGTGTCAGAATTAACATGGCTTGAAAGTCTTCTTGGTGACTTGGGTGTTAGACTTTCTTCTCCGACAACACTCCGGTGCGACAGTCAGGCTGCAATTCATATAGCCAACAATCCAGTTTTCCATGAGCGAACAAAGCATATCGAGGTTGACTGTCACTTCATCAGAGAAAAGGTTTAAGCAAAGAAGGTAGAATTGGAGCATGTTCCTGCTGCGAGATAAATTGCTGACATCCTAACAAAAGCTCTTTCTCGGCCACTATATCTTCAGTTCTTATCCAAGCTGGGTGCCTACGATTTGTACGCTCCAGCTTGCGGGGGAGTGTTAGCGAAATCCATGTAAAAGGCCCATGTACAGGCCCATTTAGATCCTCTTCTCTTTAGTCCCACACCTTGTATAGGTTTTTTTGTCTCTCTCTCTCTCCTATATATATGTGTATTCTTCCTTTATATTATGATACATGAGAAATATATTCCTTTTCTACAATATGAATGAAATTGACAATAAGAAGTAAATGGTAGATATCACTCTGGTTTCCAAAATTTATGTGGTTCAGGTTGGTTTAGAACTCTCTATTTTAGCAGTGTACAAGAATATTTTATGAAGGTACTTTTGTGAGTATAAACTTTAATTGAGAGAAAAGTGAAAAAAATTACTACATTTTCTTTCAATTTTCACATGAATGACCTTAAATACTTGAAGCAAGTTTTTAAAACTCCGAGGCGTTAAATTTATCATCTGCCTATTGTACTCCACTGCCCTAGTTTAGGTGGGGGCAAGCCTTGGAGGTCCCAGAAAGGATAAACTCGATTTTCTACAAACGTAGTTGTGAAGTTTGGAAATTAAATTTATTATTTTATCAATCTTACATATTACATTGAGGCTCTTCTCTTTATACAGAGTAGAAGAGGAGAAATAATCTTTATTAGGACATGTGAGACTAAATACAAGAGATATGAAGGATCTATAATGGACCCTTATATTGGGCTTTTACAATGAGCTTTAGCACTCCCCCTCAAGCTGGAGCATGCATATCAATCATTCTCAGCTTTGTGCATATATCAGAAAAGGTTGAAGAAATAAGTTTAGTGAAAATATCAACAAGCTCTTTGTCTGATGTTATAAACGGATTGCATGTATGCTTGTTGATAGTTTACTCTATGATGAAGTGATAATTCACTTCTATATGCTTTGTTATTTCACACAACACATGATTTTTAGATACGTAGATGACAATTTTATTAGAACAAAACATCAGTAGAGGATACTTGTAAGTTTCACCAAAATCATCCAAACATTTCCTCAACCATTTTAACTCACAAGTAGTCAGAGTCATGCTTCTGTATTCAACTTCCGCACTTGACCTGGACATCACTGTTTGTTTCTTACTTCTCCAGATAACAAGATTTTCCCTCACATGTGTAGTATCATAAAGTAGATTTTTAGTCTCTGCATAGCTTGCGTCTAAATAGGCTTCAATACGTAAATGATTATTTCTTTTAAATAGAAGAGCCTTGAAGGAAAATCCCTTGATAAATTCCAATATTTTTAATGCAGCTTCAAGATGACACTCCTTGGGAGTATGCATAAACTGATCGACTTTTCCAACAACGAAAGAGATGCAGGTCTAGTCATAGAGAGATAGAAGAGCTTACCGACCAACGCTTGTAACAAGTAATATCCTTGAGAGATGTCTTATCCCAAAGTCAGTATGTGTTCATGGCTATTGGATTTCGGGTAGGCTTCGCCCCAAGAAGGCGTGTTTCTTCAAGTAGATCAAGGGCATACTTTCGTTGGGAAAGAACCATGTCGTTGTTGCGTCTCGCATTCTCAAACTCCAAAAATATTGAGCGAGTCCTCATATCTTTGGTTACAAAATGTGTTTGAAGATGTTTTTTTGTTATTTTTATGTTAGCAAAGTAATCTCCAATGGGAAGAATATTATCCATATATATGGCAAGAATAATCATACCTTGGTCAATCTTTTGAATGAAGAGAGATTGATCTGCATTGCTTTGAGAAAAACCAATGGTAGAAACAATATGACGGAACTTGTCAAATCATGCTCTGGGGCTTTGTTTAAGACCATATATGGCCTTCTGCAGTTTGCATACGTGAGACTTTTCACGAGCAACATAATCAGGGAAGTTGCTCCATATAGACTAGTTCATGCAACTCTCAATATACGAAGACATTTTTAACATCCAGGTGAAACATTTTTCAATCCCAATTGACAGTAACGTAGAAGAGAACTCATAGAGTGATAATACGAGCAACCAGAGAGAATGTGTCAAAAAACTCAATACTACATGTCTGGGTAAACTCTTTTGCAACCAAAGGAGCTTTATATCGAACAACAGTGCAGTCGGGGAGAAATTTGATGATGAACATCCAACATCTAACAATATCGCCACTAGGAGGTGTGAGAACAAAGGTACAAGTACCCCGTGATGTTAATGCAGAGATCTTGACGCAGGACGGGTGTAAAGAGTGTGTATGTGCCCTAACGGAACTCTAATGGGTAAATGAATGCAAGTGTAGGATGTATGGAATTCTAAAATGATGCAATGCATATGCAATTATCCGACAAACAAATGCAATAAATTATGAAATTAATCTAGGCAACGCAAACATGCACGATAGAGATTAGGTGTTAGAAACAAAGAGCACGTTCAAGAGAACTAAAGTAAGATTGGGCAAACTTTCACCAATCCCAAATCCTATATAATTCAACAAGTTCAACAAAAAGCGAAATAAACGTTCCAATTAGAACTTACACAAGCATTCAAGACCAAATTAGGAGATTTGTTGCAATTTCAAGCATCTAACAGCGGTTCCAAGGCTGATGTGTTGCTGATTTCAGAGTTCCTACACCAATTTTGGTTCCCGGAGGTCAAGGAATACTGGAGAATGACAGCCGGATGGAGTAAGCACCAGGATTGGCCGCTGAAGGTAGTCTTGGGGGTTGGAGTGTCATGGAAGAGGAGACCAAGTGATGCAGTTCTGCAATCCAGTGAAGCAGAGGGCCGCCTATAGCAGTTGGCGGCCAAGAATGGTGACGGTTGGGATTCCACCAAGAGGTGGCCGTCAGGGGCAGGAGAAGAGCCCCAGAAACCGAGTGTAGCAGGAGGCTGGACGCAAGTACCAGGATGCAGGACTTGACAAGACATGGTACAGGCTTTCTTTAGGGAGAGTCGATGCAGGTTACATGAGGGAGGAAAGCCATTCTCGGAGAGGATATGTCGCCTGGAATATGAGACGAAACACCCACTGTGGGCTGTCAGGAGAAATCATGTTATACGGCGGTTTGGTGGGATAACTTTGCAAGGCGCTTGTGTCATCAGGAAATTTCTCCAGCCGGAAATGTCGAGGAAGTTAGGGAAGGGCCATAACTACCCGTAACCATGGGTGGTTCTTAAATTAGATGCTCATTCGACGGTTGCCAGGATTCATGTGGTTTGCGTGGGAGATGACATCCGACTGATTTGGGGTATACAGTGAAATGAAGGGGAAAAGGGGAATTAGGATTCAACACCTAATGTGTCACGAATTCGGTACCGTGAAATAATCACAAAATCTGGAATCTCTCAAAATTCTGCAATAATTTAAATTGAACTCCAAATCCCATATTTATAGGCTAAAATGAAAGTAACGGACAACTATGATTGACCGACATGAAATACAAAAAAAAGGTACGTAAATAGCGTACAAAAAGATATGAAAATACATAGGAAATGTCTCGTTGATCCTAACTCCTTCTATGAATGTAAACCCGAACGGGCTCCGATACGGGTTGGCCTGCCCGAGATCTATGATCCCCATCAGATCTCCTCATCCATAGTTGCTTTCTAATAAGGTATACAAAGAGCTTTGTGATATGTTGAAGAGATAATAGTGGAAGATAAGTCAAAGGCGAACCCGCGGTAAGAAGAACTGAGGTTGGCATAAGAAACCACATTAGCAATTGGATATTTAGTATATATTTGTGCTCCTTTTCGTAGAGCAATGTGAACAGTCTGGTCAAAGTTCTCCGAGTGAATGGAACCTTTTGAAGAGGAGAAAGAGCTGGCTTGAAAACTGTCATGGGGGGAAGCGGGAGTGGAAGGAGTAATACGAAAGGGAAAAGTATGACGTATTTCAAAATGATAAGGAAAAGGTAGGACGAAAGGATGAGGTCTTTGCGTAGGAAGGGGTGCAGGAGATGCGACATCAGGTGGAAAAGCATGAATGATAGGAATAGATGACACAGATGTTGGCAGAATGGAGTTAGGAGATATGGGAGGTAAGATGTCAAGAGAAAGGAATCCACCGTTCTTGGAAAAGTAGGGAGTAGCCTCGATGAAAGTGACATCTGTTGAGACATGCTCACATTTAAAAATTGGGTCAATGCAGCGATAACCCTTTTGAGTAGGAGAGTATCCCACGAAAATACATTTGGTGGCGTGATTGGAGAGCTTGTCACGACCAGATGCTGGAGTGTGAACAAAGACAGTACAACCAAAAATGCGAGTGTGCGGAAAATAGGCATCGTCTCGATGAAGAATAAAAAGGGAGTCTTACCTTAAAGAGTAGAAGAGAGCATACAATTAAGGTGCATAAAAGAAGTGAGAACGACATGACCCCAATATTATCTGGGAACATTCATCTAACATAACAGAGTGCGGGCAACATCGAGAAGATGATGTTTTTTGTGCTCGTCCACCCCATTTTGTTGTAATGTATGTCGACAACTGGTCTAACGAATGACGTCGCCGGAACAACAAAAAACGGAAAATTATTGGGTCATATTCTTTTGCATTATATGTACGTAGAATTTTCAAAGCAGTAACTAATTAGTGTGAAATTTATTAAAGTTCAAATTGTTCTTTAAGAAAATACAACCAAATACATCTAAGTAATCATCGATAAAAGTAACAAAATACACGCTTCTTGCGCCAACAAACTTAAAGGGACTTGAATCCCAAACATTAGAACGAGCAAGATCAAAAGGTCCTAAAGAACTCTTACATAATTTAACAGAAAAATTAGTTTGGTGATGCTAGCCATATTGGCGGGCTTCAAATTCTAGGATATACTCAGAAAGAAAAGATGGTAGAAGCTTCTAAAGAAGACGTAGAGGAGGATGGTGTTATGTGGTTGCCGGAGTAGTAGCTGGAGGAGTAGATGACCGGAGGAGGATGGCGTTATGTGTTGTTACGCGTGAAGACGAAGGCACGGTTGCTGGAGACGATCCTTCGGATGTTGCAGACGACGTGGTAATGACGTCTCGCAAGGAAATGGGCCTAGGTTTTGCAGGTGGAGCGTGGTGAGGAGGAAGAAGGAAGGAATCGCTCTGATACCAAGTTGCTATGTGCTCGTCGGAGTAGATGACCGGAGGAGGATGGTGTTATGTGTTGTTACGCGTGAAGACGAAGGCACGGTTGCTGGAGACGATCCTTCGGTTGTTGCAGACGACGTGGTAATGACGTCTCGCAAGGAAATGGGTCTAGGTTTTGCAGGTGGAGCGTGGTGAGGAGGAAGAAGGAAGGAATCGCTCTGATACCAAGTTGTTACGTGCTCGTCGGAGTAGTGGTCAGAGGGGTAAATGACGGCGTAGGGTACTGTGGAGCTGAACCGCAGTTGCCTAGGCAGGGCGTGCTCGGGAGGAGAGAGCTACCAAAATCGCATACACAAGACAAAGGAAATGGAAAATACTTCTTGGATAACATTATAAGACCCAAGGAATCCTTTAAATAGAAGATACAAGTGCATAAATGTAAATCCCCGACACTTCGACTAAAATACGATAAAACCTAATGAAGGGGACACAATAAAACCATTATACACCACATAAAGACACAACATAATAACTGGGCACGAACCATAACAAATGACATAGACGATGATGCCATTGAATTAGGGACACATGAAACCGTTGTAACAGATGCTGAGAAAGAGGAAAGATCCTCTAGAAAATAGAGCCCCCTTGTGATTCAGCCCCGACAGTAATTGTCTTCTTTTATTGAAGGTCCTAGAAATAACAATGAGTTGAAAAGAATGAAACACAACAAATTAAATGTTTCGTAAATGCATTGACAAACAAGAGATTGCAAGAAAAATTTGGGATATTGATGCAACCTGCATCACATCGTTTTGATTTTGTTCGCACCTTTATATTTTATTTCGTAGCATATGTTTACTCACATGTTCGTTTTTTTTATTCTCCAATTATGTATTTTTATTGCGCATCTCACTCGCGCATGTTTGTACGACTTATTAGAGTGATCGCCCAATAAGACCTGAATGGAATGATTCGTCAAATTAGGTAACGTGGTAATTAAGGCAAGCGGTGAAATTAAATTGTCAAATTAAGTATCACTACGTTCTTTTCATTCACCGCCACACTCCTGCTTGGACCCCCACTTCAGGAAGAAAAATACGACTTTAATGTACCAAATGGCCCGGACTCGATGCCACTTTTATCGGTTGTTAACTTACCAAATGGCCCTTGTGTTTTTGAGTTCGCCCGCGTTATATCTGATGATTACCTATCCCAAACACCTCACTATATCAATTTTATAATTGGTGACCGCATGTTTTTTCACCTCATTATCATCTGATTATGAGTGAACCCGTTGAGTTTCATTGTCATATTATTAATCTATTTAGACGTCACTATGTTAAGAGGATAAAGAGTACCCTACGGACATTCACACCTCATAAAGACACGCGCTTTAAGGGTTTTTATGGAAAACTTTAAAAGATAAATTTGGGATCAAAATTAAATTTTGTGGCGCTCGCCAAATTCAATCAAATGATAAAATTGAGGTATTTGATATAAGTCTAGTAATCACATGTAAGTTCCTAACAAAAGACCGAATAATACAACATGATCTAATAATTCAACAAGCCGAGCCTTATTGCCTTGTATCTTGTTTATACCATTCTTTTCTCACTTTGTGATGTCTGTCCCATTGAGCATGCTTACTTTATATTTAATCTCTACTCTCTTCCACTTGGTATCATCCGTCTCTTTGATGCTCTGGATTTTATTGATCAATTAAATTATATGCATGAAATTACAGATAACCGTCTACGAGCATCTTCGACAAATTATAACTTCATGGCGGATTTTATCCTCGGGGGTTATAATTTTTTGAAGGAGATGAGTTTCTTGCATCTTTCGGGAAAAAGAGGTTACCTACATGTCATGAGTTATAAAGTGTAACATCCGTAATTTACTACGAATTTAATTTGATTGCAGGGCCCGACCGCGAGCAATCTTGACCAAGCAAATGTCTTTTAAAGGTACGACGCTGTTTCGGCCAATTATCGCGCGCTGTTGAATAATTAAGCCGCAGTCACTATAAGATATTCGACGCAACTTAGTATAGATGTGAGGTCGTAGTGTTCGAATTTTAAGAAAGTATAAGGGCGAAATACAAATAAAAATAAAATAAAATATTTCCATTTTCCCCCCTCTCCATTACCATAACCGTAGCCCTCACGCGTTTTACCGTTCCAATTAAAGGCTCGCACCCCCCACGTATTGCGTAACTCCTTTTCCCCTCGAGAAATAGCTGAATCACTCTACTCCCAGACGATCCCTCTCTCGCCGTCTCCTCACGCAGAAGCCCGTCGATCCCTAGTTTTCGTTTTCCCCGTCTCAATCGATCGACGTCAGGTGCGTCTCCTCCCGTCGCCGATAGCTATCCCTGGTGTCCCCCTGACCGGCGACTGGAATCGTGGTCTTCAACGACGGGATTAGTCGACGGCTTGGACTTCGGCGTTCCCTTTCCAGGTGCGACGTGTGCAGCAGCCGGCGGTGGTGTTTTTCTTTTCTCCTTTACAGCAGAGGATCGTGCACTAATTAAGCCGGTTGGACCCTCCCAGGCAGAGGTCGACGACTGTGCCTGCGCAGGTAACCGCCATTTTTCCCCTTCAGTTTTTCTGCCCCGTCAGCCTTGTGCAGCCACTGTTTAAGCCAAGTGAAGCATTTCCTCTCAGTCCAGTGGATTCGTTTTTCCACTTTCGTGGTTTCTCCTTCCTTCCTTGGCCGTTTCCCTTGTCTAATTAGGGTTTCGTTTTCTTCTTCCAGGATTTTCAGGAACTCTCTTGTGAGATCCGGGGTTTCCCTCAGCGGAGGGACTCTTTAAAAATCGATTCCTGACAAAGGGGGGTAATTACTCCCTCTACTGTTACTCGTATATGACTTGAACTCTAAACCCTAGTGAAAGAGATTTGAAGATCTCTCTAATTCAGCGGTTTGATCCCTTTTAGGTTTGGAGAAACCCTAGTGGTGGAGGAAGGATCGAGAATTATAGGCTCGCTCCTTCTGACTCGGCTTCATCGTTGAGATTTTGTCCGTGCTAGGGAGCTAGAAGGAGTAAGTTGTGAAGTTTTCAGCAAAGCAGTGAAATCATGCCACCACGTCATGTGTACGAACGCCGCAATGCTACGGTAAGAAATTCTATTCTTTTTGGTTAGACATACCAGATAATTATATGCATAGTTTGTATTCCTTGTATAGAAGGAGGATAATTATAATAGTGTAAAACCACGTATATCTAGACATTAATGTTCAACACGTTAGTGAACTACGACATATGATTAGTCAGTCTAACAATTTTAAAGAAATTCCAACTGGTAAAGGAAGATAATGAGGAGGCATGATTGAGACTCTCCATCGTGAAAGATGGAGGTGCACTATCTTACTCATGGGGCGTAGTAGACCCTATGAGCCTCAAATGCAGGGAGATGTTTTCTCCAATAGAAATTCAGAAGATGCAAGTCTATGTCCGTGAGACATTAGAACCTCTGCGTTCGCTAGTTGGGACTCGAATCGTTAGAATGCGCATAAACAGTTTCTCAGCATAAAATTTTAAGAAGAATAATCACTAGACAAACATCACTCAGCATACGACAAAATTTAGAAATGGTATTATAGTTAACCTTTCTTTTTGGAGCTTGAATAATTATGTTTAAGATGTTTATAAACTAGAACAGACATTTATGTTAAGCATTTTATAGAAAAGCATGCATATTATAGCATTGTATAAATAGTTTACTTTTGTAGAATAACAGTATCATTTTCAAAAGAGAAAGCAAGAAATCATGTTCTTTATAAATTATTTTTAGTGTCACTAAGAAGAATGGTCTTTCATACTCTTCAGTTGAGCTGACCCATTTTTGGGCTTCTCATTACAGGAGTCACAGGTAAGGTGTTGCGCCTAGGATGAGCTTGCCTGCAGTTTGCCCTTCTTTTAGTTCGTTTACATGATGTAGTTGTTCTTATAGTTCTGTTCTGTGTTTTTGGACTTGTATCGGAATCTCTCTAATGGTTCTTGTATCAGACTATGTTTAAGATTTCAGTATTTCAAGTATTTGGACACTTTCATTTTTAGTGGCTCTGTGAATTCAGATTTTGAGGTACACTTTTACCCTTAGTTTCTTTTTATTACTTCCGCTGTAAGTACTCTTTTGACAATTCTTCATTTATGTCTACTATGTATCAATTTAAATACTATTGCTTAGTTTACTTCTTATCACGGGGCCCGGCCGGACTGCTGATTCGTTGATAAACTAAGTTAGGGTGTTACAATTGGTATCAGAGCCAGGTTTAGGATCCCACGACCCAGAAAGTTCACAGAGCCTTAGGATTTCAACTGAATCATTCTTTGACGTTAGAGTCATCAAGATTTCATCTAGCTCAGCTATGCGTTGGATGAAAATATCTTTCTAGTAGATCCTCCTTTGTGTCTCGTACATCAATAACTCTTTCTCTTCCATCGTATAGGCACCGCGTGCCAACGAAGCGGGCGAGCCTAAGCGGCAGAATACCACTCCTGAGATAGTCATGGATGACGGTGGTGCACCAGCAGCAGCACCAGCGGTACCAGAACCTACCGACTTAGCAGCCGTTATTGCCAGGGCAGTGGCCTTAGCTCTGCTGGAATTCAGAAATGGACTGCCTGCAGCAGATCCAGCAGCAGTTCCTGTACCAGCTGCCGGAGAATTAGGAATGGATCGTTATCTGAGGAATTTCCGGGATCTTCAGCCCTCCAATTTCAATGGAGAAGAAACACCAATGGAGAACGATGATTGGCTGATAAAGACCCGCAACCTGCTCGAAGTGATGAAGTGCCCAGAGAACAAGAAGGTCCCTCTAGCTGCCTTTCTCCTGAAAGGTGAGGCAAATTTGTGGTGGACTAGGCATCTTGCGGACGATCCTACTGGTAAGTAATGTTGTTCAGATTACCTCTTTTTCCCAGAATACTGTCTGTTTAACTTAATGATAAATTGGATTTCATTTATGTTAGGTCGTACAGCAGATATGTTCACGTGGAACAATTTCTCGGCGGCACTAGCTAGCTGGTTTGTGCCCCCGTCCGAGCGCCGCAGTCTTCAGGAGAAGTACCTCAGACTCATTCAGGGGGACAGGATTGTAATAGCCTACGAGCGGGAGTTAACTCACTTGTCTCGTTATGCGGGCAATATGCAAGGGGATGAGAACGAGAAATGCAGCCGGTTCGTGGACGGACTGCGAGACTCTCTGAGGCAGCCATCGATGACGATGGTAAATGCCGATTACAGGAGCTTGGTGGACACAGCGAGGAAGCTGGAAGCTGATCAGCAGAAGGTGCAAAAGCGTAATAATTTCCGTTCAAAGCGGCCTCAGGATGCACCACAACAGCAGCAGAATAGGAATAGCCAAGGAAAGAACTGGAACAAGAAGCAGAGATCTGACGACAAGAAAAGGGGTCAGACCGGGTCCAAGGTCAAAGATTACCCCCTCTGTCCTAAATGCTACCGCCACCATCTGGGTGAGTGTTTAGCTGTTGCAGGAGTTTGCTACAAATGCCAACAACCGGGACATATAGTCCGTTACTGCCAGGGAACTCCCGTGGTTCAGGTACGAAATTTCATTTGAGTAATCTTCTTAAGTTATACCTTTCCCTCAGTAGGCCTATAAGTATGATTCTTTTGTAGTCGAAGTTTGAGGTCGGTGGTCCTAGCAGAAGCGACAAAGGAAAGTCTCATGTCGGATCCGAGGAGAAAAATACTGCAGGACGAAGTCCGGTGCAACCCAGAGCTTATGGGATAGGCCAGAAGGAAGCTAAGGATCAGGAGAACGTGGTGACAGGTATGTGTACGTCCTAGACGATTTAGCACATCTATTCTTAGTGACACTAAAATAATACCTTTGTTGCATTCATGCATGTAGGAATACTTATGATACGAAACTTTCCCTCCAAGATTCTCTTTGACACGGGTGCCTCACACTCGTTCATAGCAGAATCTTTGGTGCGTAGACTGGGTTTAGGAGTCCTTCCAGAGTCAGCATCGTTAGAGGTTATGATGCCTAATGGATCCTTTTTGCAGACCAGGAATAAGTGTAGAGTTCCAGTGTGGTTTGGTAAAACTGAAATCACTGTAGAAGCTTTACTCCTTCCCATTGCAGGATTCGACCTGATAGTGGGTATGGATTGGTTATCGGTTGTGAATACAAAGATTGGCTGCAGGAATAAAGTGATACAGTTCGAAGGACCCAACCAAGTTGCCTTTACCTTCCAAATCATGAAGGGAGTATCCAATTTGATAATTTCCTCAATCAAGGCTATAAGATGCATCAATAAGGGTTGTGCAACCTTCTTGGTACTGATGAATGCTGAAGCCAAGGTTGATCTTCCTGAAGTGCCTGTTGTTAAGGAGTTCCCTGATGTCTTTCCAGAGGAATTACCTGGCGCCCCTCCTACCAAAGAGATTGACTTCCAGATAGATCTTATACCTGGAGCTGCCCCAGTGGCCAAGAGTCCTTACCGAATGACTCCCAGAGAACTTGCCGAGTTGAAGATCCAGTTGCAAGAATTGATCGACTTGGGTTTCATTCGCCCTAGCACCTCACCTTGGAGTGCCCCCGTGCTGTTTGTTAAGAAGAAAGATGGTAGCCTGAGGTTATGCATAGACTACCGTGAACTGAACAAACTAACAGTTAAAAATAAGTACCCTATTCCCAGGATAGATGATTTGTTTGACCAGCTCGAGGGATCTAGCACGTTCTCCAAACTAGATCTGAGGTCGGGTTACCACCAGTTGAGAATTCGAGATGTGGACATTCAGAAGATGGCGTTCAGCACTAGATATGGACACTATGAGTTCGTGGTCATGCCGTTCGGGTTAACTAATGCCCCGTCCGCTTTTATGGATCTGATGAATAGGGTGTTTCAAGAACTACTAGACAGATTCGTTATCGTCTTCATAGACGATATATTGGTTTATTCAAAGAGTCAAGAAGATCACACCGAGCACCTCTGGACGGTGTTGAGCACTCTCAGAAGGAATCAGTTGTATGCCAAGTTTTCAAAGTGCGAGTTTTGGCTTTCAGAGGTTGCATTCTTGGGACACGTCATCAGTCAGAAGGGTCTCGCGGTGGATCCGAAAAAGATAGAAGCAATAAAGGATTGGCCAAGGCCGAAGGCAGTGACTGAAGTTCGCAGTTTTCTCGGTCTAGCAGGATATTACAGGAGGTTCATTAAGAACTTCTCAAAAATAGCGTTACCAATGACTACACTTACCAGGAAGGGGAAAGCCTTCACGTGGACAGTTGAGTGTGAGTTTGTGTTTGAGTTGAAATCTAGATTGATGGCCGCCCCGATTTTGAGCTTACCTTCAGGCTCAGAAGGATTTCAGATATATAGCGATGCCTCAGGTCAAGGGTTGGGTTGTGTACGTATGCAGCATGGTAAGGTCATAGCTTACGCCTCCAGGCAGTTAAAGGTTCACGAGAGAAATTATCCTGTGCACGATTTGGAACTTGCACCGGTCATCCACGCCTTGAAGATTTGGAGACACTACCTCTACGGAGTTCGTTGTGAGGTATTTACGGATCATAATAGTCTCAGGTATATATATGATCAGAAGAGCTTAATATGAGACAACGAAGGTGGGTGGAATTCCTCTCAGATTATGATATTGGTATCCAATACCACCCGGGGAAAGCAAATGTGGTGGCTGACGTGCTTAGTAGAAGAGGTTCAAATTATGCCCTCATTACTCAGCAGGAAGAGCTTGTGCGAGATCTGGAGAGGTTGGAGATCAGTATCATACCACGCTCCAATCTTGGTGCTGCAAGATTAAATTGGATGGAAATCACTTGCGATATTAAAGATAGGATCAGAACGGCGTCACCCCTAGATCCGAAGATGGTAGAGGTTTGGGACTTGACCCAGGCTGGTCAGAAGGAGAGGTTCAGCATTCAAGAGGGCTTACTTCTTTTCGATAGTAGAGTATGCATTCCAGACGTTGGTCACCTTCGAGAGGATATAATGTTTGAAGCTCATAATTCCAGATATTCGATAAATCCGGTTAGCACGAAGATGTATGCAGATCTTAAGAAGTCAGTTTGGTGGTCAGGTTTGAAGAGTGATGTAGCAGAATATGTTGGATGGTGTGAAACATGCAAGTTGGTTAAAGCCGAGTGCCAGAGACCAGGGGGCAAGTTGAAGCCCTTACCTATTCCGGAGTGGAACTTTGAAGATATATCGATGGATTTTGTTCACGGCTTTCCCCGATCGCAGAGTGGGAATGATTCATTATGGGTTATAGTCGATCGTCTTTCCAAGGTTGCCCATTTCATTCCCAATAAGAAAACAGATCAGGGACCGAGATTGGCTCAGTTATACGTAGATGAGATAGTCCGACTCTATGGTGTTCCCAAGACTATTATTTCTGATAGAGATGGCAGGTTTACCTCCAAGGAATGGAAGTTCGTTCAGGAGCGTCTGGGCACTAAGCTGCTTTTCAGTACAACCTTCCACCCTCAGACAGATGGGCAGACAGAACGCACAAATAGAACTATGGAAGATATGCTCTGTATGTGCATTCTAGACTTTGGTGGAAAGTGGGAGAAGTATGTCACCTTAGTAGAGTTCTCCTACAATAATAGTTTTCAAGCAAGCATTGGGATGACGCCTTTTGAGGCTCTTTATGGTAGGCGGTGTCGGACACCGTTGTGCTGGGTTGAAGTTGAAGAGAGGTCTTCCAACAAAGAATCATGGGTTGACAAGACCACAACGCGAATCAACCTTATTCAAGAGCGCATGAAAACAACGCAGGATCGTCAGGCCAAATATTATAATCAGAGGCATAGATCGGTGGAATTCAGCGTGGGAGATTATGTATATCTGAAGGTCAGACCAGTCAAGGGCGTCTCTCGAAACAAGCGGATGAAGAAATTGAGTCCAAGGTTCGTTGGTCCTTTCAAGGTACTGGAGCGCATAGGTGAGGTTGCATATAGGTTGGCCCTACCTGAGGAAATGAGTGGTTTACACGATGTTTTCCACGTCTCCTATCTGAGGAGAGCAGTCAGAGATTCAAAGCAGATAGTCAGTACTGAGGAAGAACAAATTGAACCAAACTTAAGCATCAACATTAAGCCAGTCAAGATAGTGGACTCAAGAATTCAGAAGCTCAGGAACAGAGAGTTTCGTTTTGTAAAAGTTCTTTGGATGAATTGTGGTCGACCAGAGTACTCTCGGGAATTTAACTTGATTGCAGGGCCCGACCGCGAGCAATCTTGACCAAGCAAATGTCTTTTAAAGGTACGACGTTGTTTCGGCCAATTATCGCACGCTGTTGAATAATTAAGTCGTAGTCACTATAAGATATTCGACGCAACTTAGTATAGATGTGAGGTCGTAGTGTTCGAATTTTAAGAAAGTATAAGGGCGAAATACAAATACAAATAAAATAAAATATTTCCATTCTTCCCCCTCTCCATTACCATAACCGTAGCCCTCACACGTTTTACCGTTCCAATTAAAGGCTCGCACCCCCCCCCCCCCCCCCCACGTATTGCGTAACTCCTTTTCCCCTCGAGAAATTGCCGAATCACTCTACACCCAGACGATCCCTCTCGCGCCGTCGCCTCACGCAGAAGCCCGCCGATCCCTAGTTTTTGTTTTCCCCGTCTCAATCGATCGACGTCAGGTGCGTCTCCTCCCGTCGTCGATAGCTATCCCTGGTGTCCCCCTGACCGGCGACTGGAATCGTGGTCTTCAACGACGGGATTAGTCGACGGCTTGGACTTTGGCGTTCCCTTTCCAGGTGCGACGTGTGCAGCAGCCGGCGGTGGTGTTTTTCTTTTCTCCTTTACAGCAGAGGATCGTGCACTGATTCAGCCGATTGGACCCTCCCAGGCAGAGGTCGACGACTATGCCTGCGCAAGTAACCGCCATTTTTCTCCTTCAGTTTTTCTGCCCCGTCAGCCTTGTGCAGCCACTGTTTTAGCCAAGTGAAGCATTTCTTCTCAGTCCAGTGGATTCGTTTTTCCACTTTCGTGGTTTCTCATTCCTTCCTTGGCTGTTTCCCTTGTCTAATTAGGGTTTCGTTTTCTTCTTCCAGGATTTTCAGGAACTCCCTTGTGAGATCCGGGGTTTCCCTCAGCGGTGGGACTCTTTAAAAATCGATTCCTGACAAAGGGGGTAATTACTCCCTCCCTCTGCTGTTACTCGTATATGACTTGAACTCTAAACCCTAGTGAAAGAGATTTGAAGATCTCTCTAATTCAGCGGTTTGATCCCTTTTAGGTTTGGAGAAACCCTAGTGGTGGAGGAAGGATCGAGAATTATAGGCTCGCTCCTTCTGACTCAGCTTCATCGTTGAGATTTTGTCCGTGCTAGGGAGCTAAAAGGAGTAAGTTGTGTAGTTTTCAGCAGAGCAGAGAAATCATGCCACCACGTCATGTGTACGAACGCCGCAATGCTACGGTAAGAAATTTTATTCTTTTGGTTAGACATACCAGATAATTATATGCATAGTTTGTATTCCTTGTATAGAAGGAGCATAATTATAATAGTGTACAACCACGTATATCTAGACATTAATGTTCAACACGTTAGTGAACTACGACATATGATTAGTCAGTCTAATAATTTTAAAGAAATTCCAACTGGTAAAGGAAGATAATTAGGAGGCATGATTGAGACTCTCTCCATCGTGAAAGATAGAGGCGCACTATCTTACTCATGGGGCGTAGTAGACCCTATGAGCCTCAAATGCAAGGAGATGTTTTCTCCAATAGAAATTCAGAAGATGCGAGTCTAAGTCCGTGAGACATTAGAACCTCTGCGTTCGCTAGTTGGGACTCGAATCGTTAGAATGCGCATAAACAGTTTCTCAGCATAAGATTTTAAGAAGAATAATCACTAGACAAACATCACTCAGCATACGACAAAATTTAGAAATGGTATTATAGTTAACCTTTCTTTTTGAAGCTTGAATAATTATGTTTAAGATGTTTACAAACTAGAACAGACATTTATGTTAAGCATTTTATAGAAAAACATGCATATTATAGCATTGTATAAATAGTTTACTTTTGTAGAATAACAGTATCGTTTTCAAAAGAGAAAGCAAGAAATCATGTTCTATATAAATTATTTTTAGTGTCACTAAGAAGAATGGTCTTTCTTACTCTTCAGTTTGGCTGACCCATTTTTGGGCTTCTCATTACAGGAGTCACGGGTGGGGTGTTACGCCTAGGATGAGCTTGCATGCAGTTTGCCCTTCTTTTAGTTCGTTTACATGATGTAGTTGTTCTTATAGTTCTGTTATGTGTTTTTGGGCTTGTATCCGAATCTCTCTAATGGTTCTTGTATCAGACTATGTTTAAGATTTCAGTATTTCAAGTATTTGGACACTTTCATTTTTAGTGGCTCTGTGAATTCAGATTTTGAGGTACACTTTACCCTTAGTTTCCTTTTATTACTTCCGCTGTAAGTACTCTTTTGACACTTCTTCATTTATGCCTACTATGTATCAATTTAAATATTGTTGCTTAGTTTACTTCTTATCACGGGGCCCGGCCGGACTGCTGATTCGTTGATAAACTAAGTTAGGGTGTTACATAAAGAAGGATCCGTCCTTTGTCTCACCGCCTACTACAACCCAGAGTTTCCCACACCTCATTTACCTTTCAGACTTATCTTGGAGGAGTTTGCTCAATTCTTGGTTATTCAGCAGCATAATTGTAGCAGAGTTGTTTCAGATCGATGGAATTCCTAGTAGCGGGCCACATTACATTCTCGATGGGTCGAGATTTTCAACCCCGGGAGAATTGATGCAAACTGCATCACATCGTTTTGATTTTGTTTGCGCCTTTATATTTTATTTCGTAGCATATGTTCTCGCACATATTCGTTTCTTTTATTCTCCAATTATGTATTTTATTACGCATCTCACTCGCGCATGTTTGTACGACAAGCGATGAAATTAAATTGTTAAATTAAGTATTTCTTACAATTTTTGGAATTAAAGAAAGAAATATAAAAAAATATTTTCTTTCATTTTAGAAATATTCAATGAGGAGAATATGGAATCCTCCAAATGTAAACTTTAAATTCCTCTCAAATATTTGCTTTAAAAAAGAATCCTTTTTAAAAACCATCCCTTTCTTTGAAGGAACCACCCTGATTTGGCTGCTGGGGAATAAATGAGGAAACATAAATCCTCTGTTGCTCGACAAACCCAGTCGCACGACAACCTTCTTGATTTCGACTCCAGCAACTGACGACGCCCTCTGCTAGACTCACCGGCCGACGCTAAGGTTCGTCGGGCCCCGACGAACTCCCCTCCGAGGATCTTCGTTCATCTCGCCATCTCGGCGAGGACTAGTCCGACACACACCGCTCCCGTCAAACATGTTTGCCTCTAGCGATCTCAACCATCTCCAAATTCTCTGTTTCCACCGTCCAAGACCTCCAAGGCATTCACCACCCCTGTTCGACCGCTGCCGACTCATCTACAACCACCTGGTTCCAGTCGACAACCATTTTTCCAGTTCTCTAGTTCATAAAATCATCCCGACAGTCTCTCCTTCAAGTTGATGCCCAAGGTATATTTCCCGTCTCATTCTTGCCCGTATGGTGTGAGTTAAATTTTAGACATCTCTTTTACTTGAACTTAATATTCAGAGTTGACTAAATTAACATTGTGCCTTTTTGTCGTCGATTTGAGATTTTTTTTGTTCTCATCCTATGCTTTGGCATGTGGGTTGTTAGTTAATGATTCGTATTCGATCTATTGATAGGCTCTTGCATGAGCCCTGCGAACCTTAAATTAATTAACTCTCTTTTACTGTTAAAAAGTCGAACAAGCTCGCTGAATTTTATCAAGATCGCAAAATTATTTTTAAATCAATTTTAGGATTTTCGGTTAACATCAGACATATAAAGCATCGTCCTGTTTGAGACAGAAGGTAGTAGTAACAACTCTAGTTCCACAACTCGGAGCAAGAGAGACATCTGTCGTGAGCACTGGTGGTAACCGGGTATGCCTCTCGAGGTAAGTGAAGGCAAGAGAGTTTCTATTTATATGATTGGTTGCATCGGAATCGATGAGCCACTTATCCGGAGAAGCAACACACGCATAGGATGACTGGAACGCAATGATCAGTAAACATGCATTAAAAAGACTGTTTGCAAGCCATATCAAGAGGGATTATTCCATCCGGGTCCCGGATCATTCGGGTGATCTCTGCGGAGATAAAAAGTGATCTCCGTGGAGATCAACCAGATGATCCGTAGACCCGATTTCAAAAACTTCACCATGTGCGGACGGGAGCATCACTGGCGTCCCAATCAGCATGGGTGGGAGATGTAGGCTCAAGAGGAATGTCAATGAGAAGATGTCTTATGCACTGAAATAGCACAAGGTGAATGAGACACTTTAATCAAGAAAATTGGGTCCAATTAATTTGGAAGCTATCCCGGGATTTCCGGAGGAACTGGAAATAAGTGTGCGTGCAGGAGCAGCTATAGTTAGAGACAGGGGGAGTGAAGGCGTCCCCAAAATTAAGCACGAGAGAAAGTAGGAAGAGGGCGAGGAACTTCCAGTCGACGCTTATAAAAGAAGTGGGGAAGGGAGCAGAGTTCAAGGAGAGGCCCGAGATGACTGGTACGCGCAGGAGCACGCGAAAGAGGGAGGGGGCGCATCACTTGTGGGAGACGGAAGTGCGGGATGTATGGAATGCGCGGAAGTATGCAGCAAAAGTAAGGCGTGAGAGCGCTCGCGAGTATGCAGCCTTGCATGGAGGTCTAGAAAAGGAGCGTGCAAAAGGAGTATGCAAGGAGGTCGCGAGAAGGAACACGTGTAAGGAGTATGGAGCGCTCGCTCGCAAGTATGTAGAAGCTTTGAAGGATGCAGAGATCGCGGGAAGAACTGACGTGGAAGAAACTTTGCGGGATGCAAACTCATGGGACTAGCATGGAGGTTGTAAGAAAGAACGTGCCAGAGTATGCAGTGCTCACTCACGAATATGCGAAAGCTTTGTGTGATGCAAAGCTTGTGGGAAGAACTATTGTAGGAGAACCTCGTGTGACACCGACCAGAACTGGCTCACGAGAGAAATTGTTGACAGGAAGTGGTGAAGCAAGACTTGTGAGAGCGAGGATCCCAATATCGAGTAAGTGGATGGAAGTAAAATTCATTGAAGACGCAGGAGGCGACTATCGCAGAGGACACACAAAAGTCAAAAGAGGGCAATAGGTGTATGCGTCGAGAGTTCTCGTGTGAGGCTAGCTGGCCAAGAGTGTTCACGCGAGCCGGAATGGTTTGTGCGAGATTAGGAGTATTCAGGCAAAATGAGAGTAGCGAAGAAATACACCAGTCCCTGATACTATGTGAAAGTTTGAAAATTAAATTTATTATTTTATCAATCTTGCATATTACATTGAGGCTTTACTCTTTATATAGAGTAGAGGAGGAGAAATAATCTCTATTACAAGATGTGGGGCTAAATACAAGAGAGATGAAGAATTTATAATGGGCCCTTATATTGGACTTTTACAATGGGCTTTAACAGTAGTCAAGGTTGGTGGGGCCAACATCATCTATCATGTGGCGAGGATGTTGACCCATAACAATAAAGTACAACTTGGGAGTTTCAAGTGTCTGGTTATATAGTCATAGAAAGAGGTTATGACGAGGAATTGTTTTATTCAACTATGACTCCACAAAAGGCATCAGAGTCAAAAATCTCGTTGGTGGGGATCATCTTGATGTTGTTGGCATCTTTAATGAAGAGTCCTCTCACAAATTGTGGGATGCATCACGATGGAAGAGGAAGATCTTTAAGTGCATCACGATGGAAGAGGAAGATCTTTAAGTTCTCTTGCAAAGGGAGACAAAGAGACTACCAATTTGCTACGGTAGACTAATAGGTACATTTGACCGACCGACCAGCCGAAGCAGAGGATGTTTGTTAGACACTAACCATTTTCGAAAATGAAATCAAAGGGAAATATGTGGTCCCTTAATAACAAACATAGGAATGAGGCCACAGTTTTTGGTGGACGAATAAATAAAATTGTTGCAAAATATGAGTGACAGTGATCGTGTCCAGGTAGTAATAGGAAGAGATACCATTGATGTCATTGTTTAAGACAAAAATAAGATCTACGTCAAGCACACGATCGAATATGATTATCACACCTTGTAAGTGGCACGGATGCTACGGATTAAAGGAATGATAAATAACAGGAGTTGCTAAGCTCAACAATGGCAGCAAAATGTGCTGTCAAATCCAGAACTCTGAATTTACAATTGATGAGTAAAGCTCTAAGAAAAAAATTCATTCAAAAGGAGAGTAGTAAGGACCTATTTATAGAAAAATTTCAACTTGGGAAAGGAGCATTAAATAAGCAGAAAAGTGAATTTAAAAAAGATGTAAAACTACTCAATGAATTATGATTTTTCGAAATATGAGTATAGATAAATTATAATTGATTGAAAAGTCATTGGTTTGATATTCCTCGACTCAAACTTAATTGGTCATACAAATTGATGAATACATCATGATGCACTACATCTGCCACTCATACTTCAGGAAAGAAAAACGTATCCTTAGAATTATGTCTGGTAAAGATACAAATGTGTAGACGCCTCAGCTACCCCATCTAACTTTGCACGAAAAATGTTACTTAGCTAAATTGTCAATAGTAATATGAAGTATTAACTTGTAGAAACAATAGGAATATGATGAGCAACGCTTGTTAGAATCTTAGGCTCACATTTTGCTTCATGCAGTATTAACTCAACCTTCTCTAAGTCTTCCACAAAAATTGGTATTCCTTCACTTAAGGTTTTTACGTGCACACTCTGTGTGGTAACTTCTTCATGGAAATCCAGAAGATGAAGGGATTAGGAAATAAAAGTCTTGCACAAGAGATAATGCACAACATAATTTTACGTGAAGTGGCAAAAGTTTCTCTAAGAATTATGAGGTTGTATGTTAGCTCTCGAAAAATAGGACCGGCGGCTACCAAATCTGAGAGGAGAAAGGAGGAGAAGGAGAAGAGAGAAAGAGGGAGGAAGAGAAATAACCCTTAGGGTTCCCAATTTTCATAATACCATCCAAGATAGCGAAATTACATAACCCCGTGGCTTTATATAATACCCCTGGTTCGATTACAAACAAAGAACATGATTCCCCAAAATATGTGTATCTTAAGGACTTTCAGTCAGCGCGTCACTAGCGGGCCTTTCACGGCGCTTGTATAGCCGCCACACTGGAGGGCGTCCCTCTCTGCGTCCGTAACAATGTCGCTCTCCGAAAAATTTGTCATCCTCAAGGCAAAAGTCCAGAAACTGAGCACAGAAAACAGATCGGCAACCCATGTGGCTTCCGATGGTGGACGATCATGCTAGTGCACCAAGACATGCTCGACTGAGGAATCCTCTCGACTGATAGTACGTGTGTCTGTGAGAAGTTGAAGGAGTTAGTAGGGCAAAATGAGCTCGAAAGCTGGCGGGGGCAAAGATGCCTCGACCAGATGATCTCCAATAACCCATCTTAACTGGGAGACGCGGAATACCGGGTGGATGCGGTTGTCCGGAGGAAGGCGCAGGTGATACGCCTAAGTGCCAACCCATGCAACAACCTCAAACGGGACGTATAACTTGGCCGCTAGCTTGGAGCGGGTCAGCCGGGTCACCGAAATCTAGCGGTGCGGCCGAAGCTAGCCGAATACGATATCACCTTCAGTGAATTGGAAATCGCGGCGGTGGCGGTTGACAAAGGCAACCATTCGGTCCTGCGCGCGTTGAAAGTGTTGGTGCAACTGGAGAATTATGGATTCCCGATCGTGGAGCAAATCAGACAGAGACGCCACGGTGCATTCACAGGGGAGAGTGCGCGAGAGGGGGATGGTGGGGGTCTACCATAACTGCCTTGAATGGACTGGTGCCAGAATTGGTATGGAAAGAGGTGTTGTCCGAGTACTCGGCCTAGGAATGCCAATCCGCCCATGCCCGTGGGCGATCGCACACAAAACATCGCAGATATGTCCCCAAGCAACGATTCATCACGTTGGACTGCCCGTCCGTCTGGGAGTGGTGGTAAGTTGTACTCATACGAAGCTGGGTGTCTTGCATCTTGAATAGTGACTGCCAAAAGGAGCTCATGCAAACGAACCACCCCATCAATGAAAGTTGTTGCAACCACAAGTGCAGTAAACGGGTGTCTGAGAGGAAGGAAGTGGGAGTATTTGGATAGACGATTCACGACCATTAATATGCAATCCCACGTCTTGGAGCGAGGGAGCTTTGGAATAAAATCCATGGAGATATCCTCCCAGATCCGGATAGGGAGTGGCTAAAGGAGACCCCCAAGAAAAGTGGTCTCATACTTGGCACGTTGACATGGCAAGCAGGCTGCCACAAATGCTTTGACCTGTTGGAACATGTTGGGCCAATACAGAGATGTTGTGAGGCGGCGGTATGTCCGAAAGGCACCGACGTGGCCCCCCTCCGGGGTCGAGTGAAACTCTGCGAATAGGCGTGGGATGAGCTATGACGAAGCTAACTGCACTAAACGACCTCCGTAGCTGAGGCGATCCCCTGCGAGACTATATGGCAGTCGGGTTGTAGCATCCTCCCGTAAGGCCGCAACAATCGGTGGGAGGAGTGGCTCAGCAACAACCTCGCACTGGAAAATGGAGGTGTCCTCCCATACAGGTCTCAAAATAGTTGTCAAACGAGCAATCTACGGCTGCCTAGAAAGAGAATCAGTCGCACGGTTGAATGAGCTGGTGCGGAATTCGATAGAAAAATCATAGCCCAATAGTTTTGCAACCCAGACATGTTGTGCAGGTGTGGCAATCTTCTGATTCAGGAGGTACCAGAGGTTATGTTTATCCGTCCGGATCGTGAAGCGTCGGCCAAGCTGGTAGGGGCATCAGTGTTGCACAACAAGGACCAACACCATAAGCTCAGGCTCATATGCAGAGCGAGAGCAGACAGTGGCTGCAAACATACGACCGAAGTAGGCAATGGGCTGTCCCGCTTGCATCAACACTGCGTCGGCGCTTGTGCATGAGGCATCACACTCCATAACAAACGGTTGGGAGAAATCCAGAAGAGTCAAGACTAGGGCGGTGCTGAGGGCTCGCGGGAGGACCTGGAAAGTTGTGGCCACCTCTAGTGTCCACTAGAATGTGCCAGTATCGGATTTCTTTAGCATGCAAGGGAGGGGCTTGGCAATTTTGTCATAATCCCTAATGAACCGCCGGTAGTAACCAGTGAGGCCCATAAAGCCTCGGATGTCGCAGAGAGAGCGGTGTGGAGCCCACTGTAGAACAGCCTGGAACTTGTTCGGGTCCATTGCGACTCCCTGCACGGAGATCGAGTGCCCCAGTCGGTCTGACCGAAAGTGCACTTCTTGGGGTTCACCAGAAAATCATACTCCTGCAGACATGTAGGGTGGCGAGCGTCGTCTGCACATGATAGAGGTGATCCTGCCAGGACGAACTGTAAACGAGGATGTCATCAAAGAAAACCAAGATGTACCTACGCAGGGCCGACCAGAATAGATCATTCATGGTCGCATGAAAGGTGGTGGACACATTCATCAAAACAAAAAAAGGCATGAAGATGAACTCGTAGAGGTCGTTGTGCGTGCAGAATGCTCTCTTTGGGAAATCCTCCTCCCATACCTGAATCTGGTTATAATCGAAGCGGAGATCTAGCTTAGAAAAGTAAATGGCTCCCCGCAGCTCATCCAGTGGCTCATGTATAATCGGAATGAGATACGTGTCTGGGATAGTGACCTTGTTGAGCTCTCAGTAGTCCACACAGAAACGTCAACTGTCGTCTTTTTTGTGGACCAAGAGAACCGGGCTCGAAAATGAACTGGCACTAGGGCGAATTATACAGGCGGCTAGCACGTCGCACAAGAGTTTCAATCTCGTTCTTCCGCGTGGGGCCGTAACGTTAAGGACGAACAGATACGGTGTCACACCCTCCTGTAAAGAGATGCAGTGGTCCGTCGGACGAGGCGATGGAATGCGGGTCATGTCGGCAAAAACACCCGGAAACATATCCAAAATATCCTACAGGACCTGGGTTTTTGGAAATCGTGGGGTCTCCTGCTCAATCACGTGTCACAAATATGCGACCAAATCGACGTTAACCATTTTCTGAAGAGATCGGAGTGAGACAGACTGGTACAAGAGAATTGGACATCGCGGCGGTGGCAGTTGGCAAAGGCAACCATCCGGTCCTACGCACGCTGAAGGTGCTACACAACTGGAGAAGTATAAAGTCCCGACCGCGGAGCATATCAAACAGAGACGCCACGACGCATTCGTCGGTGAGAGTGCATGTAAGGGATGGTGGGGTCTACCATAGAATGCCTCGAATGGAGTGTTGTCAGAACTTGTGTGAAAAGAGGTGTTGTACGAGTACTCCGCCTAGGAAAGCCAATCCGCCCATGCCCATGGGTGATCGCACACAAAACATTCGCAGATGTCTCCAAGCAGCGATTCATCACCTTGGACTGCCCGTCTATCTAGGTGTGGTAAGTTGTACTCATACGAAGCTGGGTGCCCTGCATCCTTAACAACGACCGCCAAAAGGAGCTCAGGAATAAAGGGTCGCGATCACTCACAATGAAGCGAGGGAAGGAAGTAAACGAGTGCAGTAAACTGGTGTCTGAGGGGAAGGAAGTGGGCGTATTTAGATATGCGATCTACGACCACTAATATGCAATCCCACGTCTTGGAGCGAGGGAGCTTCGAAATAAAATCCATGGAGATATCCTCCCAGATCCGGGCCGAGATAGTGACTGAAGGAGACCCCAAGGAAAAGTGGCATCATACTTGGCATGTTGACATGGCAAGCAGGCTGTCACAAATATTTTGACCCGTTGGAACATGTTGGGTTAACACAGAAATGTCGCGAGGCGACGGTATGCACGAAAGACGCCGACGTAGCCCCCCTACGGGTCGAGTGAAACTCTACGAGTAGGCATGGGAAGAGTTGTAACGAAGATGATAACACTAAATGACCTCGGTGGTGGAGGTAATCCCCCACGAGACTATATGGCGGTAGAGCTGTGGCATCTGCCCGTAAGGCCGCAACAATCGGTTGGAGGAGTGGGTCGGCAGCAAGCTAGCGCTGGACAATGGAAGCGTCCTCCCATACTAGTCTCGAAATAGAATGCTAAACGAGTAATCAGCAGTTGCCGAGAAAGAGATTCTGGCGCGTGGTTGGAGGAACCGACGCAGAATTCGATAGAAAATTATAGCTTAATAGTATTGCAACCCAGACCTGTTGTGCCGGTACGACAATCTTCTGATTTAGGAGGTATCAGAGGCTGCACAGCTAGGACCAACGCCATAAGCTCAGACTCATGTGCAGAACAAGGGCAGACATTGGCCGCAAACATACGACTGAAGTAGGCAATGGGATGTCCCGCTTGCATCAACACTGTGTCGACGCATGTGCCTAAGGAGTCACACTCCACAACAAACGGCTAAGAGAAATCCGAAATATTCAGGACTGGGCGGTGTTGAGGGCTCGTTGGAGGGCCTGGAAGATTGTGGCCGTCTCTGGTGTCCACTGGAATGCGCCGGTATCGAATTTCTTTAGCATGTTGGAGAGGGGTTTGACAATTTTTCCATAATCCCTAATGAACGCCGGTAGTACCCAGTGAGGCCCAAAAAGCCTCGGGCGTCGCGGAGAGAACGGGGTGTGGGCCACTGTAGAACGGCCCGGACCTTGTCAGGGTCATTGCAACTCCTTACACGGAGATCGTGAACCACAAGTAGCTAGTTTTGGTCTGACCGAAAGTGCACTTCTTGGAGTTCACCAGAAAATCATGCTCCTGCAGGGTGGCGAGCGTTGTTCACCAATAAGAACCCTGAGGTTCTTCAGTAGGCATTCATGGGTCGGAGAGTGCGGCTGCTTGCCGCGGAAGCACAATCCCCTCATGCGAAGATAGTGGTACTCGTGGTTGGACAGTCAGGGGTGTGCATGGGGGCCGGGAGGACGTGGTGGTGAAGTTGGTCGGACGGGGAGGCCATGGGCCTCCATTTGTGGTGGAAAGGGCACTGTTGCGGGCCTGGGGGCCAGACGAGGAGTGGACACCGTGGGTGGGCGACCAGTATTCAACGGCCTGACTTGGAATTTAACTCCAACCAAACGGGCGAGGTCCATGACCTCGACAATAGAAGGTGTGTGGTGTGTGCACAGGTGGGCGCAGATATGCGGTAGTAAGACATGCATGAAGAAACTAAGGTAATGGTCGGGAGGGAGACCCATCACATGCATGGCTAATGCAATAAATTAGTCGATATAGTCATTGAGGAACCCCGTCTGATGGGCCCCACAAAGACGCTTCACGTCGGAGCCCGAGTAACAGACGAATAAGGTCCTGCTGAAAGTCCGGCCAAGAAAGACCGGCTTGGATTGACGTAGTCAACGGACCCAATGGAGAGCTGAGTCCTCCATGCCGATGAGGGTCGTGCTGACCTTGTGTGACTCTAGGATTTGACGAATGTCGAAGAACTGCGGGACCTTGTGCGACTCTAGGTAATGGTCGGGAGGGATTTGACGTAGTCATAGGGTTGGTGTCGTTGAAGGAAGGGACGTCGAACGAATGGAGTGCAGGTAGAAAACCCTCTGGCGGTGGGATAACATCCCGTGGAAGGTCCGGGTGTGCCCCGAGAAGCGATGAGACTCTGCATTGTAGGCCGAGCAGGCACTCAATATGCAGACCAGGAGGGCGTCGAACTTAGCATTCATCCGCAACATTAGGGCCTGGAGCGAGGCAATGGACTCCTCATGAGCATCAAGGTGGCGGGAGATGGTCAGATCCACATGAGGCTGAGGCGTGGGTGCGTCAGAGTACGCAATGGATCAGAGTCGTGGGGGCATACATGTGGAAGGAAGGACGGTGCGCAGCCGGACGAACGATGGAGGCGTTGTCAGGTGCGGTTACAAAACGTGCGGTCGGCAGCAGAGGAATCGCCTTCCGCTCCTTCAGTGAGAAGGGAGATTGACGCGAGCCACTAGGAGCAGCGGACGCGAGCCTCTCGAAAATCGTCATGCACGACGCTGGAAGGCGCGGCGGGAACCGGAACGTTGGCGAGAGCCGTTGGTAAATCGTCATGCGAGAGGGGGCGACACGAGAGCGAAGGTCAACGCGAGCCACTGGGAGATCATCGTGCACGACACTGGAAGGGCGCGGAGATAATCGGTCCGTCGGCGAGTGTAGCGGGTGCGGACGGGATCGAGGACTTTGGGCGATGAAAACCGTGGTCGGAAGGGAGACAGGTCAGACCAAATTGTTAGCTCTCGAAAAATAGGACAGACAACTACCAAATCTGAAAGGAGAAAAGAGGAGAAAAGAGGAGAAGAGAGAAAGAGGGAGGAAGAGAAATAACCCATAGGGTTCCCTATTTTCATAATACCATCCAAGATAGCAAAATTGCAAAGCCCCGTGGGTTTATATAACACCCCCGGTCCGATTACCAACAAGGAAAATTATTCCCCAACATATACACGCGTCTTAATGACTTTTCGTCGGCGTGTCACTAGCGGGCCTTTAGCGGCGCTTGTATACCCACCACATCGGAGGACTTCCATCTCCCTCCTCTGTGTCCGTAACATTGTCCAAATGAAAAATAATGTTAAAACCTCAGCGATTCCAGGGTTTGTCATGTTACCAAGGTATGAAATTTCTTTCAAACTTTCCATGAGCTTGAAAATTCTTTATATGTTCACGTTTCTCAAGCTTTTCTTTGTTGACAGTGTAATCTCTTAGGAAGTTCACTTCTTTGATTGGGTAAAACTTGAGGTGGTCTTCCACATCATCCACATGCAGGACAAAATCATTCAAGGTTAATGTGCACCCTTGGTTAGGTTCTCCATCATCAATATGAGCAAAGAATTATTGAAACAAAGAGGGTCAGTTAATGAGGTGCCAGTTGGGAAGGAGTGGTTGAGCTAGCCTTGCATCTCAACTTGTAGGATTCCTACTCCATTGGCTGCTCTTTCTTCCTCTGTTCTTTAGCAAAAATAACTTTTCCAAATGCCCTCCGAAAGTTTCCCTTGCTGTTCATGGGATCTAAAATTCCTCACGAGGTTCCTCCACTGCTCGACATCGTCGATAGGAGCTCTTGCAACTATATAGAGCTCTCAGCTCTATCGACCGACCAGTTGCAGCTAATGAACCGACTGAAGTGTTCGGCTAACTCTGTTATTTTTATTTTTACTGTAACTTAAGTTATAGGGTCTCATGTGATTTTAGGTTTCTTTTGCTTTAAGTATTAAGAATAATCGATCCCTATGCTCTCGGTATTGAGGATCACCATGCTTCTTGCATGGAGACTTGACGCCTCCTCTTCCTCCCGTTGAGTGTCTACATCCGGGATTTATTTCTTATCAATTGATTCTTCAAGCGTCAGGAGACAAAAGTCTCTTATCCGAGGAGTGGCGGTCGCCTAGAAAGTATTGATACTTGCAACGGTCTTACTATCGCATCAAAAATTCTCGAAAACTTTTAATTTAATATTAAATAAATATTCTCGGATTTTCATGTGTATTAAATAAAATATTCTCGGATTTTCATGTGTATTATCAACTATTATCGGATACGTCCAAGTAAGCTCGAAAATGCCCACAATTGTGTATTGTGTTGATGACATGGAGATGGATATGTGAAAAAGAAAGTATTGAATTATAAGTGATAGGAGTCAATTACTTACATACCATGATGGTTGCTCCATATAATCTACTTCCTAAATATCTTCATAGAGGAAGGCATAACTGACATCCAGCAACAACATCATCCTTCAATGATGGCTGCAAATAGAAGAATTTGAATAGTCTGACAATTGGGTAGAAGGTATCAAAGTAGTCAATCACATAAATTTGAGTGAAGCCATTGTCCACAAGCAGAGCTTTGTAATAATCGATCCACCCCCTGGATTATATTTGGCTATAAGCTCCCATCGACAAGCAATAGGTTTCATCTTAGGAGGAGGATCAACCAAATATCATGTATATCAATCAACTAAGAGTTGTATCCCCACATCCATAGTCTGCTTCAGGAGGCATATATAGAGTCTCATGATACATCTTAAGAGTAACAGACAGGCTAGATAAACAAGGCAAAGTTATGAAAAGTAGGGATATGTAATAAAATGACAAGTAACAATGAATAGGATAAAGAGAACATTGTTATTTATCTTGCCAAAGAGCAATGGGCATGTAGAGATCTAAAAGCGTGGCAGAAAAATGATGTTTATTGATAAAATTTCTTCCTCTTAAGTGTTGTAGAATAATCCTTTAAGATTCCCTATTGTCTTACAGTGTATATAAGGCTCGTTGTAACCTAATTCATTTATACAACTGTATCCTACATCCTATGGTATAATAGCCAACTCACCACACTGTTCTGGACTTCATTCCCTGTTATTATCTTTAGGGTTTTATTATATGGTTGGTGTTATTGTTCGGTGTCGTTATTTCTTAGTTATTTAAGTCCAAGTGTTAGGACTGATTTACAATTATGCCTCATTGTATGCCTATTTAAGAGACCCCTTGGGTCTTGTATTGGTATCAAAAAAAATATTCTAGTCTCTTGTTTTGTCTTGTGTGAGATATTGGTAGCTCTCTCCTCCCAAGCACGCACCGCCTAGGCAGCTGCGGTTCTGGCTCCAAAGTATCCCCTCCGCCTTCGGCCACTACTCTGGAGAGCACATAACAACTTGGTATCAGAGCTATTCCTTCCTCCTTCATCTTCACCAAAATCCACTTGCAAAACCTAGGCCATTTTCCTGCCCTCGATCGACAGTCCGCTTTTGATTCTAGCAGGTAGATACGGAACCTTCAACACACGCGTTTCTTATCGTCTACGACATCAACATCCCAGGACAGACGCCCGTCATCGTCGAGCCCAGTGACGCAGTCTGCTCCTGATTCCAGCAGGCACACCCGAAACCGATTTCAACAAGCACGAACCCGACCTCTAGACGAGTCAACCTCCAGACGCCACACAGACCCGTCTCTGCCAGCCGAATCGATGGCCGTCTTCGTCGAGCCCAGTGACGTGTCGTCTTCGTCAAGCCCAGCGACATCCAGTCAACGCCTTAGACATCCCAGGACAATGCGGTTGCTTGCACACACGTTTCCTCCTTGTTTGAGCCCCTCACAGCAGCCAGGGAATCCAACAGAGACAGTGCCTCCTGTTCGAGCCCGCCGAGCAGCAGATGACCCTGTTCCTCGAGCCCTGTGTTTTTCTCGAGCCCCCAACAGTGCAACACGTTTTTCTCAAACCCCAAACAAAAAGAAGGGTATTCTTTTTGTGCCTCCTCATAGGGAAGCATCCCCACTCTCGCGGAAACTCAAAACCAGCCGTCTCCGAGGATCCCAACCGTCCAATCACGCTCTCTCTAGTTTGTGCTACTTCCGATTTATCGCCGATTATACTCTGCACTATGGGGACCTGCCCGCGCTACCAAATTCTATGAGGAAATTCATGCAAACATTCATGACATCCATAGAGGGACGCTTTCGAGAGGCTGAAGCACGTCATCGTGAAGACATGACCACACTCACCAGCAAGCTTAATGAGTTGACCGTGACCATTCCGGTCGTTACTACCCCGCCTACTGATCACGCTTGCAGCAGCCAGGCACCTCCACCGCTGCTTCTTCGACCTCATCCCCCGGCCAAGATACCACATGAGGGCAACATCATGCCCCATTACACCAAGTTAGCATTTCCATCTTATGATGGCAAGGGCGATCCCCTGGGCTGGCTCACCCGATGCGAACAATTTTTTAGACATCAGTAGACACTGGTGACTGAATGGATCATTTTGGCCTCCTTCCACATGCTCGATACCGCGCAGTTATGGTTCGCCTGTTTGCGGGCGGACAATCCTGACCTGTTCTGGAGCGGCTTCAAGCGGGCTTGCAACATGCTCTTTGGCCCCCCGATTCGCAGCAACCCCCTGGGGGCCCTCACGACGTTACGTCTGACAGGGCTGATTTATGGCTATCTAAAACAATTTCAGATTTTTTTTGGCGCACATCACGATACCCCCTGAGATGCAGGTCGCTATCTTTACCGTCGGGCTCCACGATCGCCTACGTTTGACATCAAATTCGAGACCCCCCCCCCCCCCCCCCCCCACACACACACAATACTTGGTGATTGTTATGTGCTTAGCAAGATTGTGCGACCGTCGGCTTCAGTTGGCGCAGGAGGCTTACATCCCCACCAGCATAGGGACTCCAGAGGGTCGTGCCGAGGGCACCCAAATCCCGCAGATCCGTCGACTGTCTCATACGGAAATGTATGAGCGACGTTCGCATGGGCTATGTTTTAACTGCGATGAGTAGTATACTTGCGTCCACGGATGCAAAAGACTTTTTTATCTGCATGTGGAGGACTCTGATGACGAAGGGGTTGGGTGGCGTGGGTACCGTTGATGATGAAGGGGTTGGGTGGCTTGAGGTCAAACTCTTTTTGGACGGCAAGAGTGATGTTATAGGCTTCGTGCCCGGTTATTATCTTAGGGTTTTATTACATCGTTGGTGTTATTGTTCAGTGTCGTTATTTCTTAGTTATTTAAGTCCAAGTGTTAGGACTTTTTTACAATTATGCCCCTTGTACGTTTATTTAAAGGGGCCTTTGGGTCTTGTATTGGTATCAAAAGAAATATTCTAGTCTTTTCTCTTGTATTGTGTGAGATATTGGTAGGTCTCTCCTCCCGAGCACGCCCTGCCAAGGCAGTCGCGGTTCCGGCTAAAAAGTATATCCTCCGCCTTCGGCCACTACTCCGGCGAGCACATAACACACTTGATGCAACGTGTGAATACCCTAATCGCTTCTTCTTCTCTGTCATCAACGCCACTTGGTCACATTTTGCCAGGCTCCTAACAACTTCTAACGCAGCATTCCCCTATTCTCAGTTGAATTAAGCCCACTATAAAAGCCCTACTATAAAGGGTCATGTTTTATTTTATTGTTTTTAGTCTCAAACTTTTAATATTGGTTTTGGTTCTTCTTGTGATTGGATATAATATTTATTCCATTTCTCAACTTAGTATCAGAGCAAGATGATTTTTCGTTGTTATTACGGACATTGTAGGCTTCTTCTATTTTTTCGTCTTCTGCAATTCTTCGACCTAACTGCTACATTATAACTTCTTCCAACCCAACCTGGAAGGCTGTCGCACGTCATCCAGACTAGCCTCTACGAGTTCTACTGCATGTCATCCCAGACTCGACAATTTATGCATGCAAGTCCCTGCTCAGCCACACGATACTCCTGCTGCGAACCCTCATTTTCCTAACACAAGTCTCCTTGCAACGAGCTCTACTTCCTGCAAATCGCTTCAAGAAGAGATTGTGAGCTCTACGGGTGACCTTTTTGTGAGCTCTGAGGGATCTGAGCTTTGCTGCTTTCGATGATTCATGCACGCCGCTCCTTCACACGAGTCATGTGCAAGTCCTGCACATGAGTCCTACGAGCCCTTTCCGGCGAGACCTTCGCGCTACTTCTACCCGTAAGTTATGCCCATGCAAGCCATGTGAGCACAACAGAAGTGAACTTTGCGTTCGGCGCGCCCTGTGAGCTCTTCTTCTAACGAGCACTGATTATTCGCGGCTCTGCGATTCCAGCGAAATCTTGAAGCAAAACAACTGCTTCTCGGGAACTCAGCGATTCTGGAGCGTGTTGCGGGTCCTCTTTTTTCCGCGCGAACTCACTTCTGATTGTTGTTTGGTGTATCTAAATGATAAGCTCCTCAGATTCGAGTGTTCAGACCCCCCCCCCCCCCCTCTCCTATTATGAATCCCCCATTTACTGATTATTCACGACCCCACAGTTCCTCTAGCTCCTTCTGGATTACCATTGTGCCTTTGAATGGTTCCATTTATGTCGAATGGTCACATGCGGTGCAGCATGACATTCATAGTCATCAACCGTATGAGTACATTGATGAGACCATTGCTCAACCTTCCACTACTGATACCTCATGGCAGAAATGGGATGTTGACAATTCTTTGGTGGTCTTCTGGCTTCTCCAATCCATGTCTCCTTAGTCTATCGTAGCTACATGCTTATGGACTCCGCCTGCAAGATACAGAATCAGACTCGTGAGACTTATTCTCAAATTAGTAGGTCCACCCAAGTGCACGAGCTTACCAGTAGTCTTCTCAAACTCAAACAAGGTTCCTCTAGCATTGTCGTCGTGTTCTCTGTATTCAAACGCCTCTATCAAGAACATGACTGCTTTGAGGAATTCAATCATGTATGCACAAGTGATGCCAATGCATTAAAAACCAAGGAGAACTGCTATCGTCTCCATGTTGTCCTTATAGGCATCATTATGGAGTTTGACACAGTTCGCATGCATATCCTAAGTTGTCAACCTCTTCCCTCTCTATGGGAAGCCTTCAACATGGTCTTCGGTGACAAAGAAAGCTGACACTCACTAACTTCAGTCAGCGTGCCTGATAGTCCCCCCTCACTGGCATTGGATGAGGGCTTCTGTCTTACGGTCCACATGTTCGAATGTGCGACCACTGTGGCAAACAAGGTCATGTCTGGGACCCTTGTTTTAACCTCTATCCACACCTTGCCCCTTCGCAGAAAGGTAATCATAGGCGTGGTAGTCATCGACAGTCCACTCATCCTCCTGGTGCTCATGCACTGAAGCCAATAATGGTAGGATCCCCTCCGACACTTGCACGTCTAATAAGCTCTCAAGGTAACTCCTCCACTGTTGCCTTCGCGACCTCAGATACTCCAAGCACGCAATTTGCTTCCTCCATCCAATCTGAGTGGATCATCGATTCTGGTGCAACTGATCATATAACATGGGCATTGTCTGGTTTTACCTCATACACCCCACTCTCGGGTCGTGATAACGTTATCACCGCAAATGGCTCTTTTTCTTTTATTGCTAGTAAGGGGACAAACTTATGCCTGCTATCATGCCCCTCACATATGTTTTACATGTTCATGCATTTTCCTGAAATTTATTATCTATTAGTCACTTACCTCGTCCTTAAACTGCTTTGTAACATTCCTCTCTAATGGTTGTGTTTTTCAATGTTTGGCAACGGAGTAGCGTATTGGCAATGGTAAGAACTACTTCATCTTCTGCGAATGTGCAATTGTGGCATATGCGTCTTGGACACTTCGCCAGTTATTTTCTCAAGATGTTTCTTATATTTTCCAGCTTAATGAGCATTTTTGTTTGTGATATTCGTGAACTCTCAAAACATGTACGGAATAATTCGACTCATTTATCCACTCTTAGTATGCTTACCTTTGATGTTATTCATACAGATGTTTGGGAAATTTTTCTTGTAATCTCTTTATATGGTCATTGTTGGTTTATAACGTTTATTGACGGTTTCTCTCGCACTACTTGAGTTTACTTATTAATACGTAAGAGTTATGTTCTTGATTGCTTTAAAAAATTTCATAAAATGGTTACACAGTTTGACGGTACTATTCGTGTCCTTTGAGGAAACATGTGGGGGGGGGGGGGGGGGGGGGGGGTACGACGATGTGATGTATTTTGGTCATAACTTGTTGATTATGGTATCCTTCGTCGACCCACCTGTTTTCATACCTACACCCAAAATAGTGTGGTTGAATGCAAGAACAAACACCTCTTCAAGGTCACACGATGCCTTTTTATTACAATGAATCTTCTCAAACCCTATTGAGGCGATGTTGTCCTCAAAGTGGCTTACCTGATTAATCACCTCCCGTCCAATACCCTTAAAAATGTGTCCCTATCTCTTGTTTATCTACCAACTTTGTCGTTCACATATCTCACACGATCCCTTAAATATATCTTCATATGATACTCATCCACTACGAAAGGGTATCGTTGCTACCAACCTTTCTCTCGATGTTTTTTTTGTATCATGGACATTACTTTCCGAGAAGGGAAACAATTCTTTGACTCTCGACAGGAGGAGAGGGATGTTGAGGTTGACGCTCCCATTATTCCCCTTCCGATTGTGGCTCTATATACCCCTCCCCATAATATTCCAACCACTATATCTACTCCTATCACCACCTCGTCTCTCGGTACTGGGAGGCTTATTCCTCCTCTTTCTCAGGTATATCAGTGACAGAACGCTGTTGTTGAGATGGTCTAAGCCCCCATAATTCCACCACGACAGATACAAACTTCTGAACCAAGTCCTGACGAAGACCTCCATCAACCTCTCATATATCTTAAGAGTAAGACAAGCTTCTTAAAATGTCATATTGCCAATTATCCATCATATCATAATCTCACCCGGGCACATCAAGCATTTATCTCACTGCCTTATGTTTGTATTTCTAACACTTGGAAGGAAGCAACTGATATATCAGAATGGGGAACAACAATGGAAAATGTTTGCATTACACAAGAACCAGACTTAGGAACTATCTCCTCCCTTAGCTGGAAAAAGACCTATTGGATCAAAATGGCTGCTTTCTGTTAAGTGAAATCAAGAAGGGATCGTAGAGAGATACAAAGCACGGCTCGTCATTCACAGATATACTCAAACTCCTGGAGTTGACTATCATGAAACATTTACGAATGTTGTCAAGATTGATTCCTTATGTATTGTTCTATCAGGTGATGCATGCCTGGGATGGGACCTACAGTAACTAGACATAAAAATGATTCTTTACATGGCTACCTCGAGGAGGAGGTATACATGAAGTTTCCGCTGAGTTTGTAAAGACATGATCAAAAGGGTGAGCCTGTCAACTTAAAAATCTCTTTATGGTTTGAACCAGACCCCCAGATCTTGGTTTGGAAGGTTTCCAAAGGTGATGACTCTATTACAATATAAGCTAGGTCACTCTGATCACACTCTCTTTGTGAAGAGGGAAACAAATAAAGTAGACATTCTCATTGTCTATGTGAATAATATTATTAGCATAGGAAATGACTTAGAAGAAATTATGTGGCGTAAAGCGCGCCTGTGCAAGGAGTTCGATGTCAATGATCTAGGTAAATTGAAATATTTCTTAGGAATTTAAGTTACGCAGTCAAACCTCTGAATTTTCATCTCTCAGGAAAAATATGTCTTAGATCTCCTAGAAGAAATAGAAATGCTTGGTTTTGCACCAATAGATACCCTCATAGAAACAAATTGTAAAACCGATGAAAACAAGGATGGTTAGTGATGTAGGCCGAGAGGGCCTAGTTGAAATTTTCACGCACAAATCACTTTCAACGTTTGAACTTTGATGAGACCGTTAATTTTTATTTGAGATAAAACTCTTAAGCATTTTACGAATTGAACCGTTGCGCGATTCGTACATCCACAAGAAAAAATCACAAGCAATAATTTATGAATAAATGGTAATAAAAAAGGTAGTGCAAACGTAGAGGCGAGCTTATAGTTATTTAGTTGGTATGCATAAATCTAATGCTAATTAATCAGAGCAAGGATACGGAAAAGATACGGCAAAGTAGGCAGTCTGTTCCGAAGTTCGTCACGCCGAGGAGAAACAGCACCCGATGACAGGTTGTCGAAATGGGAAGTCGAGGTTGACGGCAACCTACAAGCAGAACAATCTAGGATGGGTCGACGGAAGGAGAGGTGGGATCGACGGCACCCAATTCGGAAGTCGACGGAAGATGGCACGTGGGAGCGACGAAGGAGAGCAACATCGACGTGATTCCAGTCTCGGATGGGTCTTTGGAAGGAGAGACGGAGTCGACGGCACCCGATTCAGAAGTCTGCAAAAGATGGCACGCGGGAACGACGAAGGAGAGCATCGTCGGCATGATTCCCAGCGGCGATCGATTGGAGATTGGCTTCTGGTCTTGGACGGCGGTGAACCGAGCCTGAAGGAAGGGTGTGCACTTAATGATGAAGGTGGTAACCGGCAACACAGAAAGGAGGAGTCGTTTATCTGTTTTCCGGTTTTCTGCCCTTTCTCTTTCACGGGTAGGTCTTTAATAAAGGGCAGCTTTGATTTTCTCATTTGAATAACTTGCCAAATTTTATATTTCCAAATAATTCTTTCCAAACAAATTTCCCAATAATGATTTCCTGACAATATTACCGGGCCTTGTTCCGAATAGCTTTCCAAATAATTCTTTCCCAAATTTTTAAATATTAATTTTCTGATTTGTTTGCTTTGAGTATCCTTTTGAGTTTGAATTTTCTTCAACTAAACTTATGCGCCCTTAAATAAATTAAGTTTTTCATTTCCGTTATAACTACTTAAAGCTACCAGACCTTTTATTCATGGTCTCATCGGGTGGTCAAACCGATGAGCCGAAAATACAAATTAATTCGTGGGGAAAAAACTACACAACATAAAATAAATAAATAATAAAAGATACACAACATGAAAATAATAAAACATAGATGACGCATGAGAGTATCATGCGCCCTCAGATGTGATGAAGGATGATCAGTTAGAAAGTGAAGCCCGACAGCCATCAAAGATTCGTGGGAAGGATTATCTACCTCACACACTCATCTTGATATCGCATATGCAATTGGGATTCTGAGCAAGTAACATTCTCCCGAATTGAGGCATCAGGAGGTTGTTGTTTAAGTGCTACGTTACCTAAAGAAGTCTCCCAAACGAGGAATCTTATTCTCCCAGAACATGCATATGAATGTTGAAGTATACACAAATGCTGACTGGGGTAGAAGCTAAGGTGACTGAAAATCCACCACCAGACATTGTTCTTTGTTGAGGGGAATCTCGTGACCCAGAGAAGTAAGAAGTAAAACGTGGTATCAAGGTCCAGCATAGAAACAGAAAACAGAGCAATGTCACAGGGGATATGCGAGGGACTATGGATAAGCCTATCATGCAGGATTTGGGGCTACAAGATGGAAAACTCGTGTCATTATTGCAACAATAAAGTTGTTATCAACATTGCTCATAATCTTGTTCAACATGACAAAACAAAACATGTTGAAATTGACAGACGTTTCATTAAGGATCGCCTGGAGAAACGCAGCATCAAGACACCGTTCGTCCAATCCCAAGATCAATTGGCAGATATCTTTATTAAGAGTCCGAGTTGAGACAACTTTACGGATAATATCTCCAAGCTAGAAATGATCGACATATACTCCCATCTTGAAAAGGAGAGTTGAATTAAAAGCCCACTAGAAGGGTCACTATAAATGCCCATGTTCTATTTAATTGTTTCTTAGTCTCACGCCTCTAATATTAGTTTGAGTCCTTCTCCATGTGTGTATGTATAGGGGTGTTATGTAATATTTGTTCTTTAGATTGGATATAATATTAATTTCATTTCTCAACGTACTCTTCCTTCTCTCTAGTATCATTGTCCCCGTCACTTTTATTCTTCTTTATGTTCATCAACAGTATAACTATCACACTGCACTACAATAGTCAATGATGTTCCTTGAGTTTCCATTGGATCTCATTGCTTTCTTCATTAAATTCGGTTGGTTTCTAGAAGCATCAAATCACAAAGCCTATCTTAGAGACACTTCCTTTGACATCTCAAAGATAGTTATCGTATCATCACATATCTTACTTTTTTCAACATTATAAAGCCTACTTCCTTTGGAAAGTGTTAGCAATAGGAAAATAACACTAGCAAATTACCAAATAAACTTGATACAATCACGAGGTATGCTCGTGCCAACTTCCGGAGGTTGGTTCCTCCTTGAAGCTCCTCTCCAAATGAGTTCTAAAACATAGAAGATGAAAGATCATCCTAACACTCCCATGTCACCTCCTTATATAGGGAGGGGGGCTCACATAAACCCTAATGCATATTATTTAAAATAGGAATTACAACAATACTAATAATACGTGCATACGTAACAATCCACCCACCAGAAATCGGCATTGACCCAGGGTCAAGTTGTCGCCCGCCATCTAGTAGTGATGTGCCTGGAGTTCTGTCTGACGGTACATCCGTTGTAACACCCATAAATTAATACGCCAAATTAAATTTGATCGCATGGCCCGATCTCGAACAAGAGTGAACAAGCCTACATCATGTCGAGGTACGAAATTTTGTGGCTAGTTGTTGCACTTCGATTAGTAAATAAAATTAAAGTTAATAATATCATTATGACGCAATTTAGAGGTTCGCAGGAACCGTAATCTTATAATTTTAGTGCGTTAGTAGTGCAGCGGTGAATGGGCATTTAAGTAGGAGCTTCCATTTCGGCGATAGAACATTTTTTCCTAAATTCTTCCCCCTCCCATTACGGTTTATGTTCTTAACCGGCGCCTAGCCTCATGCGTTTTCATTACTTCACCGAGGAACCGTTTTTATCGAGCCCTATTTCTTCTCCTCCTTCCTCGAGCGCACGACAACGGAATAGAAACCGCCGCACCCTAAATCTCAAGAGGTTTGATTATATGCTTAACGTCTTTCCCTTCAGGGTTTACAGGGCAAATCAGAGGAGATTTCTACGTGCTCTTCAAAGTAACCTAGACAGTAATGCCGCCACGCCTAGTGTACGAGCGTCGTAATCTCAATGTAAGAAACTCTATTTCTTTTGGGTAGGCATATCACAAGCATCGCATAATATTTCTAGTATATGAGAAATTACTTAAAAATATGCACATAGATTTTGTATTAAGCAATTGTTAGTATGAATTGATAAATTTATAAGACACGATTTAGGGGGCACGAATGATGATTTTGCTCGTGATAGATTGAGGCGCACAATCTTACTCCTAGGGCGTAGTAGTCCCTAAGAGCCCCAACTTATGGGGAGAATATACATCCCCTAATAGATTAGTAGATTTTGTATTAAGCAATTGTTAGTATGAATTGATAAATTTATAAGACACGATTTAGGGGGCACGAATGATGATTTTGCTCGTGATAGATTGAGGCGCACAATCTTACTCCTAGGGCGTAGTAGTCCCTAAGAGCCCCAACTTATGGGGAGAATATACATCCCCTAATAGATTAGTAGATGCGAGTCCAGGTCCGTGGGACATAGAACGAGATGCGTTCGTTAGTAAGGACTCGAATTGTTAGAATGCGCGTCAGAAATAACTTATCGTAGAATGATAATGAGAATAAATCCTAAGTGCCCAAATTTAAGCATACACCGCAGTTTAGAAATTTCTTGTAAATATTATTTGAAGCAATTAAATAGATGTACATGTTTCAATTACAGATGAACAGACATTTATGTTTACCGTCTTTGATAGAAGAGCGTGCTTATAAATTAAATATAATCATTTTTTGGTATGATACATTTTTCTTTCCTTATTTAGCGAGCACACATGTTTTCTTCTAAAATTTTAGTGTCACTAGGAGAAATGGTGTTTCTTACTCTCCAGTTGGGCTGACCCATTTTTGGGCTTATCATTACAGGGTTCACAGGTGGGGTGTTGCGCATAGGATGATCACGTTTGCCGATGTTCCTCTTATAGTTTGTTTCCATTCAGTAGTTTGATTCCCTCGGTACTGTTTTATGATATTTGGCATATATCTGGATTCTCTAATATTTCTTTGTATCAAACTATATATAAGATTTTCAGTGTTTCAAGTATTTTGACTCTTTCAAATTTTAGTGGCTCTGTGAAATCAGATTTTGAGGTACACATTTACCCTTAGCCCCTTTTATTACTTCCGCTGTAAGTACTCTTTTAGCACTTTTCATTTATGCCTGCTATGTACCATTTTATCACCGCTTCTTGGTTTGCTTCTTATCACGGGGCCCGGCCGGACTGCTGATTTGTGGTAAAACTAAGGTGGGGTGTTACAATTGGTATCAGAGGCAGGTTTAGGATCCCGCGACCCAGAAAAGTTCACAGAGCCTTAGGATTTCAACTGAATCATTCTTTCGACGTTAGAGTCATCAAATATCATATAGCTTAGTTATGCGTTGTATAGAAATATCTTTTTAATAGATTCTTCCTGGTGTTCCGTACATTAATAACCCTTTTCCTTCCATCGTGTAGGCACCGCGTACGAACGAGGCGGGCGAGGCTTCACGTCAGAATACCACTCCCGAGATAGTCATGGATGACGGTGGTGCACCAGCAGCAGCACCAGCAGCACCGGCAGCACCGGCAGTACCAGAACCTACCGACTTAGCAGCCTCTATTGCCAGGGCAGTGGCCATAGCTCTGCTGGAATTCAGAAATGGATTGCCTGCAGCAGATCCAGTAGCAGTTCCTGTACCTGCCGGAGACTTAGGAATGGATCGTTATCTGAGGAATTTCCGGGATCTTCAGCCCTCCAATTTTAATGGAGAAGTAACACCAATGGAGACCGATGATTGGCTGATAAAGACCCGCGACCTGCTCGAAGTGATGCAGTGCCCAGAAAACAAGAAGGTTCCTCTAGCTGCCTTTCTCCTGAAAGGTGAGGCAAATCTGTGGTGGACTAGGCATCTTGCGGACGATCCTGCGGGTCGTACAACAGATATGTTCACGTGGAACAATTTCTCGACGGCGCTAGCTAGCTGGTTTGTGCCCCCATCCGAGCGCCGCAGTCTCTAGGAGAAGTACCTCCGGCTCATTCAGGGGGACAGGACGGTAATAGCCTACGAGCGGGAGCTGACTCACTTATCTTGTTATGCGGACAATATACAAGGGGATGAGAACGAGAAATGTAGTCGGTTCGTGGACGGACTGCGTGACTCTCTGAGGCAGCCACTGATGACAATGGTGTTGGGAATGCCACACCCAACAAATGGTCAATGCTGGTTACAGGAGCTTGGTGGATACTGCGAGGAAACTGGAGGCTGATCAGCAGAAGGTGCAAAAACGTAATAATTTCTGTTCGAAGAGGCCTCAGGATGCACCACAGCAGCAACATAATAGAAATAACCAAGGAAAGAATTGGAACAAGAAGCCGAGAAATGATGATAGGAAAGATGGTCAGACTGGGGGCAAGGTCAAAGATTACCCCCTCTGTCCTAAGTGCTACCGCCACCATCTGGGTGAGTGTTTAGCTACTGCAGGGGTTTGTTACAAGTGCCAACAACCGGGACATATAGCCCGCTACTGCCAGGGAACTCCTGTGGTTCAGGTATAAAATTTCGTGTGAGTAATCTTCTTAAGTTATACCTTTTCCTCAGTAGGCCTATAATTATGATTCTTTTGTAGTCAAAATTTGAGGTCGGTGGTCCTAACAGAACCGACAAAGGAAAAGCTCATGTCGGATCCGAAGTGAAATCAACTACAGGACGAGGTCCGGTACAACCCAGAGCTTATGAACTAGGCCAGCAGGAGGGAAGGATCAGGAGGATGTGGTGACAGGTATGAGTATGTCTTAGATTTTTTTTAGTCTTTCTCTCCTTAGTGACACTAAAATTATACCCCTGTTGCTTTCATGCATGTAGGAATACTTATGATACGAAACATCCCCTCCAAGATTCTCTTTGACACGGGTGTCTCACACTCGTTCATAGCAGAATCTCTTGTTCATAAACTGGATTTAGGAGTCCTTCCAGAGTCTGCATCATTAGAGGTTATGATGCCTAATGGATCCTTTTTGCAGACCAGAAATAAGTGTAGAGTTCCAGTGTGGTTTGGAGAATTTCAATAGAAACTTCACTCCTCCCTATAGCAGGTTTTGATCTGATAGTGGGTATGGACTGGCTTTCAGCTATGAATGCAAGAATTGACTGCAGGAATAAGGTGATACAGTTCGAAGGACCCAACCAAGTTGCCTTTACCTTCCAGGGCATGTTGGGAGTCTCCAAATTAATAATCTCCTCAATCAAGGCTTTTAAATGCATCAATAAGGGTTGCGTGACCTTCCTAGTACTGATGAATGCTGAAGCCAAAGTTGATTTGCTTGAAGTGTCTGTTGTTAAGGAGTTTCCTGATGTCTTTCCAGAGGAGTTACCTGGTGCCCCTCCTACCAGAGAGATTGACTTTCAGATAGATCTTGTACCTGGAGCTGTGTCAGTGGCCAAGAGTCCTTACCGAATGGCCCCAGAGAACTTGCCGAGTTGAAGATCCAGTTGCAGGAATTGATCGACTTGGGTTTCATTCGCCCCAGTACTTCACCTTGGAGTGCCCCTGTACTGTTTGTTAAGAAGAAAGATGGTAGTCTGAGATTGTGCATAGACTACCGCGAGCTCAACAAGCTGACAATTAAGAATAAGTATCCTATCCCCAGAATAGACGATTTGTTTGATCAGCTTGAAGGATCTTGCACGTTCTCCAAGTTTGATTTGAGGTCGGGTTACCACCAGTTGAGAATTCGAGATGTGGACATTCAGAAGACGGCGTTCAGCACTAGGTATGGACACTATGAGTTCGTGGCCATGCCTTTCGGGCTGACTAACGCTCCGTCCGCCTTTATGGATCTGATGAATAGGGTGTTTCGAGAATTACTAAACCGATTCGTTATCGTCTTCATAGACGACATTTTGGTGTATTCAAAGAGTCAAGAAGATCACGCCGAGCACCTCCGGACAATGTTGAACACTCTCAGGAAGAATCAGTTGTACGCAAAATTTTCTAAGTGTGAGTTCTGGCTTGCAGAGGTTGCATTCTTGGGGCATGTTATCAGTCAGAAAGGTCTTGCAGTGGACCCGAAAAAGATAGAAGCAATAAAGGGTTGGCCAAGGCCGAAGGCAGTGACTGAGGTTCGCAGTTTTCTCGGTCTAGCAGGATATTACAGGAGATTCATTAAGGACTTCTTGAAGATAGCGCTACCGATGACTACACTCACCAGGAAGGGGAAAGCCTTCACGTGGACAGTGGAGTGTGAGCTTGCGTTTGAGGAGTTGAAATCTAGACTGATGACCGCCCCGATTTTGAGCTTACCTTCAGGTTCAGAAGGATTTCAGATATATAGCGATGCCTCAGGTCAAGGTTTGGGTTGTGTGCTTATGCAGCATGGTAAGGTCATAGCTTACGCCTCTAGACAGTTAAAGGTTCACGAGAAAAATTATCCTGTACACGATTTGGAGCTTGCAGCTGTCATCCACGCTTTGAAGATTTGGAGACACTACCTCTACGGAATTCGTTGTGAGGTCTTTACGGATCATAAAAGTCTCAGGTATATATATGATCAGCAAGAGCTTAATATGAGGCAGCGTAGGTGGGTGGAATTCCTCTCAGATTATGATGTTGGTATCCAATACCACCCGGGGAAAGCAAACGTGGTAGCTGACGCGCTTAGTAGAAGAGGTTCGGGTTATACCCTCGTTACTCAGCAGGAAGAGATTGTGCGAGCTCTGGAGAGGTTGAAGATCAGTGTCGTACCACGCTCCAGTCTTGGTTCTGCAAGGTTAAACTGGATGGAAGTCACTTGTGATATTAAAGACAGGATTAGAACGGCTTTGCCCCTAGATCCGAAGATGGTAGAGATATGGGATTTGACCCAGGCTGGGCAGAAGGAGAAGTTCAGCATTCAGAATGGTTTATTACTGCACGATAGAAGGGTGTGCATTCCAGATGTCAGTCACCTCCGAGAGGACATACTATTTGAAGCGCATAACTCAAGATATTCGATACATCCAGGTAGCACAAAGATGTATGCAGATCTTAAAAAGTTAGTCTGGTGGCCAGGTCTGAAGAAAGATGTGGCAGAGTATGTTGGTAAGTGCGAAATTTGCAAATTAGTTAAAGCTGAATGCCAGAGGCCAGGGGGCAAGTTGCAGCCACTACCTATTCCAGAATGGAACTTCGAAGATATATCAATGGATTTTGTTCACGGCCTTCCCCGTACGCAGAGTGGGAATGATTCTTTATGGGTTATAGTTGACCGTCTCTCCAAGGTTGCCCATTTCATTCCTAACAAGAAAACGGATCAGGGTCCGAGGTTGGCTCAGTTGTATGTGGATGAGATAGTCCGACTCCATGGTGTTCCCAAGACGATTATTTCAGATAGGGATGCCAGATTTACCTCCAAGGAATGGAAATATGTTCAGGAACGTTTAGGGACTAAGCTACTCTTCAGTACGGCTTTCCACCCTCAAACGGATGGGCAGACAGAGCGCACAAATAGAACCATGAAAGATATGCTTCGTATGTGCATTCTAGATTTTGGAGGTAAGTGGGAGAAGTATGTCACCCTTGTAGAGTTCTCCTACAATAATAGTTTTCAAGCAAGCATTGGGATGGCGCCTTTTGAGGCTCTTTATGGTAGGCGGTGTCGAACACCGTTATGCTGGGCTGAAGTTGAGGAGAGGTCTTCCAACAAAGAATCATGGGTGGACAAGACCACAGCTCGAATCAAACTCATTCAGGAGCGCATGAAGATGGCTCAGGATCGTCAGGCCAAGTACTATGATCAGAGGCATAGGGCAGTGGAATTCAGTGTAGGAGACTATGTTTATCTGAAGGTCAGACCAGTCAAGGGTGTCTCTCGAATCAAGCGGATGAAGAAATTGAGTCCAAGGTTCGTTGGTCCTTTCGAGGTACTGGAGCGCATAGGTGAGGTTGCTTATAGATTGGCCTTGCCCGAGGAAATGAGTGGTCTACACGACGTATTCCACGTCTCCTATCTGAGGAGAGCAGTCAGAGACCCCAGTCAAATAATCAGTACTGAGGAAGCACCAATCGAATCAAATCATAGTATCATTATTAAGCCAGTCAGAGTAGTGGACTCAAGAATTCAGAAGCTCTGAAGCAGAGAGATCCCTTTTGTAAAGGTTCTTTGGATAAATTGTGGTCGACCAGAATACACTTGGGAAAGGGAAGATGAGCTCCGAAACATTGAAGAAGGCATAACTGACATCCAGCAACAACATCATCCTTCAATGATGGCTGCAAATAGAAGAATTTGAATAGTCTGACAATTGGGTAGAAGGTATCAAAGTAGTCAATCACATAAATTTGAGTGAAGCCATTGTCCACAAGCAGAGCTTTGTAATAATCGATCCACCCCCTGGATTATATTTGGCTATAAGCTCCCATCGACAAGCAATAGGTTTCATCTTAGGAGGAGGATCAACCAAATATCATGTATATCAATCAACTAAGAGTTGTATCCCCACATCCATAGTCTGCTTCAGGAGGCATATATAGAGTCTCATGATACATCTTAAGAGTAACAGACAGGCTAGATAAACAAGGCAAAGTTATGAAAAGTAGGGATATGTAATAAAATGACAAGTAACAATGAATAGGATAAAGAGAACATTGTTATTTATCTTGCCAAAGAGCAATGGGCATGTAGAGATCTAAAAGCGTGGCAGAAAAATGATGTTTATTGATAAAATTTCTTCCTCTTAAGTGTTGTAGAATAATCCTTTAAGATTCCCTATTGTCTTACAGTGTATATAAGGCTCGTTGTAACCTAATTCATTTATACAACTGTATCCTACATCCTATGGTATAATAGCCAACTCACCACACTGTTCTGGACTTCATTCCCTGTTATTATCTTTAGGGTTTTATTATATGGTTGGTGTTATTGTTCGGTGTCGTTATTTCTTAGTTATTTAAGTCCAAGTGTTAGGACTGATTTACAATTATGCCTCATTGTATGCCTATTTAAGAGACCCCTTGGGTCTTGTATTGGTATCAAAAAAAATATTCTAGTCTCTTGTTTTGTCTTGTGTGAGATATTGGTAGCTCTCTCCTCCCAAGCACGCACCGCCTAGGCAGCTGCGGTTCTGGCTCCAAAGTATCCCCTCCGCCTTCGGCCACTACTCTGGAGAGCACATAACAACTTGGTATCAGAGCTATTCCTTCCTCCTTCATCTTCACCAAAATCCACTTGCAAAACCTAGGCCATTTTCCTGCCCTCGATCGACAGTCCGCTTTCGATTCTAGCAGGTAGATACGGAACCTTCAACACACGCGTTTCTTATCGTCTACGACATCAACATCCCAGGACAGACGCCCGTCATCGTCGAGCCCAATGACGCAGTCTGCTCCTGATTCCAGCAGGCACACCCGAAACCGATTTCAACAAGCACGAACCCGACCTCTAGACGAGTCAACCTCCAGACGCCACACAGACCCGTCTCTGCCAGCCGAATCGATGGCCGTCTTCGTCGAGCCCAGTGACGTGTCGTCTTCGTCAAGCCCAGCGACATCCAGTCAACGCCTTAGACATCCCAGGACAATGCGGTTGCTTGCACACACGTTTCCTCCTTGTTTGAGCCCCTCACAGCAGCCAGGGAATCCAACAGAGACAGTGCCTCCTGTTCGAGCCCGCCGAGCAGCAGATGACCCTGTTCCTCGAGCCCTGTGTTTTTCTCGAGCCCCCAACAGTGCAACACGTTTTTCTCAAACCCCAAACAAAAAGAAGGGTATTCTTTTTGTGCCTCCTCATAGGGAAGCATCCCCACTCTCGCGGAAACTCAAAACCAGCCGTCTCCGAGGATCCCAACCGTCCAATCACGCTCTCTCTAGTTTGTGCTACTTCCGATTTATCGCCGATTATACTCTGCACTATGGGGACCTGCCCGCGCTACCAAATTCTATGAGGAAATTCATGCAAACATTCATGACATCCATAGAGGGACGCTTTCGAGAGGCTGAAGCACGTCATCGTGAAGACATGACCACACTCACCAGCAAGCTTAATGAGTTGACCGTGACCATTCCGGTCGTTACTACCCCGCCTACTGATCACGCTTGCAGCAGCCAGGCACCTCCACCGCTGCTTCTTCGACCTCATCCCCCGGCCAAGATACCACATGAGGGCAACATCATGCCCCATTACACCAAGTTAGCATTTCCATCTTATGATGGCAAGGGCGATCCCCTGGGCTGGCTCACCCGATGCGAACAATTTTTTAGACATCAGTAGACACTGGTGACTGAATGGATCATTTTGGCCTCCTTCCACATGCTCGATACCGCGCAGTTATGGTTCGCCTGTTTGCGGGCGGACAATCCTGACCTGTTCTGGAGCGGCTTCAAGCGGGCTTGCAACATGCTCTTTGGCCCCCCGATTCGCAGCAACCCCCTGGGGGCCCTCACGACGTTACGTCTGACAGGGCTGATTTATGGCTATCTAAAACAATTTCAGATTTTTTTTAGCGCACATCACGATACCCCCTGAGATGCAGGTCGCTATCTTTACCGTCGGGCTCCACGATCGCCTACGTTTGACATCAAATTCGAGACCCCCCCCCCCAACACACAATACTTGGTGATTGTTATGTGCTTAGCAAGATTGTGCGACCGTCGGCTTCAGTTGGCGCAGGAGGCTTACATCCCCACCAGCATAGGGACTCCAGAGGGTCGTGCCGAGGGCACCCAAATCCCGCAGATCCGTCGACTGTCTCATACGGAAATGTATGAGCGACGTTCGCATGGGCTATGTTTTAACTGCGATGAGTAGTATACTTGCGTCCACGGATGCAAAAGACTTTTTTATCTGCATGTGGAGGACTCTGATGACGAAGGGGTTGGGTGGCGTGGGTACCGTTGATGATGAAGGGGTTGGGTGGCTTGAGGTCAAACTCTTTTTGGACGGCAAGAGTGATGTTATAGGCTTCGTGCCCGGTTATTATCTTAGGGTTTTATTACATCGTTGGTGTTATTGTTCAGTGTCGTTATTTCTTAGTTATTTAAGTCCAAGTGTTAGGACTTTTTTACAATTATGCCCCTTGTACGTTTATTTAAAGGGGCCTTTGGGTCTTGTATTGGTATCAAAAGAAATATTCTAGTCTTTTCTCTTGTATTGTGTGAGATATTGGTAGGTCTCTCCTCCCGAGCACGCCCTGCCAAGGCAGTCGCGGTTCCGGCTAAAAAGTATATCCTCCGCCTTCGGCCACTACTCCGGCGAGCACATAACACACTTGATGCAACGTGTGAATACCCTAATCGCTTCTTCTTCTCTGTCATCAACGCCACTTGGTCACATTTTGCCAGGCTCCTAACAACTTCTAACGCAGCATTCCCCTATTCTCAGTTGAATTAAGCCCACTATAAAAGCCCTACTATAAAGGGTCATGTTTTATTTTATTGTTTTTAGTCTCAAACTTTTAATATTGGTTTTGGTTCTTCTTGTGATTGGATATAATATTTATTCCATTTCTCAACTTAGTATCAGAGCAAGATGATTTTTCGTTGTTATTACGGACATTGTAGGCTTCTTCTATTTTTTCGTCTTCTGCAATTCTTCGACCTAACTGCTACATTATAACTTCTTCCAACCCAACCTGGAAGGCTGTCGCACGTCATCCAGACTAGCCTCTACGAGTACTACTGCATGTCATCCCAGACTCGACAATTTATGCATGCAAGTCCCTGCTCAGCCACACGATACTCCTGCTGCGAACCCTCATTTTCCTAACACAAGTCTCCTTGCAACGAGCTCTACTTCCTGCAAATCGCTTCAAGAAGAGATTGTGAGCTCTACGGGTGACCTTTTTGTGAGCTCTGAGGGATCTGAGCTTTGCTGCTTTCGATGATTCATGCACGCCGCTCCTTCACACGAGTCATGTGCAAGTCCTGCACATGAGTCCTACGAGCCCTTTCCGGCGAGACCTTCGCGCTACTTCTACCCGTAAGTTATGCCCATGCAAGCCATGTGAGCACAACAGAAGTGAACTTTGCGTTCGGCGCGCCCTGTGAGCTCTTCTTCTAACGAGCACTGATTATTCGCGGCTCTGCGATTCCAGCGAAATCTTGAAGCAAAACAACTGCTTCTCGGGAACTCAGCGATTCTGGAGCGTGTTGCGGGTCCTCTTTTTTCCGCGCGAACTCACTTCTGATTGTTGTTTGGTGTATCTAAATGATAAGCTCCTCAGATTCGAGTGTTCAGACCCCCCCCCCCCCTCTCCTATTATGAATCCCCCATTTACTGATTATTCACGACCCCACAGTTCCTCTAGCTCCTTCTGGATTACCATTGTGCCTTTGAATGGTTCCATTTATGTCGAATGGTCACATGCGGTGCAGCATGACATTCATAGTCATCAACCGTATGAGTACATTGATGAGACCATTGCTCAACCTTCCACTACTGATACCTCATGGCAGAAATGGGATGTTGACAATTCTTTGGTGGTCTTCTGGCTTCTCCAATCCATGTCTCCTTAGTCTATCGTAGCTACATGCTTATGGACTCCGCCTGCAAGATACAGAATCAGACTCGTGAGACTTATTCTCAAATTAGTAGGTCCACCCAAGTGCACGAGCTTACCAGTAGTCTTCTCAAACTCAAACAAGGTTCCTCTAGCATTGTCGTCGTGTTCTCTGTATTCAAACGCCTCTATCAAGAACATGACTGCTTTGAGGAATTCAATCATGTATGCACAAGTGATGCCAATGCATTAAAAACCAAGGAGAACTGCTATCGTCTCCATGTTGTCCTTATAGGCATCATTATGGAGTTTGACACAGTTCGCATGCATATCCTAAGTTGTCAACCTCTTCCCTCTCTATGGGAAGCCTTCAACATGGTCTTCGGTGACAAAGAAAGCTGACACTCACTAACTTCAGTCAGCGTGCCTGATAGTCCCCCCTCACTGGCATTGGATGAGGGCTTCTGTCTTACGGTCCACATGTTCGAATGTGCGACCACTGTGGCAAACAAGGTCATGTCTGGGACCCTTGTTTTAACCTCTATCCACACCTTGCCCCTTCGCAGAAAGGTAATCATAGGCGTGGTAGTCATCGACAGTCCACTCATCCTCCTGGTGCTCATGCACTGAAGCCAATAATGGTAGGATCCCCTCCGACACTTGCACGTCTAATAAGCTCTCAAGGTAACTCCTCCACTGTTGCCTTCGCGACCTCAGATACTCCAAGCACGCAATTTGCTTCCTCCATCCAATCTGAGTGGATCATCGATTCTGGTGCAACTGATCATATAACATGGGCATTGTCTGGTTTTACCTCATACACCCCACTCTCGGGTCGTGATAACGTTATCACCGCAAATGGCTCTTTTTCTTTTATTGCTAGTAAGGGGACAAACTTATGCCTGCTATCATGCCCCTCACATATGTTTTACATGTTCATGCATTTTCCTGAAATTTACTATCTATTAGTCACTTACCTCGTCCTTAAACTGCTTTGTAACATTCCTCTCTAATGGTTGTGTTTTTCAATGTTTGGCAACGGAGTAGCGTATTGGCAATGGTAAGAACTACTTCATCTTCTGCGAATGTGCAATTGTGGCATATGCGTCTTGGACACTTCGCCAGTTATTTTCTCAAGATGTTTCTTATATTTTCCAGCTTAATGAGCATTTTTGTTTGTGATATTCGTGAACTCTCAAAACATGTACGGAATAATTCGACTCATTTATCCACTCTTAGTATGCTTACCTTTGATGTTATTCATACAGATGTTTGGGAAATTTTTCTTGTAATCTCTTTATATGGTCATTGTTGGTTTATAACGTTTATTGACGGTTTCTCTCGCACTACTTGAGTTTACTTATTAATACGTAAGAGTTATGTTCTTGATTGCTTTAAAAAATTTCATAAAATGGTTACACAGTTTGACGGTACTATTCGTGTCCTTTGAGGAAACATGTGGGGGGGGGGGGGGTACGACGATGTGATGTATTTTGGTCATAACTTGTTGATTATGGTATCCTTCGTCGACCCACCTGTTTTCATACCTACACCCAAAATAGTGTGGTTGAATGCAAGAACAAACACCTCTTCAAGGTCACACGATGCCTTTTTATTACAATGAATCTTCTCAAACCCTATTGAGGCGATGTTGTCCTCAAAGTGGCTTACCTGATTAATCACCTCCCGTCCAATACCCTTAAAAATGTGTCCCTATCTCTTGTTTATCTACCAACTTTGTCGTTCACATATCTCACACGATCCCTTAAATATATCTTCATATGATACTCATCCACTACGAAAGGGTATCGTTGCTACCAACCTTTCTCTCGATGTTTTTTTTGTATCATGGACATTACTTTCCGAGAAGGGAAACAATTCTTTGACTCTCGACAGGAGGAGAGGGATGTTGAGGTTGACGCTCCCATTATTCCCCTTCCGATTGTGGCTCTATATACCCCTCCCCATAATATTCCAACCACTATATCTACTCCTATCACCACCTCGTCTCTCGGTACTGGGAGGCTTATTCCTCCTCTTTCTCAGGTATATCAGTGACAGAACGCTGTTGTTGAGATGGTCTAAGCCCCCATAATTCCACCACGACAGATACAAACTTCTGAACCAAGTCCTGACGAAGACCTCCATCAACCTCTCATATATCTTAAGAGTAAGACAAGCTTCTTAAAATGTCATATTGCCAATTATCCATCATATCATAATCTCACCCGGGCACATCAAGCATTTATCTCACTGCCTTATGTTTGTATTTCTAACACTTGGAAGGAAGCAACTGATATATCAGAATGGGGAACAACAATGGAAAATGTTTGCATTACACAAGAACCAGACTTAGGAACTATCTCCTCCCTTAGCTGGAAAAAGACCTATTGGATCAAAATGGCTGCTTTCTGTTAAGTGAAATCAAGAAGGGATCGTAGAGAGATACAAAGCACGGCTCGTCATTCACAGATATACTCAAACTCCTGGAGTTGACTATCATGAAACATTTACGAATGTTGTCAAGATTGATTCCTTATGTATTGTTCTATCAGGTGATGCATGCCTGGGATGGGACCTACAGTAACTAGACATAAAAATGATTCTTTACATGGCTACCTCGAGGAGGAGGTATACATGAAGTTTCCGCTGAGTTTGTAAAGACATGATCAAAAGGGTGAGCCTGTCAACTTAAAAATCTCTTTATGGTTTGAACCAGACCCCCAGATCTTGGTTTGGAAGGTTTCCAAAGGTGATGACTCTATTACAATATAAGCTAGGTCACTCTGATCACACTCTCTTTGTGAAGAGGGAAACAAATAAAGTAGACATTCTCATTGTCTATGTGAATAATATTATTAGCATAGGAAATGACTTAGAAGAAATTATGTGGCGTAAAGCGCGCCTGTGCAAGGAGTTCGATGTCAATGATCTAGGTAAATTGAAATATTTCTTAGGAATTTAAGTTACGCAGTCAAACCTCTGAATTTTCATCTCTCAGGAAAAATATGTCTTAGATCTCCTAGAAGAAATAGAAATGCTTGGTTTTGCACCAATAGATACCCTCATAGAAACAAATTGTAAAACCGATGAAAACAAGGATGGTTAGTGATGTAGGCCGAGAGGGCCTAGTTGAAATTTTCACGCACAAATCACTTTCAACGTTTGAACTTTGATGAGACCGTTAATTTTTATTTGAGATAAAACTCTTAAGCATTTTACGAATTGAACCGTTGCGCGATTCGTACATCCACAAGAAAAAATCACAAGCAATAATTTATGAATAAATGGTAATAAAAAAGGTAGTGCAAACGTAGAGGCGAGCTTATAGTTATTTAGTTGGTATGCATAAATCTAATGCTAATTAATCAGAGCAAGGATACGGAAAAGATACGGCAAAGTAGGCAGTCTGTTCCGAAGTTCGTCACGCCGAGGAGAAACAGCACCCGATGACAGGTTGTCGAAATGGGAAGTCGAGGTTGACGGCAACCTACAAGCAGAACAATCTAGGATGGGTCGACGGAAGGAGAGGTGGGATCGACGGCACCCAATTCGGAAGTCGACGGAAGATGGCACGTGGGAGCGACGAAGGAGAGCAACATCGACGTGATTCCAGTCTCGGATGGGTCTTTGGAAGGAGAGACGGAGTCGACGGCACCCGATTCAGAAGTCTGCAAAAGATGGCACGCGGGAACGACGAAGGAGAGCATCGTCGGCATGATTCCCAGCGGCGATCGATTGGAGATTGGCTTCTGGTCTTGGACGGCGGTGAACCGAGCCTGAAGGAAGGGTGTGCACTTAATGATGAAGGTGGTAACCGGCAACACAGAAAGGAGGAGTCGTTTATCTGTTTTCCGGTTTTCTGCCCTTTCTCTTTCACGGGTAGGTCTTTAATAAAGGGCAGCTTTGATTTTCTCATTTGAATAACTTGCCAAATTTTATATTTCCAAATAATTCTTTCCAAACAAATTTCCCAATAATGATTTCCTGACAATATTACCGGGCCTTGTTCCGAATAGCTTTCCAAATAATTCTTTCCCAAATTTTTAAATATTAATTTTCTGATTTGTTTGCTTTGAGTATCCTTTTGAGTTTGAATTTTCTTCAACTAAACTTATGCGCCCTTAAATAAATTAAGTTTTTCATTTCCGTTATAACTACTTAAAGCTACCAGACCTTTTATTCATGGTCTCATCGGGTGGTCAAACCGATGAGCCGAAAATACAAATTAATTCGTGGGGAAAAAACTACACAACATAAAATAAATAAATAATAAAAGATACACAACATGAAAATAATAAAACATAGATGACGCATGAGAGTATCATGCGCCCTCAGATGTGATGAAGGATGATCAGTTAGAAAGTGAAGCCCGACAGCCATCAAAGATTCGTGGGAAGGATTATCTACCTCACACACTCATCTTGATATCGCATATGCAATTGGGATTCTGAGCAAGTAACATTCTCCCGAATTGAGGCATCAGGAGGTTGTTGTTTAAGTGCTACGTTACCTAAAGAAGTCTCCCAAACGAGGAATCTTATTCTCCCAGAACATGCATATGAATGTTGAAGTATACACAAATGCTGACTGGGGTAGAAGCTAAGGTGACTGAAAATCCACCACCAGACATTGTTCTTTGTTGAGGGGAATCTCGTGACCCAGAGAAGTAAGAAGTAAAACGTGGTATCAAGGTCCAGCATAGAAACAGAAAACAGAGCAATGTCACAGGGGATATGCGAGGGACTATGGATAAGCCTATCATGCAGGATTTGGGGCTACAAGATGGAAAACTCGTGTCATTATTGCAACAATAAAGTTGTTATCAACATTGCTCATAATCTTGTTCAACATGACAAAACAAAACATGTTGAAATTGACAGACGTTTCATTAAGGATCGCCTGGAGAAACGCAGCATCAAGACACCGTTCGTCCAATCCCAAGATCAATTGGCAGATATCTTTATTAAGAGTCCGAGTTGAGACAACTTTACGGATAATATCTCCAAGCTAGAAATGATCGACATATACTCCCATCTTGAAAAGGAGAGTTGAATTAAAAGCCCACTAGAAGGGTCACTATAAATGCCCATGTTCTATTTAATTGTTTCTTAGTCTCACGCCTCTAATATTAGTTTGAGTCCTTCTCCATGTGTGTATGTATAGGGGTGTTATGTAATATTTGTTCTTTAGATTGGATATAATATTAATTTCATTTCTCAACGTACTCTTCCTTCTCTCTAGTATCATTGTCCCCGTCACTTTTATTCTTCTTTATGTTCATCAACAGTATAACTATCACACTGCACTACAATAGTCAATGATGTTCCTTGAGTTTCCATTGGATCTCATTGCTTTCTTCATTAAATTCGGTTGGTTTCTAGAAGCATCAAATCACAAAGCCTATCTTAGAGACACTTCCTTTGACATCTCAAAGATAGTTATCGTATCATCACATATCTTACTTTTTTCAACATTATAAAGCCTACTTCCTTTGGAAAGTGTTAGCAATAGGAAAATAACACTAGCAAATTACCAAATAAACTTGATACAATCACGAGGTATGCTCGTGCCAACTTCCGGAGGTTGGTTCCTCCTTGAAGCTCCTCTCCAAATGAGTTCTAAAACATAGAAGATGAAAGATCATCCTAACACTCCCATGTCACCTCCTTATATAGGGAGGGGGGCTCACATAAACCCTAATGCATATTATTTAAAATAGGAATTACAACAATACTAATAATACGTGCATACGTAACAATCCACCCACCAGAAATCGGCATTAACCCAGGGTCAAGTTGTCGCCCGCCATCTAGTAGTGATGTGCCTGGAGTTCTGTCTGACGGTACATCCGTTGTAACACCCATAAATTAATACGCCAAATTAAATTTGATCGCATGGCCCGATCTCGAACAAGAGTGAACAAGCCTACATCATGTCGAGGTACGAAATTTTGTGGCTAGTTGTTGCACTTCGATTAGTAAATAAAATTAAAGTTAATAATATCATTATGACGCAATTTAGAGGTTCGCAGGAACCGTAATCTTATAATTTTAGTGCGTTAGTAGTGCAGCGGTGAATGGGCATTTAAGTAGGAGCTTCCATTTCGGCGATAGAACATTTTTTCCTAAATTCTTCCCCCTCCCATTACGGTTTATGTTCTTAACCGGCGCCTAGCCTCATGCGTTTTCATTACTTCACCGAGGAACCGTTTTTATCGAGCCCTATTTCTTCTCCTCCTTCCTCGAGCGCACGACAACGGAATAGAAACCGCCGCACCCTAAATCTCAAGAGGTTTGATTATATGCTTAACGTCTTTCCCTTCAGGGTTTACAGGGCAAATCAGAGGAGATTTCTACGTGCTCTTCAAAGTAACCTAGACAGTAATGCCGCCACGCCTAGTGTACGAGCGTCGTAATCTCAATGTAAGAAACTCTATTTCTTTTGGGTAGGCATATCACAAGCATCGCATAATATTTCTAGTATATGAGAAATTACTTAAAAATATGCACATAGATTTTGTATTAAGCAATTGTTAGTATGAATTGATAAATTTATAAGACACGATTTAGGGGGCACGAATGATGATTTTGCTCGTGATAGATTGAGGCGCACAATCTTACTCCTAGGGCGTAGTAGTCCCTAAGAGCCCCAACTTATGGGGAGAATATACATCCCCTAATAGATTAGTAGATTTTGTATTAAGCAATTGTTAGTATGAATTGATAAATTTATAAGACACGATTTAGGGGGCACGAATGATGATTTTGCTCGTGATAGATTGAGGCGCACAATCTTACTCCTAGGGCGTAGTAGTCCCTAAGAGCCCCAACTTATGGGGAGAATATACATCCCCTAATAGATTAGTAGATGCGAGTCCAGGTCCGTGGGACATAGAACGAGATGCGTTCGTTAGTAAGGACTCGAATTGTTAGAATGCGCGTCAGAAATAACTTATCGTAGAATGATAATGAGAATAAATCCTAAGTGCCCAAATTTAAGCATACACCGCAGTTTAGAAATTTCTTGTAAATATTATTTGAAGCAATTAAATAGATGTACATGTTTCAATTACAGATGAACAGACATTTATGTTTACCGTCTTTGATAGAAGAGCGTGCTTATAAATTAAATATAATCATTTTTTGGTATGATACATTTTTCTTTCCTTATTTAGCGAGCACACATGTTTTCTTCTAAAATTTTAGTGTCACTAGGAGAAATGGTGTTTCTTACTCTCCAGTTGGGCTGACCCATTTTTGGGCTTATCATTACAGGGTTCACAGGTGGGGTGTTGCGCATAGGATGATCACGTTTGCCGATGTTCCTCTTATAGTTTGTTTCCATTCAGTAGTTTGATTCCCTCGGTACTGTTTTATGATATTTGGTATATATCTGGATTCTCTAATATTTCTTTGTATCAAACTATATATAAGATTTTCAGTGTTTCAAGTATTTTGACTCTTTCAAATTTTAGTGGCTCTGTGAAATCAGATTTTGAGGTACACATTTACCCTTAGCCCCTTTTATTACTTCCGCTGTAAGTACTCTTTTAGCACTTTTCATTTATGCCTGCTATGTACCATTTTATCACCGCTTCTTGGTTTGCTTCTTATCACGGGGCCCGGCCGGACTGCTGATTTGTGGTAAAACTAAGGTGGGGTGTTACAATTGGTATCAGAGGCAGGTTTAGGATCCCGCGACCCAGAAAAGTTCACAGAGCCTTAGGATTTCAACTGAATCATTCTTTCGACGTTAGAGTCATCAAATATCATATAGCTTAGTTATGCGTTGTATAGAAATATCTTTTTAATAGATTCTTCCTGGTGTTCCGTACATTAATAACCCTTTTCCTTCCATCGTGTAGGCACCGCGTACGAACGAGGCGGGCGAGGCTTCACGTCAGAATACCACTCCCGAGATAGTCATGGATGACGGTGGTGCACCAGCAGCAGCACCAGCAGCACCGGCAGCACCGGCAGTACCAGAACCTACCGACTTAGCAGCCTCTATTGCCAGGGCAGTGGCCATAGCTCTGCTGGAATTCAGAAATGGATTGCCTGCAGCAGATCCAGTAGCAGTTCCTGTACCTGCCGGAGACTTAGGAATGGATCGTTATCTGAGGAATTTCCGGGATCTTCAGCCCTCCAATTTTAATGGAGAAGTAACACCAATGGAGACCGATGATTGGCTGATAAAGACCCGCGACCTGCTCGAAGTGATGCAGTGCCCAGAAAACAAGAAGGTTCCTCTAGCTGCCTTTCTCCTGAAAGGTGAGGCAAATCTGTGGTGGACTAGGCATCTTGCGGACGATCCTGCGGGTCGTACAACAGATATGTTCACGTGGAACAATTTCTCGACGGCGCTAGCTAGCTGGTTTGTGCCCCCATCCGAGCGCCGCAGTCTCTAGGAGAAGTACCTCCGGCTCATTCAGGGGGACAGGACGGTAATAGCCTACGAGCGGGAGCTGACTCACTTATCTTGTTATGCGGACAATATACAAGGGGATGAGAACGAGAAATGTAGTCGGTTCGTGGACGGACTGCGTGACTCTCTGAGGCAGCCACTGATGACAATGGTGTTGGGAATGCCACACCCAACAAATGGTCAATGCTGGTTACAGGAGCTTGGTGGATACTGCGAGGAAACTGGAGGCTGATCAGCAGAAGGTGCAAAAACGTAATAATTTCTGTTCGAAGAGGCCTCAGGATGCACCACAGCAGCAACATAATAGAAATAACCAAGGAAAGAATTGGAACAAGAAGCCGAGAAATGATGATAGGAAAGATGGTCAGACTGGGGGCAAGGTCAAAGATTACCCCCTCTGTCCTAAGTGCTACCGCCACCATCTGGGTGAGTGTTTAGCTACTGCAGGGGTTTGTTACAAGTGCCAACAACCGGGACATATAGCCCGCTACTGCCAGGGAACTCCTGTGGTTCAGGTATAAAATTTCGTGTGAGTAATCTTCTTAAGTTATACCTTTTCCTCAGTAGGCCTATAATTATGATTCTTTTGTAGTCAAAATTTGAGGTCGGTGGTCCTAACAGAACCGACAAAGGAAAAGCTCATGTCGGATCCGAAGTGAAATCAACTACAGGACGAGGTCCGGTACAACCCAGAGCTTATGAACTAGGCCAGCAGGAGGGAAGGATCAGGAGGATGTGGTGACAGGTATGAGTATGTCTTAGATTTTTTTTAGTCTTTCTCTCCTTAGTGACACTAAAATTATACCCCTGTTGCTTTCATGCATGTAGGAATACTTATGATACGAAACATCCCCTCCAAGATTCTCTTTGACACGGGTGTCTCACACTCGTTCATAGCAGAATCTCTTGTTCATAAACTGGATTTAGGAGTCCTTCCAGAGTCTGCATCATTAGAGGTTATGATGCCTAATGGATCCTTTTTGCAGACCAGAAATAAGTGTAGAGTTCCAGTGTGGTTTGGAGAATTTCAATAGAAACTTCACTCCTCCCTATAGCAGGTTTTGATCTGATAGTGGGTATGGACTGGCTTTCAGCTATGAATGCAAGAATTGACTGCAGGAATAAGGTGATACAGTTCGAAGGACCCAACCAAGTTGCCTTTACCTTCCAGGGCATGTTGGGAGTCTCCAAATTAATAATCTCCTCAATCAAGGCTTTTAAATGCATCAATAAGGGTTGCGTGACCTTCCTAGTACTGATGAATGCTGAAGCCAAAGTTGATTTGCTTGAAGTGTCTGTTGTTAAGGAGTTTCCTGATGTCTTTCCAGAGGAGTTACCTGGTGCCCCTCCTACCAGAGAGATTGACTTTCAGATAGATCTTGTACCTGGAGCTGTGTCAGTGGCCAAGAGTCCTTACCGAATGGCCCCAGAGAACTTGCCGAGTTGAAGATCCAGTTGCAGGAATTGATCGACTTGGGTTTCATTCGCCCCAGTACTTCACCTTGGAGTGCCCCTGTACTGTTTGTTAAGAAGAAAGATGGTAGTCTGAGATTGTGCATAGACTACCGCGAGCTCAACAAGCTGACAATTAAGAATAAGTATCCTATCCCCAGAATAGACGATTTGTTTGATCAGCTTGAAGGATCTTGCACGTTCTCCAAGTTTGATTTGAGGTCGGGTTACCACCAGTTGAGAATTCGAGATGTGGACATTCAGAAGACGGCGTTCAGCACTAGGTATGGACACTATGAGTTCGTGGCCATGCCTTTCGGGCTGACTAACGCTCCGTCCGCCTTTATGGATCTGATGAATAGGGTGTTTCGAGAATTACTAAACCGATTCGTTATCGTCTTCATAGACGACATTTTGGTGTATTCAAAGAGTCAAGAAGATCACGCCGAGCACCTCCGGACAATGTTGAACACTCTCAGGAAGAATCAGTTGTACGCAAAATTTTCTAAGTGTGAGTTCTGGCTTGCAGAGGTTGCATTCTTGGGGCATGTTATCAGTCAGAAAGGTCTTGCAGTGGACCCGAAAAAGATAGAAGCAATAAAGGGTTGGCCAAGGCCGAAGGCAGTGACTGAGGTTCGCAGTTTTCTCGGTCTAGCAGGATATTACAGGAGATTCATTAAGGACTTCTTGAAGATAGCGCTACCGATGACTACACTCACCAGGAAGGGGAAAGCCTTCACGTGGACAGTGGAGTGTGAGCTTGCGTTTGAGGAGTTGAAATCTAGACTGATGACCGCCCCGATTTTGAGCTTACCTTCAGGTTCAGAAGGATTTCAGATATATAGCGATGCCTCAGGTCAAGGTTTGGGTTGTGTGCTTATGCAGCATGGTAAGGTCATAGCTTACGCCTCTAGACAGTTAAAGGTTCACGAGAAAAATTATCCTGTACACGATTTGGAGCTTGCAGCTGTCATCCACGCTTTGAAGATTTGGAGACACTACCTCTACGGAATTCGTTGTGAGGTCTTTACGGATCATAAAAGTCTCAGGTATATATATGATCAGCAAGAGCTTAATATGAGGCAGCGTAGGTGGGTGGAATTCCTCTCAGATTATGATGTTGGTATCCAATACCACCCGGGGAAAGCAAACGTGGTAGCTGACGCGCTTAGTAGAAGAGGTTCGGATTATACCCTCGTTACTCAGCAGGAAGAGATTGTGCGAGCTCTGGAGAGGTTGAAGATCAGTGTCGTACCACGCTCCAGTCTTGGTTCTGCAAGGTTAAACTGGATGGAAGTCACTTGTGATATTAAAGACAGGATTAGAACGGCTTTGCCCCTAGATCCGAAGATGGTAGAGATATGGGATTTGACCCAGGCTGGGCAGAAGGAGAAGTTCAGCATTCAGAATGGTTTATTACTGCACGATAGAAGGGTGTGCATTCCAGATGTCAGTCACCTCCGAGAGGACATACTATTTGAAGCGCATAACTCAAGATATTCGATACATCCAGGTAGCACAAAGATGTATGCAGATCTTAAAAAGTTAGTCTGGTGGCCAGGTCTGAAGAAAGATGTGGCAGAGTATGTTGGTAAGTGCGAAATTTGCAAATTAGTTAAAGCTGAATGCCAGAGGCCAGGGGGCAAGTTGCAGCCACTACCTATTCCAGAATGGAACTTCGAAGATATATCAATGGATTTTGTTCACGGCCTTCCCCGTACGCAGAGTGGGAATGATTCTTTATGGGTTATAGTTGACCGTCTCTCCAAGGTTGCCCATTTCATTCCTAACAAGAAAACGGATCAGGGTCCGAGGTTGGCTCAGTTGTATGTGGATGAGATAGTCCGACTCCATGGTGTTCCCAAGACGATTATTTCAGATAGGGATGCCAGATTTACCTCCAAGGAATGGAAATATGTTCAGGAACGTTTAGGGACTAAGCTACTCTTCAGTACGGCTTTCCACCCTCAAACGGATGGGCAGACAGAGCGCACAAATAGAACCATGAAAGATATGCTTCGTATGTGCATTCTAGATTTTGGAGGTAAGTGGGAGAAGTATGTCACCCTTGTAGAGTTCTCCTACAATAATAGTTTTCAAGCAAGCATTGGGATGGCGTCTTTTGAGGCTCTTTATGGTAGGCGGTGTCGAACACCGTTATGCTGGGCTGAAGTTGAGGAGAGGTCTTCCAACAAAGAATCATGGGTGGACAAGACCACAGCTCGAATCAAACTCATTCAGGAGCGCATGAAGATGGCTCAGGATCGTCAGGCCAAGTACTATGATCAGAGGCATAGGGCAGTGGAATTCAGTGTAGGAGACTATGTTTATCTGAAGGTCAGACCAGTCAAGGGTGTCTCTCGAATCAAGCGGATGAAGAAATTGAGTCCAAGGTTCGTTGGTCCTTTCGAGGTACTGGAGCGCATAGGTGAGGTTGCTTATAGATTGGCCTTGCCCGAGGAAATGAGTGGTCTACACGACGTATTCCACGTCTCCTATCTGAGGAGAGCAGTCAGAGACCCCAGTCAAATAATCAGTACTGAGGAAGCACCAATCGAATCAAATCATAGTATCATTATTAAGCCAGTCAGAGTAGTGGACTCAAGAATTCAGAAGCTCTGAAGCAGAGAGATCCCTTTTGTAAAGGTTCTTTGGATAAATTGTGGTCGACCAGAATACACTTGGGAAAGGGAAGATGAGCTCCGAAACATTGAAGATTATGCTTTCTTGTTTGACTCAGGTATGTTTGTAATTTTCGAGGGTGACATTTTTATTAGGAGGGGAGATTTGTAACACCCATAAATTAATACGCCAAATTAAATTTGATCGCAGGGCCCGATCTCGAACAAGAGTGAACAAGCCTACATCATGTCGATGTACGAAATTTCGTGGCTAGTTGTTGCACTTTGATTAGTAAATAAAATTAAAGTTAATAATATCACTATGACGCAACTTAGAGGTTCGTAGGAACCGTAATCTTATAATTTTAGTGCGTTAGTAGTGCAGCGGTGAATGAGCATTTAAGTAGGAGCTTCCATTTCGGCGATAGAACAAATTTTCCTGAATTCTTCCCCCTCCCATTACGGTTTACGTTCTTAACCGGCGCTGGCCACGTGCGTTTTCATTACTTCACCGAGGAACCGTTTTTATCGAGCCCTATTTCTTCTCCTCCTTCCTCGAGCGCACGACAACGGAATAGAAACCGCCGCACCCTAAATCTCTCGCAGACGGCGATTCCTCCGTCTCTGGCGTTCTAAGACGCAGGAGGCTTTCTCGTCCCTATCGATCGACGGCGCATCGACATCCCAGCGACCGACGACTTCACCCTCGCCTCCTCACTGTTCGTCGACGACAGTAGACGCCTAGGAGCGGTCTCCTCTTCCTCCAGAAAGTTTTGGTGCCATCTCGTCTCCCTTTTGGAGACCTGTCAACCTTTCCCTCTTTCCCAACAACCCACAACAGCCCCTACGAGCAGGGTAAGCCTCTTTTAGTTCTTCTTAGTTATGATAATCGATCTCTCCTTGTAGGTAACTGAATCTGTATCTTTTATTTCCCCAAATTTCATACATTTGGATTGTGAAGTTCCTATTTCAGAAATTTCAGGAACTTTAATCGAGACACCACAGTAGAGACTTGTGGTTGTTAGATCTTTTCCTTTCGGTGTTGCACAGGTATCGTATCTTCCTTTCTATTTTCAGCCAACACTTGTTTAACCTCCAACGAAACCTTATGGAAATGTTATTTAGGGCTTGGTTCCGCTTAACCTCGATTGGATCAACAAATCCCATTTTAGAAGAGGCCTCTTGCGCCTCATAAAAAGCAATCCCTCTTTGCTAGTCAAGTGGTGTGCCTTCCCCCTCTTTGTAATGAATTATTATCTTAGGAATCTCAAGAGGTTTGATTATATGCTTAACGTCTTTCCCTTTAGGGTTTACGGGGCAAATCAGAGGAGATTTCTACGTGCTCTTCAAAGTAACCTAGACAGTAATGCCGCCACGCCTAGTGTACAAGCGTCGTAATCTCAATGTAAGAAACTCTATTTCTTTTGGGTAGGCATATCACATAGCATCGCATAAAATTTCTGGTATAGATGAGAAATTACTTACAAATATGCACATAGATTTTGTATTCAGCAATTGTTAGCATGAATTGATAAATTTATAAGACACGATTTAGGGGGCACGAATGATGATTTTGCTCGTGATAGATTGAGGCGCACAATCTTACTCCTAGGGTGTAGTAGTCCCTAAGAGCCCTAACTTATGGGGAGAATATAAATCCCCTAATAGATTAGTAGATGCGAGTCCAGGTCCGTGGGACATAGAACGAGATGCGTTCGTTAGTAAGGACTCGAATTGTTAGAATGCGCGTCAGAAATAACTTATCGTAGAATGATAACGAGAATAAATCCTAAGTGCCCAAATTTAAGCATACACCGCAGTTTAGAAATTCCTTGTAAATATTATTTGAAGCAATTAAATAGATGTACATGTTTCAATTACAGATGAACAGACATTTATGTTTACAGTCTTTGATAGAAAAGCGTGCTTATAAATTAAATATAATCATTTTTTGGTATGATACAAGTTTTCTTTCCATATTTAGCGAACACACGTGTTTTCTTCTAAAATTTTAGTGTCACTAGGAGAAATGGTGTTTCTTACTCTCCAGTTGGGCTGACCCATTTTTGGGCTTATCATTACAGGGGTCACAGGTGGGATGTTGCGCCTAGGATGATCACGTTTGTCGATGTTCCTCTTATAGTTTGTTTCCATTCAGTAGTTTGATTCCCTCAGTACTGTTTTATGATATTTGACATGCATCTGGATTCTCTAATATTTCTTTGTATCAGACTATGTATAAGATTTTCAGTGTTTCAAGTATTTTGACTCTTTCAAATTTTAATGGCTCTGTGAAATCAGATTTTGAGGTACACATTTACCCTTAGCCCCTTTTATTACTTCCGTTATAAGTACTCTTTTAGCACTTTTCATTTATGTCTGCTATGTACCATTTTATTACCGCTTCTTGGTTTGCTTCTTATCACGGGGCCCGGCAGGACTCCTGATTTGTGGTAAAACTAAGGTGGGGTGTTACATCCGTGATCATAAGGGCGTAGAAGTCAGCCATGTCGGTATCGTCCAAGTCATCCCTAATGAGGGCCCAGAACTCCTTGAGCGGACAATTTTATGATTAGGCGAATAAGGTTGCTTGCAACGGTAGCACATACCATTGTTTCGCAAGTCATTGTATTCTTGGTTGGACAGGCGGTGAGTATGAATATGACGGTTGGTGCGTGGGCCCATAATGGTCAGCCGAGGTAGAGGAGGTGGCAATGGCAGAGCTTTAGACGGGAGAGGAAAATGTGGTTGGTATGGAGGTTTGGAAGGAGGCGATGGGCAAGGAGGGTCCCCAGACGTCGCCAGGAAGTCGGCTTCCACGAGTGGGGAGAGGTCCATGGCTTAGTAGACAGTTAACGGTTGCAAGGTGCGGAGGAGGGCTCGGATGTGAGGTTGTAAATCGTGCATGAAGTATGCCAAGTAATGATCGGGTGGAAGACCTGGAATATGGGAGACCAAATCGATAAATGAATCAACGTACGAGTCAATGGAGTCGGTCTGACGGACTCCGCAAAGGAGCTCGATCATGGAGTCGGATGAGCGGTGATCATACCGCATAATGAGGGCCTTCGTGAGCGTTGTCCAGGTGAGTCCGGGAGAGGACTGGCGGAGCCAGCAGACTCAATGGAGGGCGTACCCTTCCATGCCGATCAGAGCTGTGGAGACCTGCTGCGTCTGAGGAGTCTGGTGAATGACAAAATACTGCTCAGCGCGGGCAATCCAACCAAGGGGGTCAACATCGTTGAATGTGGGAATGTCGAGGCGTGGGAGGTGCGGAGGAGGCAATCCCGCCAGTGCGAGTTCTTCGGGGGATAATGTGTGGGGGATCCCAAGGCAGAGGAGGCAGGGGGCCAGAATTGTGGCCGAGTTGCAAGTTGTGGAGCATGGCCATGATCGACGTGAACTGTTCGGCTTGGGCCTCGAGACGAGAGTTGATGGTGGTAAGGGCGTGTCTGAGGGCTTCCACGCGGGATTCCATCTGGTTCTTTGGCATATGAAGAAGAGTACACAAGAGCTGGAGGTTCGCAGGAGAGTGCCGGAACCGGCGGAGGTGCGCTAGAGGTCGGACGATCGCTGCAGAAGGATTGGATCTGGTCTGGCGGCGGAATGGAGCTGGGTTGGCGGTGGAATGGAGCTGGCACTGTGGATGACTGAGAGCAGGGAGTCGGGAGTTGGCGGGGATAGGTCTGGCAAACGACGAAAGCGGGAGGACTATGCGTTGTTGTCGACGGAATCGGCAGACCGTTGTGCTCGATGGAATCGGCGGATCGTTGTTGTCGACGAAATTGGCGGACGACGGGATCGGCTAGGGCACAACAGAGCGAACGGGATCTGGACGGCGTAGTCGAAGCGGCTGGTGTGAGCGTATCGTGCGGATACGGCAACGAAGACAGAAGATGAATCGAGCGATGATGCCGACGCAGAGGAGGTCACGGACAAAACCCGGCGACACGATGCAGGCGAGAAGGGCAGGTCGTACCAAATGTTAGCAATAGGAAAATAACACTTGCAAATTACCAAATAAACTTGATACAATCACGAGGTATGCTCGTGCCAACTTCCGGAGACTGGTTCCTCCTTGAAGCTCCTCTCCAAATGAGAGTTCTAAAACCTAGAAGATGAAAGATCATAATAGCACTCCCATGCCACCTCCTTATATAGGGAGGGTGGACTCATATAAACCCTAATGCATATTATTTAAAATAGGAATTACAACAATACTAATAATACGCGCATGCGTAACAGAAAGCCTTATATTTATTATGACTAAATTTTCCTCCTCAAATACAACAATTTTATCACCACCGAAAATCTCAATGGATCCTATCTCGTGTAAAGAATTTGTCTGACCAACTATACGGAAAATCTGCTAGTAAGACAATTTTCTTTCTTTCATCAGTCGAGCAGATTTTGGATATTGTTATTTAGCTATACTCCTCGATCAACAATATGCAACAGTTGTATGATATTTTCAGGAGATCCATGAAATTGAATTGGAAATGATATTCATATATCGATCATTAATCCTTTTTCTCAGGTAGAAGATATATCAGTCATATTCTACGGGCCCAATCATTTAGGAAGAAAACTGATACTCTTTCTGATGTTCTTTCATTGGGTCATGATCACCCCACCTCCAATAAAATCAACCTTTGGGGTTTGAGCGACATGAAGAGCGTTGTGTGCATGCTCAAAAAAATAAATTTTTGGACTTCTCAGACATGGTTTGAAAATTAAGAAAAAATTGCTTGCTTTGTAGGGTTCTTTTGGAGTAAGGCAGATCAATATATCTTTGCCAAGAAGGGAAATTACTATCCTTTTATTTTATGTTGATGAAATCATTATTACTTGAAGTGACTCTCAAGGTATTATGCTATCAAGAAACATCAATCTAAAACCTTCCCAATTAAAGATTTTGGTCCACTTCAATATTTTTGGGTATTGTGATAGATCGGACCAAGGACGAAATTGTCCTATCAAAATGAATATATGTTCTTGATTTTGTTACCAAGTCAGGGATGATGTACTTTGATCGAGTGATACCTTTATGGATCCAAATACAAAATTGTATGCTTTCACGAGAGATACTATCCTTTCTGATCTTATCTGATATCATAGACTAGTTAGGAAACTTAATTACCTTACTGTCACATGACTTGGCATATTTTACATAGTGTCTCCAGCCAATTTATGCAATCTCCTATTGGAACTCATTGGGCTCAATTCTCCAATTTCTCATATTCCTGAAGATTTTAATTATGTGGGGTTTTTATGATGTTGATGTTAAATGTCAAGTAACCCCCTCACCGGGTGGTGAGGGTAAGAGTGGCTAAGCCTAAGCCCGGCTGGTTCCCTTGAAGGTATAAAAGGATCGTCGGATTGCTGGAGAAGTGTAGGAAGCGTGCGAAGACGGACAGAACCCTAAGGTTCGTTTCTCCTCTTCTTGTTAACATGGTATCAGAGCAGGTTATTTCCTCGGGGCTGTCCGCCTGAAGGCTTGGGCTTCCGATCCTTCGTTCTCTCTTCTTCTTCTTGCTTTCGCCGCTTGCGAACGACGGATCGTGCCGCTGGTTTCCGTCGATCGTGTTCCCCCCTCTCCGCTGCTTCTGGTTCCGGCGGATCTGGTTTCCGTCGATCGGGTTGCCGTCGATCTGATTTCCGTCAGGTCTGGTTTCCGTCGCCTCTGCTGCTGGTGGCCTCTGCCGCTGTTTGCCTGCTGCCGCGGATTGCCTGCTGCCGCTAGTGTTATTCTCTGCTGCGCTCCTGTTGCTGTTCTCCTGGTGTTCTGGTGTTCGTGCTGCCCAAGTCTCCTTCTCTTGCTGCCCCGGTGTTCTGGTGGGTCCGAGGAAGGGTTTGCCTGTGCTTTCTCTTCTTTTCTGTGGCTGTCTCATGGATGATAATTTGAAGGGTGTTACTGCCTCTGAAGGGGTGGTTGATCCACCTAAACATTATGGTGGATGAAGTTCTAACATGGACTTCAGTCAAGGTGTTACTCACATTAAACTCAATGGAAGGAATTACCTTCTATGGGCTCAGTCTATGAGGATTTTCATTGGGAGTCGTCAAAGACTGGGTTTTCTCACAGGATCCAAGCCGGCTCCAAACAAGACCGATCCCAAATACGAGGAATGGGAAGGTGAGAATCTCACAGTGAGTAATTGGCTTGTCAATTCTATGGAACCCAAGATTGCAAGCTACTTTCTATTCTGTGAAACTGCAAAAGAAATGTGGGAACAGATCGAACGAAATTACTCAAAAAAAGGACTTAGCGAGAATATATCAACTCCAAACTGAACAGATCCACATGGCTGGAATGAGGGACTTCGAAGAATATTATGGCAAGTTGACCCATAAGTGGGCTGAAATTGATCAGTATTCTGCTATTCAGACTATTGAAGACTACAAGACTGAACTCATGCAACGGAAGGTATTTGAGGTGCTCTCTGATCTCCCTCCTGAACTTGAATTCCAGAGGGTTCAGATGTTGGGACGTGATTCTGTGCCTGATCTAGAGACTGTGGCTCACTATATTAGGGGAGAAGCTAGTCGTATAAACTCCCTTCGTTCAGGTACTCATGTGGGTCATGAGAAGTCCGCCCTTGCTGCTGAACAGAAGAAATGACATCCTAGAAATATGAGGCAAGAAGACAAGAGTAAAATGAAGTGCCCTCACTGTGAGAAGAAAGGCAATGGGAAAGAGAAATGTTGGGATCTTCACCCTCATTTAATCCCTCCAGGATGAATTCGGGGTTCTGATGGGAAATATGTGAGGCCTCCTACTACTATGTATGGCCACCTTGATAATTCTGGGTATCTTCAGGCAGAAAACGAGAGTTTGCTTAGAGAACTCAAGGCTGTGAAAGCCACCTCTGCTGGTGATTTGGCTGGTACGGCCGCTCATGTTCGCTCTACTACTGTGTCCTCTAAAGATCTATCCACCCCTTGGATTATTGACTCGGGGGCTTCCGATCACATGACCGGATCTTCTATGGGAGTCTCCTCTATTTTTCCTACCTCTGGCAGTGTGAAACTCGCTGATGGATCCTCGGCGTTTGTGGCTGGTAAAGGGGTTATTCATCTTTCTCCATCTGTCTCTCTCAAGTCTGTAATTATTGTTCCCTCATTTCCTACGAATCTCTTGTCTGTTAGCAGTTTAACTAAACAACTTAACTGCTCTATCACCTTTTTCTCCTCTCATTGTGTGTTTCAGGATCTGGCGAGTGGGAATACGATTGGTGGTGGACATGAGTCAGGTGGAGTGTATGTCATGGACAACTGTCAGGCTCTTAGTTCTCAGAAAATTACCGACCAGGATCAGTTGAGGCCGTGGCACAAGAGATTTGGGCATGTTAGTTTGAAGACCTTGAAAGTTATTTTTCCGCATTTGCTTAAAGTTAAAACTGTTACTTTTGATTGTCAGTCTTGTGAATTTTCAAAGCATTGTAGGATTAACTATGCTCCTAGTTTGAGTCGAAGTTTGAAATGTTTTGATTTGATACATTCCGATGTCTGGACATCTCCTATTTGTTCTATGAATGGTTTTCAATATTTTGTTTCTTTTATTGATGATCACTCACGCTTTACCTGGGTGTACCTCATGAAAAAGAAGGATGAAGTCTCAAAAATATTTCAGTTGTTCTATCATTATGTGCAGACTCAATTTGGAACTGGAATTAAAATTCTTAGGAGTGACAATGGAGGCGAATATACGTGCAGTGACCTTCAGCTATTTCTGAGAGATCATGGGATTATTTTCCAATCTTCCTGTCCGGGGACTCCTCAACAAAATGGGGTTGCCGAAAGAAAGAATCATCATATCTTGGAGACCACTCGATGCTTGTTGCAAGAGATGTTCGTCCCTAAAGGACTATGGGATGAAGGAGTTCTCACATCCGTCTATCTTATTAATAGGATGGCTACCGGTACTTTGGGAGGAAAGTACCCCCTACAGATTCTCTGCCCAAATATGCCTCTATTCAACCTTCCTCCTAAGGTGTTTGGGTGCATTGCCTTTGTTCACATCGTGGGGCCTCATAAGGACAAATTAGGGTCACAACCAATAAAATGTGTCTTTGTGGGATATGCTGCCAACCAAAAGGGATATAAGTGTTATTCTCCTGCTCTCCGGAGAAGGTTTATATCAAAAGATGCTACTTTTTTCGAGAACACTCCTTATTATTCCAATGAGGGCAAACTCATCACGTTTCAGAAGGAAAGCAAAGAAAAAAGTGACATGTTGCCACCTCTTCCTGTTCTTGTTGATGTGACTGCTCCAAAAGGTGTTGATATTCCTGTTATAAAGGAAACCCCAACGAGTGATCTTCGAGTTTACAGAAGAAAAGGGAATCTTCAAGTTTATCAAAGAAGGAAAAACATCAAGACTGAACAAGAATGTCACACTCATGCTCCACCACCTACCACCACTCCGCCAGATCCAAGCTACAACACCACTTCAGAGATCCCTTCTGCTCTTCATATTCAGAGTGGTCATACTAGATATCCTATGGATAAGTATGTTGGGTATCACTCTATCTCTCACTCATTACAAGTATATCTTGCTTCTGTTTCCTCTATTACTATTCCTAACAGTTTTTTAGAGGCTAGCTCAAACTTCCACTGGGTAAAGGCTATGGAGGAGGAGATGAACGCTCTCCAACGTCAAAAGACTTGGGAAATTGTTCCTATTCCTCATGGGCGCCATCTAGTCGGATGCAAATGGATTTATACTACCAAATTTCTACAAGATGGATCTCTTGATAGGTACAAAGCGAGATTGGTAGCTAAAGGTTTTACTCAGGTTGATGGTGTAGACTTCCAAGAGACCTTTGCTTCAGTTACTAAATTGAACTCAGTCAGAATACTCCTATCTATTGCTGCTCATAAGTCTTGGACTCTACATCAACTCGATGTTAAAAATGATTTCCTTCATGGTGAATTGGAGGAAGAAATCTATATGACTCCACCTCCTGGTATGGATGTTCCTAAAGGACATGTGTGTCGCCTCAAGAAAGCCCTATATGGCCTCAAACAGTCTCCACGTGCCTGGTTTGCCAAGCTAAGTGATAAACTTGTCCATCTGAATTTCAATCACTGTACTTCAGATCATTCTGTCTTTGTCTACAAAGGGGAGGAATGCACTACTATTCTCGTAGTCTATGTGAATGATATTATTATTACAGGAAAGGATGACCACCACATTACTCGAGTTAAGGAGGAATTAGCGTCCGCTTTTGAAATAAAGGGTTTGGGTCTCCTTCGGTACTTTCTTGGAATTGAGATTGCGTGTTCTGCCGGGAAGATTATGATCTCCCAGCGGAAATATGTCTTGGACCTTCTCAATGATGTTGGATATTTGGGAGTCAAACCTGTGGATAGTCCTGTAGACCCTAGTTATGACATTCATAAGGAGACCTCTCCAGATCTTGAGAGGAAGTCTGATTTTCAACGAATTGTGGGGAAATTGATTTATTTGACAATCACCAGATCTGATATCTCCTTCGTTGTTGGATTGGTTAGTCAATTCATGCACAACCCTAAAGTTCATCACTATCAAGCTGTTCTGCGGATTCTCAAGTATTTAAAAAAGGACCCTGGAAAAGGCATTATCTATCAAAATCATGGACATCTTAAGGTCCACGGGTACTGTGATGCTGATTGGGCAGGCTCTTCCGTGGACAGAAGATCTAGTGGATATACCATCTTTGTTGGTGGCAACCTTATTTCCTGGAGAAGTAAAAAACAAAATGTTGTGGCTCGTTCCTCCACTGAAGCAGAGTACCGTGCCATTGCTGTTACTGCGTGTGAACTGGTTTGGGTTAAATCTATCTTGGGGGAAATGTGATTTCCTTTCATTGAGGCTATGCAACTCCATTGTGATAATCAAGCTGCAATTCATATATCTAACAATCATGTCTTTCACGAGAGAACAAAACATATTGAAATTGATTGCCATTTTGTGCGGGACAAAATTCAGGATCAAACTGTGACTATGGTGTTTGTGCCCTCTGAAGATCAACTGGCTGACATGCTCACTAAAGCGGTCTCTGGCAAATCCCTTCATTCTTTCTCCCTTAAGCTCGGAATGCTGGATGCTTATGGGGTTAGCTTGAGGGGGGGTGTTAAATGTCAAGTAACCCCCTCACTGGGTGGTGAGGGTAAGAGTGGCTAAGCCTAAGCCCGGCTGGTTCCCTTGAAGGTATAAAAGGATCGTCGGATTGCTGGAGAAGTGTAGGAAGCGTGCGAAGACGGACAGAACCCTAAGGTTCGTTTCTCCTCTTCTTGTTAACAGTTGATTGGTCTAGATATCTTCAGGAAAGATTATGATTGCTTGTTCCAGCATTGAAGCTAAATATTGGGCTTCTAGTCCTCTTGTGTCTAAGATTTTATGGATTTGGTATCTACTCTAATACATGGATTTTCATTTATCTTCTTATGCTCCTCTCTTTTGTGATAATCAAACAGTTGTTCATATTACAAAAATCAGTATTTCATGAGTGAATCAAGCACAATGAAATTGATTGACACTTCGTTAGAGACAACAACAACAACAACAACAGAACCCATAGTCCCCAATCATTGGGGGTATGGGCGGGGGAAGATTGGAAACAGACCTAACCTTTGGCACTATGCACAAAGTGGCTTCTCTCAAAAGAGAAAGACCTAACCTTTGACAATAAATGCACAAAGTGGCTGCTCACAGAGTACCACTGAAATAGTGGCCCCATATACCGTCGCGTTTGCTGCGGAATAATGCCCTCAAATTGATTGACACTTCGTTAAGGCGAATAAGAAAAAATTCAATAGAATCTCACATGTTCAGTGCACATAGCAACTGACTGCTATTCTCATTAAAGTTTACAACCAAAGCAATTTCATATTTTCAAGGTCAGGCTTGTAATCGATGATATCTACACTTGAACTTAAGGGGAAGTGTTAGTTTATTCCTTAAAGTTTGGGGAATGCTCTCTTAAGATGCCATATTTGTCTTATTGTGTCTATAAGGTAACATGCCTAATTCATTCATTCAATTGTATTATACTCTCACAGGATATAACTGTATAAATAAGAACATGTGTATCAATAAGAACATGGATAGGTCCGTTCAAAGGAAGAGAAATTGATGGTGACTCGATGAAGGAAGATGAAGAGAAGAATGGAGCGGTTTAATGAAAGGTACCATCGGTAAATGTAAACAAACGTCGAACAAGAGGATCATGACATTAATATCCTTTTAGAGTAAGAAAGAAGACAAGAAAGTGGCACTGACTGACACTATGAGATGATTTATCCTAGTAGTGTAAAGAAAGAACAAAATAAACATACCCACACCCTAGGTGAAAGAGGAAAATAATTGGCTAGAAGAGATGCTGGAAATGGGTGATAGGTTATCTAAGAGAGTTGAGGGGCATGATTGATGACATAACCCATCAAGGTTGTATCACCTCATATTGTCTAGAAACATTCATATGAATCACAAGTGTCTTGACAACATCAAGTAGACAGTGATTCTTGTGTTACCCGAGCCATATAAATGAGATGCATGAAGATATGAAGTATGGGGGAATAATATGATGATCATAATAGAAAGATTGAAAGAGTGGAACTGAGACTAGGGCATTGTCAGTAGTAAGATTTTGATCACAATAGAATAATAGTCTTTTACGTTTTGATAAAAATATAAAGAAGATAAAGAAATTTACATACCTTCTCATTGTGCATCACCAATGTGTTCCCATTCTTTATAGTTTTCTTCTTTAATAATAGTTCTTCTAATCTCGAGCATAGTTGAACTTCTTCAAGAGTTTCTTCTAAAGCCTAGATAATCAAATAAAAACTTTAAAACAATTGATTCTTTCAAGAAACCAAGGAAAACAAAGCCCATTAATATAGATTAATATAAGAGGAGAACATGAATAAATAATGTACAAATGAATTCACTAGAATTCCAAAGTTGGGGTTATTTATTTATTTATTCCAAATACAAAGGGTTTTCCTTTGAATTGTTATGAAAAATGTTTAGACAATAGCATAGGCCTAAGAGTTATAACTTGGTAGCAACACTGCCTTGCCCATCTAATGCATATTGTATTGTACTCTCTGTCTTATTTGATATTGGATTCGCCCGGCGAGTAAACTCACTAATTGGAAGTGACCAGCCAATAAGATGGCATTGTGAAGTCCTTTTTATATTAAATGCCAACAAAATCTTAAAAAAACAAATGCACCAACCTATGTATTTCCTCTTAATAGGCGCAGATAGCCAACATAATCTTATAAAAAAGAGCCTAGGTTCATTACAAAAGATTTTCATGATATGAAAGGTCAGGTACAATAGACCACTGTGGCTTATACAATACTTTAGTTATTGAGAATGGGACTTTTAGCTTTTACTGCCAGCAGAGGATTTTCAGTTATTACTGCCAACCATTGTGCTCCAAGCAACTCAAGTTAGGAGGAAATTTTCCCCTCTTTTTTTCAATAAGCAGTGGCAGATCTAAGATCCCGGCTAAGGAGTTAAATGAGATTTTATAATATTTATCTATATATTATATAAGGGGAAAACCACCTTTGGTGAAACATTCATTTCTCCTATTTTACCTCTTTATTTCAATTTTTAATTTTTTTTACATTTTTAATTGAGTTTAATTTGTGCATTTTTTTTATTTTCAAGGGAAAAACCTCCTTTGGTGAAACATTCATTTCTTTCAATTTTACCCCTTCTTTATTTTAATTTTTACCATTTTTTATAATTGAATTAAATTTGTTTGTTTTTTATTTTATTTTAGAAAATGTTATTATCCCTTCAATTTTTATTAAGTATTGTAGTTTGTGAGACAAAATTTTATAAAAATGACGAACGACAAGTATACTATAGCGTCCGGGCACAAGGGACTCCCGGGCACGACTGCTTGTAATAATATAAATTAAATTATGATATTCCATTATAACTTCAAATTGAAAAAGAATAAAAACTAAATGTCACCAATAGCACCATAGTCTACCTTCATGAAAAATTCCAAGCATGATTTTCATTTTTACTGGTATAGATCAAAACTATTATGCAAAAGCGGATAATCTGAAGGGAAAAAAATAAACTGCAGTAAGAAAATTGAAAGAGAGAAATGGAGAGACAGACAAGCATAGAGAGAGATGAAGAGAAAGAGCCAGATAAAGAGAGACAGGGTAAGAGAGAAGACGCAGGACGGGCTGAGAAGAAGGCGGTGTGCCGACATGCTAATGCATTCCCAAGTGGATGTGCATGATGAATGCGATCGAGCCCAATCAAATGATGCGTGCATGTGTTCAATTAATTATCCGGAATCAAATTATAGCAACTATAATTATATAAGATAAGCAAACCTACACAATATGTTTTCACTTTTCGAGCGCGCGAACAATATCAAATGTTATCTCCGCACGCAAGGTTTACAACCACAAATTTGCACGAATAAATTTTATAGGATAAAAAGTAATCAACGAAACAATTACACTAATGAGTCAAACTACCCAAACAAATATGAAGTGTTCTCACAATATTCAATACAAATAAATAAATAAACACAGTACCATTACTCACATTGCAACAGGGATCCAATAGGACCATAGTCTACCTTCATGAAAAATTCCAAGCATGATTTTCATTTTTACTGGTATAGATCAAAACTATTATGCAAAAGCGGATAATCTGAAGGGAAAAAAATAAACTACAGTAAGAAAATTGAAAGAGAGAAATGGAGAGACAGACAAGCATAGAGAGAGATGAAGAGAAAGAGCCAGATAAAGAGAGACAGGGTAAGAGAGAAGACGCAGGACGGGCTGAGAAGAAGGCGGTGTGCCGACATGCTAATGCATTCCCAAGTGGATGGAGGTAATTGATGGAGGACGACTGCTCTGTGGAAACGAAATTGGCTGCAGGAATTAGAGGTGAGGTGGATCTCGATCGGAAAACAAACATGGACTAGGCTGGAAACGGTGTATGCTGAGATGGGGTGGAGGAAAAAGGCCTTAGGCCGGCTGTTTTCAGGGGAGGAGATGTAGGAGTTGGTTGCTTCCAATGGAGGGAAATATGACCTGAGAGAAGGCTCCGGGAGAAGAGATTTATATGGGGGGTGGCTGCTGCTCAAGGAGGGGCAAGAAGAACAGTAACTGCACTGGGTGGGACTGTTTGCAGGAGATGAAGAGAGACATGAGAGGACGCTGGAAATTGTTGTTCTTTTCTGTCGAGGGAGATTGAGGAGGAACTGGCAATCGGTGGAGGAGGAGAACTGAGATCGATCAACAATGGCGTGGAGTTACGTGCAGGGGTCGGCGGCTCAGATCGACAAAGAAGAACAGGGGTTATAACAGTCTGCAGCTAGCTTGAGGTTCCATGACAGAGAAACGGGAGGTGAGGAAGAACAACAGTGTATCGACGAGGGATGTGTGGTGGATCCACGACAGATGGACGAAGGGAGAGATGAAGTGGAGCAGTAGTGATTGGCTGCGATCTCAGGCGATGAAGAAGAACAGTGGATTTGGCGAGGAAGGAGAAGGTGTACAGGAACCCGGCGGTTTTCTCCTTCAGTCGGAGTATTGTCTACGGCGGGGATGCAGGAAAAGCTTCGGGTTGAGCACTTCCTAACGTGGGATCGACTCGGCAGACACGTAGGAGGCGGACGCCTGGAATGCGGGTAGGGCTGGGGTCGCCGGCTTCCAGGGAGGAGAAGGCTCACGGCAGAGAGCAAGCGTCCTGGGCAAGATTGGGCATGGAAGGCGTTTCCGTCGAGAGGAAGGGGACGAGGAACTGTAGAAATTGCGGTTTTCTTCTTCCGTATGGAGAAATCATGGGCAGAGGGGCAGGAGCAGTGATGGAAAAGGACAATAATAAAATATAACTGATAATTAGCCAAGGCGTCGCACCCCAGGCTCGCGGTGTCGCACCACGAATGACCGTGAATTCTAGATTCGCTCACAAAATACACAATACTGAAAAATGAGAATCTCCACCCCGATTTATAACGAGAGGGGCAGTTGGGCACCTGACGTGATGGTCTGATCTCCTCCGAACACGAACATGCGGTCGAGCACCATCAATTCCCCCCGACTGAAAAACAATCATCTCCGAGGAATGAAGATGGCTGAGTTGTAGTCGAAAATCGGGGGCAAGTCTATCAAGTTCCGTCACCGGTATCAAAATATCAACAAAGATGGGGCGTCCACTCCAGTGCACCAAGTAATGGCAAGACCGACCGACTGTAGTGGTGATGCACTCGTGCGCCATAATATCAATAATGCTCTCAACTCTCACCTCTCGTGTAGCGGTGCAGGTGGATCCAGAAAAACCGGTGGAATCATGGTTGGTGCGGGCAAGTCCACAGGTGCTAGTCCAAAGGGAGCATGAGAAGTGGCAAGCTATAACTGGGAGGGTGGCAGAAGAGGCTCAAGGTATGGGTCCCTATGCTCAAGAGGTTCAAAGTAATGTGTCAAATCTTTCATATTAAATACGGAATGAATACCCATATCTGCAGGGAAATCGATCTCGTGGGCATTTGTCTCAATTTTCTTCATAACCCTATAAGGACTCATTCACTTAAGTTGTACTTTAGTAACGGCTCATTTTGGGAGCCCCTCCTTGCAAAGTCCGGTCATGACATGCTCGCACACCCAAAAATGCTGCTCACGCATGTGCATATCTACCTATACCATATATAACTCAATATTGCTAGTAGTTTTCTTCCGGATTAGTTCATGAATTTCATGCAAATGATGCAAAACATACAACATGTGTGACTTACACAACACAGATGAACCATACATTAAACGTAAATAAGCAAACGACAAATGTAAAAGACGAACTACTAACACGCTAGGAAGCACCGGTACGGGTACGTGTACCGGGTACGATAAGTAACTGGTGCAGCGGTACGTCAAACTTTAAAAACAAGAATGCGGGTACTAGGCATGTGCATAAAAAACCGAAACCGCTCGAACCGAGCCGAACCGATTCAACCGAACCGACCGGTTCGGTTCGGTTTCGGTTTGCGGTGGCTAAAAACCGACCTATATTCGGTTCGGTTCGGTTTTCACCATGGAAAACCGGTTGAACCGAACCAAACCGACCAACAACATAACATATAAATCATCTTTATTATTTTAAAAATGAGAATAAAATATTGGCTAATTTTCTTTCCTCCGACATAATTTTTGGGATCAGATTATCAAAATTCAGAAAGAGACTCGACTATCACAACATACAATAATCTTTGTTCTCCATTAAGCAATAAGTTGTTCAAAGGGAAAAGGCTACGGACAACCAAAAGAATTTAGGATGAAAAATAGTTTCAGGAATCAATAATGGTGAAAGTTTTAGCTTCTTCAGCATCCAACAGTTCTGGAACTGTATCACTGTACTTCACAAATATTTCTTCAAGAAATTACTCTCACCCATGAGAAGTAGAGTTGAGAAGCTTATGTTCGTGCCTAAGAGTCCACGCGTTGACAATATGTTATTGACATCATATTTGGGTGCAAAAACAAAGAAACCCGGAGCAAATGTAGAAAACCGAACCGACGGGTAAAAAACCGAACCGACGGGTAAAAAACCGAACCAAACCGAACCGATTGGATTCGGTTCAGTTTCGGTTTTGGGTGTGTAAAAACCGAGGCTATTCGGTTCGGTTTCGGTTTTACATAAAACTGAACCGAACCGAACCACTTGCAGGCCTAGCGGGTACGTCGGGATACGTTGTATAAAATATAATAAATATATATGTATATATCACAAATGCAATTATAAATCCTCAAAAGAATAAAACATGAAACATAAATAAAGTGAAAATCAAATTAAATTTAAATAAAGTGAACATCGAAGAGGAAATTGAAATTGCAGGAAATTGAAGTTGATGTGCTATTGAAATTGATGTGCTGTGCAAACAGAAAATTATTGAAATTGCTTTGACAGCAAATTATTGAAACTGCATTGTTGTGTTGTGCAAACAGGAAATTATTGAAACTGCATTGTTGTGTTGTGCAAACAGGAAATTATTGAAATTGTTATGCTGAGGAAACTATTGAAATTGTTGTGCTGAGGAAATTATTGAAATTATTGTGCAAATATTGAAACAGGAAATAATGAGGAAGCTGTGAAATAATCAGGAAGCTGTCCAAGTATTGAAACAGGAAATTGAAATCAGGAAATAATAATAAGAAGAAGAGGCAGATAGCGGATGGCTTGCGATCAAGAGAAGCAGACGAGATTAGAAGCTTTAATCGACAGAAGCAGACGAGATCAGCGGCTTCGAACGAGAGAGGCAGATGCGAGCAGGTAGCGACTTACGATCGAGAGAAGTAGAGGAGAGAAGATAGCGGCTTACGATCGAGAGGACAGATATCAGCGTATCGAGCCGTCCGGTACATGTACCCGTACCGAAAACGCACCCGGTATGGGTACGAGCCTAAAAATGTCGTGTCCATGCTTCCTAGCTAACACGACTAACTCCGTAAACTGGGGCTTTGGGTACTATAAGAAACTCCTAAAATGGATACATGATCAGGAGGCTCAGAAGGTGGGACATAGAAAAATTTGTCGCGGGCGCAACGAACACTCCAGTGAACACCAGAGACATCAGTAGTAAGATGTGTCAATGTAGGGAGTGGATTGTCTCTGCAAGTGTGGGCGGTAAGATATAAAAGCGAGTCGGTGAGTGCACCCTCAAACTCGACTATCCTACTAATGATAAATACATCCCAGATGAGTAGTGGCTCAGCATATGTCTCATTCGGGGGTGCTCCTGGAGAAATATAATAAAATTCGTCACAAATGCGACGAGTGCCAACATAGGTCCCAAAAATATCTAGAGTGCTCTCATATAAACGATGGTGCGAGTGAAGCGATACAAACATGACATATCCGCTAAGGGAATGTGACGTATCAGGGGGCTCACCAGGAGAGACGTATGAAAAATCAACGTGAATGTGACGATCACCTAAGTGAAAATCGTAGACATCGACAATAGGATGTGACTCTAGTATGTGGTGAGTGTCCCTCACAAGAAAGAACTCATCTGGCGGGTCAGCAGGTGGTACAACCCAAAACTCATCACGAGTGTGAGTGACCAGATGTCAAACTCTCAAAACATCTGAATTATACTTAAGTGTTCTTATGGAGAACCCTACATACTGGATGTTACACTCAAGATCCTCTCTCTGGAGCACTATCAATATCAGGGGTGATAATGGGAGAGGTGTCAACGTCTCAATACTCATAAGTGTGTCACTCATCTGAATCTCATCCTTACAAGGACGAGGTGGCTCAACTGGAGGCTCAACATGGGGTTTCCAAAGAACTCGTCAACACGGGAATGGTCCTCCAGAAGCAAACCATCATAAGGGGTCGTGTTCCTCAAAAGGGGTAAGGTGACTACCACGAGATCACTACTTAGGCTCTCGGCTCCTGATCGTGATGTGGCTCAGTGCGCCATCGGGAGAAGTGTGGGAAAAGTCTATACTCAATAATGAGCTAATAGGTATAGTGTCGGGGGCGGGATCTCTAAGTGGAACGGCCTCTCGTGGTGGATGATTCCTAGCACGCACACCCTGTGGTGGGAGGGCATCCCGTACTTCCTCAGAGAGAATATCAGGTGGAGTGGGTGTGGTTTCCCTGCTTTGGGAAGTGGAGTGCTTTCGCCGACCCTCAATGGAGGCGACACGGGTGTGAAGATCATCATATTGTGCATCCAATTGATCTAACTTCTTAAGAGCCAATTGCAGAAATTCGTCTTCCGTCATGTCCGTTTTCGGACCACTATGTGTGATGTTACCTCGTTGAAAGTGACCTCTATAGGATTTTTGAGCGTAATCAGGCCGTGCTCGTGGATGGACGTGAGTCCTACGAACGTGCGGTGGTGGTCGTGCGTATACACTCAGGTTCCTCAAATAGAGGAGATGTGTAGCGACGACGACATGAACGATACTCAACTCTACCACCATAAGGTCGTGTCGAAGGATCAACAGGATCCATTCGAATGCGGGTATAAAAACGACGATAATCATCAAAATAACGTGAAGACCTCTCTGACGGCACTCTATGGGATCGAGTGTAGACGTATGGTGGTTCCTCAAATTGAGGATCAATGTAGTGACAACTACTATGATAAGACATTGGGTGGCATAACATGTAGTCCCGCGTATTTTAAAGTAAGCCCTAACCTGAGCTCTGATACCAAACTGACGTAGGACGGGCTGTGAAAAAGGCGGTGTGCCGACACTCTAGTGCATTCCTAAGTGGATGTGCATGATGAATGTGATCAAGCCCAATCAAATAATGTGTGCATGTGTTCAATTAATTATCCAGAATCAAATTAGAGCAACTATAATTATATAAGTTTAGTAAACATACACAATATGTTTTCACTTTTCGAGCACACGAGCAATATCAAATGTTATCTCCGCACGTAAGGTTTACAACCACAATTTGCACAATAAGTTTTATAGGATAAAAAGAAATCAACGAAACAATTACACTAATGAGTAAAACTACCCAAACAAAACAAAGATGAAGTGTTCTCACAATATTCAATACAAAAAAAATAAACACAGTACGATTACTCACATTGCAACAGGGATCCAATAAGAGGCAGTTGATGGCGGACGACTGCTCTGTGGAAACAAAGTCGGCTGCAGGAATTAGAGGTGAGGTGGATCTCGATCGGGAAACAAACGTGGACTAGGATGGAAACGGTGTATGTTGAGATGGGGTGGAGGAAAATAGGTCTTAGGCAGGCTGTTTTCAGGGGAGGAGATGTAGGAGTTGGATGCTTCCAGTGGAGGGAAATATGGCCTGAGAGAAGGCTCCAGGAGAAGAGATTTATATGTGTGTGTGTGTGTGTGTGTGTGTGGGGGGGGGGGGGGGGGGGGGGGCGGCTGCTCAAGTTGGGGGACGAAGAACAATAACTGCACAGGCTGGGACTGTTTGCAGGAGGTGGAGAGCGACGTGAGAGGACGCTAGAAGTTGTCATTCTTTTCCGTCGAGGGAGATGGAGGAACTGGCGATCGGTGGAGGAGGAGAACTGAGATCGATCGACAATGGCGTGGAGTTACGTGCAGCGGTCGGCGGCTCAGACCGACAAAGCAGAACAAGGGTTGTAGCAGTCTGCGGCTAGCTTGAGGTTCCACGACAAAGAAATGGGAGGTGAGGAAGAAGAACAATGTATCGACGAGGGATGTGTGGTGGATCCATGACAGATGAATGGAGGGAGAGATGAAGTGGAGCAGTTTTTAGTTTAAAAAAATCCACACATTTACCATTTGGATGAAGGAGAATAAGAAAACTAAAATTGATCTGATATGATAAAGCCTTTGAATACAGAGGATAGCAGATGGCGTCATTATTGGGGAAGACTTTTAATATAGATAAAGAATGATGGTATTTAGAGATTCTGAAAACCCGGACATTTTCACTTACTGCAGGATATATATATACTATTAATAAATAAATAACCATGTGAATAGTACCGGTGTCACCAACGATTTGCACGTATTTCCTCCTTTTATTTTTATTTTATTTTTATTCTATTCACCCTTTCGTCGGTACTTGCCGCTCAAAAAGATTCTTTAGGCAGCTGGACCATGAATCCCACGCCAAAAAATATGGAAAAAATAATATAAATAAAATGAAGCACACATGACACTTGGAGCAAAACAGTGGCAGGAAGGGACATATACGAATACTCTACAAAACATGTAATGCACTCATACTGGCATGTCAGATATGCAGATTAAGATTATTATAATGAATAAATAAGAACTTAAGGATTTAGATTATTGCTACCTCTATAATAGCAGAACATGTTTCCAATGAAGTTTTCTGGGAACTCTTATCTGCAGAAATTTTTAGTCCTTTCATACCATAGATCTTTTTCCATTGGGTTGAGGATTCTGCATCTATTCTGAAATTCAGGATTGAAAGGAATCACCAATACAAGCAACTTCTGATATATAATAGCATAAAAAGCCAACTTCTGAACTTGAAATTAGTGCTGCAGTCAACCAGATTTTACCAACTGGAGAATCTATAAACCAGGCAAATTAATAATTGCAACTTTATAAATTCAATTGTAATGAAGAAATGAAGGTGGAAAAAGGCTTTTGACTTCACATAAGAGAAGACTAGCTACAAATTCAACTAAAAATTTTACACAGCAAGTGAGCTCAGTGCAATCAAAAACACGTGCATTGTATATCAGGCAAGCCTATGAAACGACCAGATTTCTGCAACCCAATTGCATCGAAGCCCACTTTTTGGCATAAATTGAATTAACCAAGTTTAAATCTGAAGCAAACATTTAGATGTTTGTGCACAATAAAGTAATATTGAGAAAGATTGAATATTTTTTAAGTCCTTATGTTACCCAGAATCCAGTCAAAGAAATTAAGTATGCACAATTATTCAATTCTACTTCTGTCACCTCATTTGCTACAGCAGTTAATAAACTTGTCAGAGGAAAATGAAATGACTTAATTCAGTTACCAAATAATCACCGCTCCTTTATAAAGGGACGTGAGCATACAATAGGGAGGGCCCATAAACATGCAAGCAATACACATAAATCCTAATACTCCCCATCAAGTTGGACATGAGATGTTTATCACGCCAACTTGTCAAAAATCTTTCCAAAAACACAACTTCGTGGGAATGTTGACAAGTTGTCTGTCATATGAAACAAAAGGTGTACCGAACAACCTCTCTCTCAGTGTTCACTTTGACAAAGTGTTTGTCCACTTCAATGTGTTTCGTGCGATCGTGATGGACGGGGTTGTGAGCGATGTTGATAGGGCTCTTACTATCACAGTATAGTCTCATGAGTTCATCTTCAATAAGGTCTAGGTCACTCAGTAAGGAGCGTAACCATAAGTCTTCACAGACCCCATGAGCCATGGCTCTGAACTTGGCTTTTGAGCTGGATATTGCCACAAGGTGTTGTTTTTACTCGTCCAGATAACAAGATTTCACCCTCACAAGGGAAAAATATCCTAAAGTGGATATTCAATCTTCAGCAGACCCAGCCTAATCAATATTTGTGTAAACTTCAATCTTCAGTCCATTATTAGGAGTGAATAAGATGTTGCTTCCTGGTGAGAATTTCAGATACCTTAGAATTCTATGGGCAACATTAACATAGCAGGTCTTTGACGAGTGCGTGTACTAACTGATTACTCTCACTGCATAAGAGATGTATGGCGTGTATGTGACAAATAGATCAATCTTCCTACCAATTTCTGAAATTCAGTGATATCTTCAACTGCATCCTCCTCATCAATCCTTAATTTGTGTTTTGCTTTGATCAGGGTGTTGGCAGTTCTAGATCTCCTCTTCTAAGCTCCTATAAAGAAAAGCATTCTTCGCGTCTAATTGGTTGAGGTCCTAGCCCTTGCAAGCAGCGCAAGAGAGTAATACCCTTATAAAACCACAGGGGCACAGTAGTCGAGTTTAGTAGGACGAGTGTGATGAACATGGACAAGTAGACACATCCAAACACTCGAGGGGAAAGTTGAATAAAGACACATGGAGAGTGCTACGGGGGGGGGGGGGGGGGGGGGGGGTGTTCCCAAAAACACGAGAAGGTGCATGGTTAATACGATAAGTAGTAGTGAGAACATTATCACCCAGCAGTATTTTGGAAAATGCGTAGTCGACAATAGTAATCTAGCAACCTCCAAGACATGCTGATTTTTCTGCTCAACAACTCCATTCTGAGCGAGGGAATATATAAAGGAGATTTGATGAATAATGTCAAGATCATCAAGGTATTTCTCAAACTGAGAATCATTATATACTCACGATCATTGTCATTGCGCAAAATCCTAATAGTGGTGGTGAAACTGAGTAGAGATCATTTTATGAAATCTTTGAAAAGTAGAGGAAATTTTATTTTTATTTTTCAGCAAATATACCCAAACAATACAAGAGAAACAATCAATGAAGATAACAACTCAAGCATAGCCAGAAATAAAGGACATGAGATAAGGTCTCAATACATTAGTGTGAATAATAACAAAGAAATAGTGACGCAGGACGAATCTACGGGTGGTGGACAAGTGATGTCCTAACCCTACATGCAATACGAATAACCATGCAACTAATGCAATGAACCTAAACATTGTCTCATATAGGGTAGGCTACGTGGGTGTGCAACTAACAAGCAATCCTAAGTGAGGTGCAAATAAATAGCTCTCTTATATATAACATGCAAACGGAACGCGGCGGAGAAATCAAACCAAACAATAAATAATTAAATCGCACTTAGATAAGTTAGCCAAACATAATTATTTTTTAAGCGACCATGCTTAGGCTTTCCTCTGCGTGGAGGGCTAAGGCGAGAGTGAGTGGCGAATTGATCCTGCAAATCATAAGATAATCTAGAACAAGTAATATGATACTATAGATCCACACAAATATGAAATAACATCACCATATCTTAATATTGAAAACAAAGGTCCAAATAACAATAAGACAGTCACAGAGTAAGAGGGTTTGTCATGCAATGGAGATCAAGTGAATCACGAGTGGTTGATGACTGTCTGGAGGAGGAAGGAATGGTGTATTGTGTTGTGTGGTGGCTGGAATCAGGGCACTGGAGATGGGAGAGGGCTGGATTTAGGGTTGCTGGTTGGATCGGGCTGGAAGCAGGCCACAGGGACTGGGGTGTTGCATCCTGGGGCTGGATTGAGGTGTTTGGGACGTGGGTTTGATAGGAGAAAACAGGGTCTTGGTGGGGAGGATTTTCTGGGAAAAGCAGTGAGGGAAAGGGGGTTTGGGCGAAGGCAGTGAAGGGGAATTCTTTAGGAGGTTATTTGACGGTTCCGGGAAGGAGTTACGGGAGAGGGATTTGCACAGGGTTGGTCGTGAAGAATATTTAAGTGGGCTGCTAGGAGGGGTTCGCTGGAGGGAGCTTTAGTGATTTAAGGGTGGATGTTTTGGGGAAGGAGATTGGGTGGTGGTGGAGGATGATACAAGAACAAACCTAGGAGTCGCCGTCTAGGGTCACACAGAGTCGTCACTGTGAAAGGATCGCTTGATTCAAGAAATTCTTATTTCTCCAAGGCTACGATGAGGATGGTGGCTGCCCCTTACTATATTTATAATAATACAACATTGGGGCACCCTAACATCAACGGCTATGATTGGCTGAGAGTGTCAAGTGTCCGATCTCACAAAATAATGACCGAAATAATAAAGTAATATAGGAAAAAACATGTAAACACAAATTCGGACGCATCCGCGGAATCGGATCATCGATCCGGAGATGCTAAATATGGCAGGTGGACAATCGGCCGCGAACGGGCCCAAAACTCAAGCTCCGTCGCAGAAATGTGTCGTCGATCCCATCAAATAGTACTAGCCATAGAAACATGATTAATAACAACACGTCGATGTTTATTAAAAGCGCATACATCACACAAATGAATCAAACATAGTTGTAGACATAGCAGGAAATAACAGTTTCATAATAGGGGTTAGATGGATGTCCTAGGTGACAGTGTTTGGACTATAAAATATGGGAAGAAGTATAATGAAAGGCTTGCGGAGATTGCATCGGGCTGGACTAGAACACATAAAGACCATTGACCAAACTACCATAGCCAATCATTTTCCTCGTCTTCAAGTCCTAAAGTACACAAGAATAGGGAAAGAAGATAATGTAGTAGTTCATAGTATTTGTCAAGTGACAAATAAAAAGAAGATTATGAGTAAAATTTAGAACATGAAGAACCGAGGATGAAGTGAGGGAGGAACAAATGATGGATCCCTTTCCAGCAATAGGAGAAAGAGAACCATCGGCGATGAGTAATAGGAGAAAGAGAATTGATGGAGTATGGAACAAAACAAGAGACATGATTGCAATAAACAAGAACGCAGATACAATCCGGAGCGGACTCCGTCCAAGATCTAGGAGGCTGGTTCCTCCTAAGACCCCTCTCTCAAATGAGAGTCAAAACTCTAATAACCAAAGATAAAAAAAACACTCACATACCTCCTCCTTATATAGGGAGGAGGGGGCTCACATGACACTATCATAAAATGATATTTAATTAATATTACAAGAAGGATATGGCGGCTTCCATAAGCGCTTCCCAGACTCGTGTGGATGCATCATCGTAACAATAGCCTGTGCTTGAAAATTGACCTTGTCCCCAAGGTCAAGGCTAAAATTTTTGTCAGGGTCCTTCAAAATGTCGACAGCAGGTAATGTCGAAAGGAACGACGGCAGACTGTTTTTGTCCTCGAAATAGCGGCCGAGCTTGGTAAGGTCGAGTTTGAATAGTTCGTCGCGTGCGGTGTTAATTGCGACAAAGAAATAGCGGCCGAGCTCGGGCGGGTAACTGCGTGGGCAAGGAGGAAAATAGAAGAAAATGATAGGATGAAATTGATAGTGGCAGTGAGAGGGTGAAGTGAGATGCGGATATAAAATTATGAGATTTTATGATGGGAAATTGCTGGCAGCTAGCGTGGGTTTCAAGGAAGAAAGAGGAGAGTTGATGTGGGATGTGATGGGGCAAGGGCAAAAAGAGAAATGAGGAAGAGACAAAAGTATACGTGGGAGGGGCGGCTTTATGTGGGGCTCGAGAACAGGAAAAACGGGGCAGGTCTGCGCGGTCTGCGATCGCGTGAAGGAGGGGGCGGCGTCTGCGTGGTCTGCGATCGCGGGAAGGAGAGGGCGCGGCGGGATTGGACGGGTGTCGGCGTACGCAGGGGAAAGTGCGACGACGCTGGAGGTGCGGGTGGGATGGAGGTGCGGCCTGCTGCTGGGCTCGCTGCTGGTTGGATCGGGCGGCCGACGACGAAGGACAGTGCGTCATCGATGGACGACGCTGAGATCGGCGACGGACAACGCTGAGATCGACTCGGAGATCGACGGACGACGCTGGAGGTGCGGGCTTCAGCTTCGACAGCCGGGATCGGCGCTGGACTCTCTGCCGGTTGGATCGGCGCTGGACTCTCTGTCGGTTGGATCGGGCGACGGACGACGCCGATAGCGGGCACTGTTGCTGCTTTGGGTGGCTGGTCGGCACGGCGTTGGAGCAGGTTCTGCAAGGATGCAGACAGCGAGGCGAGGAGGTTGTCGTGGATGTCGCAGCGGTGTTCGATGGCGGCGAGATGGCGGTCGATGGAGTTGAGTTGGTTGTCCATCTTGGCATGAGCCCCGGCGGCTTCGAAGGAGCAGACGGGGGCGGCAGGTCGGACCATTGATGGAGTATGGAACAAAACAAGAGACATGATTGCAATAAACAAGAACACAGATACAATCCGGAGCGGACTCCGAGATCTAGAAGGCCGGTTCCTCCTAAGACCCCTATCTCAAATGAGAGTCAAAACCCTAATAACCAAAGATAAAAAAAACACTCACATACCTCCTCCTTATATAGGGAGGAGGGGGCTCACATGACACTCTCATAAATGATATTTAATTAATATTACAAGAAGGATATCACGGTGGCTTCCATAAGCGCTTCCCAGACTCGTGTGGATGCATCATCGTAACAAGAACCATCGGCGATGCTCACCTTATCTCTGTCGGACAAAGATATATAGGATACAAAACCTGAGGTGGAGCCAATCATGTGATCAGTGGCTCAAGAGTTAGCGATCAACCGAGTGGAGGGGCGGGGTGTGGAAAAATGAGCACCTGGAGTACATGTGTGAGCATAAGAGGGTGATGATAAGATAGTAGATTCAATACAGAGACCAAGCATTATGCGACGAAGTGTCTACCTTTCTTCAACAGACAACACAAAAGGGAAGCAAGATGAGCCATATTCGACATTGCTAGGAGGTGTGTCATCAGTGGCATTACTGAAATAAATCGAACGAAGAGGAGCATGTCGTCCCCGAGATCTCTCATATCCACGACCACCCTATTGTGCAGTACCTTCCCATCTCTATGATGGATAGACATGAAGTCTGCAGCGTGTGTCCCTAGTGTTGCGGCCCTTCCCACTGTAATCACAAACCAAATTGTCTTTATTGGACAACTTCATCTTAGAATCTCATGTCATATAATCACCAGAAATAGTGATAGTCGCAGCTAGAGCAGATCCTTCAGGAGTTAAGTATGGAAGAAAGGTCCGTCGGGGATCCAACTCTTACTGCACAATACTATATACCTCGAGTAAGGATGTTAACTGAGGGCGCTCAAGTACTTGAACACTAATTCGATTAAATCCACAATGGAGCCCATAAATGAACTCAAAATTCATGTAGTGTTCTTCACGATCCTGAACCAATACCTTATCGTCATGACTTACCAGAGTGAGAGGGTCAAAATGGTCGTACTCTTGGTACAGATGAGTAAATTCCCTATAGTAAACTGAAGGGGAACAATCATCTTGGAGAAGCAAATACATCTTCCATCGTAACTGCAATATCTGAGAGGCATTGCCTCTGCGGGAGAAGGTAGACTCCGACCTTTTCCAAAACTCAGTAGTAGTGTCCAGAAACACATAGTGGCGAGCAATGGATTTTTGCATGGAATTCGTGAGTCAGGACATGACCAGGGAGTTTTTGGATTCCCATGCATCCAATCCGGTAAGTCCTTCGCAGGTTCTCTGTTGGTGTCATTGACATAATCAAATAGGCATCGAATCATTAGTGCCAAGGTTATAAAGAAAGCCCACAAGAGGTAATTGGAATCATCTAAAAATGGTAGTAATCTAAAGAGTATTATGATCATGACTCGCCCTAAGAGATCACACAGGAGTAGCAACTGCCGAGGAGGTAACAGAAGAATCGGCACTTCCCGACATGATGACTCAAGAATACAAAGGCCGTTTCGCGTGGCTGCTCATTATGTTTCATTCGGTTCGGTGTTGTATTATTATTTAAGCAGCGTGATTTCATCAGCATTGTATTGTGCTCTCTGGTTTCATTCCTCTTGTTCCCTATTCCTCGACTCTCTCTGGCAAGCGTACTTCTCCCTCACACTCTCTGGTGATCATCTTCCTAGTTATAGGGATCTCTGTTGCTTCTCCCTAGTTCGATGGCTCCCTCCCTGGTTTTTAGGGTTTCTTTGCTTCTTCTCCCTGCCTCCCTCAGTCTCTCATTTCGTCGACGACACTGTAAGTTCTCGACCCTCTCCTCTCTTCTCTAGTTCTCTATAATGATTCTCTTCTAGGCCCTCTCATCTCTTATCTACTTCTCTGCACTGCTTCGCTTCTTGGTCATCTCCTCTCTTCTCTACTTCTCTGCAATGTTGCTCTTCTCGGCCCACTCCTCTCTCATCTACTTCTCTATACCGCTTCTCTTCTCAGCTCAATCCTCTCTTCTCAACTTCTCTGTAATTCTTCTCTGAATTTGTGTTACTTTTGGATTTTGGATTACTGATGCACTGTGCGGCTCTTGTCGGCCCTCTCCTCTATTTCTCTGTACTGCTTCTCTTCTCGGCCCTTTCCTCACTTCTTTACTTCTCTATAATTCTTCTCTGAATTTATGGGTTTTTTTTTTCTTTTTGGCTAACCGTTGCACTATGCTTCTCTTCTCGACCCTCTCCACTCCTCTGCAATTCTTCTCTAAATTTATGGTTTTTTGCCTTTTGGTTAACTGCAGCACTGTGCTTCTCTTCTCGGCCCTCTCCTCGTTTCTCTACTTCTCTGTACTGCTGCTCTTCTCAACCCTCTCCTCTCTTCTCTAACATCGACTCTCTGTAATTCTTCTAAGAAGAGGAATAAGTTCGACAGCAAAAGATTGAACGATCTAGTTTTTGTAAAGTTCAATGCTTTCTTGAAGTCAAAATATTCTGACACATCTTGAGATCCATTGGCAGCTAAGAGCTTAGATTCGGGGAAGGTACATAAGTGGATGGTGAATGTTGATGATGGCGAGGATGATAATAATGATGGCGACGATGAAGTCTTTCCTAGAGAAGGGTTGACATGGGCGCAACTTGGAGATATTGTCGACACTGATCATGATGCAAGGAGGCCTCCTAGAATAACAAAAAGCAAAGATGTGACCATTAACTATCAAAGGAAGGGAAAGAGAAAAATATCAGAGATGGACGAGGAAGATCTTGAGGGTTCATCAAATGATGACCATACTCTATCTACTATGCCGACTATTGATGAGTATGTGAGCAATGAAGAATAAGGTATGTTTGAAATTTAATTTTTAAAAATGTGATGTTATAGAAAATATATATAGTTGCAAACTTCTTAAAATTACTAATTTTACAGTGTTTCTATCGTTAATGTATTGTATGTTAAATGATTCATATAACTTTTAAGATTTTGAAGTTCAATAGGTTGTAACTTGTAAAATAGTTAATACTGTAATATATATAAAATAAAAAATAGCATATAATTATATATATAATTAATTAAATATTAAAACCCGATATATGAAATACACCCGATATATAAAAAACCGACATGAAACCCCAAACCGACGTGTCCCCAACATTCGACATCTACAACCTTGCTTACCATTGTTTTTGCTTCTTTCTTCGATGCTTGAATTTTACGATAAAAAGTTACGTTCTTATACTCCGATTTACTTAGCTCTTCCAAGCTCAATTTATTATCTTTTTCATCATTGTAGAGTTGAAAAAAAAAATTTCCATCGCTCTTTAATAGACACATCATCCGTCAAAAAATGTATTTGTTTCATCCTTCATGCATTTAACTTGACTTAAATCTTTTGTCTTCCTCTCTCTAGCTCAAGCAATTTTATATATATCACGTTCTACATCTTCGGTATCTAGTCGCTTGTAAAATTATTCATAAGCTTGATTTCTTGTTTTACCGTCTTTTTAGCTTCTTTCTTGGCGACTTTGTGCCTAGCCAAGTTATAGCTAGCCTTTTTTGTCATCACTATGTCTTGCACTTCCTCTTTCCACCACCAAGATTCTTTATGTGGGGTGCACAACTTTTGACTCTCTAAGTATGTTTTTCCATTTCTCCTAAAATGTGAAAACATAACTTCTCATGTGACACTATGATCAACATAAAGATCATTAACTAGTTGTTCCATAACAACTGCCTTGAAAGCAACCTGTTTTTCGTCTTCAAGTTCCACCACCAAATTTTGGTATCACTTTTATCCTTCTCTTGAATTTAATATATTTAATTTGTCCATCCAACATCATTAGCTTGTGTTGTGTTGTCAAATTTTCTCCTGATATGACTTTGCAATTTTTACAAATCTTTCTATCTATTATACGAGTTATAAAATAGTTAATTTTTGGCTTATTTAGTCCGTTTGTAAACGTAATTAAATGTTCTTCCTTCTCCATGAAGAACATATTTATCACAATTAGTTCATGTGTTATGACAAATCTAAAATGTTTCTTTCTTCTTCATTTCTTTCTTCATACCCAAATCCTCCATGAGCGTCTGTATAATCCGTATTTTTCTTCCCTACATGCCCATTTAAATCTCCTCTCATGAAAATCCACTCGCTTTATTGGATTTCTTTTACCAAATCACATAGGTCTTTCCAAAATTATACTTTAATTGCTTCACTTAATTCTACTTATGGCGCATAAGCACTATTCACATTAATATTCTTTACCTACGACTAATTTAAGAGCAAAAATTCTATCACATTTTCTACTTACCCCTACAACTTCATCCCTGCAAGTAGTATCCACAAAAACATTTACTCTATTGCTGGTTTTAATTTTTTGTGTATCATAATTTAAAACCTGAATTGTTTAGAAGTTTAGCTTTCTCACCCACCCATTTAGTCTCTTGCAGGCATAAAATATTTATCATTCTTCTAATCATCATATCAACTACATTCATCGTTTTTCTCGTTAACGTACCATATTCTAACTTCCAAACCTAAGTCGATCACAAATCATACGATCTACTTTCCTAAGGTGCCTAATATGTGAAGGTTCTTGCATATTTAACACTACACTTAAGTACTCTCGGAGCCTTGGAGGTGCAACGATCCTTGCCAAGATGTTGCATTCAGACCACACGACGATGACTCTTGCATATTTAAAACTACACTCAAGTCCTGGAGATGTAGCGGTCTTTGCCAAGATGCCGCATTCGGACCATATGACGTGTTTCATACGGGGAACAACCTAGATTTTGCATAATTTCTTAAACGATCCATATTCCTAAGAGTGACTAAATTTTTACGCTGGGAGACTAACTAGCGCCCGAAAAAAGATTAACTCACTATTTAGGGGTGATGGCGCCGGACAAAAAAATGGAAAGTTCCTATCGGGCGAAAGCTAAGGAAAGAGGTGCGGGAAGCCTCCATGTGGGCAAGCCCAAAGAGGAAGGGGTCGTGTGGGGAAGAACAGGCGTGGCAAAAGCTTCTAGATGATGCGAAACGGTGAAGCGATCGGGCAAATGGTCGGAGATGAATTGAGTGATCGGCGAAGCAAACGAGCAACGAAAAATCAAGCGCTAGGGCACCAGGAGCGTTAGTTTGTGCTCTAACATGTTGAGGAAAATGCAATGACTTAATTTAATTACCAAATAATCACCTCCTTTATATTGGGGAGATGAGCATATAATATAGAGGACCCGTAAACATATTAGTAATACACATAAATCCTAATAAAACTATGTACTGGAAAATCTTTAACATAAAATTGCTACTTGATCATCATAAATCTGCATGTTGTGACGTAAAATGAATTTCTGGATTAGAAATAATATGATGTGAGAACAAGAAGAATTGAATCCGATCAAACTTCATAAGTTTAGAGACTCGAGATTATAACAGAAGGTGGGTAACTAGGCTATCCCCGGAAACCTGGACAGCCTTTCCTACAAGCTGGAATTGGGAAGAGGGAGTTTTTAGTGAAGTGAAATGGGTATAGATCAAAAGAACACTTTGAAGGTCATACGGACTAGTTTCAAGTCCAAGTCAATAAAGAAGTTTCAGTAAGCACAAATCATACATTACTTCCATATGCTCATTTTCAGTACATCAACAAGCCAATTACTAGACAAAAGATAAATAAAAACTGCTAATTTATTACCGCATATCCACAAATGGTAAGATACTAGTACTTGGAAGTATTACTATGTGGTGGCATATTGAAGATTCAAGGTAACAACTTTTGACTGGCATGTTTTACTACCCAAGTACTTTGATCGCCAACCTTAATAAGAAAAGATAATCAATTAGTTTTTTGGGGATTGATATTGGAAAGTGTTGATAATAGCCTCAAGACGGGGAACTAGTGTAGCCATGTGCAATTACTACATATCCTGGGATCATTCCCCTACAATCAATTAGTTTTAGGTTAACATGGTAATAGAGCATGCTAGACCAATGGCCTACTCCAACGTCACCCAACTTTAAAAAAAAAATAGATACCTGCTTAAAGGTCAAAGACACAATAACACAGGGTGAGATGTTGAGAATATAGTCCCTAACGGGAAACTTATGTATCTTTGTGTATTTAATATAGATTTTGGGCCCCTCCACTTACTAGTTTTAGATTTGATACAAGATCCTCATGTAACATCCGAAATTCTAATTGTTATTTTTATAATTTTAATTTTGGGTATGAACAATGTTAGTGCCGATGTCGCCGCCGTCGTGTGAGGTAATCTTGCATTTAAGGCCTTATGGTGGTAAATTAACTAATAAAATATTTTACGAATTTTAATTTCGGCATGATTTCGTAATTCGTGTGAGCATAGCATACTCAATTAGAATGTGTTAATGAGCAATGGCTTAATTGTAATTAAAGGGAAATGTTTAATTCACTCAGTAGTAACCGAAATGCACCCCTTCTTAAGAAATCAAGAAGGTGCGGCCCTTGATTTTATTCAAGCCTCTCTTGTAGTAACCGGCACAGATTAGAAAGAGAGGAGTCGTGGGTAGAGTTTTCTTCTATCAATTACGCACGCTATAGAGAAATCGGAAATCGTTTTAGGACCTTCTCATTCACTCGCCGCAGGGAACCGTTTTCCCCCTTTCCCTTCGTCGACGGGAACACTCGCCACAGAGTCGGGGATAGCTGTTAGGGTGGCTTATTCCCAGGCATCGAACCTTTCTCTCTCACTGCAAGCCTTCGACGACGCACGCTAACCGTGCGTGGAGGCTTGACGACACACCTACAACTGCTATCGCCGGAGAGTTCCGCTCCTGTTCTGAAAGACGCACGACCTCACCCTCTTCCGGTGAGTTTTGTGTTAACTTCTTGGTCGTTCACGTACTCCCTTCAGTCTCCTTGTGTTCCATTTTGAGTTCGATTTCAAAAATCGAGGATCGCGACCTCCCCGTTCAGAGATCTGACGGCATTTGTGTAGTTTCCTACTGCTTGGAAAGAGGCAAAATCCCATTTTTGCGCTTATTTTTTCACTTCACTCCTCTTCCTTCTTCTTTCAGCACTTAGGAAGATTTGTTTTGTTGGTTTTCAGCCAAGCCTATGATTAAGGAGGTGATCCTAGATTTGTTCCTTATTCGTATTAATTGTTTTAGGGTTTCTGTTCAAATTTCAGGTTGTTTACGCTTGGTGGTAGATCGAAGAAGCCTTGCATAATTTCCGGTTCAACCTTGTGAATCATGCCGCCGCGCCGCGTCTATGAACGATGTAACACTGAAATAAGAAATTTTATTTTTCTTAATTAGATGAGCTCACTGGACATATCCAACAAGCAATACCATGGTGTTTATTATTTGCGGATGATATCGTTTTGGTCGATGAGACGCGCGAGGGTGTAAACGCGAAACTTGAATCTTGGCAAGACACTTTAGAAAATAAGGGTTTTAGGTTGAGCTGGGCAAAAACGGAGTATATGGGGCTTAAAGTTAGCAGTGCAAGTGATGGGGAGCCATCAGTTCGTGCACCTGGAGTGGTTCACCGAAAGTCGGGGCCCACGTTCATTTATTCGCGCAGGAAGGCTTGATCGGATTACCGATCCGACTCCGCAGTTGCGTCCGGCACGTCGTTGTGAATCAAAAACATATATTAGTTTATACTTTTTGAGTTCATTTTCATGTATTTAGTGTCCGATCCCACCGATCAATCATATGGGGAAGCCCTAGTTCTGTTTTCTCTTATAAATAGGTGTTGTAGGGGTTGAATTCAGCATTGCAGAATTTGGAGAAACCCTAATCCCGGATTCCAGCGATCACTCCGCGGTGCCAACGTCGTGGAACCCTAGGTGACGATTCCTAGGTGCTCGTTCTTCTCCCCAAGGTACCCCCTATCCATCCCCCTCTTCTCCCCCTCCTAGCCACCGTCGGCCAACCAACCCCCCCCCCCCCCAAGCCGACGCCTCCCCCTGTCCAGAAACCTCCATGAGCCTCCACAACCCCCCCCCCCCCCCCCTTGCTGCCCAAGGCCCAGCCACACTCCTCCCAGCCGCCAACCCGTTGTCGCCCCTCCTCCCAGCCACCAAACCGTTGCCGCCCGCCCCCTTACCTCCAGCCCACACCACCCCTCCCTGCCAGCAGCCGCTCCTCCACAGCCCCCACTTCAGTCCGCCAGTCCCCCATTTCCCTTCCAGCGGACCCACGCGCTCATCCACATCCCTAACCAACCACCTTAAGTCTTCCCCCACGTGGATCCACCTCCCTTCCACCCTAAAATTCTAGATCAGTCCAGATCTAGGATTTTCGCCTCCCGATCCGTTATTTTCACCCTCATACACCATCCCGTATCTCGGATCCGCTCTCATACATCGGATCTATCCACCCCCCCCCCCCCCCCCCCACCCGGATCTATTCCCTAGTGGCCGGATCAAAATTCATTTCCGGCCCAATCTCCCCATTCTCCGCCAAGCACAGCCACCACCATCCCATCGCGCCTCCGGTTCCACCTCCGATCACTGATCTACATACCCGGACCCAAATTATTCAGTGTCTCGGTTCAGCCCGCTACTTTTGTGAGTTTCCTGTGGTATTGGTTTATGTGATTTGACATTTTCATTGGTGAATTAATATAAGTTGATGTGATTCTTGGTGGTAGAAGATTGTTTGCAATACGTTATTAATTTGCAAGAGGAGTTATTCGCCGCGTGCTTTGCTTTGGCCCTCCGAACAGAGGAAAGCCATTATAAATTGCTGAATTAACTAATTGCTTCCAATTTTAAATATCTGCGTGGTGTTAGAAAATTTCATTGTTCACATTATTCATCGTCGTCGTCGATGGTTGCATCGCATTTAGACTAAGATTAGTGTGTCGCATTTGCATTCCCACCTAGAGTCCTAGGTTTTGTGCACCCCATAGCCTACCCTACATCAATTGGTATCAAAGCCTCAGGTTAGGCCATTTGTATGTTCCGTAGTGGTAGGCATTTTAGAAGAAGCATGGTAGATCCTCAAGTTACCGACGACCGACGGCGAGCTCGAATTCAGGAACCGCTTTCGCCGAGTTTCAGCGTTTTATCGTAGATCGTTTTGACACCTTAGGCGCCCAATTCGACGATGTGCGTCATGATCTTGCCGAGGTGAATCTTCGCCTAGACCACTTAGAGAATGTCAGGGACACTCCAGTACAGCGTGACAATTCGCTTGAGGACGACCCTGATGATCCTCGACGTCCTAACCAGCGTCCGAGAGATGGCCAGCCTCCAGTAGACCGCCACCGTCGTGAGGTTCCTCATCGAGCCCCAGCTCCCCAGGCAAGGCGAGACCCTGACCCTGCGATTGAGCGTAGACAAGCTCCGACACGAGATATCCATTTCAGCGTGATGAGTACTGTATGCCACGTCAGCCTTAGCCTGACCCCAGAGATCGTGTCCCCCCACACAATCGACGGGATAATCACCGAGATGAATAGTATCCCCCAGTTCGAAGAGAGCGTGGACCTCCACCCGCTCGATACAACTATGCCCATGATGATTATCCCGAGGACTATCCCGACCCACAGAGAGGTGGCCACCACTTGGCCATCACTCGTCGTATTCGACTCGACGCCCCTACGTTTGATGGTCGTTTGGATCCGAAAGTTTTCAGCGATTGGCTCCTGGATATGGACCACTATTTCGAGTGGTATGATATAAGTGACGAGCGTTGTATTCGCTTCGCAAAAATGAAGCTGATTGGATAGGATAAGGTATTCTAGATTAGCGTTGAGAGAGCTTTGGAGCGAGATGGTTACTACCACATCGCCAGATGGGATGAGATGAAGCAGAGACTTAGCGAGAAGTACCTCCCCGCGTCTTACCGAGACCAGTTATTTGAGCAGTTACTGAACTTACGGCAAGGGACACTCACTGTCGCGGAGTATATGGCTCGCTTCGACGAGTTAGTCGTTAGTAGTGACGTTTCAGAGGAATCCATTGCCACTGCCTCTCGTTTCAAGGCGGACCTACGCGCTGAGATTCAGAGAGAGTTGATTCCCCACCGCTTAGAGACCGTCGATCAGATATTCCAGCTCGCCCTCGAGTACGAGCAGTACCTCCGATCATCTAATACGAGGCAATTTCCCTCTCGGACTGATTCCTCCACTTTCAGGAAATCTTCTCCGCCCCAGACCACCTCGGCTACACCCTCACATGTTCCCACGGACACTAAGGGCAAGGTCGTCGCCACTGATGGTCAGCGTTTTGGGGGTATTCAGTGTTATCGATGTTCTGGCAGAGGACACGTGGCAGCACAATGCCCCACACGGACCCTATTAGTTGAGGATGAGGAGTGCGGTTTAGAGGAAGATGAGGAGGGTACGGAAGAGATTAAGGCCACTGTCGAGGAAGGATGGGAGAGCGACGCAGAGAGATCATTGGAGGTGGGAGTGATTAGGCGCCTCATACATACCCCGCGTGTAGATGAGGATTGGCGACGCACCACCATCTTTTACACGTACTTTCCTAGCGCAGGTGGGCCCTGCAAGTTGGCCATCGACAGAGGGAGTTGTGTGAACATCGTGGCACAAAAGGACCTTGACCGCATGCGGGTGAAGGCAGAGCCTCATCCCCACCCATATCATGTCGTCTGGGTAGATAAGACGGCGATTCAGGTCACCCAACGCTGCCTCGCCCCGATTAGTATTGCCTCATTCCAGGATCGGGTCTGGTGTGACGTCATCCCCATTCCCCATGGACGTCACTCATGTATTACTCGGACGCCCCTAGCTGTTCGATCGTGACGTCACGTGTTTCGGCCGCTCGAACACATGTATTTTCTATGACAAGGGGCGGAAGATTACGTTGACACCCACCCAGACCCGGGAGAGATCCAAGGGTGTGGTTGAGCCATCTGTGAGTACGAGCGCCTCGCGGCCCCTGCATATCTTGAGGCGAGGCGAGTTCCTGCGAGACAGTATTGAGTCGGACATCATTTACGTCGTGGCCGCCAGTCAGGCTTATGATGACGCCCCTATTGACCACCCACTGGTTGTGTGTCCCCTTCGAGATGAGCTTGCAGACATTATGCCTGATGATCTCCCCGACGAGCTGCCCCCTCCACGGGACATTCGGCATGTCATTGACTTAGTCTCAGGGGCTTCTCTCCCGAACCTGCCCCATTATCGTATGCATCCTGATGAGCACGCTGAGCTCAAAAGGGAGGTTGACGAGCTGCTGCGGAAGCAGTTTATTCGTGAGAGTATGAGTCTGTGTGCGGTTCCCGCCCTTCTTACCCCTAAGAAGGACAGTAGTTGGCGTATGTGCATCGACAGACGCGTCATTAACAAGATCACGGTCAAATATCGCTTTCCGATCCCACGGCTCGATAACTTACTGGATACTATGTCAGGTGCCCAGATCTTCTCCAAGATCGATCTCCATAGTGGGTACCATCAGATATGAGTTCGTGAGGACGATGAGTGGAAAACCGCATTCAAGACCAAGGACCAGTCTCTACGAGTGGCTAGTTATGACTTTCGGGCTATCGAACGCCCCTAGCACCTTCATGAGAGTTATGACGCAGGTGTTGCGGCCCTACATGGGCAAGTTTCTGGTCGTGTATTTTAATGACATACTGATCTATAGCCAGACTCGGGCTGCTCACCTCGAACATTTGAGGCTTCTTTTTGGCACCCTCCGCCAAGAGAAATTGTATGTGAATCTGAAGAAATGCTCCTTCCTTGCCAAGTCTGTTCACTTTCTAGGATTTATCATATCTTCGACTGGAGTATCTGTTGACCCTGAGAAGGTCAAATCCATTCGCGAATGGCCTGTGGCCGCGAACATCCATGAGGCTCGCAGTTTTCACAGTCTAGCCACCTTTTATAGGAGGTTCGTCCAAGGGCTTAGCACGATTATGGTCCCCTTCACGAGCTGTCTTAAGAAGGGAGAGTTTCAATGGACCCCCGCGGCCACCAAGGCTTTCGAGGAAATAAAAGAGAGACTGACGACGGCCCTCGTTCTGAGATTGCCGGACTTTCGTCGTGTTTTTAAGGTTGTATGTGATGCGTCTGGGGTTGGTATCGGTGGCGTGTTGAGCCAGGAGGGATGCCCAGTTTCTTACTTTAGTGAAGCTGAACGAGGCCAAACAAAAATACTCGAACTATGATGGAGAGTTTTATGCTATTGTCCAGTTTTTGCGCTACTGGAGACACTATCTCCTTCATCGGGAGTTTGTATTGTATTCCGACCACCAGGCCTTACGTTATCTCGATTCGCAGCGCAAGCTGGGATACCGGCATGCCAAGTGGGTCGAGTACCTACAAGACTTTCACTATGTTCTCAAGCACCAAGCTGGTGTTGAGAACAAACCGGTTGATGTGTTGAGACGCCGCGTTTCCCTGTTGCAGACGATGACCGCAAGCGTAGATGGGCTTGAGAGATTGATTCAGGATTATCTGACATGCCCTGACTTTGGCGAGATTTACATCGCCCTATCCCGAGACCCCCCCCCCCCCCCCCCCCCCCCAGACCCCGTTGAGGGATATCAGATCTTCGAGGGATACCTATACCGAGGCTCCCGCCTGCGCATACCCAAGACATCATTTCGCGACTATCTGATTTGGGAGTTGCATGTGGGCGGAGCCGCAATGCTCTTTGGGCGAGATAAGTCCATAGCCATTGTTGAGGACTGTCTCTACTGGCCCAGCCTTAAGAAAGACGTGACTCGCGTTGTCCGCCACTGCTGTATCTGCCAAACGGCGAAGGGTACTAAACAGAACACGGGTATGTACACGCCTTTACCTGTCCCACACCGCCCTTGGTAGGACATTAGCATGAATTTTGTTCTAGGACTTCCTCGCACTTTACGGAAACACGACTCCATCTTCGTGGTAGTCGATCGTTTTTCGAAGATGACACACTTTATCGCTTGCCATAAGACGGCAGATGCGACTCACGTTGCATCTATCTTCATGAGGGATGTTTATTGATTGCATGGCCTACCTAAGTAAATCGTGTCAGACCGCGATGTGAGGTTCATGAGTTACTTCTGAAAAACCCTGAGGCATAAGACCGGCACCATCCTTAGGTTCTCCTCGGCGTATCATCCACAGTCGGACGGGCAAACCGAGGTAGTGAATAGGAGCTTAGGAATAATTTTGAGGTGTCTAGTAGATGAGCATGTAGGTAGTTGGGACATAGATCTTCTGGTTGCGGAGTTTGCCTACAATAGCTCGGTCAATAGATCCACTGGGTTGAGTCCATTCCACGTAGTATCAGGATACGACCCTAGGAAGCCCATTGACCTCATCCCGAGTCCTTTAGAGTCGCGCCCTAGTGAATCGGTTGAGTCATTTGCACAGTATTTGCATGATTTGCAAGAGTCGGTTCGCCGACGGATAATAACGAGCAATGAAAATTATAAAACCATGCAGATAAGCGAAGGCGAGAGCAAATATTTAATGAAGGCGAGAAAGTAATGGTGTGAATCCGTCCCGAGAGGCTCCCTTTGGGGCCTGCCAAGAAGTTAAAGTGCGTCCATACTCTATTATTAGTCGTATTGGGACAAACGCCTATCGGCTCGAAATCCCAGCTAGTATGGGAATTCACCGGGTGTTTAATGTCGAGGATCTGACCCCATACTACGAGCCTCACGAGTATGTGGACCCGAGCAGTGGAGATGCCCAGCCACCCCCGACCCCGCTGTCGTTACCCTACCACCCTCATACCCCACCTCCGTCTGGTAGCCACTACAGTCCACTCATTGCTGACACCCACCCACCTGGGGACTCGTCTGCTCTGGTTTCACCACTGGCACCGCTAATCGCACCGGGATCCACCTTTCGAGAGGCGAGAGATGAGAGCATCACAGAGGTCAGATCCCACCAGTTTGTTCCCACCACGGACGGGTCGCGATGCCGCTACTTGGTACATTGGCAGGGCCGCCCCGACGCAGACGATTCTTGGATACTGCCGACAGAGCTTGATCGACACGCCCCGGACTTCAACTTCAGTACGATCGTCTCCATTCATCGGATATGAAGACTTTTCAGTCGGGGGGAGTTGATGAGGAGTCATCAGTTCGTGCACCTGGAGTGGTTCACCGCAAGGAGGGGGCTACGTTCATTTATTCGCGTAGAAAGGCTTGATCTGATTGCCGATCCGACTCCGCGGTTGCGTCCGGCACGTCGTTGCGAGTCAAAAAAATATATTAGTTTATATTATTTGAGTTTATTTTCATGTATTTAGCGTCCGATCCCACCGGCAAATCATAGTTGTTGATGGGGATGCCCTAGTTCTGTTTTCTCTTATAAATAGGTGTTGTAGGGGCTGAATTCAGCATTGCAGAATTTGGAGAAACCCTAATCCCGGATTTCAGCGATCACCCCGCGGTGCCGACGTTGTGGAACCCTAGGTGACGATTTCTAGGTGCTCGTTCTTCTCCCCAATGTACCCCCTATCCATCCCCCTCTTCTCCCCCTCCTCCTAGCCACCGCCGGCCATCCAACCCCCCCCCCCCCAAGCGATGCCTCCCCCTGTCCAGCAACCTCCAGGAGCCTCCACACCCCCCCCCCTTGCTGTACAAGGCCCATCCGCCCTCCCCCCAACCGCCAACCCGATGCCATCCCTCCTCCCAGCCACCAGCCCGCTGCCGCCCGCCCCCTTACCTCGAGCCCACGGCCACCACCCCTCCCTGCAAGCAGCCGCTCCTCCACAGCCCCCACTCCAGCCCGCCAGTCCCCCATCTCCCTTCCAGCAGCCCCACACGCTCATCCGCAGCCCTAACTGACCACCCTAAGTCTTCCCCCACGTGGATCCACCTCCCTTCCACCCTAAAATTCTAGATCAGTCCAGATCTAGGGTTTTCGCCTCCTAATCCGTTATTTCCACCCTCATACATCATCTCGTATCCCGGATCCGCTCTCATACATCGGATCTATCCACCCCCACCCGGATCTATTCCCTAGTGGCCGGATCTATTCATTTCCGGCCCAATCTCCCCATTCTCCGCCAAGGACAGCCACCACCATCCCGTCGCGCCTCTGGTTCCACCTCCGATCACCGATCTACATACCCGGACCTAAATTCTTCAGTGTCGATTCAACCAGCTACTTTTGAGAGTTTCTTGGGGTATTGGTTTATGTGATTTGACATTTTCATTGGTGAATTAATATATGTTGTTGTGATTCTTGCTGGTAGAAGATTGTTTGCAATACGTTATTAATTTGCAGGAGTTATTCGCTGCGCGCTTTGCTTTGGCCCTCCGAGCGGAGGAAAGCCATTATAAATTGCTGAATTAACTAATTGCTTTCAATTTTAAATATCTGCGTGGTGTTAGAAAATTTCATTGCTCACATTATTCATCGTCGTCGATGATGGTCGCATCGCATTTAGACTAAGATTAGTGTGTCGCATTTGCATTCCCACCTAGAGTCCTAGGTTTTGTGCACCCCATAGCCTACCCTACATCAGCAAGAATGACGACTGACTTCGTTATTAAGTTGGGTGATCAAGATATTTCTGGCAGTGAATGCTTTAAATATCTTGGATCAATAGTTCAAAAAGATGGAGGTGTTGATAAAGATGTGATACATAGAATCCAAGCAGGTTGGTTGAAGCGGAGAGGCACGTCAGGGATCTTATGCGATCGTAAATACCATTAAAACTTAAAGGCAAGTTTTACCGTACTGTAATTAGACCTGTGATACTCTATGGTTCTGAGTGTTGGGCAGTGAATTGTGTACATGAGCAAAAATTGGAGTTGCGGAGATGAGAATGCTTAGGTGGATGCGTGGACACACGAGACTGGATAAAATAAGGAGTGAATGCATCAGGGATAAGATAGGAGTGGAACCAATTGCAGAGAAGATGTGAGAAGCTCGACTAAGATGGTTTGGACACGTACAAAGGAGACCATTAGAGGCACCTGTTAGGCGTTGTGAGAGTTTAGTCACTAGAAATGTTAAACGGAGGAGGGGTAGACCAATAGACTTGGAATGAGACTATAAGGAAAGGCATGATGTACTTAGGCATTAGTGAGATTATGACTAACGATATGGCACAATGGCGACAAAGGATCCATATAGCCGACCCCAATATAGTGGGATAAAGGCTTGACTGTTGTTGTTGTAGACATAAGTAGATAATGTACCAATTAGTATAAAACGATTCCTTATGTAATTAAGTAAATGACATTAATTCATTCTAAGGATTAAGTGTATTATAATCCAAATACGATAATCTTATGAACTAAATGATCATCATAATTAGGGAAAGCGAACATTTAAGATTTTTAATTAGTTTTAAATGATGTCTTACGCAGTTAAATAAATAATGTATATGTTAAACAATAGGTGAATGTGTTTCTTGCATCGATAAGTAATAAAATATATTAGTATAGTATTAGATAGAGAATTCAAGAATCAAATAATAGTCCTAAGATTTATGGTCTTAAGCGGGTGTTTCCTTAAATTGATCATGTCGACCACTATACGAAGATTAAACAATGAAATATTTAATTTAAGAGTTGTGGTCTTATGTGGGTGTTCCCTTATATTGCTTACGCCGACCACTATAAGAAGAATAGGAGCCACGATCGAGAGTTTTCTCTCTCGTGATTGATGGGTGCACATCATCATATTCATACAAGTAGTGGACCGTATAAGCCTCAAATGGGGGAGTCAACACCCCATGAAAGATTATTATATGCAAGTTCGTGGCATGACAAAGACACATTAGAGCACTTATTCTCATCATTAGGGACTCAAATCTCTAGAATGTGCTTAATCATTCATGAAACTAAGAATAACATGAAAGTGAGCATGAGCCACCTCAACTTTAGATACAAAGTCGGAACCTAGAATTCTTACATTTTAATGATTCCGAATTTAGAGAAAATTTAGAATATTATCAAAACCTTAAGAATATGATTTATGTTCGAAATTTTACTTTTATAGAAACACATGCAAAGTTATTGTTGAATGTCTCATATTTTATATTTGTAGTATTTCCTTTCTATTGTACCCCTTGGTCTCTCCTATATATAAAGGAGGAGACCCATTTTATTAGGTATTATTCAATTTCAGATCTTACGACATGGTATCAGAGCTAGGTTAGCCCTAATCGTCCGCTCCGCTTCCGCCGCCCTTACCCGTTCCGCCAACCTTCTCCCGTCGCAGTCCGCGCTCATCTTCCCTGCTCCGTTCCGCCTTCCCCGCAGGGTCCAGTCAGCCCGAAGGCCCTCGCTCGTCCCTGCCCCGCAGCCGCTCGCCAGCCTCGTCGCAAGTTCCGCTCGCAGTTTCGTCGCAAGTTCCGCTTGCAGGTTCCGCTCGCAGACTTTGTCGCAGGTTCCGGACGCAGGAGGTATGCAACAGTAATGGATCTCTTCCTTGCGTCCGGTGTCTTCGGTGCTTGAGGTGATGCCCTCTCATCAGTGCGTATCTCTTCCCCGGTGCTCTTCCCTTTCTATGAGAAGTTGCTAGGGTTGTTGTTCTTTTTTTCCCCGTGGTTTCTATCCTCGGGTTGCTATGGACGGGACTAGTGAGTCTCCAAATATGTCCTCCGGTGAACGTGTTGAGTCCTCCCCACGGGAGTCCTCCCCGATGTCGTGCTTGGGTTCCGGTCGTCCTCTCCATGACCATGGATCTCCTCAAATTACTACCATGAAGCTTGATGGTGCAAATTATCTCCCGTGGGCTCGGTCGATTACTCTGGCCCTGAAGAGTCGCCGTCTGTTTGGATATGTTACCGGCACTACAAAGGCTCCAGCTCTGGCTTCCCCTGAGTGATCTCAATGGGATTCGGAAAACTCCCTGGTGATGTCCTGGCTTCTCAACTCCATGCAGGAGCACATAGCTCGGAATTACCTTTTTCTGGACACTGCTGCAGATATTTGGAAGCGTGCTGAGGTTACTTATTCGTGTCGTGGCAATGTTGCTCAGATATTTCAGCTTCGCCGACGGATTTTTCTCCTGCGGCAGGGTGACCGTTCTCCTTCCTCATATTATCTGGAGTTTTCTCAGCTCTACCAAGAGTACGATCACTTTGATGCTCTCACTCTGGTATCCCCTGAAGACGAAGTTCTTGTTCGGGCCCGGGAAGAACGCAACCGGATCTTTGAGTTTCTCCATGGTCTGCACCGTGACTTTGATCCTATTAGTGTCCAGATTCTTGGGCGGTCTCCCCTTCCATCTCTCCCGGAAGTTTTCAGCCTTGTTCAGCAAGAATTTGATCGTCGTCAGACTCGACATCCCGACTCTGCACCGGAAGGCTCTGCTCTTGTTGCTCAGTTTGGCCGTCCCTCTCGTGACTACAAGCCGCGCCCGGGTGAGAAGGATCATCTGATGTGTGATTATTGCGGGAAGGCCCGTCATACCAAGGACACCTGCTTCAAGCTCCATGGCTTTCCTCCTTCCCGGGGTGGTCCTGCTTCTCGTGGTGGTCGTGGCAATGGTCGCTCTACTGGGCGTCCTCCTCTGCCACGCTCTGCCCATCTCTCCGAAGCTTCAGAAGATTTCCCTCCAGCTGCTACATTTGCTCTCTCTTCGGATGAGATTATGGCCTTCCGCCGTATGATGCACGACCAATCTTCCGAGCCCTCTACCTCGTCCTCATCCTATGCCCATCAGGGGTCCCCCGGTGCTCATTCTGCCACCAGCCATGTCCCTACTCAGTGGATCATCGACAGCGGCGCCACCGATCATATGACTGGCTCTTCTTCAGGTTTTGTCTCGTACTCTCCTTTGTCTGGTCGCGATAAAGTGAGTGTTGCTGATGGTTCCTTCTCCTCAATTGCGGGGAAGGGCACCATTTCCTGCTCCTCCCTCACTCTCTCGTCTGTGCTACACGTTCCTAAGTTTACTCGAAACCTTCTGTCTATTAGTCACTTGACTAAGTCCATGAATTGTTCTGTGACTTTTTTTCCCTCTTCTTGTATTTTTCAGGACCTGAAGACGGGGAAGGTGATTGGCTCTGGTAGCCTGTGTGATGGACTGTACCTGTTTGGCCCCTCCAGCTCGGCTCCTCCTCGTGCTCTTCATGTGGCGTCTTCTCCTGATTTGGATTCCTAGCATTGTCGCCTAGGACATCCCTCTCCCTCTGTTATGAAATTTTTATTTCCAACTATGTCAAACTCTGTGTTTACTGATTTTACTTGTGATGTGTGTGAACTAAGTAAGCACAAACGTGCCTCTCTTCCTCAGTTCTCCCCTCCTAGTGATACTCCCTCTGCGGTTATTCATTCTGATGTTTGGGGACCTTCCCCGCATGCTTCTATTTCTGGTTGTAAATGGTTTGTCACGTTCATCGATTGTTTTCTCGTTGCACTTGGGTGTACCTCATGAAATCCAAATCTGATGTTTTTTCTCTGTTTAAACGCTTTCATCAAATGATCGTTACTCAGTTCCATGCCACTGTAAAAGTGTTGCGCAGTGATAATGGTCGAGAGTACATGGACTCTCATTTTGAGCGATATCTTTCTGACTTGGGTATCATCCACCAGACGTCTTGTGTCTACACTCCTGCCAAGAATGGGGTCGCTGAACGTAAAAATCGGCACCTTCTTGAGGTGGCTCGATGCCTCTTACTTAAGATGCACCTTCCCAAATATTATTGGGGGGACGTTGTTCTTACGGCAGCGCATCTTATTAATCGCTTGCCCACCCGTATCCTTCACCATAAAACCCCGTTGAATGTCCTCAACATTACTCCTACTGCGATCCCTCCGCGTATCTTTGGATGTGTGTGTTAAGTCCATGTGCACCACACTTCCAAACTTGATCCCCGGGCACTTCGGTGTGTTTTCATTGGCTACTCCCCTACACAAAAAGGGTATAAGTGTTTTCACCCTGTGACTCGTAAGACTTTTGTCTCCATGGATGTCACTTTCCATGAATCCAAGTCTTATTATGGGAGCTCACTTCAGGGGGAGTCTTCTACCATGGAAGTGAGCTCTTCCTCTATTCCTCTACCTATTGCTCCTCTCTATCCACCTGCTCTTTCCTCAGGTGTTCTGCCTTCGGCATTGCCCCCTCGACCGACTCCTCCTCTGCAGGTGTATACTCGTCGACGAAGGGGTACAAACAATCCGGTCTCGCACATTATACCAGAGCTACCGCCTGATCCGCCCACTGGTCTCCAAGGTAATCGTGCCTCCACTTGCCATCCATTATCTCATTATGTGACTTATGACTCTTTGTCATCCTGGCATAGAGCCTTTGTTACTTCTTTGTCTTCCATATCCATCCCTACCTCATGGCAGGAAGCTTTAGGGCATCCAAAGTGGAAAGAAGCTATGCTGGAAGAGATGATGGCTCTTGAGAAAAATTGCACATGGGACCTTGTTTTTCTCCCTCAAGGCAAGACCGTGGTTGGATGTAAATGGATTTTCTCTATGAAACAAAACCCTCAAGGCCTTGTGGACCGTTACAAGGCTAGGTTGGTTGCCAGAGGATACACACAGACAGCTGGAATAGACTATCAAGAAACCTTTGCTCCTGTAGCAAAGATGAATTCAATCAGAGTTTTGCTCTCTTGTGCGGCCTGCAAAGGGTGGAGCCTCAGCCAGTTGGACGTGAAGAATGCCTTCCTCCATGGGGATTTGGAAGAGGAAGTTTATATGGCTTTACCCCCAGGTCTTGTTTCTCAGGGATCTGAGGGAAAGGTATGCAGATTGAAGAAGGCGTTATATGGCCTTAAACAATCTCCGAGGGCTTGGTTTGGAAGGTTCCAAAGAGCCATGGTGACATTTGGGTATACTCAGAGTAATGTCGATCATACTCTGTTTGTTAAACACAGACAAGGAAAAGTGACTGCTTTAATTGTTTATGTGGATGACATTGTCATAACTGGGGATGACACAGACGAAATCAGAAATTTGAAGCCAAGATTGGCTAGGGAATTTGAGGTAAAAGATCTCGGGAATCTCAAGTACTTTCTTGGCATTGAAGTTGCTAGGTCCAGGCATGGCATCTTTATCTCTCAGAGAAAGTACATCCTTGACTTGCTGCAAACAACAGGAATGAGTGGGTGTAGACCTGCGGACACCCCTATTGAAGCTAACCACAGATTGGGGAGGGATGGAGGTGAAGCCGTTGCAGATATCAATGGGTTTCAACGCCTTGTAGGAAGACTCATCTACCTATCCCATACTCGCCCGGATATATTTTATGTAGTTGGAGTTATTAGTCAATACATGCATTCCCCTAAATCTCACCATTTGGATGCTGCCCACAGGATCCTTCGGTATCTTAAAACCTCTCCTGGGCGTGGCATCTTGTTTACTCCCAACAAAGATTTAACCATTGAAGTCTTCACAGATGTTGACTGGGCGGGGTCAGTGGATGACTGTAGATCTACTTCTGGATATTGCACTCTAGTTGGGGGAAATTTAGTAACCTGGAGAAGTAAAAAACAACAGGTGGTTGCCAGGTCCAGCACCGAGGCCGAATTCAGAGCTATGGCCCATGGAATATGTGAAGGAATGTGTATTCGGTGCCTTATGTCTGATCTTGGGATTAAGGGCAAGGGTCCCATCCGTCTCTACTGTGATAACAAGGCTGCCATCAGTATCGCGCACAATCCGGTTCAACATGATCGCACGAAACATGTTGAAGTCGATCGTCATTTCATCAAGGAGAACATAGTGAGTGGGGCTGTGAGCACACCATTTGTTCCATCAGATCAACAGCTGGCAGACGTCCTCACCAAGGGGTTGAGTTTTAGAGTTTTTGAAAATATTATGTCCAAGTTGGGTTTGACAGACATCACAAGCCCAACTTGAGGGGGAGTGTTGAATGTCTCATATTTTATATTTGTAGTATTTCCTTTCTATTGTACCCCTTGGTCTCTCCTATATATAAAGGAGGAGACCCCTTTTATTAGGTATTATTCAATTTCAGATCTTACGACAGTTATAAATAGTAAACTTTAAAATAGCATTAAATATTACTTTAAAGCATCCATGCATATTTTTAAAAATGTTATGTTTTAGTGTCACTGCAGGGATTTTTCTTACTCACCAGATGGGTTGATCCATTTTCTGATTTTTTTCTTTTCAAGAGAATCAGTTCCATAGATTCACTTAGGATAAGCTTCTGAGGGTTTCTATATTTTAGTTTGTCTTCCTTTCAGTTTGATGTATCCCTTATGTGTAGACTTAAATGTATTAGATATTGTTTTAAATTTCCAGTTATTCAAACTTGTTGTACTTTACATTTCTAGTTGGCTCTGTAAATCAGATTTTTGAGATATTTTTTTAACCATAGCTTCCTTATTTTGTTTCAATTTTTATTGTACGTAGGGGTGTTACACTTCTTTTAATATTGTAAGCTTTAGATACTTCTTTTAATTTTCATTGTATTGTACCAATTTTAGTATTGTTGCTTAGCTTGCTTCATATCACGAGTGCTGGTCAGGCTTTTGAATTGTTAAACTAGGTAAGGGCGTTACACCCCATCACAAAGGTTCTACCAGAAAGCCTTACTGCAATTTTCCTATTTGTTAATAATAAGTGAGTTCACTTTAGAACTTAGAATACAATGAATCAATGATCATAGGAATAGTTTTATGACATATATGTGTATACAATAGCACTTACAGAAACAAGTCCAGTGATGGAATACTTGAGCAATATGTAAATAAAAGTATAAGACTCAACAAACAACACATTAATCTAAGAAATCAATTAAGATCAAAGTCCAGAAATTATAACTTATTATTTCAGTAGTTTCATGTTGATATTTCTGTATATATTTTGATTAAACAATGGAAAATGAATAAAAAAAAGTAATAAGTCTAGGACACATTTTCAAGGCAATATTACAATTGCTATATGATTTGATAGCTAAAGCTACAAAGACCCTCAATTCCTTAAGGCTGCGTCTTTCTGTCCAAATTCTGCACTGAATAAGAATCTACATGTGAAACTTACAGCAGATATTGAATTTATGAATCATGATTCTATGTTGAGTCTTCCAAACTATTGATCTGTTGACTATTATAGTATTATTGAAGGAAAATAATTCATCTAATCACTGATGATTAGTTTTAAAAATATCTCTTGGAAAAACTTTGGCATATCTTCAACTTCTGTATAACTGCTTGTCGAACAAATTCAGATATATAGGATAGACTAAAGCACAGTAGCAGAATTTAAGAAAGTCATCCCATAATTGTCAATGTTAATGAGCAAAGGATGGTACTGATGATCATTTGAAACAAAAAAAATCAGACAAGAAATAGTTTAGTAGATGAAACTTTATCATGTCACCTTGCTAAATCAGCATTATGTTTCAGTCCAGAAATGGCGCATTGGGCAAACTGAAGCAACTCTTCGCGCTTAACCTGAAAGTAACCACATGATAGCATAAGTTTTCCAGTAAGCCCTTCAACTTTATGCAACAGATTTCTATGACAAGCGACAAAGACAACCAAAAATGCCTTATGAAAAAGATGAAGCGGTAAATATTCAACCATCCCAAGCGCCGGTTCATTCAAGCAGTTAATGAAAGAAACTGTTACAGATGCCTTTTGGGGCACTCACTCACTCCAAGAAAATGCGCACAGATCCTTGACAGATGCAGAAATATATTTCCACCTAAATTATATTTCCTTGTTGATGCAGGACAGGCGTCCCACCTACCTGCCACTCTGCGACCTGGCATCACACCCCGGCCCAGGGGTCCCACCAGGAGTCCACCTGATAGGCCTTATCAGGTCCGCGGCCCGTACACCCCAACCCATCCTCGGCCCCACCACAGGGCCGATAGGTTGTTGAGGACGGGCCTGAAGACTCTTTATCAAGGAGGTCGGGGGATCGATCCCCGACCTCAACAACCTATCGGCCCTGTGGTGGGGCCGAGGATGGGTTGGGGTGTACGGGCTGCGGACCTGATAAGGCCCATCGGGTGGACTCCCAGTGGGACCCCTGGGTCGGGGTGTGATGCCAGGTCGCAGGGTGGCAGGCGGGTGGGACGCCTGTCCTGCATCACTTGTTTTCTAGCATTTGCATATAAAACATTTCTATGCGTGTCACAATTTTTATTTCCTTCCTTTTATTGCATTTGTTGCCTTCTATTATTGGTTTCCATTTATTTTTTTGTGAGAGGAAAAAGGGTTATTTATACTCATGAAGAATGAAATTCTCAAAAGAATTTGCACTGCTATCTCTATGTTCTCACCATAAGAAATCACTGGCACTCGCCCGTGAGGAAGGAGAAAGTGCAGAATTTCTCTTTCGATCCCATCCTCCATCGTCCCATGACATGCTCCATCTTGCGGGCCTCTATCAACTTGGTATCAGATCCTAGCATCATGGGGGACTAAAGGGATCAACTGCAGAATTTTGGGACAAACTCGCCATTGTCATCCTGGACTAGCCTGGGAAGAACAGCATGTCGCAGCCTTGGCCACGGTTCACGCACGACATGACTCTCCAGCCATGGAATCACCCCAGGATCTGATGGACAAGGGTCCAACCCAGCCCAGTCACTCGCCCAAGCGGGGTGCGCCCCGCACTGCCTGCATCTGCCCAAGACAACGTGAAACCCCGCTCGGCTAGAGTGAGGGCCATGTTAGGGCTCCAGTTTCTAGAAGGCCCGCCAAATTTTTGGGGCCACCCCGACCTCAAGCTCGTGCTAGTCATGGCCACAGGTCCTTCGATGATGTTAGTTTTCCATGCTTTCAGCGACCTCATGAGCCCCACGCCACCCGTCGCTCGAGCATAGAACGCAGATCGGTGGGAAGGGCCCAATCCACTCATAGAGATGCTTGACCTTCTGTGGCAAGGCTAAGAACGGGTGTCTCTTTGTGACTCCCACAACTATTTCAAATCAGGGTGAACCACAGCACATCGTGCGCTCTGATCCCCTCAGTTTGGATAAGGTTGGCTTCATTCCACCTCATGGGCTCGCACAATTGTGGTACATCCAGCTTACCGGGAGACACCCAATTTGAATTTGGCGACATTCAAACACTTTTGCAATCTGCATTTCGGACTACCTCTCCATAGAAATTCATTGGCGACCTCGTCTTCCCCAAACAAACAAAGTCTATGCACAATCACTTGGAAAGCTTTCACATGCCAACAACCTGTGTCCCTTTTGTACTTCCAGAACATCAAGTGGATATATTCACTATCACTCAATCATCTCAACATAGAATTCGAAGCACCGAGGGACCTCAACCCTGCCATGAGTTTGGCCAGTATCTGCGAGAAACGTCTTCTCATGGACAACCCATATGGGAACCGCCGAAGCGGGACCAGAGGCAGTTATCGGGAGGACACCTCTTCTTATCAAACGGGTAGTTTCTGTAACGCACCAAGAGTAAGGATAGAGCGGTACACTAGTCTTCAGGCGCCTGTCCAGAGCAGAACTAGCAGAACAGCACGGACATTGGCTTTGTTTCAACTATGGCGAGTTGTATACAGTAGGAGACAAGTGTAAACATCTCTTTTTCCTAGAAGTTGAGCAGCCTTCGGACGACGACGTTGATGCAAGATAGGTGGACGACCCAAACCCTACTCCACTCAAGCTTAAGGACAAGCTTGATCCGGAAGGGGAAGGTGGATGTTAGCAGGAGCGACGACGTGTGGTCATAGTCATTTATATCTTTATTTCTTGTACTGTATTTTCTTACGTGCACTCTATTTACTCACACATCATGTAGCCCGGGTGAAGGGCATAACTAAAATATTATGGAACTTTCCCCTCTCACTATATAAGTGAGCAAGGGAGGACTTGGAATGCATACAGGAATTAAACCTAATTTCTCCTCTTATTCTTCTCTCCTCCTCTCATTCTCCCAAGTTAAGGTTACCGTTGAGCAAGGGTCCCCTCTTACTCCTCTCTCTCAGTCGGCATTGGCTCTCATCGTATCCCCCACCATTGGGAAGACTAGGTCAAGGAAGGGACAAGAGAATCCTCTTCGGGACTACACCCTCCCACGAGTAAGCATCTACTCACAATCGGAAGCACATGGGGACCATGGGGTGGTCCCACACGACGCAATCCCACATGGCGCGGACCCACTAAAATCAGGTCAACCAACACGCCACCGCAACAGGTCAAACTTAGCTCTAGTACCATTTAAGAAACCCGCACTTTCATCCCAAAACTCCAAAGTGATAGGAGTGGAACGGGGCTTTATAAGCATGAGTGGGTGATGCGCGGTAGGCAATGTGGGACACTAATCAACAACACGGGTTACCGAGAATAATCCACGGGTATAATCCGCACATGGGACAATCCCATGCGACGTGGTCCCAAATGATGCGGATCCATTGGAATCAGATCAACCAACACACCTCGCAGCAGGTTAAACGTAGCTCTGATACAATCTAAAGAAACCCGCACTTCCAGCCCACAACAACAAAGTGATAAGAGTGGGACGGGGCTTATAAAAACGAGCCGGTGATACGCGATAGGTATGTGAGACTAATCGACAACACGGGACACCGGGGATAATCCACCTGGATAATCCGCACATGGGACATTCCCACATGATGCGGTCCCACATAGCGCGGACCTGCTGGAATCAGGTCGGCCAAAAAGGGTAAAATGGGAAGTACTTAATTTTTGTGCAATTGCATCACACCAAATTAAGATTTTATTTTACAACAATATAGATATATTTATCTAATAGCGCAACATAAAAGATTCATTTCTGCTTCCGCTTCAAGATTCACTAACCTAAGTTTCACTTGGTGCTTTAAAACAGAACAGTGGGCTTATACTGAGCCAATAGCCTTTTATATACAAAGAAAGTATAAGGGCAGAAGTTATATGAGAATTTCTACTGAAAACTAAAAGCTGTACCAGAACTTCATCTTCATAACTCGATAGTGCTACAGCTAGTTCCTGTATATGTCTTATAATGGCTTTGTGCACTTCCTTACCTCCAGTCAGACAGAATCTGCAAATGATTAAGCAACAAAAACTTAGATGCCAAATATTTCATGGTTATATAAAAGGACATCAAATCAACCTTGCCGTTTCAGAACTAGAAGTAAGAAAGAAGCTGAACCCAAATCTTACTTCCTAAAGAAATCAGACTACAAGATTGCCAATGTTGCAGATTTGCCATAAGTGTAATGTTACAATAAAAGCTTGAATCAGAGGTTGATAAATGGTTTCAAATGCAGATGGGAGAATGAGAAGTTTTAAGAGGATACGCACCCAATAAGTTTCAATTGATGATGCAGCTAGCACATCATAAATGGATTGATATTAGTGGCTTCTAGTTTGTGAGAGCAACATGAACCTGTAGCATCAAATCATAGTAGCTGCCTCTATCCAACAGTTGAAGGAAAGGGTTCCCTTCTTGGCTCGGGTGTTCAAGTGAGTCCAGGATCGATGAAGGACCGGATCAAATGTCACATTGGATAACTTCTTGTCTCAAGCTGCTCTAGGTTCTCAATCTTATGAGGTATCTACGAGTACAGGAGATAATTTTTGGGCTTTCACCTATATCGGCTACCGGGCGAATGAGCAAACACGAGGGTGCTCTACAGAGAATAATAGTCTGCAGCCAGGGGACTTCTTTAGGTATCTCATAACACAATGAGTTGTATCTTGGTGTCGAATCCGAATCCTGGGGGCAAGCATATGTCTTGTCAATATGCACACAGAATATGTAACATAGGGCGGCGGCGGGGAATAGGCATATCTATCTTCTAACCAATCTCTGATAGCTAGACACGTCAGCCATATCGCCATCTCTATCCTCTAACCAATCTCTGATAGCTAGACACGTCAGCCATATCGCCATCTCTATCCTCACTGATCTTGTGGTTTTCCTCAATTGGATTCACTAGAGCACAATCAAGCATCCCCTTTCATCCAGAAGATCTAGGGCATAATTCGGTTGGAAAATGAAGATGCCTCTATTGGACCTCGCCACTTTAATCCCAAGAAAGTATCTTAGCCTTCCTAGATCTTTAACCTCAAATTCCTTGCCCAAATGAAATTTGAGAGCGGCAGTCTCATTTGTGTCATCACAATGTCATCCATATATACAACGAGAACATAAATTTTCTGATCATGCCCTTTTACAAACATATTGTGATCAGATTGTCTCAACCTATAGCCAAACTAAATCATGGCCTTCTTGAATCTTTCAAACTAAGCCATGGTTGATTATTTCAGCCTATATAATGATTTCCTTAGGTCGCAGACAGGTCCTTCTTATCCCTTTCAATGAACCCAGGAGGAAGCTTTATATACACTTCTTCCTCCAATTTCTCATGGAGGAAGACATTCTTCACATCTAATTATGAAACTCCAAACTTGGACAAGATGCATAGAATAATATAACTCAAATTGACTCCATCTTCGCAACTAAAGCAAACGTCTTCTGAGAATCTACCCATCGAGTTTGAGTATATCCTTGGGCAACCAATCTCACTATGTAGCATTCCACCATGCCATTTGGATTTTGCTTAGCAGAAAAAATCCACTTCGAGACAACAACTCACTTGCCCTGATAAATTGGGAAATTTCCTAAGTATGACTGTTCGCAAAAGCAAGTATTCCCCTTTCATGGATTTCTTCCATTCAGATATCCCCAATGCATACAGCCAATTCTTAGGAACAGCGATCGAGGATAAAGAAGTAATGAAAGTCAAATGATCATGGGTAAGATTATGATACGAAACATAGTTGGAGATAGGCTGTGTGGTACAAGAAAGTTTACCTTTCAGAAGGGATAATAAGAAGATGAAAGTCATCTTTAGAGTTTGGGTCCAAGATAAGCATTGGTAGAGTAAGAACCGTAAGAACCCGGGCTTTCTGGGCACTTATATGTCTGCGATAGATGATGGGAAGAGGAAAGATCGGAGGTTGAGGAGTCACAAAAGCCTATGGTATCTTGCACCACAACGACATCACATGTATCTCGTCTTCCCTAACAAATGTGTTAAATCGCAAGACTAAAAGCCCACATAGGGGCTCATTGTATCTCTCTTTCTTGTATTTAGTCTCACATCTCCAAATGTACATTTTTCTTCCTCCTCTACTTTATGTAAAAAAAAGGAGCTCCCATGTAATAATCTAGATTTTTTGGAATAAATATTATTAAATATTTCAAATTCTCACATGATATCAGAGCAAGTCGAAATTCCTCGCCGCTCTCCTCTCATGTTAATATTTTCGGCCTTCACATGAAATCTTTTTGGTTTCTCGTGGACACTCCCGGACTCATACGAAAACACTCACGGTCCCAGCAGCGACCTCCTGCGAAGCCTCGCACTCAGATTCCTCCCTCGCCAAGCTCACTTTAACTCCTAGAAAAACCATCCACGAAGCAAAACTCACCAACTCTGGCACAATCCTCCGCGAAGCTGCGCTCACCAAAATACCCCCCCCCCCACACACACACACACCACGAGATATTTATAGTTTTTTGTCGCCTTCGCGCTCTCATCGCCCTCGGCAACTTCTCGTGATCTCTTCTCCCACGATACATTCAATTTTCATATGTTATATGCACGCCAGAGAGTTTTTCTGTGAAGTCCCTAATCCCGTGCGATCTCCTCACAACGGGTTCTGCGAGCCCTCCTAACAGGTTCCGCGATCACCACGATGCGACCTCCTCAAGTCCAGTCATCGTGTCCTGCGATCTCCAGTCCAGCCAACGCTAGCACACTATTCCTGCGAGATCGCCCAGCAAAGTCCTTCGAGCTCTTCTTGTGAACACCTCATTCCAGTAGCTGCGAGTTCTTCCTTCCAGTGTCTGAAGGGAGTTGCACCTCCGCGATCAGAAACTCTTGCTACTTCCAGTAAACTCCTACTTTTGCGAGTTCTCCATGTGGACTCGTAGCCTAGAGTTCTCATACGCTGACTCCCTGCTCATAGCACTCGCTACCTGTGTGCTATCTCATGCAGACCTACGGAGACTCCCTACGCTCTTCTAGTGAGTCCCTGTGACACCCAGCTCTCACAAAACACGTCTGTTCCAGCCTCACAGATCGTCATCCTAGTGCATCCCTATCGCTGAGCTCGCCGTTTGTGGAAGATCGACGAATCATTTGTATCCCTCCTCCCATAGGATATTTAGCTGTTTGCTGGAGTTATGTCGTCCAGTGAGCTAGCCGTCCAGCAAGCTTGTCATCCAGCAAGCGGCTCTTGTGAGTTCTGTGTCGCTCCATGCAATGAGCTACCTCAAGGGACGATCGACCCTCTCCAACGAGTGCTTACAGCGGTCCAACGAGTGCTTACAGCGGCGTGTGATTATTCCCAACGTGTCCTTCTGCGCCCTGATTACTCCTTGGACCATGAGCTCTTCCTACGACTACTCACAGTTTCATCTCGCCTCTCCAAGTTCATTGGAATGATTGTTCCCAACGTGTCCTTCCTGTGACCTGACTACTCCTTGCGATGAGCTCTTCCTACGACTACTCACAGTTTCGTCTCGCCTCTCCAAGCTCACTGGATTTGACCTATGGAGACTCCACTGCAACCTCCTATTACAATTGCCTCCATTGTCAATTATTCAGGTAGCACGCATATTGCTACTCAGGGTAAATAACTCAAACTCCGGTGCCACCAATCATAAGACTGGGAACTCTCTCCTCTTCTCTTACCTCGAGAAGCATAACTGGTTACCACCGGTCTTTGTGGTTGATGGCTCCTGCTCCAGTTTGTGGATCTGGCGTTATGACTACCGCATCTCTTCTCCAGTTAGACGACACTCTTTACGCCCCAAATTTTCCTTGTAATTTGTTGTCTGTCAATGTTAATTCACAACAATTGCAATGTTCTGTCTCATTATCTCCTACTGCTTGTTATATTTTATTCGCAAAGGGCAATTGCTACTAGGACTGAACGCACCAGTCTCTACTACCTCAACAATCTTCCCACTTCTATGCATCTACCATCTCCATTTCTCTGCTTTAGTGGTATCATCGTCTTGGTTATTCGTCGTTGCGTCTCCTCCACTAGCTCTTGGCATCTTTCAAGACCGACTCCACTTGAGAATGTGAGGCTTGTCAGTATGGCAAGCATCATTGTACTACTTTTTTTGCTAAACTCTGTAAAAAAAAATATACGTCCTTTTGACCTTGTTCATTCGAACATCTGGGTTCCCACCCAGTTAGTTGGTGGAGGCAGTCTGTACTTTATCACTTTTATTGATGATTTCTCTATCTGTAATTGGGTGAATCGTTTAAATAAACGCTCTTAACTTTTTTCTATATTCTCAAAAAATTATAATGAAATTTGCACTCTGTTCGGTTTGTCGCTCAATATTCTTCGGACTGATGTGAAGGAATACATGAGCCAGCAGTTCTTATCTTTCTGCACCTCCAATGGTATTATTCATCAAACTAGTTGTGTGCGTACATCCCACCAAAATGGGGTGGTTGAAAGAAAATTTTGTTATCTTCTCGATGTTACTCGAACACACCTATGTCAGATGAATGTTCTCCGCTCCTGCTAGGGCATGCGACTCTCATTTTTTGTTTTCTCATTAACTGTTTACCTTCTGCTACCCTTCAGGGAAAGACTCTTTTCTCTATTTTATATCCGACCGGTACACCTTTTTCCCTCACCTCGTGTGTGTTTGGTTGTACTGCTTTCGTCCACAAACTTGTATCTGGTTGCGATAAAATCTCCGCTGGCGCCACCAAATGTATCTTCGTGGGGTACTCTCCAACTCAGAAAGGATACTGTTGTTTCGACCCTATCTCCAAACGTCAATACGTCTCTGCTGATGTTACCTTTCTTTGAGTTTACCCCTTTTTTCAAGTATGGAGGGACTCTTACTCTCGAGATCTCTCCTCCTCTCTCTACCACCTCTCCTTCTCCCGTCGTTGTTTCATCGTTCCTTATCATTCATACTCCTTCACCAGATATCCCGCAGCAACCAACAACCCATGCATGTGTACCTAATATTTCACCTTTTCCATATCATTATTGTCGACGTCTTGCTTCCTCACCTGTCTTCGCTCCTTCCACTCCAGAGTTCCCGCCGTCAGCTCCCAGGCCAGAGCTCTCCTCTTCGGAAGGTTCCCACATTCAGTTGACTCGAACTTGGATCTTCTCATTGCTTTGTTAAAAAGGATAAAGGGGAGTACACAACATATTCTTATTAATATTGTCTCATATGCCAATCTCAGTCTTTCATGCAGCAGGTTTGCATGGGAACTCTCTACCACCACCGTTCCTACTACATATGAGGAAGCTCTTCATATACCTAGCTGGAAATCGGCTATGAATGAGGAAATCTCTACCTTAAAATCACGGGGTACCTGGACTCTTGTCCTTACCTCATCTGGGGGCGATGTTGTTGAATGTCATTGGGTCTTTATCACCAAGTTTCACCCAGACGACATTGTTGATCGATACAAGGCTCGTCTCGTTGTCAATAGGTTGATTCAGACATATGATGTTGATTTCTTTGACACCTTCTCTCGGTTGCCCATACCAATACTATTCAGGTTCTCTTCTCTGTTGTTGTCAAACGGAATTGGCAAATATCTCAGTTTAATGTCAAAAATGTCTTCCTATATGGAAACATACACGAAGAAGTCTATATGGAGCAAACTCCTAATTATTTTTCTTAGGGGAGTCTCAGGTGTGTAAGCTTCGGATGACCATTTATGCTTAGGGTAGTTTCATTATACGCAATGTTGATCACTCTCTCTTTATATGGAAAATCAACCCTGGTCTGGTTATTCTCATTGTCTATGTTGACAACATTCTTCTTATCGAAGATGACTCGTCTAGTATAGAGAAAACAAAGAAACATCTTCGGGAGCATTTTATTACCAAAGATATGGACCCTCCAAGATAATTCTTGAGAATTGAAATTGCGAGACGCAATAACTCCATAGTTCTCTCGCAAAGTATGCCTAGATCTACTCAATGAAATCGGTCTCCTTGGAACGCAACCTGCTCAGAATCTCATTCATATGGGCGCTGGCAAACTTTGGGATGAAACATGCCCTCTCCTAGAGGATATTACTCGATACAGGCATCTGGTCGATAAACTCGTCTATCTTATTGTAACCAGATCTGACATCTTCTGTGTTGTTGGGAGGGTCAGTCAATTCATGCAGGGTCCCAGAGAGTATCATTTGGAAGTTGCTTTAAAAATATTAGAATACATCAAAGGGGCTCCAGCAAAAAGACGATTGTTTCAAAGAAACAATCATTTACGTATTGAAGCATATGAGACAATATTAATAAGAATATGTTGTCTTTTATTATAGTAACAAATGTACTTCAGATTTAAGTATCTTTTTTCGTTTAAACTATAAAGAATTTGATTTAAATTTTATTATCTTGTTTTTTTACTATATATTTAAAGATTATATGTTTCAAATTGGTACTGTTTCTACTTGTTTGACATGAAATTTCTATGTTTAATATTTTGCTAATTTGTCTCTAGATGAACCGGAAGTTGAAGAGTTAATCTCCAATAATGAGGAAGAAGAAGAAAATGACTGATAAGAATCCTTAAATTTGAAATGATTATGAATATTTTTTTGTTTGAGAACTTCATATTATATTGCATTAACTATGAATTTGTACTTCAATTGGTGATTTATGCAATTATGCTTGATATTTTATTATTTTGAGGCCTTTTAATTACATTTGTGAGATTATACATATATATTTATTATATTTAATACAATGTATCCCGCCGCACCCGTATCCTTATTTTTTAAATTTTGTCATACCACCGTACCGGATACATATCGTACCTGATACTCGTACCCGTACCGGTGCTTCCTAGATTCTGATGCAATCTATGCAAATGATAAAGGAAATCAAAAATCCACTTCTGGATTCTGTACATATGTCGATGGAAATCTTTTCACATGGAAAAACTAAAAACAAGCAGTAGTGTTCAGATCAAGTGTCAAAGCTGAATACAGAAATATAGCTCAAATAGCTTGTGAAGTGGTTGATAACACTTTTAAAAGACTTGGGAGAAATATATAATTATCCTCTACCGATATTTTGTGATTATAAATTGTTATCTACGTATCTAAGACTTCAGTGTTTCATGAAAGAACAAAACATATTGAAGTCGATTGTCATTTCACCAGAGTGGAAGTTATTAAAAAACAAATATGCACTCCATTTGTTTCTTCAGATAAAGAGTGGTTCGACGTCTACACCAAACGAATTTGTTCCTCATTTTCGGATTTGTGTCAAGCTGAGAATAATTGATATATATGCTTCAGATTGATCAATTTCTTCCTCTTTTTTGGATATGTGTCTAGCTGAGAATGATCGATATTGATGAATAATGAAAAAAAAGACTTAATTTATTTATTCATCCCTCAAGGGGGCATATATAGGACTTACAAGAGTCAAGAGATGGTAAGATACGGTGTGCGGCAAACCCATACAAGAACAGAAAAATAAGAAAATACGCAAATGCCAACAACACCCCCTCTCAAGTTGGGTGTGATGTCAACCATGCTCAACTTGCCAACGATCTCTTCAAAGACATGTGTACACAATCCCTTCGTGAGGGTATCTGCCAATTGTTGTTCAGATGGCACAAATGGAGTAACCACAATGCCTCTCACAATATTTTCCTTGATGAAGTGTTTGTGGATCTCAATGTGTTTAGTACGATCGTGTTGCACTGGGTTGTGGGCAATACTGATGGTAGTCTTGTTATCACAGTACATTCTTATAGGTTCACTTCTTTTAATGCCAAGATCCTTTATGATGGTTAGTTTCCATAGCCCTTCACAGATCCCATGAGTCATCGCCCTGAATTCCACCTCAGCACTAGATCTGACAACTACATGTTGTTTTTTGCTTCTCCATGTAACCAAATTTTCACCCACCTTTGTGCAATAACCAGACGTGGACCGTCGATCCTCAATCGATCCAGCCCAGTCTGCATCAGTGTAAACCTCAACGGTTAGCTCATCACTTGGTGAGAAAAGAATGCCCCTCCCTGGTGAGGACTTGAGATATATGAGTATACAATGAGCAGCATCAAGATGACGGGTCCTTGGGGAGTGCATGAATTGACTGAGCACTCCCACAACATAGGAGATATCCGGACGAGTATGTGACAAGTAGATCAGTTTGCCCACCAGCCTCTGAAAATTGGGAATGTCTTCAATTGGTTCACCATCATCTCTGTCAAGCCTATGGTTAGCTTCAATTGGGGTGTCAGCCGGTCTACACCTACTCATTCCTGAAGCGTCAAGGAGGTCAAGTGTCTACTTTCTCTGTGATATGAATATCCCATACTTGGACCTTGCAACCTCAATACCAAAATATATTTCAGGTACCCCAAGTCTTTCACTTCAAACTCTCTGGTCAGCTTCTCTTTCAGAGCATGTATCTCATCTTGATCATCTCCTGTTATAATGATGTCATTCACATACACTATCAGAGCGGTTAACTTCCCTTCCCTGTGTCTGATAAAGAGGGTATGATCAGCATTACTCTGTGAGTACCCAAAACATGTCATGGCCTTGTGGAATCTTCCAAACCATGCTCTAGGAGATTGTTTCAGGTCAAATAAGGCCTTCTTCAGCTTGCAAACCTTACCTTCAGATCCTCTACGGGAAAGACCAGGAGGCAGAGCCATGTAAACTTCCTCATCCAGATCACCATGGAGGAATGCATTTTTCACATCAAGTTGACTAAGGTTCCATCCCTTACATATAGCACACGATAGGAGAACCCTTATAGAATACATCTTAGCAACCTGGGCAAAGGTTTCCTGGTAATCAATTCAGACGTCTGAGTGTACCCTCTTGCAACCAACCTTGCCTTGTATCTCTCCACGACACCAAGGGAGTTCCGTTTGACAGAGAACACCCACTTACATCCCACGATAGTTTTCCCTTTAGGCAGACGTACCAGATCTCATGTGTGATTTTTGTCCAGGGCATGCATTTCTTCGAGCATAGCCGCCTTCGACTTGTCATCAGAAAGAGCATCCGGCTACTATGTAGGAATGGAGGTAGTAGACAAGGAAGAGACAAAAGCACTATAGGAGGTCGTAAGAGAGGAATAAGAAACGAACTAGGATAACGGATGTTGTGTGCAGGTACCTTCCCTTGGAGTAGAATCAGGCGACGGATCCGATGTCAACTCAAGGCTCCTGATAGGGACCCATGTGTTTGTTTCCTTAGGACGGCGAGAGTAAACCTGCAAAGGAGCGTGGGGTTTCACCATAAGAGCAGCAGGAGTTGGCATAGGAGCAGTATGAGCCAGAATCACAGGAGGTTAATACACCGGAGGAATGGGTAATGGGGTAGTAGAGGGACTCACTTCCAACCTAGGAGCAAACTCCCCCTGAAGTGAGAGGCAAGATCTCCTCGAAGACATCAGACGGGTGAGCAGAGCGAGACTGAGAAGAGCGTCCTTGAGAACGACCATAACCAAGACCTCCACGCAGTGCAGAACCCCCACGAGGTGTAGGAAAGTCATGGAGACGAAAACAGGTGTCCCGAGTATGACGTGACTTTCCGCAGTAATCACAGATCAAAAGATCTTTATCTGTGGATTTGGGCCTAAAATCGCGAAGAGCTCTACTGCCAAACTAAATAGCAAGGGCAAAACCTTCAGGAGCAGGAGCAGGAGTCCACATTCGTCGCTTATCAAACTCCTGTTGAACTAGACTGTAAACCTCCGGAAGGGAGGGCAGAGAAGAGTGCCCGAGTATCGATCGAAATCCTGATGTAGACCATGAAGAAATTCAAATACATTGTTCCTATCTTCCCAAGCTCGGACAAGAATCTCATCTTCAGGCGACACAAGAGTGAGGGAGTCAAAGTGATCATACTCTTGATAAAGTTGAGTGAACTCCAGGTAATAGGCCGATGGAGGACGATCACCCTGACGAAGAAGAAAGATCTTTCGTCGCAGTTGAAAAATCTGGGCACCATTCCCCCTGCAGGAGTAAGTGGCCTTAGCCCTCTTCCAAATATCCGTTGTCGTGTCCAAAAAGAGGTAATTTCGAGCAATAAAGTCAACCATCGAGTTAGACAGCCAAGACATAACGAGGGAGTTCTCAGACTCCCGGTGTAACCACTCAGGGGAATCCTGGGTAGGTGTCGGTGTCCCTGTTGTAGATATCCTCCGACATAAAGGTTTCATGAACAAAACGACACGTTTCCGATATTTTTTTGCAAAATATCCTTTTGGAATATATCCTCCGAAATATCTGCTATTAACCGATATATTCGCCGATATATCGGCCGATATATCCCAACATTTTATCAACTGGTTTTTTTAATTTATTTTAATTATTTTCTATGGTCTAATAGACAATTGACTGAAATTGTTTCATTGTTTAGATTATTTTTTTCCTTCCTCTGGATTTCCTGCTCAAGTTCGTCATCGACTTCAATTATGCATGGTCTTTGAATTATGGACAAAAGGTTCTTTATCTTCCATTGTCATTGACAACTTCCTGACTTTTTGTTTCCTCTTACTTTATTTCACGTGTTATACCGTTATTACTTATGTAGCACAAAATGTTTCTATTGGTTTGATAAATTTAGGATTTCAATAAATATCGAATTATTAATATTTTAATATATATAAATTAAAAAATGATTAAATTTATATATAATTACACATATAAATAATTAAATATTAAAACCCGATAAATGAAATATCCCCGATATATCCCCCGGCATATTAAAACTGACATGAAAAACCTAAACCGACGTGTCCCCGATATCTGACATCCACAACCTTGGTCGGAGTAGTACCCAGGATATAGCCAAACAAACGCCTGCTCTTCAAGACGAATAGTCGTGATTTAAGGAGTATTGTGGTCATGATTTAACCGAGTGGATCCAGTAGACAGCAACGGAGCGAAGGAAACTCCGACACCAAACGATATCATGGGAGAGTCGTCATTCCCCGGCATGATGATCCAAAAATAGAAATAAAAAAGCCAAGGGGAAAAAAAAATAAAACCACAAACACCTAGAAAGAAATTAGGGTTGGCTCATAGAAGAAAGAACGAGACCAAATCCATGTAGAATCAGCCAAAAAGGATCGACACAAGAAATACCGTAATCTAGGCAGCATTTCCAGTGCCAAACACTGAGCGACAGCAAGCCAGAGGCGTAAGAAGGACTGCTAGAGCGACCTGGACGCGCGAGGAGGAAGGACTGTTGTTGGAGGGCATGCGGCTGGGAGGACTATTGCAGGCTGGCGCTGGACGCACGAGGAAGAGGAACTGCTGCCGGCTAGAGTCGAACGCGGTTGTGGACGCGCAGAGTCGAGTGCGGCTGTGGAGTCGAACGCGGTTGTGAGCGTTCGATGCGCGAGGAAGAGGAACTGCTGCCGAATGGAGTTGAAGTCGCGAGAGACGGGATGGGAGTCGGGACTGCGGGCGGTCGCGAAAGACGAGACGCGGAAACGGGAGTCGAACGATTTAGCTCTAAGGCTCTGATACCATGATGAATAATGAAAAGAAAGACTTAATTAATTTATTCATCCCTTAAATGGGCATATATAGGACTTACAAGAGTCAAGAGATAGTAAGAAACAGTGTGGGACAAACCCATACAAGAACAGAAAAATAAGAAAATACACAAATACCAATAGATATATATGTTTCAGCTTGAGGGGGAGTATTAAAGTGCAAAACTAAAAACTCACATAGGGGGGCCCATTGTATTTTTCTTCTTCTTGTATATATTATCACATTTCAAAATGCATATTCTTCTTTATCTTCTACTCTATGTAAAGAGGGGAGCTCTAATGTAATAATCTAGAATTTTTTGGAATAAATATTTCAAATTCTCAAAAAATGGAATGAGTTGAACTAGGAAAATAAGACATCCCCTCACGTAATATAGCATCCATGGTACAAAAGAGAAAATGTGCGTTGTGATGATAGCATTCATATCCCTTCGTATTAGAGGAATAACTAAGAAAGACACATATATGAGCACGAGGATAAAGCATGTCCTGATGAGGTTGAAGAATATGTACGACGCAGATAAACCCAAAAACCCATGGAGGAAGATGTGTTGTATGAACTATGTTGTGGGTGGAGAGTCGAGCCATATGAGTAGTGTAGTCAAGAACTATGGACTAGAGGCGATGATCAGATGAGCCGCAGTTAACACCACAACATCACCCCAACAAGACTTAGGAAGATGCATAATGATGAGTAGACAACGAGCAATCTCAAGGAGGTGTATGTTATTTAGCTCCGCTACTTAATTTTTAGTGGTGTGCACACAAATAATTTAATAAACAATACCATAATTAACAAGATAAGATACGAATACCCCGCGATCGCCATACTTCCCTCCACTATCACTACGGAGGACAAGAATAATACATTTGAATTGGTTTACCACCATTTCATGTAACACTTGAAAACAGTGTAATATTTCACTCTTTCATTTAAAAAAGATAAACCCAAGTGGTATGAGAAAAACAATCAATAAGAGTAACCAACCAACGAAAATCAATAAGAGATAAACAGTGGAAGGATCTCAAACATCAAAATGTATTACATCGAACGAAAGTAAACTAGGAGAGGAAATACGAGAAAAACTATAGTGAACATGTTTAGAAAGCTCACAAACTACACAAGACAAATGTTTAATTGCACAAGTAAAAAATAGAAGAACGTTTAAAAGATAAACATGAGACATCGCCTGAGACACTAGTGTAACCGACGAACATAATCAACAGTGGGATTGTTATTGATGGTCAATGAAAGAGCCAGAGAGAGTGCCCTCTAATCCAAGAAGTTCACGCCTCCATAGCAGGGATTGTTCCCTTGACCACAATGGAAGGCAAGGAGTTGTTGGCAGAAACGACTGTCATAGCCAGATAAAGGAGTGTAGGAAACAAAACATAAAGACGATCTGGTCATACGATCGGTACCACCTCCTGGAGCATGACCACATCCTCCAATTCCCCTATCAGAAGGGGCAAGGCGAGAATATTCTGAAAATGACTCTCGAAGTTGACCTTACTTGCCACAGTAATCACATAAAGGGAAAGAGATTCCCAGTGTCCCACAGCCAAAACTAGCCAAGGCGGAACGATCAGAGTCATGCTTAAAATTAGAGATCTTCACCGATCTTCATCACCCAAAACCATGTTGAATGTCTTTCTAAGAGATGGAAGTGGAGAACGATGAAGAACATGAGTGCGCACAGTATCAAACTACATGTTCAATCCCATCAAGAACAAATGGACTCAATAGCGGTCTTCCTTCTTCTTCAACTGAATAGCATATGTAGGGCATGCTGGAGAAAAGTACTCAAAAATAATCTAGTTCTTGATACAACCTCTCAAACTCAGAAAAGTAAGACGAGATATTCATGGATCTCTTTCTTAGTTCAAAAATTCGACGGGTGAGTTGATATTCTTGAGTAAAGCTGTCGATCTGTGAGTAGGTCTCACGAGCACTTGTTCAAATCTTGTAGGTTGCATCCATAAGCATAGAGCTCATATATATCGTGATTGTCATGGAGTTGAGAATCCATGAGATGACCAAGAAATTACCATAGTCAATTTCTCCATAATGAATTAGACTTGGGTGGCTCAGTCACGGTCTCATCAATATAAACATACAACTGGTGGCAATGGATAGCATGTTGATTGTTGAGCAGCGCAAAGCCCTTCAAGCGGCACAATAGTGATCTTCAGCGAGCCAGAGTGGCCATGAGTCCTCTAAGATTCACTCATTTGTGGCATTTGAACATTGGGCGATGAAACTGAAGAGTCCCTTATGGAAACACGGTATGAATAAGAACTAGGAAAAAACAAGCAATCATCACAATATATTCCACCAACCTAAAACTTCATTTGCCAGATAGAGTAGTATGCTGAGAAAACCATAAGACGATTTCGGCAACTGTCAATGTGGGAAAGGGAGTCGAGTAGACAGTTTACTTGATCAAGAACAAGATGTGAGAGGGCTGAAAGAGGTGCCCTAGGTTAGAGAGAGAGCAAGAGTTAAGCGGGAAGAAGGTCGGTTGCAGAAGACATGGAGTTAGTCGATATGATAACTTGATCCAACCTAGGATCGACGATGGGATCCTATGATCCATCCTCGATGGGCCGCAGAATAGAAATAAGAATGAAATAAATGCAGGGATATATGTGTGTGTTTCTACTATATTATTTAGATTACTCATGAAAAGTTTGATAAATTGAAACTAATCATAAAATTTATTTGAATTTGCAATTGTTGGAAAAGCCCATGTAGAGGGCCTGTATTTGGGCTCATTTAAGCTTCTCTCCTTTAGTCTCACATCTTGTATAGGAATCTTTCTCTCTTTCTCCCTCCTATATATATGTACTCTCTCTTTGTATTAAGATACATAAGAAATATATACGAGCTAAGGCTTTTATCTACATGGTATCAGAGCTTTCGGTCCTACGAAAGTTCACCTGCGGTCTATGCCCTACAAACCGCTCCTTCTAACCGCAGTCTTCTCTCAAATGGCTCCTTCTAACCGCAGCCAATTCCTCAAACCGCTCCTCCTGTGGTCTGCCCCTCCCGTGGATCCACCTCCAATCCTTCCCCCTCCTCGTTTTTCTTTTATAGGCTCTCCTCCTTCGTGGGTCCCACCTGCTCTCCGCCTCTCTCAGCGACCTCGCCTGCTCGCCGCGGCCTATTCCCTGCTCGCAGCGGGCTTTCCCTGCTCGCAACGACCTCTTCCGCGGCCTCCTCAACGCACCTCAGCGGCCTCCTTAGCGGCCTCTTCAGCGCCCTTCAGCAAAAGCCGTGGCTTCCTCTCTCAGCGACCTCGCCTGCTCGCCGCGGCCTATTCCCTGCTCGCAGCGGGCTTTCCCTGCTCGCAGCGGGCTTTCCTTGCTCGCAGCGACCTCTTCCGCGGTCTCCTCAGCGCACCTCAGCGGCCTCCTTGCCGACCTCCCAGCGATCTCCCTCCAGCAAACTCTCCAGCGGCCTGGTCTGAAGAACAAGTCGAGCCTCCTTGCCGACCTCAGCGATCTCCCTGCCGACCTCCCAGCGATCTCCCTCCAGCAAGCTCTCCAGCGGCCTCCTTGATTAGCGCACCTCAGCGGCCTCCTTGCCGACCTCCCAGCGATCTCCCTCCAGCAAGAGCTCCAGCGGCCTGGTCTGAAGAACAAGTCGAGCGGTCTTCCTTGATCAGCGGCCTGGTCTGAAGAACAAGTCGAGCCGTCCTTCCCTCCAGCAAGTCGAGTGGTCTTCTTTGATCAGTGGCCTTCCCATTTTTTCCTTCTTCAATGGGATCATTTGTGGACCCACCACGGTGCCTGCCCCTCCTCAGCCCGACCGCCTGGGTCAGCCTCCGGAACTTCGTGATGAGTTGCGAACAACCACAATCTCCCTCTCAAGAAAAGTAAACTTCATACAATGGGTACACTTGGTCCGGCGCGTTCTTCAGTCTAAGGGACTTTTAGGTCATCTCACCCAAGCACCTCCATGCCCCCCTACGGAGGACTGGCTCAGGAATGACGGCCGAGTTCAAACTTGGCTTCTCAACTCTATGGATGGAGAGTCATACCAAATGGTGATGTATCACGATACTGCTAAAGCTATATGGGATGAGCTTCATTCTCTATACTCGGGCAAGGACAGCCTTCAACATCTCTGCGACATCATCACAGGTCTCCAGGCGTTAGATAAGGTCGGGGCTGAGAACATGATCTCCTTCGTTGCTCGCACCAAGACTCTGGCTGAAGCATGGATCCAGCATCAACCTTCCACCAATGATCATGCTGCTCAACGAGCTCAGAAGGAAGCGGTCATCATTGCTATGATCATGGCTCGTGTTCCTCCACACCTACAAAGCATCCGAAATCAGGTTCTGGCCTCGGCCATTACTCCGTCCCTCTCAGATGAGTGTTTCATGCTCCTCAAAACCTCAGCACCTCCGGCGGCTCCGGCCCTTTCCTCACCAGCCCTTCTTCAGAATATTCCTGCTCCCTTACTTCCTTTGCCTCCACCGGCTCGTGGTTGACGTTCGGCCTCTCGGGGAAGGGGGGGGGGGGGGGGGGGGGGGGGGGGGGGGGGGGGGGGGGTCGTTCTCGACCAAAATGTTCATTCTGTGGGCGAGATGGCCACTTTGAGGCGACCTGCTATCGGAAGCCTGGTAATCCTCCTCGTCCGACTGTCCATGTTGCTGATGACAGCCCCTCGGCCTCCCGTGTCGATCTTGACGCACTCCGCCTACAGCTCCACCAGCTTCAAGGGATGATGTCCCCAACTGCTTCTGTCGCCTCCGTATCCAGTCCAGGTACAACCTGTCTCTCAACGAGTCCACGCTGGATAGTGGACTCTGGTGCTACTCATCATATCACCTCGCTACCGCCACCAAAGTATTTGAATGCTCCTCATCCGAAGTGTATCACCGTGGCCAATGGGGAGACTGTTCCAGTCTCCGGCTCGGCTGAACTCTCTCTTAGCCCCTCCATCTCTCTCCGCTCGGCTCTTCATGTTCTGGGATCCCCGTTCAACTTGTTTTTTGTTAGCCGTCTTACTACTGGCCTGGATTGCTCCCTAACATTTACATCCTCTTCTTTTCTGATACAGGATCGGCGGACGCGGACTACCATTGGTAAGGGACAACTGCGTAATGGGCTTTACCTTCTCGACGACTCTCCCACTATCCTCTCATCGGTCTCCTCTGCTGAGTGGCATCAACGTCTTGGACATGCTCCACTCCCAGTCCTCCAGAAGGCACTTCCCGATGTATCTTTTCCAGCTTTCAAGTGTGATTCTTGTATTTTGGGCAAACAGCCACGTTCTTCCTTTCCCGCACATTGTACTCGGAGCTTTGCTCCTTTTGATGTAGTACATTCTGATATATGGGGACCTTATAAAATTACTAGTATTTCTGGATTTAGATATTTTATCACATTTATTGATGACTATTCCCAGGTCACGTGGTTATACTTACTTCGCGATCGCTCTGAGCTCCCTCGTATCTTTCGGGCGTTTGTCCTTGAAACCCGCACACAATTCTCCGCTACCATTAAAACGCTACGTACCGATAATACTCGCGAATACACAAGCAACGAGTTTTCCAATTTATGTTCTGAGTTCGGGATTATTCACCAGACTTCATGTCCCTACACTCCACAACAAAATGGTGTTGCTGAACGGAAGAACCGGCACTTGCTTGATGTCGCCCGCTCTTTCATGATTCACATGAACGTCCCCAAAGTTTATTGGAACTTTGCGGTCTCCACAGCCTGCTTTCTTATTAACCGTCATCCATCCTCCGTCCTCAACAATGCCACTCCTTTCAGCCTCCTCTTTCCTTCTACTCCGGTCTTTCCCCTCACACCTCGAATTTTCGGGTGCACGAGCTACGTTCATATCCTGGGACCATCTACGGACAAGCTGGATCCCAGGGCGGCCAAGCAAATTTTCATTGGCTATTCACGTACACAGAAGGGCTACGTTTGCTATTCTCCTACCACCCGGAAAGTCTCTGTGTCGCCGGATGTTACCTTTCGGGAGGATCAGTCATTCTTCTCTGCTCTAGTACCCACACTTACACCAATACCTCTCTAGGGGTGTAAACGAGTCGAGCTCGAGTCGAGCTTGGCAAAAATCCCAAACTCGAGCTGAGCTCGAGCTAAATATTTCGAGCTCGAGCTCGAGCTCGAGCTCGTCGAGCTCATCCTGCTTGGCTCGAGCTTGAGCTCGAGACCAGTATATTGAGCTCGAGCTTTCGAGCTCGCGAGCTCGAGCTGCTCGCGAGCTTTTTGCTCATGAGCCTTTTTTTTTTATATTTAAATTTTTTTTTTTTTAAATACCCAAAAAAAAAAGCTCGCGAGCTCATGAACAAGAGTAATCGAGCTCGAGCTCGGCTCGAAATCGAGCTCGAGCTCGAGCTCAACTGGCTCGAGCTCGAGTCGAGCTTTTTTCGAGCCGGCTCATCGAGCTCACGAGCTGGCTCAACTCAACTTGCACCCCCAAGGTCCTCTCCCACAGCCTGTCCTACGACCTATCATTCCCGTTAACACACTGGTTCTTCCTTCCCCAACTCCTGCTTATGCCCCTACAAGCCACCCCTTATCCGAGTCTACTCCCGCCGCACTCCTACTCCCGTTGTCCCTACGCAGTCGGCCTCGACCTCAGGTACTCAGCGTCTGGCTGATCCGGTAACAGAATCAACCGCTCATCCTATGGCGAACTATGTTTCCCTGCATCGCCTCTCTCCCCAACTTCGGACACTTGCTACCTCTTTGTCCACAATTGCTATTCCTAACTCTGTGCAGGAGGCTCTGCAACATCTGGCTGGCGCGCCGCCATGGAGGAAGAAATGGCTGCTCTTTGGGCTAACAAGACATGGACTCGTGTACCCCGTCCTCCAGGACAGAAACCCGTTGGGTGTAAATGGGTTTTTGTTATCAAGCATGCTCCTGATGGCACAATTGACCGTCTGAAAGCTCGCTTGGTTGCTCGTGGCTACACTCAGCAACAGGGTATCGACTATGAAAAGACCTCTCTGGTGGCTAAACTCAACACTGTTCGTGTGCATATCTCTGTCGATGTACATCGTCGGTGGCCCTTATTTCAGCTGGATATTAAGAATGTGTTTCTTAACGGCGATCTCATGAAACTGTTTACATGGAGCAACCTCCCGGGTTTGAGACCACGAGGGAGTCTCTGGTCTGTCGTCTATTGCATTCTCTTTATGGTCTATTGCATTCTATTTAGATAACTCTTGAAAAGTTTGATAAATTGAAACTAATCATAAAATTTATTTGAATTTGCAATTGTTGGAAAAGCCCATGTAGAGGGCCCGTATTTGGGCCCATTTAAGTTTCTCTCCTTTAGCTCACATCTTGTATAGGAATCTTTCTCTCTTTCTCCCTCCTATATATATGTACTCTCTCTTTGTATTTAGATACATAAGAAATATATACGAGCTAAGGATTTTATCTACAGCAATGTATACTGCATTAAGCACCTAAAAAACAAAGAATATTTTTAGCTCATGACCAATATGATATAGGTTCAAAAACTCCATTAAAAAATATTTTTTGCTCTATTTTTTATAAAATTATAAATAACATTTATGTTTTGAATATTAAGAACAAAGAATAACCTAGACTTTAAACAAAATAATTGAAACCGCTGTAACTAACAGTCCTGAACATAAAGCCCGATCGGGCCGGCCTGGACCGGGCCCGATCGGGCTTTTTACTGTATCGGGTCGGGCCGGCCCGGTCCTCCCCTGGAATCGGGTCGGCCCGGGCCGGGCAGGCAGCACATAAGTGCTGCCTGCTCCGGCCCTTCAGACCGGGCCGGGCAGAACCGGGCCGGTCTCGGGCCTGATCCGGGCCGGCCCGGTTTTATTTATTTTTTTAAATTTAATATAAATTTAAAATTTTTAATTATAATTTTTATAAATTATTAAATATTGAACAAATTTAATAAAAATTTGGAACAAAAATTTTTATTAATATTGCAAATTTGGAACAAAATACAAAATTGAAAATACAAAGTTACAAACGCGTCCATTTCGTACAAAATTGAAAGTACAAAATTGAAAATACAAAATTGAAAATACAAAATTGAAAATACAAAATTTAAGTCGTACAAAATACAAAATTGAAAATACAATTGCTCGATTTAATCATCTTCTACTTGTAGATTCAACGCGTCCATTTCGTCTTCTATCTCCTCCGAGCTCTCCTCCAATGTTGTTATGTGTTGCTTCCTCTTTACACTGTCCAAGTAGTCCTTGTAGCATATGCAAACCTCCAGCGAATCTTCGTTAAGCCGGCTCCTCCGCTCGTTCAAAACCCTGCCACTAAGAGAAAAAGCGGACTCCGAAGCTACTGTACTAGCTTGGACAGTTAATAAATCACGGGCCATATAGGCCAAAACAGGATAGGTATTAGCTTTACCTTTCCACCAATTTAAGATATCGAAGTTTTCGATCTCGTCCGAACTCATAAAATCGCTAAATTGAGTTTTTGTGTATAATCCTAATTCATCTAAACTACTAGATGTGCGCGCTTTTTTCCTAGAAGCTAAATCTAAAATTTTATTTTTAAGACTATCCTTCGTTTTGGGTTGCGTTATTTCTTCGCGGGGTCGTGACCCGTATAAGTTATTGTAATAATTATAACTTTGCATAAAAAAAGTAGTAAAACTTGAAGCACTAACGGGGTCATCCGCATCATCATAATTTATATTTAAGGTTAGATTAGTATTGATTTCGTCGATCAAATTTTCTACGCCTTCTACGTTAAGTAGCGGATTTAAAGCGGCGGCGCACGAAAACATAGGCGGTATTTCTCTATAATATTTTAAAAAAATTTCTTCCATTACTTTAATTAAAGGAGCCCAACCTTGATGTTTTCTATAATAACTAAATTTTTCTGTGATATGTACGAAATGTTCAATCACTAATGCGCTCGTTGGATAATACACTCCAGATAAAGCAACGGTGGCCCTATAAAAACACTTTAGTAAATCTACATAATATTCTATTATGGTCCAATCAGTTTCACCTAAACCGTGTTCAATATTAAGTAAACTATAATATTCCATTAGAAGATTTTTTTGTTGAAGGGCTCTTTTTAACATTTTGTAGGTTGAGTTCCATCTAATAGGCATATCGAATTGAGGTTTCAAATATTTTTGATTTTGTGCTTTACAAAATTTTCTGAAATCTTGAGCTCGTTGTTTAGTACAATAAATTGTTTTTAACATGTCGCGAATTTTATTAATATATGTTGACATTGCCTTTAAACTATCCTGTACAACTAAATTTAGGACGTGACAAACACATCTAGTATGAAAAAACGCGCCGTTGAGAAATGGTTTTAAATCTCGTTTTAACAATTCAATTGCGGCGCCATTATTGGAGGCGTTATCAAGAGAAAAACTAAGTATTTTATCGTTAATTTTAAATTCCCGCGCACATTTCATAATAACCTTATATAAAGCTATAGCCGTGTGCGGGAATTCAAAACCCGTAAAACATATTACGCGTTTATTTAGCTCCCACGAAATGGGATCAATCCAATGACAAGTGATGCAAAGATAAGCTAATCCTAAATTTAAATTACTCGTCCAAACGTCGCTCGTTAGACTCACACGTCCTTCGAAATTTTCAAAATACGTAATTAATTCTTGTTTTGCTTCTAAATATAACCTAATCGTGTCGCGCCTTAAAGTAATTCTACTAACCTTTTGGTATTTGGGCTGAAGCCCCCCATGTATGTACTCTGTGCCGTCGTCATTGTCGAAGACGCTGAATGGCAGCCCACGTTTGATGACGAACTTCGCCTGCATCTCTCGCTGTCGCATTTGATCGTACGTCCAAATCTGTCCTGCTCCAGAAATTTGAGCTTGACTTGACTCGGGAGGAGCTTGTTTCGACTCGCAAGATTTTTGGTGTCGAACGAGCGTCGAGTTGCCGCTGATGGATAGCAACTTCGAGCACATCTTGCAGCGCGCTTTTCTTTCGGTGCCGACTTGGACCATGTCGAAATGCTCCCAAATACCCGCTCTACGATTGTGCTCCACCACCGAAGCCGTACTTTGGGAAGACGACGCTGGAGCTGAGGAGGACGACGCCATTGAGAGAGCTAAGAGAGAGAGAGAGAGAGAGAGAGAGAGAGAGAGGTGTGAGAAAAGAGAGAGGGGAGGGGGGGTATTTATAGGTTTTTTGGGTTTTTTTTTTAATTAAAAAAATAATAAAAAAATAAAAATAATAATTTTATATATTATTATATATATAAAATGGCAGCCAACGGCTCTAAGAAGAGCCGTTGGCTGCCATGAGTGCCAGCATGGCTGCCACATGGCAGCCATGCTGGCAAAGAGCCTAACGGCTCTAATAAGAGCCGTTAGGCTCTATCGGGCTAGCCCGAGTCCCGGATCGGGCTTTGCCCGGCCCGGTCTCGGGCTAGCCCGATTATCGGGCTCTACCCGGCCCGGACCGGGCCGGGTACCGGGCCGGGTAGTGCGGCCAAACCGGGGCCCTTTCAGGGCCCCGGGTAAGAGCTCGGCCCGGTTCGGGCCTGAACCGGGCCGGGCTTGACCGGGCCTTGACCGGGCCGGCCCGGCAGGCCCGGTTTTTTTGTTCAGGACTAGTAACTAATACTTATTGTTGAGTGCATAAATGAAACAAATAACAGGTTTAAAAACCCTTTTCAAACCGTCCCTTCTCTATTCTCCAACAAAAAAGTGCCCAATTTATCTCAATTTCAATAAGGTGGAAAATTTAGAGATGCAGGTTTTTCATATTGATGATCAACTAGAAAAAGCTTTCAAGAAATAAAACTATTTCCACTAGAATGTATACAGAGTATGAACGAGATAAGGCATGTAAGACAATCAAATAGTTGTTCACCTAAAAAGAAGAGGAAAGCCAATCATGTATAATATGTCCAAATCAGATCATCCAACCAAGAATAAATGTGTCAAACTTCATAATAATGTATAAAAGACTAACCCAAAGATATCCACGAGTAAAGAGACTTCCTCATCATTTGGTTCTTCCAGAATCTGAGTCAAAAAATAATAATTTATCCTGTGGATTAACTTCATGATCAGCAAGAAAACTTTCTCCGTGATTATGTCGTGGGATGCTTTAAATATCACTGGGAAAATTTTGTCCTTGTTTAGATGGAGATGAAAATCTAAACATGAAAGAATATTTGCATTAATGGAAACAAGATATATGCTTGAGAGCTGGTCCGCTCGCTCAGGCAAAGTCTGAATCCAAAACTTCAAAAGCCAAGATGATGAAACATTCACGTAACTCTCTCCCATATTGGGATACAACACATATAAACACACATCACCACAATCCCTTTACTAGCCCTTTAGGCTCCAACTATACTAGCACCCAATATTTTTGGTCATAGATCCCGTAGTTATATAAATACATCACATCGGGGAAACGACTTGCCCTCAAGGTCGAGGGAGAAAGAACAGGTTAATATTGTTTGGGATCATCATCATGCATGATGCATCAGTGTATCACAACCATGGTAATATCATAGTCTTTAGCACATATTAGTATGTACAGCTCTTTATTTGGAGATTGATTTGTATGAGAGTACGGTCGGTTGCAGCATAAACAGAGGCCTTGGCAACAAAGCTCAAGGTACTCCTGATGGCACAGTCATTGTGTTTGGCAATTCAATTTTGGTGAATTCGTGTCATGAGGGCGAAGAATGGGTAAAAGCTTGGAGATGTTGGGGGTTCAAGTTGAGTGTGGTGGTATTTCGATGAGGGATCTTTGGGGGTGGTATGGAAGAGCCAGTGTTGGGAAGGTGTTGGACTAGAACAGTTGAAAGAGTTAGTCATCATGTAAATTCAGCTTCCACAAAGCAAGCTTTTTTCAATGTGTGAGAGGGTGTGTGTGTGTATGTGTGAGTGTGCGTGTGTGCGTGTGGGGGTGGGAGGGGGGTATGTATGCAAGGGAGGGCCTAAATATGAAGATAGAGGTCTTGCGTAAAATAATATAAGTAAAGGGATTGCAAGGTTGAGGAATTGTTGGACTACTCCACAAAGTCCTTAAAGAAGGTGTCAGCAAACTATATCTAGATTCATTTGGCAGATTCAAAGCAACCAATGAAGAGTTGAGTCATCTATATAGATCATGAAAAATTGCACTTCAAAGCCTTCTGGTGTATATTGAAGTCCGAAAAGTTGCTCGGCACAAGTAATCCAGACAAGAGAGCCACGCAGATGTGTTTAATGGTGATCAAGTCGGAGGGAGACAATGTTAGGATGGGTCGGTGTTCGTGGCACAAAAATTGAAGAATATAAGCAAAAGAGTGTCCCTTGTTCCCGAAGTAAAATGAGAGAGAGCCCAAAGAGCGTTCAAGGTCATCTAGATGCTCAGCCATAACTCACTAATGAAATATACAGAAGATACGTAGATGGGGACTAGGTTGTTGGGTTGGCAGGTCGGCACATTGTGGTGGAGGTTTCGCTGGGTAGTTGTGTTGAAAGCCCATGGAACTGGAACCAAGCAAAAAGGGAGCAAGGGCGAGAGATGTGAAGTGACTGTGGCGTGTGTGCTGGAGGCACAGGAGGTATGCTCGACAAAGCTCACATGGTAGCATGGAGGAAGGGGCTCGGCAGAGCTTGTGTAGTGTCGATTGGTTGCCAAAGCCGTAGAACACAATGGGGTTGGCATACACACTAGAAGCAACGATGGAAAAAATAGGAAGAGACAATGTTACAAGCAAATCAAGTGGCGGGAGGGATTTCATACTTTTTTGATCGGCCTCACGACCTAGGGTAGTAGGGGAAGAACGATAGATTGGACAAATGTTAAGAGTCGGGGGTAAAGATCCAAACAAGAAGTAAATTCGCATTAAAAGAAACAAGATACACGGTTTAAGGTTGGTACCCTCGCTCAAGCAAAGCCCAATTTCTAACCCTAGAAACCAAGATGATGGAACACTCACATACCACCCACCACCCCTCCCATTTAAGAAAACAACTCACACAAACACATATTACCATAATGGACCTGCTAGCTCTTTAGGCTCCAACTACTCTACTGCACGCACCTACCTTGCACGGATACTTAAAAATGCGTTGCGTATCGGATCGAACGCGTATCGGATACGGGAAACGCTCGGAAACGAGTTTCCGAAACTCTAGGAAACGTTAATTTAATTATTAAAAAAAATTAAATGGGAATCGCGTATCCCATGCGATATCAGACCGCTTTGTTATCTTTTATGTCGCGGCTCTTTTATTTTAGGTTTACTTGCTCGCTGCTCCCTGTCGCACCTGTCGCTCCTGTCGCTCCTGCCGCTCCTGCGTTTACGTGCAGACGGCCGCTCCTGCGTTTACGTGCCCCGCTGGTACTGCTCCTGCGCCCGCTGGTACTACTTCTTCTTCTGCGTTTACGTGCCCCGCCCCGCTGGTACTGCTCCTACGCCCGCTCGTACTACTACTTCTTCTTCTTCTGAGTTTACGTGCCCCGCCTGCGTTTACGTGCCCCGCTGGTACCGCTCCCCCGCCCGCTGGTACAGCTCCCCTTCTTTTTCTTCTTCTTCTTTTTATTGTTGTAGGTTAGAAATGCCATTGCTGTTTCTTCTTTGTTGTTTATTGCTGTAGGTTAGAAATGCCATTGCTGATTCTTCTTTGTTGTTTATTGATGTAGGTTAGAAATGCCATTGTTGTTTCTTCTTTGCTGATTTATTGTTGTAGGTTAGAAATACTGTAGAAATGATTGTTAGAAATGTTGTACAAATGTTAGGTTAGAAAAGAAATGTCATTGCTGTTTCTTCTTTTGGAAATTCTGTTGTAGGTTAGAAATGTCATTGCTGTTTCTTCTTTGCTGATTTATTGTAGGTTAGAAATACTGTAGAAATGATTATGTTAGAAATGCTGTAGGTTAGTTGTATTTTTTTAATATTGATTAATACTATAAAATAATAATAAAAAATTTAAAAACGTTTCCCGTATCCGTATTTTTTTAAAAATCACGTTTCCCGTATCCGTTTCGTATCGTATCCCGTATCCCGTTTCCGTCCCCGTGCAACGTAGGCACCCACAGTTCAGGTCACGAATCTCGTAGTCATAACAATATCTATCATACTTTCATTAGAAGGATTTTAATAGAATATGAAGGCAAATGCCAATAATCAATCTAATTAAACTCAAGTCATCTTTAAAATCAAACTGTTGCAAAACAATGTGGAACGATGTAATCAAAGTAAAACAAAAATAGAGTAAAGATATAAAGGAGATAGTTATTTGCGTGCCTTCAATTAATCAGTGTGATTAATCTACATGCACGGGAGAAGGATGATAACATTTTTGCTATATAAATTTGAGATCGCAAAGCACATGGATTTTATTTTACTCAGAAAATAAAGCTCACTCGAACCTTCTTCCCCTGTCTTCTCAACTATATTGAGAAAAACAAGAAATAAGAATATGGGCTTCTCCTTACTGGCGGTCACTGAGATTTTTTGCACTAATAGAGACAATAATATCGCTAGTGACAGCAGATGAATTGTTGTTAGTTGCTTCAAACTTATGGTATGTTGCTTCTCTCCATAAATCTCTATCTGCAATGCAGTGGCAGCAGGCTTTAGCTTCACTCCTTTTTGCGACTTCACAAACGGGTGGCTCTCCAGATGAATTGACCGCTAGTTGCTTCTGGTTTCTCAAGTTGTTGGGGAAATAACAAAACCACTGAATCTTTCGATTAAAATTATTGCTTGATCATTGAGCTGCTCCTACGCTAAAAGGGTTCAGTCCGAATTAAAGCCATTAATAACAAATCTCTCCTCCCCAAGACATATATCATTGCGAAAATATTCAAGTATCCCTCTGTTAGATCCCTTGAGGTTAGAAACAACATTTCATAGTGCCCGAGCCATGCTCTCTATTGGAATTGGTTCGGTCAACAAGTCAGATGAGTTTTCAACTTTACTCACTTCCTGAACAAAAATATTACATTTCTCAATAATACCCGAATGAAGTGATATCCAATATTAATATGCTTCGTTCTCTCATTTTTGGTTAAATAAGATGAACTCTGATTGTCTCCATGTACCACTAACAGTTGTTTTTGATAGGGACCGCGCCATGCATAGGCCTACACGACGATCAAAGCAGTTTGTTTTGTACAGATCGATGATTCATGAATTTTAGTTTTTTTTCTGATTTTTATTTTTTTGTATTCGAGGGTCGTCGTGATCGGAGAATCATGACCATCCATGATGGCCACTTAGTCTATAAGTAGGGATAGAGGGTTCATTTGGAGAGCATTGAAAGATTGAGTGAAGAAGAGAATCCTCCTTTCGATCACCCGGTGCCAAAGCCGGAAAATCCAAGTGTCAAAGCTTGGAAATTGGAAGTTATCCCCTCCCTCCCCTCTCCATCTCGCCGGACACCCCCTTCCCCTTTTTCCTCCATTTGACCGGCCTTCCCGCTCCCTCATACGCCAAAGGAGACGGCATGTCTTCTCCCATCCCAAAACTCCTTCACATATTCCACCAAAAACCGGCCACCAACACCCTCTCAATTCCCTCCACTTTGAGTTTTCAACAATCGTCGAAAACCACCTCCGTCGACCTCCCTCAATCCATTACCACCTCATCAAAACCCCTCCACCACCCCGCAAATTCCCTTCAATTTCAATTTGCCGGCGATCGCCGGAAACCACCTCCGGCCACCGTCACCGCCACCAGCGACCACCTCTGACCAGCCACCACCATCATAACTTTCAAACCACCTCCCCACTACAACACTACTAATATATTCCCACATATCCTAAAATTTAGGCCTCGCCCGTATAATTCCTCATCGTCTCCCATTCCTCCACTCCGCCCACTAACTCCTAAACCTCCTCACGTGGAGCCACTTTCTCAGCCCTCAACCAAGCTCCCACTTCTTTCAAAACCGCAGGCGCCAACTTCCCACTCCTCCACAAGTCCTCCAATCATTAGGCCCCTGTACAGGAAGATCCAAGCCGCAGCATTGCTAGAATACTTGCCAGATAATAATTTCCCTCCCATACAACTATCTCAGACCTCCAAAGTTCTCCAGCCTTTCCCCTCATTGCTCCCTGCCTTTTTTCTTCTCCTGGACCACAAAACTCCCGACTGGATTCCTCCCAGTTGCTGCCAGGAAACTACATCCGTCTGTCAGAGTCTCCCAGCACAGTCCCTGCAGTTTTGTACAGTCCAGAGCCCTCCAGTCCCCTGCTGACCTTCCCCCCGCTCCCTTCTCTACGAAACTTCATTCATACCACCACCAGCACACCGCCTTCTTCCAACCATCAAGAAGTTCAAATCCTGCATTATTCTATGTTGTCCAGCAGTTTGGACTGCCACCGGAGGCCTAGATTCAACTTCGGGCTGCACTTCCAGCCTCCCAAATTCCTCCAGATAGTCATCCAGCCCCCTACTTCCAAATTGTGTAAGCTTTCTAGTTTGGAGTCACTTATTATGTGTTGATTAAGTGTAGTTCTCTACCAGAGGTATATCCATTTGTCATCTTTGTTACCAAGCTTTCAAAACTTCGTATGTTCCTGTTTGATTAAGTTATTTGATTGAGAGCTCTCTTGCATTTATACAACTTTACGTGTTTCCTTGTTTATTAAGCTTTAACTATTGTGGTCTATCTTGTATTATGATTTATAAAAAAATACTATTGCAAGTTAAATTGACGGATTCATGTTGTTGCAATTAGAGTTCACCCATTAGCCTCAATAGGACCGTCTGTGTCAGAAACTAATCACAAAACCACACAACTATATAACTCCATCACTGCCTTAGAAATTCATATATTAGAGTTGTAGGGCTCCAAATGGTGTGATCTCACTTCCTACGGATTGTAGACACAAAGAACTACAAAGGTTGTCTCTGCCTACTTTTCATTTAGGGCCTCAAAATCAGTGTACAAAATATCTATTTCACTAGGGCAGAAATCAACATTTAGTGTAACCAAAATGAAGGTTTCCTATGACTCATTTAACCACGGATCTACTCATGTGCAAGGATCCAGCTGAGCCATAATTTTTACCAATGACTAATATATACATAACCAACCTCTCAAAAAAGATTTGGAGTAATTTGAGTCAAAATACCCTACATTATACACCATGCATGATTTATTGTATCCTACAAAAAACCTTAGAAAAGTGTGCACCAAAAATTTCAATTTTTTGTTAGGTGATGTATTATATCATCATAGAGGTGTGGCTAAATTTTCAGAGACTAACACTAAGTAAAAAGAGTTAGGGTCACATAATACCCATTTGGGCTATATGCACCCCACACCTTAACCCTGACACAACATGCAAGTGGGTTAGCCCAACATTCAGTAGTCAAAATGGCCTGAAATTTCTACCATAGACTACATTTGGCCTGATCTACCATCCAGAGAAAATTTGAGTGGATTTGGACCATTTTAACCCTACATCTAGGCTATACAAGAAAAATGAAATGTTGTACAACGAGAGAAACCACGAATCCACTGGGAGGAATTTAAGCACAACTGCAATCTTCGTTTCAGACCTCCTCTTGCCAACAATCCCATCGACGTCCTTATTTCTCTCCGTCAGACCGATACAATCGATGAGTATCTGGAACAACTTCAAGTGCTCCTTGCCCGTGCACCGTTCGTGTCGGCGACACATCAGGTCCCCTTTCTCACCACCAGGCTCCATGACCGTCTTCGTTTGGATGTTGAGTTTCAAAACCCGCCGGACCTCTTGACTGCCATGAGCCTCGCGCGCATCTGCGAGAAACATATTTTGATGGATCGCCCGCACTTGGGGCGTCGTAGCAGCGATGGACCCTCCGAGGGGTTTAGTGCATTTCCCTCGAATCCGACAATGGGCCCGGTAAGGGAAGGGAGGGTGATCGACCATACGCAATCTGCCGTATGTCGGTCCAAGAGATGACCGCAGAGCCAAGAGCCTTTGCTACAACTTTGACGACACTTACACTCGTGGACACCGATGCACGCGCCTCTTCTGGAATCTGGATCGAGATCGAGGACCCCTATGACGGGGAGCCGGAGGAGGACGATCCGGGGGACCCATGCCAAGCTTGAGGATAAGCTTGATGTCGGGGAGGGCGGAGATGTTACGGATCCGATGTTGTCGCACCTCGACGTACTCTCGATAATTTAGTACCTTTTATAATTTCGTATTTTTAAGTGTCATGCTTTTGTTTACCTCACGCGATATTAAGCCTAGTGAGGGGGTATTTTGGACATCTTAGGAGTGTTGGACAAACCGGTTATTAGGTTGTGGGTTTGTGTGGTTTTGGGGGAGGCAAGAATTTATTAGCAAATGTCTTTCTCTCTCTTAATTCCTCTCTTCCTCTTTCTAATTCATGTAAGCTAGCCGTGCTCGCCCGCGTCTCACGCCCATCGACAACAGCAACCGCTCACTCTCCCTCCTCCGCAATAGGTTGCCGGAGCTCCTCCAAGGGGAAAGCCATTCTCCTTCGAGACACCCCCCTCATTCGGCCGTTCACGAGGTCGCAATCGGGTGCCCCTATCACATGACTGTGTCCATGAGGCTTGTCGATACGTCTACATGCTTTTGGACGAGTTTAGACGGACAGATATATAACCAACTTGATCCAGCCGTGTCCTCGTGTGTGACAATTTCAACATGAAATGTTGCGTCGGTTGGGTGACATGGTCAGGAGACACAACCGCGTCGATGGTTACTGGCAAAACTATAAATAGAGGAGTTCGTCTGGATGAAAAATAACTTTTGTTCTCCTGCAAGGGTTCCATTTGAAGTCGTTTTGTGGTCGAAGTGTGAAAGGTAAAGAGGAAGTCTGGAAAGCTTTAAAGATCGAAGGAGCAGGTCTTAATGTTTCATCCTTTTCTCTTTTAGATTCTTCTAGTCCCACGATTCTCCTATCTTCATCCCTACATTCAGATTTCCATGGAATCAGATGCTTATATTTTGGTTGATTTTCACTTTAATTGTTCTTTAGAATATTTTTTCAATCTTCATTTCATGTTATGAATAGTTCTATCTTAATTGGGCGATGAGATATTTCTAGCGTATCGTATTCGTGTATGATATCCGTATTTCCATAGGACTATTTAAATTGTTATACGAATTAGATCACCGTAGGATAAATAGTTGATTGTAGCCTTAAAAGTATAAGGTGACATGAATCTCCTGTCTTGGTGTCAAAGCCAAGCGTTAGAGTTTACAGAACAATAAGATGATCTTTAGGGGTTTCTAGCGAGTCCAAATCTCAGTTGGTTCAAACTAAAATCGGTGATCCGGTTGTCCCACCCAGGGAAATCGAAGCGGCGTGAAACCCTCGCGGATTAGAAATCTATTCAAACATTATTTCTAAAAACAATCTTTATCATTTTACAACCATTAGCCTTTTATCTACAAAAGGTCACATAAATGAATTACCTTCAAATGATTTATCTTCGTATTAATTTTTTATTATGTAGTCATTGTTTTATATAAAATATAGTTTTCTATACAACTTTAATTTACTAAGATCACAAGATACGATAAAGTAGGTTACGTAATGACGGCCTCAAGGAATACGACATTGATATTACTTATTAATATACTACTAACAATAGAATGATATTCGGAAGTGCAGAGAGTCAATTGCCCCAAAAGCCGAGATAAGCCGGGTGTCCAAATTCAATGCATTTAAGGTGAAACCATGGGGAGAGGCAGAGGCCGCCGCGCCGAGCTTTCAAAGGGTTATTAGGGTTCGGGGGACAATTAGAGTTGGCTTCGGTACGGTCTCCAGAAGATGGCGAGTGACCTTCCCCCCGCTCCCTTCTCTACGAACCTTCATTCATACCACCACCAGCACACCGCCTTCTTCCAACCATCAGGAAGTTCAAATGCTGCATTATTCTATGTTGTCCAGCAGTTTGGACTACCACCGGAGGCCTAGATTCAACTCCGGGCCGCACTTCCAGCCTCCCAAATTCCTCAAGATAGTCATCCAGCCCCCTACTTCCGAATTGTGTAAGCTTTCTAGTTTGGAGTCACTTATTATGTGTTGATTAAGTGTAGTTCTCTACCGGAGGTATATCCATTTGTCATCTTTGTTACCAAGCTTTCAAAACTTTGTATGTTCCTGTTTGATTGAGTTATTTGATTGAGAGCTCTCTTGCATTTATACAACTTTACGTGTTTCCTTGTTTATTAAGCTTTAACTATTGTGGTCTATCATATATTATGATTTATAAAAAAACACTATTGCAAGTTAAATTGACGGATTCATGTTGTTGCAATTAGAGTTCACCCATTAGCCTCAATAGGACCGTCTGTGTCAAAAACTAATCACAAAACCACACAACTATATAACTCCATCACTGCCTTAGAAATTCATATATTATGTCTCAATAGTAGACAAAGCAACAGTGTTTAAAAAGTAAATTTCAACTGACATACCTGTAAATTTCAATAGTGTTTAGAAAGCGTGAGCATACCCTATCAACGAATGACTCTTATCAAAATCACTTACAAAATCAAAATCAAAATAACCTGTAACAACTTCATATGCATCTTTAAGATGACCAAATACCAAATCAGTATTTATGATTCCCACCAAGTATCTTAATGTGGATTTCATTGCATTCTACTGTGTCTAATATGGGTAACCCATCGTCAGAGAGGTGGCCGGAGGTAGAGATGACAACGAAGATAGAGCGGGGATACTACGGAGCCGAAACCACACCTGACTATGCAGGGTGTGCTCGAAGAGAGAGAAAGCTACAACAATCTCTTTACAAGATAAGAGAAGATTTCAACTCATACATGTTTTCATTCCAACATCATATACATTTAAACAGGCTTTACAAAACAATAACTCTCCCCTAACAACCAAACAATAACTCTTAATGTCTTGACCCTAACAACCAAACAATAACTCTTAATGTCTTGACCCTAACAACCAACGACATCTAATAAAGAAAATTACTAAAAGACAACCTCTAATCACTCGACAATTAATAAAAGGCAACTCAATAACAAGGCGCAAAGCTAATAACAATAACTAGGCATGAAGCCCATATTATCACTCCCGCCTTTCAAAATGAGTTTATCCCCAATCCCAAAAGGGAGATCGAAGTCCAGTGCCTGCTTCACCCAATTCCCTATTCGTCAGTCATCCACTTCCATATAAAAAAGCCTCTTGCAATGATGCCAGCGAGTATAGTACTCATCGTAGTTACAACATAACATCTTTGCTCGACATTCAACTAGTGTTGCATGGGGCATACATCGGATTTGTGAGGGCTAGGCTCCCTCAGGTTGGCCAGACTGATTCCCTTGAACTGAGCCTATAGGTATATATGTGTCGTGATCCATATGCATTCGTTGTTCGCACAGCATGGCCAGACTCAACGCAATAATTAAATCTTTTGGATCATCAAACTCGACGTCCCAATTGCAATCGTTCCTGAAGTCCCGCCGTAAAGATTGTCACATGTAATGTCGGTTGTAACGTAGTATGGGCTAAGATAACTTGAAATTGTTCCAAATAAGTGTCCACGCAACCTGTTTGTCATAGTATTGTTAGTGCATTGAGAGGACTGCTTTGGGGGGAGGACTGAATCACAAATTGCAAAACTTTTTAAATTTAACTTTTTTCTCAAGTCATCCCGGTTTTTTTATTTGCAAACGAGCAAACCAAAGTTGAGCCGAACTCAGAAGGTGGAAGAACGCCAAACTAATCCAATTTGCAATCAGTGTCTATTGATGACCAAAAAATTGCTCACATCTATTTATTCATCCCAATGAATCTATCTTCTCATCGTACGTGGGGCATTCTAACTTCATGTAGCGGGAACGATCTAAGTTTCATGTCCTACAAAGGTCGGAGGATTTGAGTGTATAAGCAGTGTGGGAGGCCCCTGATTACTACTGACTTGTTCATGTGCTAGAATGGTGAGGGATTGTATAGCTAGTGTGAGGCTCGCTAGCCTATTGGATAGTGCGGCAATGTCTATTGTTGGCTTCAACTTCTTGATGTCGCAGCTGAGAGTCGTCGTGAAAGTTTCAATTTTATATTTTATATAATTTTTTTAGAGAACAAAAATGACAGAATGTAAGAGGAGAAGTAACAATAAAAAGTAAAAAAATGATTTTTGTAATTTTATTTAATTTTTTTTTTTAATAAAGAATGGAAGACAAAAGGCTTTTTTTGCTTTTAGTGGTTATACATTAGCAGGGCTCGAAACCTGGAGATGTAAGGCGCTTGAAAAGAAGCATACGGTGGTTGATTGATGGGAGAGAAGTGGACATCTTTGTTGTCCATGGAAGGAAGCAGGAGGCTCCCTCTGGATGGTGACGATGAGTCAATGGCCTGGACGTGTTCGGTAAGGGGGAACAGTGGCGCGGACAGGCTGGATGCAGAGAGCAGACGGCTCGATGCAGAGAACGTACAATAAGGGAGTCGGCGTTACTGTTGGAGGTTCGTTCGACTACGGACCAGACGTCAAAAATGAACAAAGAAGCAGCGTCGCACGCTATGCGATTGCTGGTGCAACTTGAAGGATTTTGCTGGATGATTGAGCAGAAAGGGTGATGCGTGTGATCGACGACGATGGTCCCCGCGGAAGTGGAGTTGGCAAACGGGCGAGAATCTTACAGCGTGGTTACTTTCTCATGGGCAGATATGAAAACAACGAGGTTCACTTCTGTGAAAAAAGAGCTCGGGAAGAAGACACTAGGAGTTGACAAAAATGAAGGCACAGAACTGCAGAAGGTCGACGTGCATGTTGAAGCAAGGACGTGGGACCAGAGTCCAAAAGCTCTGATGCAAAGTTGACACGAGATGTAATGGAAGGTGGAGATTATGGTGGAGATAGAAGGGGATACTATGAAGACGGACTCACGGCTACCATGATCTCTTAACAAGATAAGAGTAAACTACAATTCATGTATGTCTTCATTCTAACATCATATGCATTTAAATATACTTTTCAAGGAAACAACTCTCAATGACCTGCCCCTAACAACCAACAACATCTAAAATACAACATCTAAAGACTCGGTAATTAATAAAGGGCAACTCGATAATCAGACGTGAAGCTCATAATAATAACTAGGCTCAAATCCCATAACAGTGTCATCCCAATATTTTCCATAAATTTACTAATCACATTAACATGTGAAATGTATAGCTTAGCATAAAACACTAAGTACACATCATGCCATACATAAGATTCTCAATTGCACTAGCATAAGGAATACAAGATATGCATTTCACCTTCTCGCTCTACGGTGATAAAGAAGCTAACAATTTGAAGTTACCAGGTGATGCATATCCGGATGCGTCAATTTGGTTTGGAGATGATGAAGATGTTCAGAGCTTTAGAAGAGGAATTCTTAGCGAAGTGAGCACTCTCAGCAGTTCATCCTTGAGCGCAGTGGTGGAGTTATTGGTAATGTTTAACATGTTTTGGCATCATTATGCAGAGCAAATGGGCCTAGGTTCATTTTCAATCCTTAAGGTCTATTTTATGAAGAATTTATAATGTTCTCTAGGTATGAAATCTAATGGAGATTAGCCGCGTCATTATGGGCATGTGCATCAAGACTCGTTAAGGATCGATTCACCCTCCCGATAGTTAAAGGATTGCCTTCTAGATGATCGGGGACCGTAGTTACGGACGTGGATAGCGGCACAGAGCTCGAAGGAGCATTGACAGTGTGGCGAGTCTACTCCGGTAGGAGTCCTGCGACGGAAACACCAGCGAGATTGATGAAGACCCAGGTGGGGTGTTATCTTATTAATTGAGTTGTATTTTTAACTTCAGTGGATATTCACGCTTACGAGGGTTCTAATACCCCAACCCTCTTGTATTATGTTATGTCTTAATGCATCCGTCGTCGCATCTGAGGGCGCATGATACCTACGTTATCAAGGCGCGCGCCTAGGCGCACCGGCCAGCGCCTCTGCAAGGCAGAGGCGGGCGACGCGCCTCAGGCGCGCCCAGGCGCGCCTAGGCGCGCGCCTTACCAACTCCCAGGCGCACCAAAGGCGCGCCTGGGCTTTTCAAGCTGTATTCTTCAACCTTTTTTTTGGAGAGGACAAAAACATGATCTCAGACGCACCCGAGGCACACCTAGACGCACTTGGGCATCCAATTCACCGATTTTCAGTGAATTGAGTGTCAAATTCACTGAAAATCACCGAATTGGATGCCCAATTCGCTGATTTTCAGTGAATTGGGTGCCAATTCACTGAAAATCAGCGAATTGGGCATCCAATTCGCTGATTTTCAGTGAATTTGGCACCCAATTCCCTGATTTTCAGTGAATTGGGCACCCAATTCACTGAATATCAGCGAATTGGGCACCCAATTCACTGAAAATCAGCGAATTGGGCACCCAATTCACTGAAAATCAGCGAATTGGGCACCCAATTCACTGAAAATCAGCGAATTGGGCACCCAATTCACTAAAAATCAGCGAATTGGGCACCCAATTCATTGAAAATCAATGAATTGGATGCCAAATTAACTGATTTTCAGTGAATTAGGCACCCAATTCATTTTTGCGCCTCACGTGCCTCAGGCGCGCGCCTGCGCCTTGCGCCTAGGCTCCAGGACCCCTTTGCGCCTCGGTGCGCCTTGCGCCTTTGATAACTTAGCATGATACTATCATGCGACATTTATCTTTATTATTTATGACATGTATTTCTTTCATGCACCAATCGTTATTTTTGAATTTTCGGCTCATCAGTTTGACCACCTGATGAGACCCTGAATAAATGGTTCGGCAATTTTGAATTAGTTAGGACAAAAGAGGTAAGCTCTAAACAATTAGGAATGCATGCGGCTAAAGCGGAAATCTTTAAAATATGGGATTTAAAATTATATTACCAATCAATAGCCACCAAATGAATTTGAAAATAAAATATTTAGTGATCATCAATTGATTTTAGGATATTTGGCAAGTAATTAGTATTTAAGAAGCAAAGGATTCAAAAAAGAGGAACCGGAATAGAACTGAGGACGAAACCCCAGTTTCGCACATCTGTATTGTCGGGTAACCTCCAGCCGCAGAAGAACCAACGCCATCAATTGTTCGATCTCGCCGATCCAGGACGAAGTACCAGCGCCAACATTTCAACATCCCCGGCAACCCCGTTTCCCCTTCCTGGGGGCCCGTCGCCTGCCTATCGTCCAACGCCGACTCTCTCCAACGGGTCATTTCACTTGCCCGATCGTTGTCGACCTCGGCTAGCCCTATCCCAGCGATCTGGTGGACGGATATCTCAACGACATCGACTACAGTAACCTCCCTTCCGTCTGATAGTTCCAATTCTTCCCTTTATGCGCCATTGCACTCGGAAAGTCCAACTCCCCACTATAGCTTTGTGTATACCCTGTAATCTGCCCCTCTCACGTCCAAATTTCTTAGCAATAATCGCATGCAATTCAATTAATTGTATAAGAGCTTACTTCGGACGTTCTTGCTATTTTTAAATTGTCGTTATTTCATAAATTGTTATCTATGAATAAAGTTTGTTTTTCTCCCCCGCCCACTCATATGTCTCGCCTTCTGGACGCTTTCTCGTCAGTGTCCGGGACTCCCACCACCTTGCGGCACCGACCACCGCATTCTGCTCTGGAATGGAGTACAGGCAATTTCGGTTCAACCATATCGCTACGGTCATATTCAAAAGGATGAGATCGCGCGATTGGTGTCCGACATGTTAGCCGTCAGCCTGATACGACCAAGTGCTAGTTTGTTCACGAGCCTGCTCCTCGTGCGGAAGGGCAGCAGCTGGTGCTTTTCCGTCGATTATAATGCGCATAACAAAGTCACCGTGGCAGACAAGTATCATATCCCCGACATCCAGAAGCTCTTGGACGAGTTGTGTGGGCAACCATCTTCTCCAAAATTGATCTCCGCCCAGGATACCATCAGATTCGTGTGTGTGTGTGTGTGTCGAGGACATCCCAAAGACCACATTTCGCACCCACGATGGCCACAACGAGTTCTTGGTTATGTCGTTCGGCCTCACCAACGCCCCAACTATCTTCCAAGCCACGATGAACGACATCTTTTGGTTGGTGCTTCATAAGTATGTTCTAGTTTTCTTTAACGACATACTCATTTACAGCCTGACGTGGCAAGATCACTTACATCATTTGGAAACCACCTTGGAGACATTGCGGCGCCACTTCTTGGTCGTCAACCTGAAGAAATGTGTCTCTGCTCAGCGCGAGATCTCCTACTTGGGTCACACTGCCTTAGTGCAGGGGGTGTCTATGGACCCCGACAAGGTCACGTCAGTGCTGCCTTGGGCTGCAGACGTGCTCCCTACGCGAGGTATGCGGCTTCCTTGATTTGACGGGCTACTATTGTCGTTTCATTCGTGACTACAGCACGTTGGCACATTCACTCAAGAGCCTTCTGCGCAAGTCGAGCGATACTACCTTATGATGGTCCCCCAAGGTGACTGCCTCCTTCATAGCGCTTCAGCAAGCCTTGGTGACGGCTTCGGTTCTGACCATGCCAGATTTTTCACAGCCTTTCATCGTGGAATGTGACACCTCGGGGACAGGCGTCGGCGTCGTGCTCATGCAGACCGAGCGCCCCATAGCTTACATCGGCTGGTCCTTCTCTAGGACCATCTGTTCCCACTCTGCCTACGAAGATGAGTTGATGGAGCTTGTTTGGGCAGTTCAGTACCGGTGCCCTTATTAGGGCAACACTTCATTATGCATGCAGATTATCACAGCTTACGATACCTGCTCAGACAGAAGATGACCACCCCGTCCCAGCAGATTTAGGTGGCAAAATTGTTGGGCTGTGACTTTTCCGTCGAGTTCCGTTCATGCAAGATGGTGGCGGGCGCCTTATCTCGTCAAACAACTTCGGTCGAACTGATGGCCACCTCCTGCCCGGTTTGGCAGGAGGCGGGCACTATACAAAGTGAGGTGGAGGCTGATCCGACTCTCCGACCTATCATGGACAGCTTACGAGTGGATGCCACTGCATGCCTCGTACACCCTTGTTGGAGGTCGATTGTTCTATCGGGGTCGGTTGATCGCCTCTTCCTCGTCGGCCAACATTTAGCACCTCCTCACAGAGTTCCACACTACACCGTCAGCGGGCCACACAAGCGCGTTCCGCACTTACCTCCACCTTGCGGCTGCACTTTATTGGCGAAGGATGATGCATGTTGAGGAATATGTCGCCGCCTGCCTGGCCTGCCAATATGAGGCCACTTTTCTCGGGGGTCGTCTGCAGCCCTTACTCGTGCCCGATCTCATTTAGGATGAGCTGGAGATGGCCTTCATTACGCACCTTCCACGCTCTTCTAGATACGACTGCATCTTCGTCGTGGTGGACCGTCTGTCTAAGTATGGACTGTATGGCCATTTTATTCGTTTGTGGCATCCTTTCACGTCCCCGGTGGTGTCCAAGGCATTCATCTACGGCGTGGTTGAACCACACGGTTTTCCCCATTCGAGCATCAGCGGTCGAGACCCAATTTTATGAGTATCTTCTATCGGGAGTTGTTCAAAGTCCACTGGACGCAGTTACGGATGAGCTTTGCCTATCATCCTCAGATAGATGGGCAATCTGAGGTACTGAAACGATGTTTGGAGACTTACCTGTGTTGTTTTACTTCAAACCGCCCACACGATTGGAGCAAATGGTTGGGGTGGGCCGAGTTTTCCTACAACACCTCTTTCTATTATTGCTTCGGTATGACACCGTTCCAAGCCGTTTACGGTCGGTGCCCGCCCACCGTGATCCAACATCTACCAAGAGAATGGCATGTCGGCGCGATGCACACATCCCTTGGATGAGGGTCTTGAAGATCCATCTTCGCAGTGCACAGCAGAAGATGCTCCACCAGGCGAACAAATGACACTGGGACATCCAGTTCCAAGTGGGGGACGCGGTTTTTGTCAAGCTCCGCCCGTACAACCAAACTTCGGTGCAAAAACTGTCTGCCCGCTTCTACGGCCCATTTATGGTCGGCGAAGTGGCCTACCGCCTTCGGCTTACTCTCCACAGTCGGCTTCATCCGGTCTTCCACATCTCCTAACTCAAACAGGTGTTGGGCGATCACCCCGTCGAGGAGACTTTGTTGTCAAACATCGCATCAGACGGATTCACCGTCTACCTAATAGAAGCCGTTTTGGACCACAAAACTGTCACAGGGGGCGATCGTGTTCGAGAGCAGGTGTTGGTGGCTTGGCGGCAGCACCCTCATTCTGACGCAACTTTGTGGGATCGCGACGACTTCCGCAATCAGTTCCCTGAGTGTTGCCTTGAGGACAAGACAAATTTTCCAGATGGGGATTACAGACTTGGACCGCGGCACGGAGCTCAAAGGGGCATTAACAATGTGGTGAGTCTACTCCAGGAGGAAGAGGCATGCGCCGAAGACACCAGCGTGATTGATGAAGACCCGGGCGGGGTGTTATCTTATAAGTTATCTTTTAATTAAGTTGTATTTTTAACTTCAGTGGATATTTACACTTATGCACGGAGGTTCTAATACCTCAACCCTCTTGTATTATGTTATGTTTGGTGATTTGGATGAAAAGGTTGGAGCCTAGGGCAGTCCAAAAGTTCCTCTTGGATTTTCTCTCTTCCCCCTTTTGTTCTTCACGATTTGCAGCGGTGAAACCCTAAGGAGTAATAGTTTCCATCTCTTAACCGTCAAGGAACTCATCACTTTTAGACTTAGGGTCCGTTCGTTTGGACGGAATTGAGATCATGAAATTGGAATTGAAGGACAAATTCCAATTTTGACGTTCGTTTGCGCGCTTGAATTGAAATTGGGATTCTAATGAATTCCGTGGAATTCATTTTGAGCTAAAACCAATTCTTTCCAATCTATATAAGAATTAGACAATTCCGTACGGGGAGCATTTTCATCTATGGGCGTGTTTTTTCACCCAGACGAGCATTTTTTCTCCCGGGCGAGCATTTTTTTGCCCGGGCAAACGTTTTTCGCTTGGGTGCATATTTTTCCACGGGCGCACGTTTTCGCACGGGCGCACGTTTTCGCACGGGCGCGTGCGATTTCGCCCTGGCGCGCGCTTTTTTGCCCGGACACATCAGTTTTCGCCCCGGGATGCGCTTTTCGCCCGGGCGCGCGCGCTTTTCGCCCGAGCGCGTGCTTTTTGCCCTCGCGCATTTCTTCCAAACGTGCATTTTTCGCACTGACGCGCGTAATTCTTGGTTTGAATTTTATCTAACAAACGAACAATAAAATTGAACAATTCTACAATATTCTCCAATTCTATTTATTGTGCGAACACTATAATTGGTATTAGACTAATTCCAATTCCAATTCCTAGAAGAATTGGAATTGATCTCAATTCCAATTCCGTCCAAACAAACGGGCCCTTATAGATCTTGAAATGCTCAAGCACCATCAATGTACTTCTTCTGAGATAAGTACAAATTGCCAGCTCACTTATCTTTGTGTCTAGCCAAAAAATGGAATTCTATATCAAGAACGGAGAACTTGGATATCTTTGGGTATTGTGATGTTGATTGGGCTGGCTCATCTAATGCTAGAAGGTTTACAAGCAAATATTGTATGTTTCTAGAAGGTTACCTTATGTCCTATAAAAGAAAGAAACATTGTGGTGTTTAATCATCCGTTGAAGCTGAACATAATGTCATGGCTACTACGTGCGAAATATTGTGGTTGAGATCCATCAAATAGAGTTTGTAAATGAAGTGTTAAGTTTTGCATCAGGATAACCAATTGGTTATTCATATTAATCCGGTTTGTCATGCAGAGACCGAACGCATTGAGGTAGATTATCATTTTTTGTGGGAGAAGGTTCAGGCTAAAATTTATTTACTATTTTTGTCACATTGGGAGAACAATTGATGCATATGTTTACTAAATGATACGACGTTGGTCGTCACGTATATCTTTATTATTCTATGTAGCCCTAGGGGCATATTCGTACTTTGCATTCTTCTCACTTTATATATATGAGTGGGAGTGTCTCTTTATGATTATCTTTTGAGTCTTATGTTTTGGGCTCTCTAGCAGAGTGGTGTCAAGGAGGACCCAGCCTCTGAATGCTTAGCAAGAGTTATCTTCTGATTGTATCTTTAATTTTCGTGCAATTATAAATTCGTGTTATTGACTCTTGTTCTTGATACGTCTACGGAGTATCAATTGGTTCGGCATGCCCCTCTTTTGGGTTTGCGCCGCAACCCTAATTGGATCTCCTCCCTGTTTTCGCTCCCCGATAGTTTGCTCGCCCGTCCTCGACCAAATCGCGCCAGCGCCTCCTACCGTTTTCGATGATTCGACACGCGCGCATCTCCTCTATCACCGACACGACGCTTCGACGCGCACGCACCTCCTGCATCACCGTCTTCGGCTCTTCGCCGCACGCGCCTCCAGCGGGGTGCAGACCTGCTTGCACCCTTTAGTCGTCCGCCTTCCAGCGCCGGGCCGCACGGTCACGCTCCGTCCGCCTCCAATGCCTCCTACAGGGGCCGCGCCTCCTCGTCCGCACCATCCAACGACTCTTTCGGTGGCCTCCCTCCTCCAGCCGTCCAACAACACCTCTAGTGACGCATGCACCTCGCCGCTTATGCACCTCCAGTGCCGCCTGCGCCGCTGCACCTCATCGTGCCTTCTCGACGACGCCTGCACCTCGCCACTCAAGAACCACGACAGCTGCCTTCTCTGCATTCGTCCTACAACCGTTGTACCTCGAAGCGCCGCCACAGTGTTGCGACCACTGCCTCTAGCACCTATTCCAGCGAACTTCGGGCTGCAACTGTTGTTCCAACCGCCATGACGCCCTCCCAGCACCTCTTCAGTGGCCACCGACCCGTCCGCTACATCCCTGACTTCAACATCTTAGTTTCATAACCCGAACACATTCAATGGCCCTCCATGCTAACAAGGACACCTCCGCCGCTACATCCGCTGACTCCCATCGCATGGATTAAATCGAAGATCGGCATGAGGATCTCACTCTCCTCCTTCGCGAGCTCACGACCACGGCGGTAAACCTCCCTCTGGCTCCTCCGTCGCCACCTCGGCCATTTCCAAACTACACAGGGTTTTTGCACCCCAGCTACGGACATCCACCCGACCCATCTCTGTCGGATCGAGATTCCTGTGTTCAACGACACTGACCCTCTTGGGTGGCTCGCCCGCGCCGAGCAGTTCTTCGACCTTCAGTCCACCCCCGCCAACCAGAAGGTCCCCCTAGCCACTATCTATATGGAGGGTTCGGCGCTCCATTGGGAATGAGCAAGCAGGTTCCTGACCTTACATGGCCCACACTTAAATAGGAACTCTGCCACTAAGACGCCTGACAGGCGGGTCATGCCTTTGAGCGCCTCAACTCCATCCGTCAGTCTGACATTGTGGCCACCTACATCGACGAGTTCATCGCGGTCGCTACGCACGTACCCGACCTAGCCCCCGACAACCACCTGGGGTATTTTCTGGCGGGTCTGCAGCCCCACCTCCGGGCGCGCCTTCAGGTCCACAACCCGCCTACTCTTTCCTGAATCATGGAGCATGCTTGGTACCTCGACGAGGAACTCTACACAGCTACACCATCCTCCTTGATCTGGCCTCCCCACCAGCCGTCGCCGCCTCTTCCTCGCTTGGCTCCCCTGCAACCACTTTTGCCCCAGTTGGTAGGCCCACCTCCACAGTCGCCAGTTCCGCCAGTCCCGCTTCCACAGGCACCCTGGCAAGCCCAGTGTTTGTCTCACCAGCAGCACCTCGAGCTCCGCCACAATGGTCTCTGCTTTCGCTGCGAGCAGCCATACTCGCCCACCCATGTTTGCCCTCTCAAAAACCTGTGTATGTTGATTGGATCTGAAAATGACGGCCCTGATTTCGGGGACTTGGATCCGCTGACACTCCCTGACGACCCCTACGGACCTCGACCTTGAGAACAAGGTCATTTTTTTGGGCAGGGCGTGTTGATACGGCGCTGGCCTCCACGCATATCTTTATTATTCTATGTAGCCCTAGGGGTATGTTCGTACTTTGTATCATTCTCACTCTATATATATGAGTGGGAGTGTCAATTTATGATTATCTTGAGTCTTAGTGTTCTGGGCTCTCTTGGAGAGTGGAGTGTCAAGGAGGACCCAACCTCCGGATATTTGGCAGGAGTTATCTCTTGATTGTATCTTTAATTTTCATGCAATTATAAGTTAGTGTAATTGATTCTTGTTCTTGATACATCTACGGCGTATCACTAAAGCACTATCAGGAAAAATTTCTTCAAAACAATGAGACCAAGTTGGCCCTCATTGATATCTATGATGTTACCTTTTGAGGGGCGCTAAAAATAATATACTCAAATTAATCTATCCAACATAGAAACCACGAAGTCATTATTGGGTCAGTTAATTGGCACATCCAAGCATATCAAGTCATGGGACTCATGCTAAGCTTATGATAATTTCTCCTACATTAGGATTTCATTAATTTTGTGGTACTATTATATAAAGCGCGGATGATGATGAGAACGCCCCCACTAAATGTCGCCGCCCCCGCCAAATGTCGTCACCCCCACCAAATATCGCCTCCCCCACCGAATGTCGCCACCCACGCCGAATGTCGCCGCCCACGCAGAATATCGCCACCCCCACCGAATTAGTAAACCAAACTTCGGATAGTCTCAATCTCCCAAGGTTGGGGTAAAACATTCAATATACCAATTGTACCCCATTTTTCAAATATATACTATATATATAGTCTATATTAAATGGGAAAACGCCCCTTTGGTGAAACATTCAATATACCAATTATACCCCATTTTTTCAAATTTATTGACATCTATTTAACTAAAATTTCAAACAAAAAAAATTTACAGGTCTACTTTCGTAATTTTGGCTTCTCCCGCCCAACTCATAGCCATCCAATATATATAATGATGAGCACGAAATTCGAAGTGAAGTCAAACCGCTTTAATTTGAATCAAAGCAACTTTAATTTGAAAAATAACCTTTCCCACACATGTCTTCTCAGCTCAAGCTAGCAGGAAAAACTGGTTCAAAATTCAAATTTGATTTCGGAAATTATTCCAACTCCTGCATCTGATTTAAAAGGTTGGCCTCTCACTCACTTATCATAGCCATTTCAACCTCCCCCTCTCTCTCTCTTCCTCTCCCTCCATATCTCTCTCCCTCCAGATATCTTTGAATGGTCATCGCCGACCTCTGCCATCACCGTTCAACATTGTTGCAGAGCTCATCAATCTTTAACATCGGTACTCTTCCCCCTCACACTTCCTGTCTCTCCCTCATGCAGAACATCACTCTATACTCTCCCTCTCTCTCACTCTTCATGCGCATAGGTTAAGCAAAGCCACGGCACTCTTACTACTCTCTCTCTCTCTTTCTCTCTCCACCCACTTTTTAAATATGTATCAAGTATTAACTTTACCTGTAGCTTTTTTGTCGTGTGCATCCTCCGAAGATCACAACTTCTAAGGACATCGTCTCATTCCATTTTCTTCTACGGTATGTTACAGCTTTTAAAGCATTCATCTCTCTCATTTCAATATTATTGTTTTTTAAAATTATTTCTAAACGTTCTCTAATTTTTTTAAAATTTTGTTTACATTTTTTACAGCTTCTTTGCAACTTCCTTTTCTTTTCAAACATTATTTTTTGCAAGTTGTACTATTAAAAATATTCTTGCTTTTTCTTCGCATATTTTAACTTTACCTGTAGCTATATTGTGGTGTGCATCCTCCGAAGACCACAACTTCTAAGGCCATCATCTCAATCTCTCTCCATTTTTTTATGATATGTTACAGCTTCTACAGCATTCATCTCTCTCATTTCAATTCAATTATTTTAGTTTTTTTAAATTGTTTCTTAACATTCTCTAATTTTATTTAAATTTGATTACATTTTTTGAGCTTCTTGGCAACTTCTTTTTTGTTTTCTAACATTATTATTTGCAAGTTATACTCTTAAAAAATATTCTTGCTTAAACTTCGCATTTTGGGGGGGGGTACTTAAAAAATTTCTTAACAATGCTGCTTATATTTTTTGTATTTTTGTACTTTAAATATTAGTTAAAATTTTACATTTTTTTATTGTTTCATTTTATTTTATAAGGAACTTTCTTATAAAAAAATCATTGTTTTCAATTTCAATATACTTTTCCTAATATTAACCATCATTTTCCATTTTTTATTTTTACAATTCTTGAACTGTCGACTGAACTTTTATTATACAGTTTCCCACAGTTTAAATTTTTTCCTGTTTTTAACTTTCTTCATTTTTGAAAATAATGTTTACTGTTTTTTCTTATTTGCAGATTTTAGACCTCAATAATGCATGGTGAAGTATGCAAAGAGAGAGCTGACAAACTATTTTGTAAACGCATGAGGAATAATGAAATTTTCTCGGCATTAACTTTTCGTTACCATTGTATAATTTCATTCACTTAATATATCTCGGTCTGTCATTGTTTACAAAAAGTAAAAAAAGAATGTCAATATTTTTTAGGAAAAACTTTTAAATGAGTCCCTCAACTTTGCTTACTATTTGAAAAGGGTTCCTAAACTTTTTTTCACATGGAAAAGGTCCCTAAACATTACTTATTTTATCAAATAGGTCCCTTTAACTATTTCCATCCAATTTTCACGGTTTCTTCTAAAAAACTAACAGATAAGCCCTGTTCTTCTTCTTCCTCATCTCCTCAAAGTCTAAGAAACTCTTCTACGAAGCCGCACAGGAACATTGTCTCGTGGAACGCATTGTTGGCGGGCTATGCATGTGCGGCATTTTCTCTGCAAAAAAGCCTTTGAATTCATCCTAGAGATGTGTGCGGAAACTAAGAGATCGACTTCATCACTAATTCACTATTGGACTCATGTTGAATGCTTTTGCCATGCTTTTAGATTCCGAAAAGGGAAAACGGTGTTAAAATACAAACAAATACCCCCTCACCAGTGGTGAGGGTATCCAAGGAAGTGACTAAATGAATAAATGAATCTGGCCCTGGGGGAATTACGACAAGTGTGGAAAAACCCTAAGGTTTGCTCTCTCTCGCTCTCAACATGGTATCAGAGGGGAGCTTCTTCCCGTCGACCTGAAGGCTTGACGTGCGTTCCTCCTATCTCCCTCGCCTGCGTGCGTTCTCGTCGACCTGTTGGGTCGTCGATTGTCGGCGTGTGTTCGTCTTCAGCCGCTGTCGTGCTTTGCTGTCTCCCGCTCCCGCCGCTCCCGCAGATCTGCGTGTCGGGTCCAGCTGCTGTCGTCCTCTGTTGTCGTTCTGAAGATCTGTTCGTCTTCCACTGCTGCCGTGATCTGTCGTCATTCTGAAGGTTCGTCTCTGTCTCTGCTTCCAGTTGCTGTCGTGGTGTCGTCCTGAAGCTCCGTCCCTGCCGCCGCGTCCTGCTGCTATCGTGGTCCTGCTGCTGCTGTCGTGGTCCTGTTGTCGTGGTCCTGCTGCTGCTGTCGTGGTCCTGCTGCCATGGTCCTGCTGCTGCTGTCGTGGTCAATCCAGACCTGAAGGTCCTTCTCTGCCGTTGCCGTGACCGTCTCCGTTCCTGCCGCTGCTTCCAGCCCCTGCTGTTGATTTCCGTTTGCTTCCCAAAGGTCCAGCCATCTTGTGTGCTCGTATGGACAACTTGAAAAGTGCAAGTGCCTCTGAAGGGGCTGCCTCTGAAGGGGTCGTTAACCAACCCAAACGCTACAGTGGAGGGAGCTTTAACATGGACTTCAATCAGGGGGTCACTCACATCAAGCTCAATGGGAGAAACTATCTCCTATGGGCTAAATCTATGCGGATATTCATTGGGAGTCGTCGAAGACTTGGGTTTATCACCGGATCCAAGCCGGCCCCAAGCAAGACTGATCCTCTATATGAGGACTGGGAAGGTGAGAATCTTACTGTGATAAACTGGCTTGTCAATTCTATGGAACCCAAGATTGCAAGTCACTTCCTGTTCTGTCTAACTGCAAAAAAATGTGGGAGTTAATCGAGCGAAATTACTCAAAAAAGAAGGACTTGGCTAGAATATATCAACTCCAGACTGAGCAGATTCATATGGCAGGGATGAGTGATTTTGAGGAATATTATAGCAAACTGACCCATAAGTGGGCAGAACTTGATCAATATTCTGCTATCCAGACTGTAGAAGATTACAAGATGGAACTTATGCAACGGAGGGTGTTCGAAATGCTTTCTGGTCTCCCTCCTGAACTCGAATTTCAGAGAGTTCAGATGCTAGGAAGAGATTTTGTGCCTGATCTGGAAACCGTGGCCCACTATATTCGAGGGGAGACAAGCCGCATAAACTCCACTCGTTCAGATGTTCATATTGGCCATGAGAAATTTGCCCTTGTCGCTGAGCAGAAGAGGTGACAGTCAAGAAATATCAAACAAGATGATAAGAGTCGAATGAAGTGTCCTCACTGTGGAAAGAAAGGACATGGGAAAGAGAAATGCTGGGATCTTCATCCTCACTTGGTTCCTTCAGGATGGACCCGTGGTTCTGATGGGAAATATGTGAGACCTCAAACAGCTATGTATAGCAACTTGGAGAATTCAGGATATCTCCTGGCAGAAAATGAGAATTTGACGAGGGAACTCAAGGCCTTAAAAGCCAATACTGCTGGAAGAACTGTTTCTGGAAGACCTTTTTCTGGTGATTTAGCGGGCACTGCTGCCCATGTTCACACAAGTTCTGTGTCCTCAAATCGCTACTCCTTGGATCATTGACTCGGGGGCCTCCGACCATATGACTGGGTCTTCTCTGGGGGTTTCTTCTATTTCTCCTGCATCTGGCAGCGTGAAACTCGCTGATGGATCCTCGGCTTCTGTGATTGGTAAAGGGGTTATTCATCTCTCCCCTCTGTTTCTCTCAAATCTGTGGTTATTGTTCCCTCATTTCCTACAAATCTGTTATCCGTGAGTAGTTTAACCAAACAACTCAACTGTTCTATTACCTTTTTCTCTTCTCATTGTGTTGCCAACCAATCATGATCAGTTGATGTTGTGGCACAAGAGATTTGGACATGCTAGTTTGAAGACTCTAAAAGCTATCTTTCCGCATTTTGTTGATGTTAAAAAAATTCCTCTTAATTGTCAGTCTTGTGAATTAGCTAAGCACTGTAGAACCATCTATGCTCCTGGCCAGAGTCGAAGTGTGAAATGTTTTGATTTGATACATTCAGATGTCTGGAAATCTCCTGTTTGCTCTGTGAATGGATTTCAATATTTTGTCTCTTTTATTGAATGATCATTCTCGCTATACTTGGGTGTATCTTATGAAGAGGAAAAATAAGGTTTCAGAAATTTTTCAGTTATTTTATCATCATGTGCTGACCCAGTTTGAAACTAAAATTAAAATCCTTAAAAGTGACAATGGAGGTGAATATATAAGTAGTGATCTTCAGAGATTCCTGGGAGACCATGGCATTACTTTCCAATCTTCCTGTCCGGGGACCCCTCAGCAGAATGGGATTGCCGAGAGGAAAAATCGGCATATCATGAAGACTACTCATTGCCTATTGCAAGAGATGCACATCCCTAAGGGGCTATGGGATGAAGGTGTTCTCACATCTGTTTATCTAATTAATCGAATGGTCACTGGCACTTTGGAGGGAAAGTATCCTCTACAGCTTCTTTGCCCAGATATGCCTCTATTCAATCTTCATCCTAAAATATTTGGATGTGTTGCCTTTGTCCACCTTGTGGGTCCTCAAAGAGATAAACTTGGCCCTCAAGCGACAAAATGTATCTTTGTGGGATATGCTGCTAATCAAAAGGGGTATAAGTGTTATTCTCCTACTCTTCGAAGGAAGTTTATATCAAAAGATGTCACCTTTTTCGAAAATACCCCTTATTACTCCGATGAGGGCAAAACTGTTACTATTCAGGAAAATAGTAAAGAAGAGGGTGATTCGATCCCTCCCTTACCTGTGCTGGTTGATGTGATTGCTCCTGGCAGTATGGATATTCCTGCCAGGAAGGAAGGAACCACCAATGATCTTCGGGTGTACAGGAGGAGGAAGGATCTTCAAGTCTACAAAAGAAGACTAAAAAATATTGGGCAAGAATGTCACACTCATGAGTCATGCTCCACCACCCACCACCACTCCGCCAGATCCAAGAACTAACACCACTCAGGAAACCACTCCAGCCCTTCAAATTCATAGTGGTCATACCAGATACCCTATTGATAAGTATGTTGGGTATCACACTCTCTCTCTCTCTCCTTGAAAGTTTATCTTGCTTCTGTTTCATCTATTTCTATTCCTAACAGTTTTTTAGAAGCTAGCAAGAACCCTAATTGGCTGAAAGCTATGGAGGAGGAGATGGATGCCCTCCAACGTCAAAAGACTTGGGAAATTGCTCATATCCCTCACGGGCGTCACCCCGTTGGATGCAAATGGATATATACTACTAAATTTCTTCAGGATGGAACTCTTGATAGATATAAAGCGAGACTGGTGGCGAAAGGCTTCGCTCAGATCGAGGGAGTTGATTTCCAAGAGACATTTGCTCCTGTTGCTAAACTGAACTCTGTGAGAATCTTGTTGTCAATTGCAGCTCATAAGTCCTGGAGTCTGCACCAACTCAATGTAAAAAATGTCTTCCTCCACGGTGAATTGGAGGAAGAAATCTATATGATGCCTCCTCCTGGCATGGATGTTCCTAAAGGCTATGGGTGTCGCCTCAAGAAAGCCTTGTATGGCCTCAAGCAGTCTCCTCGTGCCTGGTTTGCCAAGCTAAGTAACAAACTCTTGGAGTTAAACTTCGCTCGTTGTATCTTTGATCATTCAGTCTTTGTCTACAAAAAAGGGGAATGTATCACTATTCTCATAGTTTATGTGGATGATATCATAATTACTGGAAATGATGATTGCCACATTACTCAAGTGAAACGGGAATTAGCGTCTGCATTTGAAATCAAGGATTTGGGCCTCCTTCGATACTTTCTCGGAATTGAGATTGCTCGATCCGCCGGGAAGATTATGATCTCTCAGCGTAAATATGTCTTCAACCTTCTCAGTGAAGTTGGATATTTGGGAGTCAAACCTGTGGATAGTCCAGTGGATCCTAATTATGACATTCACAAGGAGACATCTCCAGATCTTGAGAGGAAGTTAGAATTTCAACGTATTGTGGGAAAGTTGATTTATCTGACAATCACCCGACCTGATATCTCCTTTGTCGTTAGCCTGGTCAGTCAATTCATGCACAGTCCTAAAGTTCATCATCATCAAGCTGTCCTTCGAATCCTCAAATACTTAAAAAGGAACCCGGCAAAGGTATTCTATTTCGTGATCATGGCCACCTTAAGGTCCATGGATACTGCGATGTCGATTGGGCAGGTTCTTCTCTGGACAGAAGATCTACGAGTGATTACTCTATCTTTGTTGGTGGCAACCTCATCTCCTGTAGAAGTAAAAAACAAAATGTCGTTGCTCGTTCCTCCACTGAAGCCGAGTATCGTGCCATTGTTGTCACTACCTGTGAACTCAGCTGGGTTAAATCTATCTTGGGAGAAATGGGCTTCCCTGTTCTTGAAGCCATGCATCTTCACTGTGATAATCAAGCTGTGATTCATATTGCCAACAATTCGGTCTTCCATGAGAGGACAAAACACATTGAGATTGATTGCCACTTTGTGCGGGACAAAATCCAGAAACAGTCTATTTCGATGGTGTTTGTGTCATCTGAAGATCAACTTGCAGACATGTTCACCAAAGCTGTTTCTAGCAAATCACTTCATTCATACTCTCTCAGGCTTGGGATGATGGATGTTTATAGTATTAGCTTGACGGGGGTGTTAAAATACAAACTAATACCCCCTCACCGGGTGGTGAGGGTATCCAAGGAAGTGACTAAATGAATAAATGAATCTGGCCCTGGGGGAATTACGACAAGTGTGAAAAAACCCTATGGTTTGCTCTCTCTCGCTCTCAACAAACGGATTCATGGATTTGCCCTCGTTGAGCAATGCCCTCCTTGATTGTACACAAAATGTGGGATTTTTAGTGCTAACTTTGTTTCCTTCAAATGGGTTGCCAAAAGGACAGACTGTCGTGGACTACTCTCCTCGCAGGCTATGCCCGCCATGGAAGAAGTAAAGCAGCTTTCGATGTTTTCAGGGCGATATTGAAGGAGACAGATCCAAACGAGTTCACTTTTAGTTTGATGTTGGTTGCTTCTGCCAAAATATTTGTGCTCGGAAAACATATGCATTGGTTGACATGTACTGCAAATGCCGCCTCGTGGAGATGAGGAATACGAAGAAGAACAGAGCGAGGTACATAACTCCATTAGTTATTTAGAAATATCAGTTAAAATTTGGACGAAATTCTTTACAGGGACCTATTTCCTAAAGCAACTAAAGTTTAGGGACCAATTTCATATAAAAAATACTTTAGGGATCTTTTTCATAAAGCAAGCAAAGTTGAGGGAATGATTTATGGGTTTTGCCTATTTTTTATCATATTTTTGAAATTCCCATCAATTTTTTTCTTATTTAAAGCCTATTTTTTCCAAAAGAAATCTTAAGTTAATTTATAATACGAGCGTGTTGCCCGATTTATGAAATTCAAAAAACTTTGAATGACATTAAGGATTGCCATGTAGTACTTCATGGTTTCACCGGCTCTTTTTACATTTCCGAATTTGCTCCCCCATGCCAAATCTAATTTTAGGATTTGGAAGTAAAAGAAATTGATAAGGCATGCCAGTGGATCCAATTTGGCAAGAAGATGGATGATGTGTGTGACTCCCGATAAGTGTCTCTCTGTCTTACGCCTTTTTCTTCTAGACCCCAACACTGTGTGTTTATCGGTTGTCTCCTCTCATTCTTTCCACACGTCAGCATGGAGAAGATACGGAGAGACAAGAGACGAATCAGATCGTATCTGGAGCTTTGTGGCTCAAATTTTGTTGCTCCCAAACGTTGCAGCTCGTCGAATGTTGCCGCCCTCCGAACATTGTCGCCCGTCGAACGTTGCCGCCCGTCGAACGTTGCCGCCCGTCGAACGTTGCCGCCCGTCGAACGTTGCCGCCCGTCGAACGTTGCTGCGAACCGAACGTTGCCCCCCCCCCCCACCCCGTCGAACGATGCCCCCTCCGTACGTTGTATCCCACCGAACGTTGCCGCCCGCCGAACGTTGCCCCCAGCCGAACGTTTCCCCCCGCCGAACGTTGTCGCCCGCCGAATGTTGCCCCCGACGAATGTCGCCACCCCCGACGAATGTCGCCTCCCCCGCCGAATGTCACTATCTAGTATATTAGCGAGGGTGGATGATGACGAGAATGTCAGTGGTGATGATGAAGAAAATGCGATAGTTGATGATGAGTATGATCGATGTACCTGTTAAGGATTTGTACTGATGATTTTATGATTGATATTCTAACCGTCGAAAAAAAACTATTATTTGATGTGTACTTTATATTTACTAACGTAGAACTTAGAGTTAAAACTATGTTTTTTTTTTGTTCAGTTTATTTGTTTTCTTTTCAATTTTGATATAATTATTCAATTATTGATTAGTTTTATAGTTTTTTTTGTTGATTGTTTGTGTAATTAGATGATACCAAATTCAATTTCATATTTTAAGTCTTACTTTATGAATGTTGTAGGATCTTGCAATCCTCGATCCGATCCTACGATATGATTCAATCTGATCCTACGATCTGATTCGATCCAACCCACAAAACAGTCCAACCTAGGTCCTAGGATCTCGATCCTGACAACCTTGGGACAAAGTGATAGTGGTAAGATTCATCCCGCACAGCTAAAAGAAACTAAGACCGCAAATACAGTTTCCAAACCAAGCTAGCGAATGGCACTTCCTTCGTCGGATTCTCCTTCAAGTACCGCTTTAAAGGCAACTCTTTAAAAATGTTTGACTGAACTCAAGAAAATCTACTCATGCACATTTTCAACAAAGTTGTCAAGTTACTAGTCGAAAATGCTAGGGTTTGCATAAAATGAAAAAGGATAATAAGATACAGCTCAGAAGTTATGCTCCGGTCAAGCTCTTGGAGGCCTTCAAAGAACTTTTCTCTTAAGTTAGAGCCAAAATCAAGACCCAAGATCCCCTTTCCTAGTCCTAAAACCTTCTTATAGTGGATAAAGGCCCACTACAAGATAAAATAATCTAATTAATTAATATTAATTAACTAACACAAATCAATTTACTATTTTACTAATTAATTAATACTCAATTAATTAATACCTAATTATATGAGCATTCATGGTAGTTCATATTAATTAATTAATACCAATTTAAGAGAGGGGTCGAATTTTTCTACTTTGCTACTCTCTTATTCCACTACTCTAATAGCCCGACTAGCTACTAGATAGGAGGCTCCAATCCTTGTTTTTATCATTACTTATTTCTAATATTACCTTGTTTCGTTTTACTTTTCCTTCTTTTTCTAATTCTTTTGTAAAATCCTCTCCTCTTCGAAATTATTTAGAACTTGTTTCTATGTCGCCTTCTTAGAAGGATGATCTGTATGAGGGTCATCCCAATCTTAAGATGATTCCATGAGTCATTACTACATCCCATTGGATCTCAATAGCCTGGGTTAGGTCCCATAACATGTATATTATACATCAGTATCTTGTCTGTGGTTGCAGTACTTTTTCCCTACAGCCTCCTGTCTGGTGTTACTGTTATGGGACCTAACCCAGGCTATCCAAGAGGACGTAGTAAGGACTCATGGAATCATCTTAAGATCGAGATGACCCTCCTACATGCTACAGATCATCCCTAAGAAGGGGAAATAGAAACAGGTTCTAAGTAATTTCGAAGATGAGAGAATTTTACAAATGAATAAGAAAAAGGACAGGTCTTACAGCGGGCCCACTACAAGATAAAATGACTACAAGACAATAATCTAATTAATTAATATTAATTAACTAACACAAATCAATTAACTAATTTACTAATTAATTAATAACTAATTATATGAGCATCCATGGCAATTCCCAGATTCACTCCAGCAGCTCTTCAAGAGTTCACAGTCCTTCGACAGTGTCGTCGAGTATAGGCCCGGTGCTTAGCATTCTTTGCTTGCTCTCCACTCGATTGTACTGTAATAGTATCCATAGGAGGTCATCACTAGAAACAAGTACCAAGTTATCTAGAAAGATCCTGATCTCCCTTAGCCAACTAAATGTAGAGTCAGAATTGATATATTTGTGAGGGTACTCATACTTAGGGGTTTACAGCCACTATTCTTTGTCACTATTCTTTGTCATCCCACTATTCTTTGTCACTATTCTTTGTCATCCCACTATTCTTTGTCATCCCACTATTCTTTGTCACTTGTCCTCACCTTAAATCGTTTACAGCCAAAAAATTTAGAACAAGCTATTTAGTAGCTAAATGTAAAATTTTAAGAAGTTATTGTGCAAGAAATGGAAGAGTAATAGAGTATATAACCAATTTAGAACATTGATGCTCACCATGGACATTGTCATCCCTTCAAGAGCCTGGCTTTGGAGGAACACTTCACGGAAGTTCAAGGATATACCATCCAAGTCAGAATCAAAAAATAAAACCTGAAACAGCAGCGATAGCAAGCAGAAGAATGTTATCAACACATGTTCAAATTCCATGCAAGACAATCATTGAAACCCAAAAGGTGTTGTATATTGCACATTTGGAACAAATTAAAGCAAGGAGGTGAAATCTGAATATTTCCAAAAGAGGAACAGCATAATTATCTCCTAATATTACAAAAGGGAAAAATATGAAATAGCCTGAAGGGGACATCAAGAACCACTGATAGCTTATATTTTTAACTATCGAACTCCAAAAAAAAACTTTCTTCTCTACCAACAGATGTGTCAAAGACAACAATTTCTGGAAATATGGAGAAGGCGGCTACTTATATGAATCCCAAACTTGTGCAAACATGTAGGATTTACTCTAACTTGACAAAAATTTCATAAAATTCAATATGGAACAAACCAAACAAGTTCAAATGAAGACGATGCAAGTTGTTTAATTTAGAACACTCTAAGAAGTCATTGCATTTACCCATGTGAGAACCATAAGTATAAGCCTCAAAACAAATTTTTAAATCTAAATAGCATTCATCAAACTAAAACAGACAACGCTATGTTTAAGAACACGACGCCCTAATGTATTTATCCAAGTTATGAATTAAATAAAGAATCAAACATTTATATCAATTTTCATCTTTCCAAAAGAGCAGTTTTTACAAGGAACTCCAATAAGCACGGTGACTACAATTGGTTTATAGCACATCCTGAAAAATTAACTGTCCATATTCTGAACTCATGGAAACTGAAAGGCGGAAGTACTTTATACTTCTAGTTAGATCAGATATTTAAGTTAAACTAATCCGCACTGTTGCTTACAAGTAATTTCAGATTAAAGAAGTGTTTTAACAAATTATGTCATAGAAAAGTATCCATTAGTCTGCAAAATAGTTGGCACAACCGATAACTGAAGTTCGAAATTCTGAAGCAGAGGCTTCAGTAATAGTTGGTCTAGCCAGACTAATGTCAATGCAGGGTGTTAAACACGATGGAATTGTGAATAGGAGCAGAGATAGAAAAACCAAGAAAATAAATAACAAATAGTGATCCACAGTTTGTATCATTAAATTTAGATATTCATTCTAGAAAAATATTTGAATCATATCGATCGTAAGAAGTAGGACCAATATCCTTAGACTGCTCAAGATGGCAATGATGGACATCTACATCAATCCTAAGGATATTTCTGATGAATTGAGGTCTAGTGGGTTGAGAAGGTCTATTGGGTTTATTATATTGCGTTCTTTTGTATTTGTCTCACCTCGCCTGTTTGGGATGGAGGACCATTGTATTTCCTTTATATAGCCCCGTTATGGGCCCTAATCAATATACGATTAAATCTTTTCCTCTATTCAATTTGGTATCAGAGCGCCCGATCCCGTAACTCCGCGTAACCCTGCGGTGTCCATCCCGCCGCGCGCCCGATCGCGATCCCGCCGCACGCCCGGTCGCGATCCCGCCTCGCTCCAACGGCGATTCCGTAACGTTCACGATCCCGCCTAGCCCAGCGGCGGCCTTCCCCGTTCCCGTCGACCCCATCCCCTCTCGCTCCCGCTTCCGCCTGGTGTCGCCCTAGTCTCGGCGGATGTGAGGGCTGGCCGCTTCTCCTCTTCAGCCACTTCTCCTCTTCAGCCGCCCTCCAACGCCGACCAGATCTGGTCTTCACCGCCATTTTGGTTGGTGTTTCACCTTCTTTCTTCCGTTCTTTCTCCTTCATGACCTAGGTCTTTGATCTATGGTCCTTCGTGTTCTTCGGATGGGAACTTCTCCTTCTGTTTGAGGGTTCCCCCTTTTTTTTCTCTTCTATGGATTCCTCGACTGATGGCTTTGCTAGGCGTATCACTACCACTCTTCTTAGTGAGAAGAATTTTATTGCTTGGTCCAACTCCGTGCGTGTTCATCTCACCGGACATGACAAGCTTGATTGGCTTGAACTTAATGGGGTTCCCAAGCCTACCGAGGAAAAAGCTCTCCGTCAATGGAAAACGGAAAACTACAAGATTCTTGGGTGGCTCCAATGCTCCATGGAGCCCCGTATTTACGAGCAGTTTATGCGTTTTGATTCCGTGTCGTCTCTTTGGGCTGCCCTGACTCGTACTTATGGGCACACACGTGTTGATACGCGGATTTACTCTGTCTTCCAAGAGATTTCGACTGCTCGACAAGGGGAACGTTCTGTGCATGACTACTTTACTTTTCTCTCTGGGAGATTCCAAGAGCTTTCTGATCTCGAGCCGCTTAGTGCTTTTACTCATACTGAGGATATGCTTGTTGCCAGGCTGAGACAAGAGAAGTGTGAGACCTACCAGTTTCTGATGGGGTTACGACCTGAGTTTAAGCAGATTCGGGTTCAGATTGTCAGCATGACCCCTCTTCCAGATATTTTAGATGCTTACTCTCTTGTGGAAGAGCATGAGCGTCGTGCCCGTCTGACCGCTCCTCCTATTTCGGCGCTTGCTTCTCCACCAGACCTGATGGCCCTTGCTTCAGGTCGTACTTCTTCTGCGCGGGGCGGCCGTTCTTCTACCAATATGGGTCGCGGAGGTGGCCGCGGGAGCCCGTTTGCTTCTGTTCAGTGTCAGCACTGCCTTCGGACTGGTCATGAGAAGTCCCGATGCTGGCAGCTTTTTCCTCACCTTCGCCAGCAGCCTTCTGCTACACGTACTGCTTCCGCTACTACTTCAGACTTTGGTAGCCAGCCTAGTTACAGTGCCCCTTCTGGGACCCCTTCTGCCGACTAGAGCCAGCTTATGGCTCAGGTTCAGGAGATGCAGTCACAGCTTTAGCAGCATGCCCCGCTCCCGCCTCAGCAGCAGATTTTTTTGCCCCTGGCCCCTCGTCGTTCTCGTCGACTTCAGCATCTGCGTCAGGCACTCCGACGGCCTTTCACGTCACTCGTGAGGGTTCTTCCTCTCCCTGGGTGATTGACTCTGGGGCCACTGATCATATGACGGGTGAGCCACACTTGTTCTCCTCTCTTGTGCCTCCGAGTGTCCATCGGCAGGTTCGCCTTGCTGATGGCTCTGTGACCCCCATTATTCAACATGGCACAGTCTCTCTATCCCCCTCTTTCTCCTAGGATTCAGTTCTTCATGTTCCCAAACTAGCTTTAAATCTTCTTTCTGTTAGTCAATTGACTCGCTCATTACACTGCTCGGTGACTTTCTTTCCTTCTGGCAGTGTTTTTCAGGACCTGACCACGAAGAGGATTTTTGGCTACGGTCGTGAGCGTGACGGGCTTTACCAGTTGGATCTTCCACCTCCTCCACCATCATCGCCATGTCTCTCCTTCCCGTCCAGTACTGCTGCTGCTACTACCACACCTGCTCTTTGGCATGCTCGACTGGGTCATGCTAGCCCTAAAATTGTGTCCTCTCTTTTTCCGAGTGTCTTATTTGAACACTCTTTCCAATGTGGTGTGTGTCAGCTGAGCAAACACACACGCACTTCTTATCCTGTATCTTTTTCCCATACTTCTGCACCTTTTGATATTGTTCACTCAGATGTTTGGGGCCCTGCCCCGGTTTGTATCTTATGATGATTTTCGTTATTTTGTTTCATTTATAGATGATTTTACTCGCTGATGTTGGGTTTATCTTATGCGTGCTAAATCTGAATTGTTTGATCTCTATACTCAGTTTTCTCATATGGTTAGTACTCAGTTTTCTTCACGTATTCGGATTCTCCGCTCTGATAATGGGGGAGAATACACCTCTTCCTCGTTTACTGCTTTCCTTGCTAGCCAGGGAACCCATCACCAATTCTCCTGTCCCTATACCCCGGAACAGAATGGAGTGGCGGAACGCAAGAACCGCCATCTCCTAAATGTGACCCGTTGCCTTCTCCGTGGGTCTCATGTCCCTAAGTCTTTTTGGACTGCTGCCCTTCTTACGGGGACCTTCTCGGTCAACCGTCTGCCTTGCCAGCCTCTAGCGGGTCATATTCCTCTGAGTCTCCTATCTCCCAACCGCCAGTTGTTTCCCGTTCCTCTCCGGGTTTCCGGGTGTTTGTTTTGTCCAGGATCGTAGTCTGTCTCGGACTAAACTGGATGACAAAGCAATCCGCTGCTTATTTTTGGGATATTCCTCCTCTTCCAAAGGATATCGGTGTTTTGATCCCTCTTCTCGTAGGACCTTCCATACCATGGATGTTACGTTCTTTGAGGATGTCCCTTTCTATTGTGACTCTCCTACTCCTGTTGCTTCCTCACCTCCACCCCTACCAGCTTCGGTTCCCCTTGCCTCCTTGCACGACTCCGTTCCGCTACAGACATATACCTGTGGCCCCCGTGGGCCTTCACATGTCCACCCTATCCTTCGGGATCCACTGATCGAGCCCAGCTCACTGGACCCGGTGCCTCTTCCTCCGGCAGGTGATGTTCCTTCCTCTTCCGACTTACCTATTGCTATTCGCAAGAGTAAGCGTTCTTGTGTTACTGACCATCCTGTGGCAAGTTTTGTGTCCTACCAACGCCTTTCACAGGGTTACCGGGCTTTCATCACCGCCACTGACCAGATCAGAATTCCGAGTTCGACGACTGAGGCATTCCAGCACCCCGAGTGGGTGGCAGCCATGGAGGCTGAGATGTCCGCTTTACAGCAGACTAGTACCTGGCGGTTAGTTCCTCTTCCCACCGGCAAGAAGACTGTTGGTTGTCGTTGGGTCTACACCGTCAAGTATAATGTCGATGGGTCTTTGGATCGCTACAAGGCTCGCCTTGTTGCCAAGGGCTTTACCCAGACTCCAGAGGATTACGGGATGACCTTTGCTCCTGTGGCCAAGCTCTCCACTGTTCGTCTCCTTATTTCCCTCGCTGCCTGCCACAGGTGGCCTCTTCATCAACTGGACGTGAAAAACGCCTTCCTCAATGGCGACCTAGTTGAAGAGATTTATATAGATCCGCCACCCGGATACAGGCTTCAGGGGGAGTATTTGGGTCGTGTCTGCCTCTTGCAGAAGTCATTGTATGGGCTGAAACAATCCCCTCGAGTGTGGTTTGAGCGGTTTGGTGTTGTTGTGCTTCAGAGTGGTTTCACCAGATGTCATGCTGACCATACGTGCTTTGTTCGGACTGATGTGGATGGTCGTAGGGTGATTGTCCTCGTCTATGTGGGTGACATCATTCTTACCGGTGACGATAGCTCAGCGATAATTCAGATCAAGGAGGTACTTCAAAAGGCTTTTGAGGTCAAAGATTTGGGGCATCTGAAGTACTTCCTTGGGATTGAGGTTGCCAGATCTCACCAGGGGATCTCTTTGTCTCAGCGGAAGTATACTCATGACCTTTTGAGTGACACTGGCCTTCTTGGGTGCTCTTCAGTATCTACTCCTATGGACCCGAAACACCGCTTACACGCCGAATCTGGCGAATCTCTCCTTGATCCCGGCAGATACCAGCGGCTCGTTGGAAGACTTATCTACTTGACCAATACACGCCCTGACATTAGCTTTGTTGTGAGTATGGTCAGTCAGTTCATGCATGCTCCCCGCACCTCTCACCTTGATGTTGTTTTTCGGATCCTTCACTACTTGAAGGGATCGCCTGGCCTCGGGCTCTTCTACCGTTCATCACCATCCTCAGATGTTACCTGCTACACGGACTCTGATTATGCTGGCTCCCTCACTGACCGACGTTCTACTTCGGGGATGTGCACTTTCTATGGTGACAACCTTATTTCCGGGAAGAGCAAGATGCAGAGTGTTGTGTCTCGCTCCTCTGTTGAGGCTGAGTACAGGGCTATGGCCCATGGCGCCACCGAGCTCCTCTGGATGCGTACTCTCTTGACCGAGCTTGGCTTTCCTCCTTCTTGTTCCTCGACATTGGTTTGTGACAACCAGTCTGTTCTCTTGCTAGCATCTGACTCTATCCTGCACGAGAGGACCAAGCATATTGTTGAAGGTGATGTTGTTGCTATAGGAGATGGTGTTGGAGATCTCAGAGTAGTGGACATCAAGGTTGAAGAAGGTACTGACGATGGTACTACCGTTGTCGTCGACGTCGAGGGTTGTATGGTACTACTGCGGAAAAAGCCGAGATGATGCATGTGTCAGAGAATGTAATACTGTTGTGGAAGAATCTGAATGATCAATCGGTGTCGAAGACTGAAGTTATAGTGTAGTAAACAAAGCCTGGAGTTGTACTGAGATAACAGGTGAAAGTTGGGGGCTGTAGTGAGGTAGTAAGCAATGGTTGGGGTTGTAGAGAGGTAGTAAGCAACAACTGGGTTGTAGTGAAGTAGTAAGCGAAAGCTGGGGCTGAAGAGCTGAAGTGGCGGGAGGTGAAGGATACATGTAGTCATGTAGCTCGAAGAATGGAGTCAAATCTTCTATGTTGAATACAGGTGAAATTCTCATGCTCTGCGGAATATATAATTCATAATCATTTGTTCCAATTCTTTTAATAACCGTGTAAGGACTCATTCGCTTAACATTTAATTTTCGTGCAGTTCACTTGGGGAACCTCTCAGCATATATACAAATCAACACTTGTTCTCCTTCTTTGAAGCTTTGCAATCTCCTGTGGCTATCAGCATAAGATTTATAAATAATTTTATTGCAAGTACTCCTACGTCGGATAGACTCATGCATGCTACACAATGACAATGAATGATGGTCGACAGACATAACAGCTCTCATATGCAGAGGCTCTACAGCCCTCCGGGTTTCATTCCAGAGAGGCACATGATCAGGGAATTCAGTAGGTGGGGGTGTAAAAAAATTCATCACGGGTGCAATGATCATTTAAATAATCACCTGATGTGTCAGCACTAATGATGATGGAATCGATCATTGGGTTATCGAGAGCACACTCACTCTCAACTAACTCGTAGATAGTAGGCGCGTCCATAATTAGTGGTGGTTTATCTGGAGGCTCTCTAGGTGGCGTGTAGAAATACTCATCGAGTGTGAGATAAACATCTTGAAGACTATGTGAGACTTTGGCACTGGGATGCCAGTTTATGATGTGTAGAATGCCTCCATAAAGTGAAAACTCATCAGGTGGCTCACCGGGAGGGGTATAACAAAATTCATCGCAAATGCGACGAGTACCAACGTAGGTCCCTAAAATATCATGAGCGGACTTAAATGTAAGAAGGTCATCATTAAGTACACAACACTAGATTCGAGAATCTCATAGATGGGGTGACTTGGAGATATGACTAAAAGAGGCGTCAAGAATCTTGTGCTCAGAAATAGATCACTCATCGGAATCTCATCGCCATCAAGAAAAGGTGTAGGTAATAGACACTTCCTCAAGTCTAACTCTAATGTTATACTCGTGCTGCTCTCAGAAACAATCTCAACAGTTGTGGCACTATCTCCCTCGTCATACACTATCGAGTCAGGAGTAGGCCACTGGGTGCTCACCATATAGGAGTGGACTCCTTGTAGGACATTGAGTCGCTACATGTCCTACATCCTGGACGATAACACAATGAACCTCATCAAAATGGGAGAACCCGACAGTCGGGGATTGTGATGTTGTATCAGTGTGCTCACAACTAAGTGCACTTGTGGTCTCTCATGGGGAAAGATCTCTAGTGGTGGACTCTGGTTGGGGAGGGCTCTTTAAAATGGGGCGGTCATAGTGCCTTCCTGAGTAATTCTAGCGGATCTCAAGTACTGTTCATAGTGGAGAGCGAGCTGATCTGCTCGACAGAAACTAACCGATGATGAATCGGTGATATGTAGATAGAGGACCAAAGTCCAGAATCTTGCAGCGGCTGCGGCTGGCCATCATGAATGTCATTCATCACTGCTAACTCATCAAACTAAGCTCTATACTCAGAAACAGACATGGATCCTTAATAGATGACGAATATTTGCTCGAGGAGACTACTCTTATATAACGTTGGTAAATACTTGTGACGCAATCTCCGCTTCATCTTCATCCAATTAGTGATGGGTGAATATGATCTCGCTCAAGGGTCCGCTCATTGCTATCCCAATAATGCCTCGCCTGACCTAACAACCTAAGCTTCGCAAGCATGGCGCAATGCTCACCAAATAACTCAAAGTGATCTAAATAAAATCTCATGTCCACGAGCCAATAGCTAAAGGCTTCATCCCCTTATTTTGGGATAAACTATTCTATCCACTCTCATTTTGAGTTTTAGAACAGTAATCCGTTGGAAGGTTTGATTGAAATTTGATCGGTATTAAGATAATTAATAGGAACATTAAAGTAGAGTTTTTATCCTCGGGCATTATGGATTGGCGGAGAAATTTAATTAGTTGAGCAAATCTTGGTGATGATATCAAGAAGAGAAAGAAGTAGGAGGCAAATAAAATTGTAATAAATTGTTGTTTTCAAGCAAAATTTAATAAAATTGGTAAAAAATGTGAGAAAAAATGCATAAATTTCACTATGATACACCATAGGGTACGCATCAATGTTATGAATAAGAGTAAAATTGGAAATAAATGCAAGAAAATAGATATCAAGTAATGAATCCTCAAGTTATTGATGTCGATCCATCGAAGAAACAAAATTAGAAAGAAGGAAACAAATAAACTTTTAATTATTTTCAAAATATAAAATTAATCCAAAAGGCATATATAAGGTACTATTTATAGAGAAATTAAAGAATAATTACAATAAGCAATCACTATCCTCATTTACATTAAACCTAATTCAAATTTAAAATAAATTCTGTCAAATAGCTAGTCTAATGCATCATGTGTTCTGAGCAAAAGTAGAGTTCGGTTTCAGTGAATAGACATTTCAGGTTATGCATAGGGATTCAGAGTTCTAATGTTAATTGGGTTATTAATCAAAATCATTATCATTGGTCTTATCCCAGCTATTTTGATCATCTTTGAGGGTCTACTAGATAGGGGGAATTCCGGAATAGGAATTGGAATTGGACCCCAATTTCAATTCCTTTGTTCGGCAGCCATAATATTTGGTGGGAATTGGAATTCAACTCAATTCCATAGGAATTCAGTTTAGGCTAAATTCCTTCCCCCACAATTTCTATCTAGCAACCTCTTCCTTCGTAATTCGGCCCGAGCCTCCCGCAATCCCTTCTTCGCTGAGCAGATTACGCTCTCTTGTCGTCGAGCCCCCTTTCCTCCCACGTCCCGTTCAGCGACTGCGGAGGGTGTGCCGTAACACAGATTTTTCTTCCACCCATGACCCCAATCAGGGAATGACTTGTGGAGGGTTTGCCACAAGTGTGAAGCACATCCGGGAAAGTCAAGTAAGAGACGATTCTGCTGTAAATTTTGTTTAGGCATGATATGCTTATTGTGTTAGGGTTTGTGATTGCCGGGGAAATTATTGTAGGATAGCCTGGATTGTGATCTTCCTTCTTACAGACCTAACTTGATTTCCAATTTCTACCGGGATGAAATGTAATTAAAATTCCTATCTATATTGCATTACTTCTGCAAACCATTTACTACTTATGGATTCAAATCCATCTTCCAAGGTAAATTATAGCAGAGATTATCTCCAGTGGTAGTTTAATCTTCTTTCACTTGTTTGAAAAATGGTTATTTTATGTTGGCATGAATGTGTTGACATTATTTTCATCGATATAAACATGAGAATTTCATTATTTTAATCATCAACCTTGTAATAATGGCGGTGCTTACTTAACTAGTGACATAGTCTAGAACACCTGAATTGCGATTGTCTCAATTGCAATTCCTATCTCTCACTTTCTTCCAAACGAACGGAGCCTAAGAATCCTCATTTTCTATCTATTCTTATAGAGTGATGTCTCGGATTTTAAAACTACTCTTCACAAATTATTTTAAACATTTTTTTGCCAATGTGAAGGATATATATACACAATGTAAGTGGTATAATACAAGCTCGGAAAAAAATACATTATCATGCGAATGTTGATATCAACAATGAGGCACGCCGGAAAAGAAAAAAAACAAAGAACCAGTCACTATACCCACCAAAGATGAATTCTCTGGAACCGTCGGACAAGAATTTGGCAATTCAACATATTGAGGAGAACCGACGCTCATGTTCTCCTGCAAAGCTCCGCAAATCTTTTCGATTTCCATCAAGGATATCAACCATCGCTTGAGCAGCTCAACTCTTTCTCTCCCCCTGCAGGAAACCGCGGATTCCTCCAATCGCTTCACCGCATGTTTGAAGCTCTTGTAGTTTCGATCCACCTATAATTAAGCACGCACGGACAATCAACGGATGAGGAATAAATGAGAGACAAAGGATTTGATCAACGCACGATCTGGGTTTGAAGGATGCGGGAACCGCCGGAGACGGCCTGGCCCGCTTGCTGAACGACGGTGTCAGCATAGTGGCGCACGGTGCGGCCGAGGCCCTGCTTGCCGCTGACCTCGACGGCGCGGTTTACGACCGTCTTTAGCCACGACATTGCGTTCTAAGACGGATGGGGGATCGCGAATGGGAGGGGAAAGGATGTTCGTGGGAGATCGGCGACGAGGGCAGCCAGGGATTATGTGGTCTCCGCTCTCTCTCTCTCTCTCTCTCTCCTCTCTCTCTCTCTCTCTCTCTCTCTTGCAGTGAGATTTGCGGGGAAAGAAGTCGGCGAGGCTCCGCATGGTGGTGATAGGGGCGCGAGGATCCCGGCAGCCCCGCTAAAGACCTGCAGCCGTTGCATCGGACAGCCACTGCGGTTCGTTGATTTCGTTGAGCCAAGCTCCACGATCTAATAACAGGAGAGAAAATAGGCTAGGGCACTGAATGCGGGAGAGCCCATGGTCGGTTAATTGCGATCACTCTAAGCGATCGCGCAATCCAATGGAGCTATCGCTCGGAGATAATTTTGGATCACCCTGCAGCAGCTAATCGATCCAACCTAGGGGTGCAAATGGCTCGAGCTCGAGCTCAAGGCCTATTTATCGAGCTCGAGTTTCGAGCTCACGAGCTCGAGTTGAGCTCGGACTTTTTCTGAGTATTTTAGCTCATGGGCCTTATTTTCTTTATATTTTAATTTTTTTTAATGTAGAAATAAAAAACTTGCGAGCTCACGAACAACAATATGTGAGAATTGAGCTCAAGCTCATCAGTCATCGACCTCGAGCTCCACAGGCTCGAGCTCGAGTCAAACTTTTTTCGAGCAGGCTCATTGAGCTTTCGAGTCGAGTCAACTCAATTACTTACACCTCTAATCCAACCCGAGCTATTATATGTTCACATACGATCAATATGACTGTTATTGCTCGACTGAGGGATCATCCGATCAAGATGATGACATAATAAGGGGATAGATGATCATTTGATCAAAATGATTGTGCGGTTTAATATCTTGTATTTAACGAGAACGGTTAGATAGGGGTCGTGACTCGTGAGTGTCTTTCGGGCAATGACGCCCGGACAAAATCAGCTCTTGGTAAGCTTCTAGATGAAAGAAGATGCATGGATATAATAAACTGATTCACACGTCAAAAATGGAGAAAAAGTTGAATATAGCAAGGTGGTCATTTCATAGCAAGTGGTGGAGTTTTATTATGAACTCCACGGAGTTTATTTGGGAGTATTTCTAAATGGCCTCTTGTGAAATGTTCGTAAAGTTGCCAAAAGGGATAAAATCACGCGATTCATCTCAATTATATGGGTTGGGTTGATTCAAAGCAGACAATACCTATGATATTATAAATAAGGTCACTGCAAGCGGATTATTTTACAAGATATTTCTTACTTCGCCCGCAGGGCTGAGAATATTATTCAAACTTGAAAGTCGCTCGGAAATTTACTTGAATCGGAATCGATTACATTTGATTCGACTCAATTTGATTTGATTCAATTTGACTGAGATCATATTTCGAGTCGATTTTGAGCATGCCCTTAATCGCTCGAAATATTATTAAAATATTATGTATTTATTAACGTATTATTATTATAAACTTTAAAATATCAGTTTAAACCTAAATTAATTAATTAATGTCTTAAAGAGCTTGATTTGCTCAACTTCGGGCCGGCGGCTCAATTTAATTTTGAGTCGCCTCGAAATAAAGAATTTTTTTTTCTCAATTTCGAGCCGACTCGGTTCAATTTCGAGACGGCTCGGAATCATACTCATTTCGAGTAAAACCGAGATTGATTTGAAAATTTCGATTTCAAGCTAAACAACCATTTAATGACAGTGTCATTCTATGTCAACACATCAAAGCAAAACATCATGCCCATGTGTGTTTGTGCTTATATTGGGACTTCGACTTCGTTTGGCGCGGATTATTTGTTCCGCTGAGTTTGGTCAAAAAACACTATTATCATAGAATGTATGTTTGGCAAGACAAAGGTTATGGCCGCTATAAAGAAAATAAATTAGTTTTGAGCATAAAATGTATGAATTTTTTTAGGTCAGATCCGACGTTCGCATGACCACGGCGTTCACGACCGCCGTCACCGCAACAAACGAAGTCTTATTCAACATGGCACAATTGTAACAGAATATAGTCCGGGATATGTATAATAGGGGTATAGTTGTTATTAGATGGTAATTGAGTCGTGCACTATGTATGAATGCTATAAATATAGCCTAACGAGTTGTAATGGGAGGATGGAATGATTGCAATAAGATAGTTATTGCTCTTTAGAATAGCTCTGAATTCGTCCGTCTTTTCCGGTCTTTCCTCGTATGACCCTTCTTCTACTTTCTACTTCCTCTTCTAACGCCAGTAATGATCTCTCCGGCGAACCCGTAATAATTTTTGATATTTACAGGATTAGCACTCAGGAAATACACATATCAGCAACAAATCTGATTGGGAGCAAATCTGATTAGTTTTGATCGACGGGATCCTTTAGCAAATCTGAATTTCCCCTTCTTTTTTTTTAAAATTGATTCCGGCGAGATCCTTCAAGAGGCGTTGAATCCTGAATCCTTCAACCAATAGGTGGTTGTCCTGGATCAAAAACTGAGAGAGAAGGAACCTTCTTCTTGAGGATCTTTGATCAAGATGTTGTATTTGGTTCGGATCCGGCCCTTTATTTTTGTAACTGTCATGCGTGGAAATTTCTCTCTGGATAGAGAGAATGGAAGGCCAGCGGCCAGCGGTTTTTCCCGTAATGGCATTTATGGCGCCGGTTTTGATGACCAGCCATTGGAAACGGATATCATTCATTTGGGGAAAAACTGCATGCTGTTATTGGCGGATTGATGACATTAATCTGTGGGCCTCCCGTCAGTTTTTTTGGGCTGCCTAATTGCTAAAACTGTCATTGAGTTTTGTTATTTAAAGGAGGGGGCACCTTGGCAACGTATCACTGTGAGAACCCACCTCAGGTTTGAAAGGAACAGCTCACTTCCCTCACTTTCTCTCTCACGTTCTCTCTCTCTCTCTCTCTTTCTCGAGTAACTTGGAGGCCGCCGCCGGCCTTGGTGTTTCGCTGTCGGAGGAGAGGGTGTGTCGCGGTCTTGGAGGTGAGCCGCCGGCGTTGGAGAGGGAGTCGTCGTCGGGCTTGGCGGAGATCGCCGTTGACGTTGAAGGCGTGCGCGTGTGCAGATTTCCTTGACGGCGTTTGATCTCCGGTGGTGGCGTTGGTCTCCGGTGGTGGTTACGGTTGGACGTCGGACTTGACGTCGAAGGTTCCGACGAACCTTGTGCGTCCGCTAGGCGGATTGCAGTCCAGATTTTCTACTTTTCCTGCGGATCGTGCGCGTCCGGCACCTCCGTGGCATTTTGTATCAGACTTCCTTGTATTTTGATATTCTCGTTATTATTAAAATTGTGCTAATATTTTTCTTTGCAATTTTGTCCGGCGCCGATTTCCCAACAAGTGGTATAAAAGGAGGTTCGGGTAGACGACCGTGATTGGACGTTCTATGAAGGGTTTGACTGCGGTGGTGAACGACTAGGTCCTCTTCCCACTCTTTCAGATCCGACCTTTGAACTAATCAGGTCTTCTAGTTTGCCGGGGACCGTCATGGCAGGGAAGAGCTCAATTTTGGAGAGATATTCAGTGGAGAGGTTCGATGGCAGTGGGAATTTTAGCTTATGGCAGATTCGAGTCAAGGATATGTTGGTTCAACAAGGTTTGATTCAAGTCTTGCGGGGGCGCGACACATTAACCACGGAGGTAAAAGATGAGGAATGGAAAGATCTTGATGAAAAAGCCACGGCACAATCAGGATGTGTGTTGCTGACCAGGTGCTCTTCAACATCGGGACTGAAGAGACGGCAGTCGGGCTTTGGGAGAAGCTGGAGCGACTGTACTTGGCGAAATCAGTGACGACAAGATTGTTGCTGAAGCAGCGCCTCTGCGCGCTAAAGATGCAGGAAGGTGGCAACCTGCAGGAACACTTTAATGTGTTCAACGGTCTTCTGAGTCTATTGCATGTGGTTGGTTCGAAGGTGGAGGAAGAAGACAAGGCCCTCTTGCTTCTTACCTCACTCCCGGCGTCATGCAAGCACATGGTGACTATGCTCCTGTATCGTAAGGATACGGTGGGGCTGGAAGAAGTCACGTCGGCGCTGTTATCCAGTCAGATGCTAAAGGACCCCACTCCTAGGGGTGACCAGATCTTGGTAGCGCATGGACGCGGGAGGAATTTTGACAAAGGATCGAGCAGTGCACGAGCTCGGTCGGCGTCAAAGAAGTCAGTGACGTGTTACCACTGCAGACAGGTTGGTCACATTAGGAGAAATTGTCCGCAGCGTGCAGGAAGTTCTGGAACTTCGAAGGATATCCAAGACGCGGGCTTAGTGACATTGGACCTGGAAGGAGACGTTATCTGAGTCGAATGGAGCAAGTCGGCTGACGCCTCAGTTTTTGGGGTGGTGCTTCGTGCAGGTTATTGCTTCGCGCAGTCGGTGCTTTGTGCAGTATTGCCATGTGCAGTTGGTGTGCTTCGTGCAGGTGTTGACTTCGGATCCCGAACCAAGGTGGTGAATTGTTGTATTTGGTTCGGATCCGACCCTTTATTTTTGTAACTGCCATGCGTGGAAATTTCTCTCTAGATAGAGAGAATGGAAGGCCAGCGGCCAGCGGTTTTTCCCGTAATGGCATTTATGGCGCCGGTTTTGATGACCAGCCATTGGAAACGGATATCATTCATTTGGGGAAAAACTGCATGTTGTTATTGGCGGATTGATGACATTAATCTGTGGGCCTCCCGTCAGTTTTTTTGGGCTGCCTAATTGCTAAAACTGCCATTGAGTTTTGTTATTTAAAGGAGGGGGCACCTTGGCAACGTATCACCGTGAGAACCCGCCTCAGGTTTGAAAGGAACAGCTCACTTCCCTCACTTTCTCTCTCACGTTCTCTCTCTCTCTCTTTCTCGAGTAACTTGGAGGCCGCCGGCGGCCTTGGTGTTTCGCTGTCGGAGGAGAGGGTGTGTCGCGGCCTTGGAGGTGAGCCGCTGGCGTTGGAGAGGGAGTCGTCGTCGGGCTTGGCGGAGATCGCCGTTGACGTTGAAGGCGTGCGCGTGTGCAGATTGCCTTAACGGCGTTTGATCTCTGGTGGTGGCGTTGGTCTCCGGTGGTGGTTACGGTTGGACGCCGGACTTGACGTCGAAGGTTCCGACGAACCTTGTGCGTCCGCTAGGCGGATTGCAGTCCAGATTTTCTACTTTTCCTGCGGATCGTGCGTGTCCGGCGCCTCCATGGCATTTTGTATCAGACTTCCTTGAATTTTGATATTCTCATTATTATTAAAATTGTGCTAATATTTTTATTTGCAATTTTGTCCGGCGCCGATTTCCCAACAAGTGGTATAAAAGGAGGTTCGGGTAGACGACCGTGATTGGACGTTCTATGAAGGGTTTAACTGCGGTGGTGAACGACTAGGTCCTCTTCCCACTCTTTCAGATCCGACCTTTGAACTAATCAGGTCTTCTAGTTTGCCGGGGACAGTCATGGCAGGGAAGAGCGCAATTTTGGAGAGATATTCAGTGGAGAGGTTCGATGGCAGTGGGAATTTTAGCCTATGGCAGATTCGAGTCAAGGATATGTTGGTTCAACAAGGTTTGATTCAAGTCTTGCGGGGGAGCGACACATTAACCACGGAGGTAAAAGATGAGGAATGGAAAGATCTTGATGAAAAAGCCACGAGCACAATCAGGATGTGTGTTGCTGACCAGGTGCTCTTCAACATCGGGACTGAAGAGACGGCAGTCGGGCTTTGGGAGAAGCTGGAGCGACTGTACTTGGCGAAATCAGTGACGACAAGATTGTTGCTGAAGCAGCGCCTCTACGCGCTAAAGATGCAGGAAGGTGGCAACTAGCAGGAACACTTTAATGTGTTCAACGATCTTCTGAGCCAATTGCATGTGGTTGGTTCGAAGGTGGAGGAAGAAGACAAGGCCCTCTTGCTTCTTACCTCGCTCCCGGCATCATACAAGCACATGGTGACTACGCTCTTGTATGGTAAGGATACGGTGGGGCTGGAAGAAGTCACGCCGGCGCTGTTATCCAGTCAGATGCTAAAGGACCCCACTCCTAGGGGTGACCAGATCTTGGTAGCGCATGGACGCGGGAGGAATTTTGACAAAGGATCGAGCAGTGCACGAGCTCGGTCGGCGTCAAAGAAGTCAGTGACGTGTTACCACTGCAGACAGGTTGGTCACATTAGGAGAAATTGTCCGCAGCGTGCAGGAAGTTCTGGAACTTCGAAGGATATCCAAGACGCGGGCTTAGTGACATTGGACCTGGAAGGAGACGTTATCTGAGTCGAATGGAGCAAGTCGGCTGACGCCTCAGTTTTTGGGGTGGTGCTTCGTGCAGGTTATTGCTTCGCGCAGTCGGTGCTTTGTGCAGTATTGCCATGTGCAGTTGGTGTGCTTCGTGCAGGTGTTGACTTCGGATCCCGAACCAAGGTGGTGAATTGTTGTATTTGGTTCGGATCCGACCCTTTATTTTTGTAACTGCCATGCGTGGAAATTTCTCTCTAGATAGAGAGAATGGAAGGCCAGCGGCCAGCGGTTTTTCCCGTAATGGCATTTATGGCGCCGGTTTTGATGACCAGCCATTGGAAACGGATATCATTCATTTGGGGAAAAACTGCATGCTGTTATTGGCGGATTGATGACATTAATCTGTGGGCCTCCCGTCAATTTTTTTGGGCTGCCTAATTGCTAAAACTGCCATTGAGTTTTGTTATTTAAAGGAGGGGGCACCTTGGCAACGTATCACCGTGAGAACCCGCCTCAGGTTTGAAAGGAACAGCTCACTTCCCTCACTTTCTCTCTCACGTTCTCTCTCTCTCTCTCTTTCTCGAGTAACTTGGAGGCCGCCGCCGGCCTTGGTGTTTCGCTGTCGGAGGAGAGGGTGTGTCGCGGTCTTGGAGGTGAGCCGCCTGCGTTGGAGAGGGAGTCGTCGTCGGGCTTGACGGAGATCGTCGTTGACGTTGAAGGCGTGCGCGTGTGCAGATTGCCTTGACGGCGTTTGATCTCCGGTGGTGGCGTTGGTCTCCGGTGGTGGTTACGTTTGGACGTCGGACTTGACGTCGAAGGTTCCGACGAACCTTGTGCGTCTGCTAGGCGGATTGCAGTCCAGATTTTCTACTTTTCCTGCGGATCGTGCGCGTCCGGCGCCTTCGTGGCGTTTTGTATCAGACTTCCTTGTATTTTGATATTCTCATTATTATTAAAATTGTGCTAATATTTTTCTTTGCAATTTTGTCCGGCGCCGATTTCCCAACACAAGATGCATTGAAAACCTTCTTTTTGAACAGGAAAATCTTGAGAATGTTAGAGTTAGAGCGCTCAAGATATTTTGCATAGGTCAATCTAGTTTGAAATGATTTTATATAGTACCTCCAGCGTAGAGTAGAGCCCTAGGTTGACAACAAACTCCGATGCGGGACGCCGGGGCCCCGCCGCACCCCGTGGCATCACACCAGCTAGCGGACCACGACCAAGCACGCCTGCCAGAAGGACTGCAGTCCAGGCACCCCAACCCGTCTCCGCACCTGTTCTCAGCGCGGCGGGTTGTTGAGGCTGGGGCTCGATCCCCAGACCTCCTTGATAAGAACCTCTCCTAACAGGCCTTATCACCAACTGACCTGTTAGGAGAGGTTCTTATCAAGGAGGTCTGGGGATCGAGCCCCAGCCTCAACAACCCGCCGCGCTGAGAACATGTGCGGAGACGGGTTGGGGTGTCTGGACTGCAGTCCTTCTGGCAGGGTGCTTGGTCGTGGTCCGCTAGCTGGTGTGATGCCACGGGGTGCGGCGGGGCCCCGACGTCCTACATCAAACTCATTATGACCTACCGAGTCGATTCGACACGCGCAGACATATAATTAAATACCTTAACGCATTAGTCCCTTCCCTAATTTCTCCAATAATTAAAAAAAAAAGTCATTTTTCCTTTTAATTAAGATACACATTAAACATGAGCTTCTTTTCACCTCCCCCTCCCGCACCACCAACAGCCTTCACCACGGCAAAACCATTAGCACCAGCATACCTTCCACTTCCACCTATAACAGTAACCTGAAACTCAATTAAATCTCTCTGATGAAGAACTCCAAAAAACCTCAAACTATCATTGCCATCACCATCAATTTCAAATCTCGCCTTCATTACCAAAATACAGCCATTGTCAACATCCGAACCTTCAATATACATTCCTCGAACCTTCCCCAAGCTGATCGCAGCATTATGATGAATTCCACGGCCAACATTTCCCATCATATTCTCATCAATCGCAGTCACACGACCAGAATCCCATTGCCTCGCACAAGCCGAGAATTTTGGCCACAAATTTGCTGCAGAAATGCCGCCGTTTTCTGGTAGAATTTCTGGTGATTTCCTGCTGGTTTCGATGCTGTTGATGATGAAGAAGGAGACCATGGGTTGGGCATTAATGGAGTTCACTGGCCGGAGTACTTGTGATGAATGTTTTGTTAAGAGAAAGATGAGGAGGAAAGGGAAATGGTGGGCGGTAGAAGCCTTCTCCATGGTTGGCTTCAGTTTGGCCGCAGAGATTTTGAATTTGTAGCTCTCATATGGTTATAGAGATGGAATGAGTGGAGTTGCTGCTATAACGGCTAGTTTTATTTTCTTCTTAATTAATTTATAATATATTAATATATATATGCAGTCACAAGATATTAACTACTCCATCTCAGCAACCCCATTCCCTAAAGCAAATCTCATCGACTTCTTCACTTACTAGAAGCTTCTAGAATTTCCAAACTGTAATTTATTAATTTTTGCTTAAAAAATCTTCATTATTTATATTTAAACTAGATATATAATAACAAAAAAGCTGAACAAAAAGATGAGCAAAAAAATTACAATATTTTTTGGTCAAATTAAGTAAATTAAAAGAGAGATATGAGCTCTATTTGAGAGGGCGGTGACAATAAGAAACGTGGTGGTGGGAAACTAGTGATCATGAGATTAGAGAATTTTCAGAAAAGTGATGGTAGGAAAAACAATACGAATAGAAAGAAGATGCGAGTCTACGAGAACAGAAGCGTGATTTTGTTTGGGAGGTGGTGGTGGTGGTGGTGGCGGTGGGAAAGGTTCAATTCCCACCGCCACATCTATTTTTTGAGGCGTTTGATTTTTCGGTGATGGGAAAAGTGTTTGTGTCAAAAAAGTGTTTTCAGAACTTTTTTGGAAAACAATGAACTCTCCCACTTTCAAAAAAGTTAAAACGAGTTTCCCGCATGTTCTCATGATTCTCTTCCGGTAGGTCAACATCAATTTCTCCCCATGCTGTTTTTCTAGCCCTGTCGCGGGCGACCACACTGCTAATAAATTGGACCCGTGCATTTTAGATTCATGAAATGAGAATTAAATGTCTAAACCGCACATAACACTTTGCAGAATACTTGAATGCATGAAAGGAGGTGTCAACCTATGAGAATAGAAGCATGAGAGGGAAAAGTTTTTGTGCCAAAAAATTATTTTCAAGACTTTTTAAAAAGCAGTGAACCTCACTTTCAAAAAAATTTAAAAAGAGTTTCTCATGTGTTAGGGCGGCTCAAGCGCTTAAGGTATTCTACGAATACTCTATCAAGTATGGAATAAGTATTTATAGTACCTCCAGCGTAGAGCAGTGTCATAGGACGACACGGAACCCACGAGTCTCTATCGGGTCAGTCTCGACACGTGCGGACATATACTCGAATATTCAACAATCCCCTCCTATATCCGTCGTAGACTAGACTTCGATATAGGTGGTTTGTGCAATATCCAAACACATATGAATCATTCACATTAGTGTCGCAAACATGTTAAAATAATATTAGACTAAATGAAGAAATTGTATGCATGCATAAGAATAAAATAAATTCAAAGCAGCATCACAAAACATAAGGATAAACTGTAGCACAGAGTCCAGCGCATCACAGTATCTACTAGTCACAAAAGCACAATAGTCTAAAAAAATAAAACATGTAAACAAGAAACAACAACTCTAAACAGAGGTACAAAAAACCAAGAACATAAAAGAAATAACACTTCATATTGTCGTCGTTCTCAGATGTACAGTAGGTCGTCCTTATCAGAATTCCAATCAGCAAATGCTCCTCCATCTGCACCATCTCCTGTAAATTTCAAATAAAGAATTTCATGTAAGAATGAATTCAAACATTCAAAAATTACAAGTATATAGTTCTACTGTAAGAACTTAGTACTACATGATTAAGCAAGGAGAACACGTGCACAAAGTATTTTATGTTTCAGGTTCATAATCCATCATCTGTTTCACAAGAGACGATTTTATGGACTTCTAGACAACGCAGCTATATTTGTGTTCCAATTTTGAATGTCACGGTCATTGTTACCCTAAAGCTAAACCAGATATCATCCGAATTTGGAATGATACTATTTAACAAAAGAAGAATCAAACCAAGTTAGATTGTGTTATCAAAATTTGGAATAACACTTTCTTCTCATGTAAGAAAGAGAATCCAGGTTAAGTTATAAGCATAAAAGATTGGAATGAAACAACTCACCAGATTTAAGATCAGCAACCACGAACATCAGCGAGACACAATACGCTTACTAAATGACAAAGGAAAATCTGAAAGCATCAAAACATTAAACTAAGGCTGAACTAAATTGTCTTTAATCTCATTTCCCCCACTGTTTTGATCAATCGATCTTTAGGCATTCCTTTCGTCAATGGATCAGCTAAGTTACCTTTCGATTGCACATCAATCAAAGTGATAACTCTTTTTTCCTTCAAATAATTCAACAGAGCATGTCTCAGTCGTACATGTCTCCTCTTAGTGTTGTAGAGGGCATTTTTAACAACTTGAACTGCTGCTTGATTATCACAATATAAGCTCAAAGAGTTGACTTGTAATATTGGTAAGGGAACATCCAGAATTAAATTTCTGATCCAGTCTGCCTCTTCACCAGCTGAAGCTAAGGCAAATAATTCTGCATCCATTGATGACAAAGCTATGCAAGTCTGTCTCTTAGATTCCAGGTTATAGCAGCTCCACCCAAAGTGAATATATATCCACTTGTGGATTTACTGTTACTAATTTCTGAGCATTATGAGGCATCAAAAAATCTATCCACTGTGGGAGGATGATTAGTATAACACAGAGCATGATCTTTGTTTCTTTTTAGATATTTCATCAGCCTATCTAAGGCATGTCAATGCTTTTTACTTGGATTATAGGTAAAACGACTCAGTCTGCCAACAAAAAAAGTCAATGTCTGGTCTCGTCAAGCTTGTAGCATACATGAGACTACCGATTATTCTAGAATATTATTCTTGATCAACATTGGTCTCGACATTTGGACTCAATTTGACATTATGATAAAAATGTGTCTCTACCGGCCTACAATCTTTATATCCTCAGGTAGAAAGTAATTGCTCAATATAATGATGTTGACTAAGGGTAAAACTATGCTTATCATTACTGACTTTCATACCTAGAAGAGAATCCACAGGACCAAGGTCCTTCATATCAAATTCTTTTGCCAAAGTGGATTTTATATCACTCACTGCAGAAAGATCCGACCCCAGAATCAGCATATCATCCAGATAAAGGCATATGATGACAATTTTATTTGACACAAAACAATGATAAAGGCATTTATCAGAATAACTGGATTGAAATCCATAGCTCTTACCACTTTGTCAAATTTAAGGTGTCACATCTTAGGTGCTTGCTTAAGCCCATAAATTGATTTATTCAGTTTACACACTTTATTCTTTAAATCTTTCTAGACATAACCTTCGGGTTGTGCCATATAGATATCTTCATTTAGCTCTCCATTCAAGAAGACTGTCTTTACATCCATCTGATGGACTATGAAGTTCTCTGTTGAAACCGAGACTTGCGAACAAGACTTAGTCTCAGTGGAGTTCGGGGCCCTCAGCTAGCCGAGCGGCGACCAATCCTTACTCCTCCCAAGGGAGAGCTCTAGGTTGAAGTTGTTGGAACTAGGAACTGGACCAAGGGCTTAGTGGGGAGGTCCCGCCACATACCCAGAAGTTCCCTAGGAACTTCCCCTCCCAAGCCACTACTGAGCTTGGGCACCACTGGAGGCTCTCCTCACCCCCTAGAGAGACTTGGGGAGGGAGAGAGCTAGCCTAGAATGAGATCCCTCCAAATGGTGCCCCCTTGGTCCTATTTATAGGATTTCTGAAGTTGGGCTGCAAATAGCCGAAAACTGGTCTGCCAGATTACCAAAATACCCTTGAACTGGGCTGCAGATAGCCAAATCCCGCTACTCTTGGGCGCTAAATGCAGACCGCCTACCCGCCTTGGAGCTGGGCGAGTCGGAGGCCTCCCGGCCTCCCCGGCTCGCCCCCACAAGGCTCTGGGCCGGAGGCCTCCCGGCCCTCCCGGCTCGCCCCCACAGGGCTCTGGGCGAGCCGGAGGCCTCCCGGCCTTCCCAGCTCACCCCTACAAGGTTCTGGGAGAGTCAGAGGCCTCCCGGCCCTCCCAGCTCACCCCCACAAGGTTCTGGGCGAGCCGGAGGCCTCCCGGCCCTCCCAGCTCACCCCCACAAGGTTCTGGGCGAGCCGGAGGCCTCTTGGCCCTCCCAGCTCGCCCCCACAAGGCTCTGGGTGAGCCGGAGGCCTCCCGGCCCTCCCAGCTCGACCCCACAAGGCTCTGGGCGAGCCGGAGGCCTCCCGGCCCTCCCAGCTCGCCCCCACAAGGCTCTGAGCGAGCCGGAGGCCTCCCGGCCCTCCCAGCTCGCCCCCACAAGGCTCTGGGCGAGCCGGAGGCCTCCCAGCCCTCCCATCTCGCCCCCACAAGGTTCTGGGCAAGCCGGAGGACTCCAAGCCCTCCCAGCTCGCCGCCACAAGGGTCTGGGCGAGCCGGAGGCCTCCCGGCCCTCCCGGCTCGCCCCCACAAGGCTCTGGGTGAGCCGGAGGCCTCCCGGCCCTCCCGGCTCGCCCCCACAAGGCTCTGGGCGAATCGGAGGCGTCCCGGCCCTCCCCGCTCGCCCCCACAAGGTTCTGGGCGAGCCGGAGGCCTCCCGGCCCTCCCAGCTCGCCTCTAGAAGGCTCTAGGAGAGCCGGAGGCCTCCCGGCCCTCCCAGCTCGCCCCCACAAGGCTTTGGGCGAGCCGGAGGCCTCCCAGCTCGCCCCCACAAGGCTCTGGGCGAGCCGGAGGCCTCCCGACCCTCCCGGCTCACCCCCACAAGGCTCTGGGCGAGCCGGAGGCCTCCCGGCCCTCTCGGCTCGCCCTCACAAGGGAACAGTCCTGGGATGCGCCCCTCAGACTCGACTCCCGCCAAATGCTCACCCCTCCTCCTCCCGGGGTCGCGCCCTTTGGAAATATTGGGCCTAAAAATATCTTGGGCCTCGGGGGCCCATTCGGCGAATACAGGGTTGTACACAATCCCCGCTCTTTTCGAGTGTGGCTTACGCTCGGAAAGAAATGTCCAACCCTGCATATTCGACGAGTGTCGCTGGGAATCCGGTTATTGGTGATATCTTGGAAAAGCCACAGCGCCTCCCCGAGAGGTCCCCCAACCTTGCCGGCTAGCGAGAGCCCGACTAGCTGAGCCACCTCGGGGAAAAATACAGCCTCCCTGAGAGGCCTTCCTACCCTGCCGGCTAGTGAGAGCCCGGCTAGTGGAGCCACCTCGGGGGAAAAACACTTAGCCTCCCCGAGAGGCCTTCCTACCCTGCCGGCTAGTGAGAGCCCGGCTAGCGGAGCCACCTCGGGGGGAAAAATACTTAAGAGAATTTTCGGCCACTGAGTGGTTCCTGACCCTGCCAGCTAGGTGGGAGCCCGGTCAGCAGGTCAGCATGAGGACTAAGTACTTGGGACTTTCATGCCACCGAGCGATCCTCGGACCTGCCAGCTTGATGCGAGCCTGGTCAGCGGGCCAACATCGGGACTTTAACCAATATGAATCACCTGCCTCACCGAGTGAATCTCCTGTCCTGGCAGCTAGATGGCAGCCTGGTCAGCGGTCTCTACTCGGGGCCTTAACCAATATGAACCTCCTGCCTCGCCGAGTGAATCTCCTGTCCTGCCAGCTAGATGGGAGCCTGGTCAGCGGTCTCTGCTCGGGGCCTTAACCAATATGAATCACCTGCCTCACCGAGTGAATCTCCTGTCCTGTCAGCTAGATGGGAGCCTGGTCAGCGGTCTCTGCTCGGGGCCTTAACCAATATGAACCTCCTGCCTCGCCGAGTGAATCTCCTGTCCTGCCAGCTAGATAGGAGTCTGGTCAGCGGTCTCTGCTCGGGGCCTTAACCAATATGAACCTCCTGCCTCGCCGAGTGAATCTCCTGTCCTGCCAGCTAGATGGGAGCCTGGTCAGCGGTCTCTGCTCGGGGCCTTAACCAATATGAATCATCTGCCTCCCCGAGTGAATCTCCTGTCCTGCCAGCTAGATGGGAGCCTGGTCAGCGGTCTCTGCTCGGAGCCTTAACCAATATGAACCTCCTACCTCGCCGAGTGAATCTCCTGTCCTGCCAGCTAGATGGGAGCCTGTTCAGCGGTCTCTTCTCAGAGCCTTAACCAATATGAACCTCCTGCCTCACCGAGTGAATCTCCTGTCCTGCCATCTAGATGGGAGCCTGGTCAGTGGTCTCAGCTCGGGGCCTTAACCAATATGAATCACCTGCCTCCCCGAGTGAATCTCCTGTCCTGCCAGCTAGATGGGAGCCTGGTCAGCGGTCTCTGCTCGGGGCCTTAACCAATATGAACCTCCTGCCTCGCCGAGTGAATCTCCTGTCCTGCCAGCTAGATGGGAGCCTGGTCAGCGGTCTCTGCTCGGGGCCTTAACCAATATGAACCTCCTGCCTCGCCGAGTGAATCTCCTGTCTTGCCAGCTAGATGGGAGCCCGGTCAGCGGTCTCTGCTCGGGGCCTTAACCAATATGAATCACCTGCCTCCCCGAGTGAATTTCCTGTCCTGCCAGCTAGATGGGAGCCTGGTCAGCGGTCTCTGCTCGGGGCCTTAACCAATATGAACCTCCTGCCTCGCCGAGTGAATCTCCTGTCCTGCCAGCTAGATGGGAGCCTGGTCAGCGGTCTCTGCTCCGGGCCTTAACCAATATGAACCTCCTGCCTCGCCGAGTGAATCTCCTGTCCTGCCAGCTAGATGGGAGCCTGGTCAGCGGTCTCTGCTCGGGGCCTTAACCAATATGAATCACCTGCCTCACCGAGTGAATCTCCTGTCCTGCCAGCTAGATGGGAGCCTGGTCAGCGGTCTCTGCTCGGGGCCTTAACTAATATGAATTACCTGCCTCACCGAGTGAATCTCCTGTCCTGCCAGCTAGATGGGAGCCTGGTCAGCGGTCTCTGCTCGGGGCCTTAACCAATATGAGTCACCTGCCTCACCGAGTGAATCTCCTGTCCTGCCAGCTTGATGGGAGCCTGGTCAGCGGTCTCTGCTCGGGGACTTAATCGCTTACCCTCCCTGGGAGGTCAACCTGTCCTACCGGCTAGCGAGAGCCCGGCTAGCGGAACCATCCGAGGGGAAAAATATTTACCCTCCCTGGGAGGTCAACCTGCCCTGCCGATTAGTGAGAGCCCGGCTAGCGGAATCATCCGAGGAGAAAAATATTTACCCTCCCTGGGAGGTCAACCTGCCCTGCCGGCTAGTGAGAGCCCGGCTAGCGGAACCATCCGAGGAGAAAAATATTTACCCTCCCTAGGAGGTCAACCTGCCCTGCCGACTAGTGAGAGCCCGGCTAGCGGAACCATCCGAGGGGAAAAATATTTACCCTCCCTGGGAGGTCAACCTGCCCTGCCAGCTAGAGAGAGCCCGACTAGCGGAACCATCCGTGGGGAAAAATATTTACCCTCCCTGGGAGGTCAAGCTGCCCTGCCGGCTAGAGAGAGCCCGGCTAGCGGAACCATCCGAGGGGAAAAATATTTACCCTCCCTGGGAGGTCAACCTGCCCTGCCGGCTAGCGGAACCATCCGAGGGGAAAAATATTTACCCTCCCTGGGAGGTCAACCTGCCCTGCCGGCTAGAGAGAGCCCGGCTAGCTGAACCATCCGAGGGGAAAAATATTTACCCTCCCTGGGAGGTCAACCTGCCCTGCCGGCTAGTGAGAGCCCGGCTAGCGGAACCATCCGAGGAGAAAAACATCTCGAAAAACAAAACTTTTATTACATTAGTCAGCTGGTTACATGCAAGAAAACCAAGTACGGAAACGCTTCATCCTACTACATGGACTCAAAGAAACAAAACTAAGCACGGGGACCGGGACTCGGGCTTCTACTCACAGGCACGTCCTCCTCGACCTCCTCTAGTTGTTGACGCTGCGGCTTCTGGCCCCTTGCCTCCTTCATCTCCAAGAACTCGGGGCAGGTGGATGTCGCGTGACCCTCCTCCTGATGGAAGTCACAGTAAGGCAACTCTGCTCGGATGCCCCTTCCTCCCGAGCGGTTCTTTCTTCTTCCTTGGCCGATCGCCCTAACCTGTCGGGGCGGTGGGGGAGGTGCCCTCTCCCCCTGCATCCACCTCGGGCGGTTGGATGTTTTCCTTTTGAAGCCTCCCCCTCCTTGCTCTCGCGGAGTCGAAATGGTAACCCATGTGCTCGCCGGGTTATTGGGTAGCCTCTCCCCCGGGTGGCCTCGTCCACCAACGTTTTGACTCCTTTTGGGGTGGGGCGAGTGGGGGCCGAATGCCTCCCCGCTCGTCCCCCTTTGGGGCTGGGCTAGAAGAGCCGGGGCGAGCTGGGAGGGAACCCCCCTCCGGAGCTCACCCCCTTGAAGGGGCGGGGCGAGCTGGGAGGGCGCCCCCTCCTGAGTTGGACCCCTTGAAGGGGCGGGGCGAGCTGGGAGGGCGCCCCCCTCCTGAGCTCGCCCCCTTGAAGGGGCGGGGCGAGCTGGGAGGGCGCCCCCCTCCTGAGCTCGCCCCCTTGAAGGGGCGGGGCGAGCTGGGAGGGCGCCCCCCTCCTGAGCTCGCCCCCTTGAAGGGGCGGGGCGAGCTGGGAGGGCGCCCCCCTCCTGAGCTCGCCCCCTTGAAGGGGCGGGGCGAGCTGGGAGGGTGCCCCCTCCTGAGTTCGCCCCCTTGAAGATGGGCGAGTGGGGGTATGGCACCCCCCACTCCCCCCTTACCGGTACTTCCTTCCTGGACTGTTGGCCGAGAGTTCCCTCGTCCACCTGCTCGGGTGGGACCTCCGGACCATCTCTTCTTCTGCCTCCGACTATCATGGCGAAGGCAACCTCAGAGGTCTGCAGGACCTCACGCTTGAAGTTTTCGAACATATCTAACGTCACCCCAGCCACCGGGGGCTGCGAGTGACCCGGGTCAGAGCTTCCTCCACCTCCGTCCATGGAGCTCAGCTCGAGGCTCTCTTGAATTGGTCACACTCCACGCTCACCGCACCATGTGTTGAAACCGAGACTTGCGAACAAGACTTAATCTCAGTGGAGTTCGGGGCCCTCAGCTAGCCGAGGGGCGACCAATCCTTACTCCTCCCAAGGGAGAGCTCTAGGTTGAAGTTGTTGGAACTAGGAACTGGACCGAGGGCTTAGTGGGGAGGTCCCGCTACAAACCCGGAAGTTCCCTAGGAACTTCCCCTCCCAAGCCACTATTGAGCTTGAGCACCACTGGAGGCTCTCCTCACCCCCTAGAGAGACTTTGGGAGGGAGAGAAAGAGGGAGAGAGCTAGCCTAGAATGAGATCCCTCCAAATGGTGCCCCCTTGGTCCTATTTATAGGATTTCTGAAGTTGGGCTGCAAATAGCCGAAAACTGGTCTGCCAGATTACCAAATACCCTTAAACTGGGCTGCAGATAGCCAAATCCCGCTACTCTTGGGCGCTAAACGCAGACCGCCTACCCGGCTTGGAGCTGGGCGAGCCGGAGGCCTCCCGGCCTCCCCGGCTCGCCCCCACAAGGCTCTGGGCGAGCCGGAGGCCTCCCGGCTGGCCCCCACAGGGCTCTGGGCGAGCCGGAGGGCTCCCGGCCTTCCCAGCTCACCCCCACAAGGTTTTGGGCGAGCCGGAGGCCTCCCGGCCCTCCCAGCTGACCCCCACAAGGTTCTGGGCGAGCCGGAGGCCTCCCGGCTCTCCCAGCTCGCCCCCACAAGGCTCTAGGCGAGCCGGAGGCCTCCCGGCCCTCCCAGCTCGCCCCCACAAGGCTCTGGGCGAGACGGAGGCCTCCCGGCCCTCCCAGCTCGCCCCCAAAAGGCTCTGGGCGAGCCGGAGGCCTCCCGGCCCTCCCAGCTCGCCCCCACAAGGCTCTGGGCGAGCCGGAGGCCTCCCGGCCCTCCCAGCTCGCCCCCACAAGGCTCTGGGCGAGCCGGAGGCCTCCCGGCCCTCCCAGCTCGCCCCCACAAGGCTCTGGGCGAGCTGGAGGCCTCCCGACCCTCCTTGCTCGCCCCCACAAGGCTCTGGGCAAGCCGGAGGCCTCCCGACCCTCCCAGCTCGCCCCCACAAGGCTCTGGGCGAGCCGGAGGCCTCCCGGCCCTCCCAGCTCGCCCCCACAAGGTTCTGGGCGAGCCGGAGGCCTCCCGGCCCTCCCATCTCGCCCCCACAAGGTTCTGGGCGAGCCGGAGGCCTCCCGGCCCTCCCGGCTCGCCCCCACGAGGCTCTGGGCGAGCCGGAGGCCTCCCGGCCCTCCCGGCTCGCCCCCACAAGGCTCTGGGCGAACCGGAGGCCTTCCGGCCCTCCCCGCTCGCCCCCACAAGGTTCTGGGCGAGCCGGAGGCCTCCCGTCCCTCCCAGCTCGCCTCCAGAAGGCTCTGGGTGAGCCGGAGGCCTCCCGACCCTCCCAGCTCGCCCCCACAAGGCTCTGGGCGAGCCGGAGGCCTCCTGGCCCTCCCAGCTCGCCCCCACAAGGCTCTGGGCGAGCCGGAGGCCTCCCAGCTCGCCCCCGCAAGGCTCTGCGCGAGCCGGAGGCCTCCCGGCCCTCCCGGCTCGCCCCCACAAGGCTCTGGGCGAGCCGGAGGCCTCCCGGCCCTCTCGGCTCGCCCTCACAAGGGAACAGTCCTGGGATGCGCCCCTCAGACTCGACTCCCTCCAAATGCGCACCCCTCCTCCTCTCGGGGTCGCACCCTTTGAAAATATTGGGCCTAAAAATATCTTGGGCCTCGGGGGCCCACTCGGCGAATACAGGGTTGTACATTCTCGATAGACGCTAACGCTAAAAGAATTCTTATAGTGGACATGTGACATACACGTGAATAAACATCAAATTAATCTATTCCCTCTTGTTGCTTATAGCTCTTAGCTACTAGACATGCTTTGAATCTAGTTATTGACCCGTCACTATTCATTTTCTTCTTCAATACCCGCTTGCACCTAATGACTTTAGCACCTTTAGGTAGGTCAACTAGATGTCAAGTGTTGTTCTATAGTAGCGAGTTTATTTCATCATTTATGGCTTCTGCCCACATCAATGAATCTCTCAATCTCATTGCTTCCTAGTAGAAGAATGAAACATCCTCTAACTGGTAAATAACAAAGTTCTCACAAAGTCCTTAAGGATTCTCTCTTTTGTAGATACTCTAACAGGAAAAGGTTCAACCTCTGAAGGTTGGGAAGCAGTGTCAGAGGGGGTCAGCTTCAGGTTCTACAATAGATCCTGAAATCAAATCAGTAGACCCAGATAAATTAAAGCTCTGGTCTTTGATAAACTTATTTTCAAAGAAAATATCATCTTTAGACTCTATCACTGTGGTAGTGGATATATCCAAAAATCTATCAGCTGCACTGTCCTCTGTACTATATAGATATACACATGTTGTAGTCATAGGTCCCATTTTAGGTCTCTTCAGGTCTTGTATTCTCACATAAGCAATACATCATCAAGTCATAAGAGTATCAAATCTACAAGAGTGACTGTGTCACAGCTCATACGACGTAGATGTGAGCTTAGTGGGGCAGTAGTTTCAAGAATTATGTCCTTGGAGGCACAAAATTCTCTGAACCCAGTTGCAGTGTATTCTCCTCCTATATCACTTATAAATCTCTTAATTTCCAGGTTCAACTAATTTTCTACTCTAGATTTGTATATCTTAAAGGTCTCGAATGCTTCATCTTTCTATTTCAGTAGGTATATATGACAATATCTAGAATAATCGTCTATGAAGATAATTAGATACTTCTTTCCTCCTCTAGTGACATGACTCCTGAAATCACAGAGGTCAGAATGTATCAACTCAAGAAATTGTGAGCTCCTAGAAACTGACATAAAAGGTTTTCTGGTGATCTTGGTTTGCGCACACACCTCACATCTATCAAATCGAATAGACAAATCTAAAGGGATGATATGACTCGTAACTAGATCACGCATTTTCCTATAGTTCATATGTCCAAGCATATTGTGTAATAACTTAGGATCAATTAAATTTGAACTAACTTGGTTAATGTTATCATTGTTTAAGTTAAGTCCATGAATTCCATTTATCACATACACACAATCAAAGTAGTGTGAATTAACAAGTAATATTATTCTACCATTTAGGGTTGTAAAGCATATTCCAGCATTATCTAGCAAACTTATAGAGATTAAATTCTTAGTTAAATAAAAAACTACTCTAACATGCTTTAGAGTGAGAATTTTATTCGAAGAGAGTACCAGATTTGTAGTCCCAACATGAGACACTTTCGTCTCTCCTCCATTGCAGTTCTGCGCAGTGTCCTTGACCACGACCACCTCAATAAGAAGACCTTTATCATTTGTCGCATGACAAGTAGCACCAGAGTTCAGCCACCACTCAGACGAGTCACTGCCACTGCGTTCTCTCCCCATCATAGCTATGAATGATTTGGGACCAGAAGTGTCCACAAGCATGTTCGTCTTATTCTGAGGCACATCCTCCTTGATCTTCTTAGGAGTCTTGCAGTCTGCGGCCCAATGACCCCACTTTCCACAATTGTGGCACTTGTCATTCTTCTTTTTGAGAGAAGGCTTTTTGGCCTAGAGTTGTGAAGAGAACTCACCTTTAGGTGCAGACGGCTTCCTGTGAGGTTTGTCGGGATGTGAAACTAAGCTGGCAATTTGAATAGATTGACTAACTTATTCCACGCTTTTCCTGATAACATTCTGATCTTCAATGTGGATGAACCTCATGAGTTCATCAAGACCAATATGCTCCTTCAGTCTGTGCATCTCAGTCTTGAAGGCAACCCACTGTGGAGACAGTTTGCGGATGATCAGACCAACAAAGAGATTATCAGAGATTTCAGACTTTTCGTCATACAACTTGCTTCTGGAAATGCGCGTCCAAGCGGTCCCAGATCTCCTTTGCAGTTTTGATTATATTGTATGTCATTGCAAGGCAGGGATTCAGGGAATTCATAAGGTAATCTCTGCTAAAATCCTCGTCCTTCTTCCACTACAGTTCGTCTACATCTTCAGTGGTCGTAGCGAAGTCACTGAGCACCGTATAGAAAATCTCATGTTCTTTCATACCAAGTTGAACGTGGAGTTTCCAACCATGAAACTCAGTGGGATCGAACGACTGTAGTTTCACTATGTCGTACAAGCTGCGTTTCGACATTTTAAACAGAAAACGTAAACAAAAAAAATATCACCTGACCCAGACGATGTCGATCCAATCACTTCAGACCCAATCAAGTGATTATTTGATGCTCCTCTCTGGCTGAAGAAACAATCGCCGAAGACTAGATCTGAACAAAAGACTCCTCCAAACCACTGAAAAGTAATGCACACCAAGAGACTCCCTTGAACTGCCTCTCAATCCTACACCTTGTGGCTCTCGATCAAAGAAAATAAGAAACCAGAAGAAGTGTTCGGCAAGGCCTCTTGGTCAAAGAAACCTTCTAACTTAGAAGAAAAGAATTGCAGAAAAACCGGCGATGATCTGGATGCAAAATAGCGGCGAGAACTCCACTCCCGATCCTATCAGAGAACAATAAGCAACAGTCCTTCTCCTTCGAATGACAACAACTAGCGATCACTGAGCGATGGAAATCTTTAGATAGGTGGCGAATCTGGAGAGTGACATGAGCGACGACCTTTCTTGATCTACGAAGAGCCGCAAGGAGCGACGCAGATCCACGGTCTGCGGAAAGACCTCGATCGACAGAGCTACCGACAGCAAAACCTCCAGATTTCTCCCAGAAACCAAGATCTGCTTGCAGCGGCGGGATCAAGATTCAGAGACAACACACAGTTCGGCGACGCAAGGACTCCTCTTCCTTTTCCGAACTTGCAAGGAGCAACGAGTTTGATCGAGCGGGCTTCCTCCTTCGATTGACGGCGACAAACGTCGCAGGGAACGAAAGCCTTAACCAGCGAAATCCTCGATCGTCTCTACTCCCAGCGGCAGGAGCGACATGCGGCCCTCAACCTAGGATTACCAGGGATCGGTGCCTCTGCACGATCGACGGGAGGCGCTCAAAAATGAGAACAGGGAAAGGACGACAGGCTTCCTTTTCATACGAGCGGCTGCATTATATTGAAACGTGAACGACGAGCAAATCTCCCTTCGATCGACGTGAGAAAAAAAAGAGAACGGGAGATCTTTGCGGCGGCTTTAGAAGCGCAAAAAATGAAGCACGAAAAGAAAACCTAACTGGCTACCTTGAGAATGTTAGGGCGGCTCAAGCGGTCAAGGTATTCTACGAATACTCTATCAAGTATGGAATATGTATTTATAGTACCTCCAGCGTAGAGCGGTGCCCTAGGACGGCACGGAACCTACGAGTCCCTATCGGGCCAGTCTCGACATGTGCGGACATATACGCGAATATTCAACAATATGTTCTCATTCTTCTCTTCCAATAGGCCAAAATTCTGTTACAGGCCTATTCAGAGCGATGGCCGCAGGGGAGATGATGGTGGTGGAGGATACAACAGAGCCTTATCCATGACTGTCTAAGAGGAGCTTGCTCGTTAGAGCAGAGAGCTACCAAGATCTCACATTCAAAGACAGGGAATTAGAGCTCTTTCATTGCATACCATATGAGATCCTTAAGGTCCTATAAATAGAAATACAAAGGGGAAAACATGTAACTTCCCCCGACACAATAATATAATAAAATTACTAAAAGAACGCATAACATAAAAAGTGGACCCGAAGCCCATAACATCATCATTGGGCACCCAACCCATAACACATTCACTTCTCCCCATACTACTTTTCCTGGCGACCGCTCTACAATACCCATGCAATTTAGATTCATGAAATGAAAATTAAATGTCTCAATCGCGCATAAGACTTTGCAGAATACTTGAATGCATGTTTATAAGCTCTTCATCGTCGTTGACAATGTCTGGTGTGTGGTCGTGATCTACTTCAATGTGATGTATGCATCACAAAATTCTTCTTCTTTACAGTTTCTGTTAATTCCACCTAAATTCTCTTCTTCAAACAAAATTTAATTAGCATATTTATTAATTGAACTATTAGTAGTTGAATTAAGTCCTCACCTGCTTTGAGAACCATGATTTTTAGGATTGAATGCTAAAATTAAACTTTATGAGATAAAGAATATATGTAACAGATATAAGAGAGGGCAACTCAAATATGGCTTCACATTGTTCTGAAATATTAAAAAGCTTCCATTTGAGAGAGAGAGAGAGCCTTTGACAATGTGGAGTGCTCTGACACGAAGGCGAGATTGTTAAAACACGTGAGAGTAAGGATTTAACCTACATTGGTGATATGCGAAAAAAAATGTTAGCTTAGAAAGATAATGTGATTGAGCCTCACCTATGTGCATACAATTTTCAGCTCAATATGAGTTTAATCGAAGTGTATTTCATTTCAAATCCGCTAATATCCCTTAGGGTCCGTTCGTTTGGACGGAATTGACTTTCTGGAATTAGCATTGGAGATTAGAAATCCAATTCTAGAGTTCGGCGCTACGAAATTTAAGCGGATATTGGCTTTCATGTGAAAACCCATGTTTTTACTATGAACTAAAAAATCAAATAGCAATTCTTACCTCCGCCCATAAGTTTTTCCGCATAATCAAATGTTTACACTAGAGTTTTTCAACCTACGCGCGAGTTTTTCGCCCGAGCGTGCGTTTTCCTGCAGGGTGTTTTTCGTCCGGGCGCGTTTATTTCACCTGGGCGCATATTTTCGCCCGGGCGCGATTTTTTTCGCACGGACGCGTTTATTTCGCCCGGGCGCATTTTATTTCTCTCGGGCACGTTTATTTCGGCCCGACGCGATTTTTTTCTCCCGGGAGTGATTTTTTCGCCTAAGGCGCGATTTTTTTCGCCCGGGCGCGAAATTTTTTTCCCCCGGGCGCGATTTTTTTTTCGCCCAGGCGCGATTTTTTCGCTCGTGGGCGATTTTTTTCGCCCGGTCGTGATTTTTTCGCCCAGGCGCGATTTTTTCGTCCGGGGCGTGATTTTTTCGCCCGGACGCGATTTTTTCGTCCGGTCACGCCCGGGCGCGATTTTTTGGCCCGGGCGCGATTTTTTGGCCCGGGCGCGATTTTTTGGCCCGGGCGCGATTTTTTCGCCCGGACGCGTTTATTTCCCCCGAGCGCGTTTTCTTTCTCCCGGGCGCGATTTTTTCGACCGGGCGAGATTTTTTCGCCCGGGCGCGATTTTTTCGCCCGGGCGCGCTTTTTTCCACCGGGCGCGATTTTTTCGCCCGGGCGCGATTTTTTCGCCCGTGCGCAATTTTTTCACCCGGGCGCGATTTTTTCGTCCGGGGCGTGATTTTTTCGTCTGGGCACGTTTATTTCGCCCGGGCGCGATTTTTTCGCCCGGACGCGTTTATTTCGCCCGGTCGCGTTTTATTTCTCCTGGGCGGGATTTTTTCGCCCGGGCACAATTTTTCGCCCGTGCGCGATTTTTTCGCCAAGGGCCCGATTTTTTCCCCCGGGCGCGATTTTTTCGCCCGGCCGCGGTTTTTTTCGTCGGTCGCGATTTTTTCGCCGGCCGCGATTTTTTCGCCCTGGCGCGATATTTTAGCCCGGGGGCGCATTTTTTGCCCGGGCGCGCGCTTTTCGCCCGGGCGCGCACTTTTCGCCCGGGCGCGCGCTTTTCGCTCAGGCACGCGCTTTTAAAATTTTGAATTTTAAAAATTTAAATTCTAGAAAGCCAATTCCATCGTGCAGCCGAACAACTTACAGATATCAATTCCAATTCTGTTCACTGAATTCCATCATGCACCCGAACAACGGAATTGATTTTATGCATAAAATCAATTTCTGCAGATATTGGTTTTCTGGCCAAAGCCAATTCCAGAAAGTCATTACCTGCACGCCGAACGGACCCTTATTGGTTTTTCCCCTCAATAATTTACTCAAATTAACCAGAGCAAAACAAAAGTAGATTTATCAAAGAAACTTATACATAAAATTAATTATTATTTTTATTTGCCCAACCAAATTACTCTGTTTAATTAAAGAGAATTACCTTCATTCATTAGCTTTCAGCACACAAAAAAATATGATCCCATTAAAACACCATTGAAAGAGAATTATCATCCCTATCCATCTTAAGAAACAATCTGCAATCTAAAAAATAAAAATGACATTTTTTTTCCTGAAATCAACACCATTGCACTGACTCCTATAAAAATTCAAATACCTACCCCCATAAGCATGGATTTCAGATAAATATAAAAAAAAAAACATATTCAGAAAATGAAAAAGAAATAATATTAAATAGGAGAAAGTTGTTCTGTTATCAAGACAAGCAGCATTTATTCGCTCTGGTAGCGCCATTAACGGCCCCTGCACCACAATAATTTACATCACAAAGCAGAATTTTGTCCCTGCGCCATTAAAATACATTAAAACCTGCATTTACTTCTTAAAATGATGCGGAGGCCCGCGGCGGCCACGGCCAGAACTGCGCGTTCTTCACCTTCGAAACGCTGTTAAGAACTCCCAGCGGCGTCACGTTCCCAACAATGGTCACCTTCTTCGTTGTCAGATCTATCTCAAAGGATGTCACACCTGCCCAAGAGAGTAAAAACAGATGCAAAAAACCATCTTTTGAAGTTTAAACCAGAAAACTGCTCATATGCTCCATGAAAAATCCCTAAAAATCATATTTTTGTATGCTTCTTTTCTGAATCTGAAGCTTTACACGTTATGTTAGCTGCTTATGTTTAAAAAAAATACAAAAAAGAAGAAGAAAAAAATTGGCTTTTGAAATATGTCAGCTGTTTCAGCTTGTAGCAGAGAACTTATATCTTAGAAGGAGTTTTCATTACTGAGATAGTGAGATGCCTTAAATTCTAATATATTTGGAGCATATCCATTTGATTTCCTTTCAGTTTACGTCTCTTTCACAGTTTTTTTTGGGGTCTCTCTTCTGGGCAGTGAAGATCTGGTGTTGCCCGTACCAATATCTATGTTATGTGTTGTGGTGTGATTATATCTTAATATTCCTCTCTCTTTATTCGATTATCAATTTATCATTACCGTTTAACATCTAGGGGTGTGTTTGGGTGGGTGTTCACTGTTAAAAATGGAGATAAAACAGCGTTTTTGAACACAGCGATAGCCGTTGTGAGCGTGGTGGTGACCTCACCTATTGAACTTGATTTACTTTTATGTTCAAAGCTAAAAAAAATTCTTGATTTACTTGTTTTTTCACGGGAGCAAAAACACTAAGCCAAACAGAGCCCTAATTTTTCTGCAAAAACTGAAAAAGGGACGAAATTTATTAATATGGATGATCCGCAATCAAATTTCTGAGAGAAGAGCAATAAATTTGATCTGATTTCGCTTCATTTAATAATCAATATATTTGTTTAAACCCAGATACTGTAGAAAATGATAAATTCAGAGTACGCTTAAAAAGTCAAACCTTCCATCTTTGAGATGTGCTTCCTGACCTTCCCTGCACATCCCTTGCAATGAAGAGAAACCCTCAACACCACCACCTGTAAACAAAATCAAACATAACCAACAAAATCGAAACTTTTTACAAAAAAAAAAACTTAAGTAAAACACAAATTAACTTGATCTTGTCTTGCAGAAGAACAAGTCCTGAGAACTTCAATTTCCTCCTGCATATAACTCGTCGACTCGTGATCTTTCTTCCCGGCGGGGACTATGGCGTTGAGGTTATCGAGCTCTGGAATCATAAGAACGGCAGAGTTTTCATTTAGAAGGTAGCGAGAAGAGCCGGCGGGGCTGGGTAAGTCGGCGTTTTGGGTTTCAGCGATGCTGCTGGTGTTGTTTTTTTGGGTTTGGGATTTGTATTTTGAGGAGGAATGATGCTTTGGGTTGGATGCTCTTGGTCTCCTCGCGGGGTTTCGGCTGTAGATGTCGACGGCTCGGGCGATGCTGGGCCGGACCATTGACCGGCGCTCGAGGCTTGTGCATACTGCGGCGGATGCCGGCGATACGCAGGAGAAGTTTACTCCTTTTTTGTCTTTGAAGAGCAGGGAAGCCATGGCTGGGTGAATGATAGCATCAAAGAGAGGGAGGCGGGGAGAGAGAGGGAGAAAGAGAGAGAGAGAGAGAGAGAGAGAGAGAGAGAGAGAGAGAGAGAGAGAGAGAGAGAGAGAGAGAGAGAAAGAGAGAGAGAGAGAGAGAGAGAGAGAGGGAGATTCTAATGGTGGTAGCTCTGCTAGGCTTTTATGCTTGAAGAGTGAAGAGTACAGAGGAGGAACGGGGATTGGGGGACCAACATCTTCTCCATTTGGGATGAGAGTTCATTTCAGAGTGCATTTTATTTTGGGCAAAAATCATATAGCTTTGTGAGGTTTCTAACTAAATATTAAATTCGCGCTCGGTACAGCGAGGGTTTTTTGTTGTGCGGTGTACCAGGCCTGACGTGACCGCAACGCCAAGGTCCACAGTGGTGAGGTGGCGTTCTTTACTGTCATGGCGGCGACCATTGTTGAGAACCTCTCCATTATGGGAGCTCTACCACTCCAGGGGCACTGGGGTACCACCCAGCCTCACCGGCTGTCGACACCACGCTTTTGGTGCCCCCCCGCCCCCTGGATGGATAAAGTTCAATGTGGATGCTTCTCTCTCCTCGTCCGGGCTTGCTGGGCTTGGGATGGTGGCCCGCGATGACCAGGGTGCTCTCATCTTTGCTGCTGGGTCCTCGCTTTTGCACTGAGATCCTGGGGGAGTGGAGCTGGCGGCGGTATTGGCTCTCAAGGATCTTATCCCGCCATCTTTATATGGGGTGCACGGGGCTATTGTAGAGGGCGACTGTTTGACCCTCATGGACAGCTGTGCTGCTGGTTTGCGACGCGGCGACTGGTGCGTGACGGTGGACGGCGAGGAGGACTTCTCTTTTTTGAGCGGCTTCCCGCAGCTTCGTTTCCAGCATATTGGTCGTGAGGGCAACAAAGTTGCTGATTTCTGTGCTCGTTTTGCCCTACCGGGAAACTTTGTATGGCTTGTTGTTGATAGCACTCAGACCGAGTTTGCCGAGCTTGTTCATGCAGACTTGGATGACATGCTGTAGCATTGTTTTTCTTTTTGGTTTTTAATTTCATGCTACATGCACTTTTCAAAAAAAACAACTAAATATCAAATTAGTCTTTAAAATTTTAGTTGCGTCGAAATATAATTCTTCAACTTGTCATTTAGAGAATGTTTTAGCCTTTGAATTGCACTCAAAATGAAGTCGAATTTTGGCCAAAAGAATGAAAATGACACAACTTAAAAATTTATGGACCAAATTGATATGACTTTGTAACCTCACGGACTAAAATGATTTTTGTCCATTTTTCGGTATATATATACTATTCTAAAAAGAAGTATTGATGATTTTAAAATTGATGGAATTAAAAAGTCATTGAGAAAATCATATCTGTTCGTGATGACATCAAAAATACGGACCGTCCATGATGGTCTGCGAATAGCAAAACAGTTTTGCGCTACCCGCTATTTGCAAACCACTTTGGTCTGCGAATAGCCAATTAGTTTTGCGCTGACCGCGTTGGCATGCGAATAGCGGAACAGTTTTACGCTGGCCGCTATTCGCAGACCACGTTGATCTGCAAATAACCAATCAGTTTTGTGTTGGCAGCTATTCACAGACCACGTTCTGGCTGCTATTTGCAGATCTTCTGATTTTATAAGGATCTTTGAAAACCGACCGCGAGCACAGTCTGCGACGACGGGCTATTAGTTGGGAGCGCGCGTAACCCGCAGCCAATGAGAGGCCTGTGCCGTTCGACTCGTATATATGCATATAACATCAATTGGGCACGGGATTTCCTGGCTTCGTGCCCCGAACGTACATTCTCACATCGTCATTCCTATAGAAAAAATTTACCTCAAAACTGAACAAAATTTGAGGGAATGTTGACGTACTTTTTAAATTAAATAAAAAATATACAAATTGAATTTACTTAGGGTCCGTTCGTTTCACAGATATTGATATTGAAGTATTGGCTTTCAATCCAATATCAATACATACGGGAAATGACATTAAGTTTAAATTTAATTCTTTTGTTCGTCTGTATCATGATTTTCTGCATAGAAATTAATATTCATTACTTTTTACTGTTCGTTTGCAGAAAGACTTTCTATCATAGGAATTGACATTGATCAATGTTGAGCTTCTAAGCTTCTTCCTGTAAATTATCATAAGCAATAGTATGTTTTTTAGCCCGACACACATTTTTTTAGTCCGACGTGCGACTTTTTCGCCCGGGCGCGTTTTTTCGCCCGGGCGAGTTTTTTTCGCCAGGGCGCGATTTTTTCGCACGGCCGCGTATTTTTCGTCCGAGCGCGTTTTTGTTGCCTGGATGCGTTTTTTTCGCCCGGGCGCGAAAAAAACACGCCCAGGCGAAAAAGGCGCGATTTTTTCACGTAAAATCGCGTCCGGGAGGAAAAAACACGCCCAGGCAAAAAAAGCGCGATTTTTTCGCAAAAAAATGCGCCCAGGCGAAAAAATCGTGTCCGGGCGAAAAAAATGCGACCGGGGAAAAAAACCCGCCTGGGCAAAAAAAATTGCGCCCGGGCAAAAAAAATGCGCCCAGGCGAAAAAAACGCGCCCGGGCGAAAAAATGTGCCCGACGAAAAAATTTGCGCCAGGAGAAATAAATCTCGCCCGGGCGAAAAAACACGACCGGGCGAAAAAACGCGACCATGCGACAATTGCGCCCGAGCGAAAAAAATGTGCCCGGGCGAAAATATCACGCTCGGGCGAAAAAAACGCGCCCGGGCGAAAAAATCGCTTCCAGGCAAAAAAACACGCCCGGGCGAAAAAATGCGCCCGGGCGAAAAAACGCGCCCGGGCAAAAAATTGCTCCCGGGCGAAAAATACGCGCGGGGGCGAAAAAAATTGCGTCCGGGAGAAAAAAATGCGCCCGGGCAAAAAAAAATTCCGCCCGGGCGAAAAAATCGCGTCTGGGCGAAAAAAATGTGCCCGGGCGAAAATTTCGCCCGGGGCAAAAATATCGTGCCTGGGTAATAAAATCGCGTAAGGGGTGAAAAATCGTGTTCGGTCGGAAAAATTGCATCCAGACGGAAAAATTGTGTCCGGGGCGAAAAAAACTCCGTTCGGGCGAATTTTCTGCGTCCTCGCAAAAAAATCACGTATGGAGCTAAAAAATAGCGGACCGGCGAAAAAATCACGTACGGGCAAAAAATGCGCATTCGGGCTAAAAAATTTTTGATATCCTTTTGGAAAATCGGAGTTGGCGATCTCAATATCCGCCCCTGCAGATAAACATTGGATCGATAGGTTTTCAGGTTAGGATGAATATCGATGACTTTCCACTAGAAAGCCAATTCCACTTTATAATTGTTGGTACGAACAACAGAAATAACTTTCATATTCTTAAAGTCAATACTTTAATATCAATATCTGTGAAACGAACGAACCCTTATGAAATGTCGAAAAATTGTAATAAAGATTGATAAAATTAGAAAAACAAATATTTGTCCAAAATTGTTTTTCACTATATATGCCGTATAAATAAAAATGATGAGATTAGTTAACTCGTAGGATGAAAAACGACTGCATCTTAACTATGAAATAGATCATCTCCATTTTTGGAGAGGATCCTCGTTCAGAATTTGGGAGAATATGATTATTCAATACTGTTAGCATTTGAACGAGTTCTCTCGCGCATACAAATTTGCTATCAACTTTTTTTCGTCTCATTATTCTGAACTAGCGCATAAAAATTTGCTATCAACTTTTTTCGTCTCATTATTCCGATTCGAAGTTTTTTTTCGCGATTCTTCATTTTATCATGAGAATGATGAGAACTTGTGCAGAGGGTTAAACAATCTTTATTTCTAGGTCGTGTTAAAGAAATTAAGATTTTCAAGGTACGAGGGTTTGAGCATCAGCAAAATTAAAATGTAGCATTTTGATAAGTTTGTCGTGCTTCTGTCTAAGATCTAAGATGTGGTCACTAAAGCGCACTAGAAGAATAAATTGATACATATTAATGAACATTATAGTACTTAAGTGTGTCAAACATATATCTCCTCTTATTCTATTAGATATATCAATAGTGACCAAATATTTTTATCATATTGGGTATATCATTAGCGATGATACATTTGCAATCCCGTAGTTGTGAGATCGATGCTTGAGAGGTACTATGGACGACATGGGCGGATCTAGGGGGATGGGGGCCCGGGCCCTCAAGAATTTTGCAAAATGAATGGTGGATTTGGATTTCTCTCGTCGAGACAATGATTTTTGATTACTTGCACGTCAAAAACGGTGTTCGGATGAAGGTGAAACGATTCTGTTGAGATGAAATCGTTCATTTTTTTCCTGGAGGAAGACGCTGTGTGACACCCTTGTTGAAATTCTTGAATCCACACCTGATTGGATACAAGATTTGTCTGTGGCTGGCGCTTCCGCTTACTTAGTTACATATTCCAATTCGGGGCACATTCTACTATCGCACTTTAAGCGGGGAATTGTTATCCGCACTATAGTTTTGGCTATCCACACTCTTTTTGTATGAGCTATTACGCGTCTTTTGGAAATACGTCTTGTGCGTGCATTTTTAGGAAAATGTGATCCACACGAAAGTTGTAGATCTCATCGAGATCTACAACTTTTATGTGGAACACTTTTCTTAAAAATGCACACACAAGACGTATTGCCGCTCTGATTGAAACATATACAAGACGTATTTCCAAAAGGCGCGTATAACTCATACAAAAAGAATGTGCATAGTCAAAACTGTAGTGCGGATAACAATAGCCAAATAAAATGACTATGAATGATATATGAATTATATATGATCAAATATGGATCTATATCATCGGAATGCATTGACTCAACGACATCCCTATTGTTGAGCATTGATTGGTGCAATCATTGCACGTGGCAGCCAATGAGCCCATCACGTGCATGATTGGTCTTCAGGCTTCAGCTCTCAGGCAGTGTTGAAAATTTTGATCGCGTGCGATGTTCGGTGGCCTGGTTGGTGGATACTTCCAGCGGGCGGATCGGGTGAGCAAGTCAATCATTTTCCTGCTTATATACTTGACCCGAATCTTAATTATTTCGCAAACTAATTAATAGAATAAAATATTAAAATATATAATTAATATAATAATACTTAATGATTATTATTGTCAGAAGAAGTAATAATTGAGACATATTTGTCACAATAAGTAGAGCTAAATTTGACTGCAAAAGTATTTTCCAATTTTAGTGGGGCGTGAATAGATTTTATCTTTTTTAGGTGATTGTTATGGGCAAGCCTATTTTAGATAGGGGCAAATCAAATTTTAAAATTAAAAATATTAAATAAGTAATCATTTTTACGTCGAGAAATAGATATGGGCAAACCACGATCGTTTCGCCCGCAGTAAACTCTATCCCTCGCCTCCTGGTTATTGCGCCGTAGCAGAGCTGTTAAGGTATATTGTGCATTAATGTCGGGTCTTTACCGGAACTCTAACGGGTCCGTTTAAGCACCCATAATGCGTCGTCGGGGATTTAGGGTTCCGCCTATAAATACCCGTTGTTGGGGGCAACGGGTAGAGTCGTTCCAAACTTGACGCTCTCTTGGATGCTTTGAGCGTTTTCATTCTCGAAGTTGTAACTCCCCGAGCGCCGCCCTAGCCCCCTTTCCCCCGTCTCCCGTGCACTGAGAAGAGGCGAGCCGCCGCTCTCCCGTCCGTCTCCCGTGCGTGGTTGCCTCCCCCTCCCGCTCTCGCCCGTGAGCAGCCGCTCTCGCCTGTGAAGGCCGCCTCCCCTCTATCGCTCGCTCGACCGAAGGAGCCGCCCGCCTCCTCTCTCGCACGGAGCAGTCCGTCGCCATCGAACGAAGGAGGAGATCGCGCCATCCCCTCTTGCAGATCCGGCGCCGCCGTTCGCTCCTCGCCCGGGACGCCTCCTCCAGCGCCGCCGTTCTCCCTCCCGGATCTGCCGCCGTCGGAGATCGCCCGCAAAGAGGAGTGCTGTTCTGCCGCCGTCGCTGAAGGAGGAGTGCAGCGTCGCCGTCGCCGTGTTCGTCGCATAGTCACGATCCCGCCGCCTCTGTCGTCGCCGGCGGGGTTCTCGGCCCACGGTGCCTCTGCAGAAGAGATCGAAGCCCGCAGTCCTCGCCGGATTCCCATTCCCCAGATCGCACCGCCATTGGAGGAGACGATCGCGCAGATCGTGCCGCGTGATTGTCGCCGAATCGGGTAACCGCCGGCTAACGCTCGCGTTAGCGGTATCGCTTGGCGATAGCCATCCCCGTCGCTATCGCCAGAGCTATCACCATCACTATCGTCAGGCGATAGTCCCCTTTTGCTGGTGGAGGTCCCCTCTTCCGTGTTTCCGCCGCCACCTTCAGATGGTCTCGGTTTCGAAGAACAACAGTCTCTCCTCTCCTGTGCCGATGATCAAACTGGAGAAGTTCTCACATTATGAATTCAGTGCCTGGAAGCGGAGCACGCAGTTTGGTATGAAGTATCTGAATGTCTTCTATACACTGTAGACTGATTTCACAGATTTCAAAGGAGGAGACGAAGAGGCTCAGGGGACCAGCGATGAAGATTTCTGTCGTGATTATCTCCTCAACTGTCTCTCAAATTCGCTAGCAGAGACTTTTGGGAAACTGAAGACAGCAAAGGAAATCTGGAATGCGCTGGAAGATCAGTTCAAGGAGGAGGAGAATATGTCCAAGACGCATCTGGTGGACAAGTTCATGAGATTCACTTTCTCGGAGGACAGGGACATCCTACCCCATATTGCAGACCTGGAGAATCTGGTGGCCAAGCTCAACAATGAGAACGTCCCTCTGCCAGATGGGTTCGTTGCTGGTGCCATCATTTTCAAGCTCCCCTCGGCGTGGTACTCTTTTAAGATAGAGATGTACCGAAAGAAGACTCAGGTCAGTCTGAAAGACCTCAAGCGGTTTATCTGCATTGAGGACGAGAATCGGACTAGGCATGCAATGGAGGTGGTGAGCAAGCAGCAATCTGCTGCTAATATGACCACACACCCAAAACGGAAGCCTAAATCTGATCGGACTCGACCTCCCTCCAGTGCACCCGCAGTAGTAGACACCAGCAAGAAGATAAAGAAGTTCAAGGGCAAGTGCTATAACTGCAACAAGTAGGGTCACTGCGCTTCTGACTACAGACAACCCAAGAAGCCCGATGTTAACCCACCAAAGCCTGAAAATATAGCTCATATGCTCCATCAGACTGCGCCCTCCCACTTTGTTGCCATGGTTGGGAAAAGTCAGGCCAGTACTGATTGGTGGTTGGACTCGGGGGCGACTGCCACGTCTGCAATAATCCCGCTCTGCTGAAGGATGCCACTCCAGTCTCTGAGTCAGTTACAGTTGCAAATGGATCCACTGTTGAGGTGCTCCAAACAGGGACTGTGGATCTGCTACTCTCGTCAGGTACGTATTTAATTTTGAAAGATGTTAAATTCATTCCTACATTAGCTGCTAATTTAATTCGATTAGTCTGTTAAGCGATGCGGGTATGTCTTTTAACATTAGTGGTGGTATAGTGACCCTAATGGTTAACTCTCATTATTTTGGTTGCGCATACGTTCTAAATAGGATGTATAGGCCGCGTCTAGCAAACGAAGTAGTCAATCAGGTTAGTTCAAATCTCATAGATCCTAAGACTTTACATGCCAGACTAGGACACGTGAACTATAGAAAACTACTTCTGGTAGCTAAAACTCACAACATACCTTTAGACACTAAAACCAAATTTGACAAATGTGAGATATGTGCTCAAACTAAGATTACTAGAACACCATTCAGTCAGGTGTCTAGGAGTACACGTTTACTAGAGTTGATACACTCCGACATTTGTGACTATAAAAGTTTTGTCACACGTGGTGGTCGGAAGTACCTGATAACTTTTATCGACGACTTCTCTAGATATACTCACATTTATCTCTTAAAATCTAAAGATGAAGCTTTTGAAAAATTTCAAATTTTCAAAAACAGGGTTGAAAATCAATTGGATTTGAAAATTAAAAGACTTAGGAGTGATCGAGGATGCGAGTACGTCTCGGGTGAGTTTAAATATTTTCTTGCTAGCAATGACATAATTCCTGAAACCACTGCCCCTTATTCGCCCCAGTCCAACAGTATTGCCGAGCGGAAAAATAGAACTTTAACAGAAATGTTGAATTTTATGTTGTTGACTGCCGGTATGCCTGCAGCTTATTGGAGAGAAGCAGTCCTCGCATCGAATCACATCCTGAATATGGTTCCTCATGCTAAATTAAAGCAAACCCCGTATGAGCTTTGGTTTAAGAGACTGCCCAGATTTGATAATCTCAAAACCTGGGCTGTATTTCCTACGTTAGGATACCTGATATAAGGCGATCTAAGATAGGACCTAAGACGAACACTTGTGTATACTTAGGATGTGCGGTGGATAGTGCTGCAGACAGATTTCTAGATCTCTCTGCCAACTCGGTCATTGAGTCTAGAGATGTTGTGTTCTTTGAGGACAAGTTTCTTAAAGATAAAAACCTGACTCTTCCAGGTCTGCCAGACACCAGTTCTGATACCCTCGTTGGGACAGAACTACGACTCCCTGACACTGAGCCAGTTCACACTAGTGCCCTAGAGCCCACTAGGCTATCTATAGGGAACGAGTTCCTAAAAGCTTCAGTACAGACTTTGTGACTTACCACGTTGAAGCTGATCCATCCACCTATAAGGAAGCGATGCGATCCAAGGATTCCCTGTTATGGAGAGAAGCCATTGATGATGAGATGAACTCTCTCATGGAGAACCAAACTTTGACATTGGTTGACCTGCCCAAAGGAGCTAAAACCATTGAGAGTAAGTGAGTTCTTAAGAAGAAACTGAATCTAGATGAGAGTATCGCTAAGTGCAAAGCACGTCTAGTTGCCAAAGGCTTCACTAAAGTGAGTGGAATAGACTACTTTGATACATACTCACCTGTTTGCCACATTGCAACGATCAGGGTTCTTCTCGCTATCGCATCTATTGAACGCTTCGTCGTTCATCAGATGGAAGTTAAGACTGCATTTATAAATGAGATCTAACTAAGGAGATCTATATGCACCAACCTGAAGGGTTCATCGTAGAAGGTTTAGAAAACAAGGTCTGTAAGTTGATTAAGTCACTCTACAGATTGAAGCAAGCACCGAAGCTATGACGCGAGAAGTTTGACACTTGCGTACAAGGCCTGAATTTTAAATCCAGCCTTTCAGATAAATGTCTGTACGTACGGACAAGTCCAAATTCCGTCGCTATAATCTGCTTGTATGTTGATGACATGCTAATTCTGGGTACTGATCAGTCTGAGGTGGAAGACGTTAAGGTTACCTTGCAGTCAAAATTTAGCATGACTGACTTAGGTGTGGTAAAGACCATCCTAGGAATGGAAGTGAACTTTACGGATAAGGGTATCACCCTCAGCCAGAGTCACTACATCAGAACTCTACTAGCGAAGTGGGGTTATGATAAGTGCAGGAAGATTGAGACTCCATACGACTATAATAATAAATTGAAACCTCACGACGGTTCACTTATTAGACAGTTGGATTACTCCAAACTTATTGACAGTCTAATGTATGCTACTACCTGCACTAGACCTGACATAGCCTTTACGGTCGACATGTTGAGTAGATTCACTAGTAACCCTGGAAAGGACCACTGTGATGCCTTGGAAAGGCTAATGCGATACTTAAAGTATACTGAGCAGTATGCTTTATGTTACAGTGGACACCCTCCTGTGCTTGAAGGGTATTCTGACGCTTCTGATGCTCAGACATTGATGATAGTAGGTCCACCAGTGGTTATATGTTTACCCTAGGAGGAGCCGCAGTAGCTTGGAAATCTAAGAGGTAAACGTGTATAACACTATCCTCTATGGAATCCGAACTCTATGCTCTTGCTTTGGCTGCTGAAGAAGCAGAGTGGGTTAGAGATTTGGTTATGGATATTCCAATGACGAGTCTAACAATGAACTCTATCTCGATATTTTGTGACAATCAAGTCACAAAAACCATTGCAACTAATTCCCTGTTCAATGGTAAGCGAAGGCAACTACGGATGAAACAAGCCTGGTTGACCTATCTCACCAGTCAAGGGATCATTTCCCTCTTGGACGTGATATCAAAAGATAATGTAGTAGATGTCCTTACCAAGGGCTTATGCAAGGTTCTTACATCTAAAACATCTGGGGATATGAGATTAAAGTCTATTTAGTAGGACTTAATACCTATGTTATGTTTAAGATTTTAGAATCGAGTCTGCCTACATTCACGCATCTAGACTGGGTACACTGAAGTGTTCCAAATGCTACTTGATGAAAGCCTGAGATTGTTTAGTTGCTAGTCATTCCAAACTTGATGACATACACAACTATTTCTTTTCAAAGGCTGAATTGGGTATCATTCCAAAAAAGGAATACTGAAGTTACTGTTTGTGGCCTGATATCAGAATTATTCATCATATCATTCCAAATCTGATGATATAATGATCATAGGTTATTGTATCATTCCAAACTTGATGGTATGACACACTTGTGAATTGTTCTGATAATAATTCTGATAATCGAAAGAACATATCTTGGTTCTATGAAACCAAATCTTCTAATTTTGTGTAAATTAGATATAGATGCGGACCTGTGAGTCTTTCTTCCTAGTTAGAGTATTATGTTCTAAATTATTAGAACTAATCACTTTACTTTTGATATGCATATGTATGGATTCATTGAGTTCTGTTCTCATGACATTCTAATGTTTAAATGCAGATCAATTGAAGTCTGGAGGAGAGAAAGTGGATTTCAGCATGGATGGAGTTGATCTGCTGTTTGAGTAGACCGACTCATCGCCAATTTTGAGTTTTGCTTCAGATTACTGTTCTTGCTTTTGCTTTTGCATATTTGGAACCTATTTGAGTTTAGACGTTTGGTCTAAAACTCTTGTTGTTTTAATCTGAAACTCATTTTGTCGTTATCTAACATATATGTTTTGTTTAACCCGTTATGTGAATCAATTGCTACAATATATGAGGAGAATGTTAAAGTATATTGTGCATTAATGTCGGGTCTTTAACGAAACCCTAATGGGTCCGTTAAAGCACCCATAACGGGTCGTCGGGGATTTAGGGTTCCACCTATAAATACCCCTGCTGGGGCAACTGGTAAAGTCATTCCAAACTTGACGCTCGCTCGGATGCTTCGAGCGTTATCAAGAGCATCCATCTCCCACTCGTCCATCTCCGGCAAGTTCGTCCGCCTCATACTCGTCCATCTCCAGCGAGGGCATCCGCCTCAGGTCGTTTCCGAGCCGTGTTTGTTCCCGCCTCCAAATTTCGCCACCTACGTGTAGGTAATTTCATTTCCTTTTAACTTATGGTGTCCGATTTCGAGTTTTTTCTGAATTAGTTTTAGATCTCCAAAGCTTTAGTTGCTTTGCGATTTCAAATTTTTTTTCTACATTAGCTTTAGGTCGAAGCTTTCGGTCCAATGCTCCACCACTTCATTTTGTTCAAGTAGAATGATTAGGTTTTATGATTTTGCCCTATATTTTAATTTTCTGAATTCGCTTTTGAAAATTCATGGGTCTTAGGTTGTTGTATTGAAATTCAAATCATTTTCTGTATTAATTTCCTTATGTATATTAAATGAGTATGGAAAATATGCAATTGATGACATGTGACGAATCGTCTCAACATACACAAATTGACGTTGGAATTCATTTTGTAACGTCACAATGTTTTGAATCTAAAGGTGAGTTAGTATGTTGGGCTCAAAAAATTGCAAGGGGATTAGAATTTGTAGTGACTATTCAAGGTGCCGACAAGCTTACTAGTAGACTTAAGCCCAGAGTTATATTGGGATGTGATAGAGCAAGTTATTATCGTGAGAAACAACCAGGTAAATGATGAGTGAAGAGGAATGTGCGAAGAAGTACCACCAAGGGGTGCGGATGTCACACAACCATGAAGTGGTTCATCTTGAAGCTCATTCATATGCAGGTAAACTTGATGAAAATGAGGAAAAGATTGTGGAGGACATGTATTCTACCAGGATATATAAAACCTAGGTAAATATTTTCGGTTTTGAAAAAAAAAGATATATAAGTCTAACAACACGGTAAATCGGTAATGCGAACAATTTATAATAAAATGGCAAAGATGCAGAGAACAGAATTGGATGGGGGCACTCAAATTCAATTTTTATACAAATGCATTACTAGTAGTGACTACATCAGTTTTAACAAAGTCAATGCTGAGAATAATAAGTTGGAAAGTTTATTTTTTGCTCATCTTGTTGCAATTCAAATGTTTCCAAGTGTGTTTTTATTGGATTGTACGTACAAGATGAACAGATGATAACGATTTGGTTAAGAAGGACTGGATAGTCCGGGGAGCTAAAGCTCGGTTTGGTTGTGATATGATTATGATATACAAGACAGGTTAGTCCTGCGAGATGGAGGCTCGGGTGGTTGAGGTGATACATATATGTGCATGTGCATAAATAATGTGGCGGGTCTTCGGTACTACACCAGTCGTCACACCGACAGGAGTACGTTGAATCGACAAGTGGTTGTGGTCTAGAGGTCCAACTCAGCTGGTGTCTTGGTGACGGCTTCCTAGTGACCCTTTACTTAGCCTAAAAGACTGGTGGATTCAAGCAATAGTACGCAAGGACTCTAGAGTGCACCTAGGACATGTGCAGAGGTGTACGTAAGGTCTAGGACCGGTAGTGTGTATACACCCACCTAGGAGTGGAGGTACCGGTTCCACTGCCCCCCGATAGCCACGACGGGTGGTACTTGAGAGTCTAGCTAACTCTGAAAAGAGGGAATGAAAGGTCCGTGAGCATGGAGTCGTGTGTGTGTGTGTGTGCGTGTGTTGCACTCGTGTGAAATCATAGTATAAGCATTACATTGCATAACATACACGACATTGCATACAACAAGATCCTCGTCATATAAAATTAGTATTAGCTATTTTTATATGACGAGTTACTAGCTTAAGCAACCAGAACCTTAACTTATAAGTTTGTATGTGCATTCTTATAAGTTAAGTTACTTTTCTGTGATGGTAGCTAGTTAGCTGCATTTACTTATCTTACTGCTATTTACTTATTGCTCTTTTATTACTGCTTTTTATTATTGCACTTTATTTTTTAGTTCTCACATAGTTGAACTGCTAGTATAGCTTTACAATACTTGTTAGTAGAACCGCTAGATTAGCTATACATTCTTTACACATAGTATGCGAGTGGGAGCAATATGTCACCCGCCTTGCTACTCTGCTTTATATATATTTTCTCATCGTCCTCCCGTCCGGTGCCTAGGAGTCATGAGCGGGGAGGGGTGGACGAAATCGCTTAGTCTTTTTGACTAACGGCCGGATGTGGCCCGGTGCCTAGGAGTCATGGGTTGGATCGCGACATAAAAATTGAAGAAAATGTGACTAATGAAATTGATCTGGAAATTGATGGTATCCTAAAAAAATATAATAACACCTCAGAAGTTCATAAACATGAGATAAAGAGAAAGCTTTGTGAACTAATGGATCCCATCTTAAGTCAAACATTGGAACCTTTAATACCAACTGAGTCAAATGGTAGGCCAAGAGGAAGTTACACGAACTTCACACGTGAAGTTTCATCAACGAAGTGAGATCCTTCCCTATTTGAACATGTTTTGATGAATGAGCAATTGAGCTTGGCAATGAGTTCGAAAAATCCCACAAAAAAGGTTGCAAAGACTGAAAATATAATGTTTAGAGCCGTTCGTAAAGAGATACCACAATACATATTAACCTACATTATTGATGTTGTTGATGTCTTGGGAGATGAACATTGCGGCTATCGAGTAATAAGCAATGGAATGAAAATGGGTGATAATTTGTTAAAAGTCCGTAATGAATTTTCACAAGAACTTCAACAAAAAGAGGAGTTATATGAGAATTACTAGATTCACTAGATTGTCCGGTTGTTCCCACACCTTTGGATAAGTGGATGACAATGCCTGATATGAGACTGATTATTTCGTCTTGCTACAATATTATGTTAGTGCATTTCAGCGTCTTTCAGTCTTCCACCGACAATTCGAAGAACATTAATCATGAGATTTATTCATGGAAATAACCTTGCACAACTGCATATGCGTGAAGACTGCCCACTACCTCCAACTATCTCGATTTGGAGGAGGTATCATGAAGAAATTGCTAATGAATGATACACATTTAACTTTGTACATTAATTTGTATTTTTGATTAATCCATATACTTTGTTAACCTTAAAAAATGCATACTATTACAGGTGCCAAAAAAGTTGATGTTCTAATGAAAGATGTTTTTCATCAATATGTTGAACTTCAAGGTACTATAAAGTAGATACATTGATATTAGACTTACACATCTTATATATTTTTAATCTTTGGCACTTTTTTTGACAGGTGCAATATTGGAGCAAAAATATCACTAAAAGAGAATTTCCATGATTAATTTAAAGCTTTTGTTACACATTAATATTTGTATTATTAATGCAAACTATTATATAATATTTTGTTAAAGAATTTATAAAAAAAAATTGATTTGCACATATAATTTCTTGGTTTACCCGCATAATTGATTTGCACCTATCCAAAATAGATTTGCCAATAACAATCACCTTTTTATTACATTTTTTACCTTGAACATTCATCTTTTAGATTTTACCTTCTTTATTATTTCTTATAATTTTTCAAGAGCATATTTAATTTGCGTGGTTTGCTATTTTTCTAAATATGTAGTGGTCTTCTCAATTTCTTTTAATATATATATATATTTAAAAATGGAGAAAAAACGGTAAAAATAGTTTCCCTAAGTTAATTATTATTATTATTAACATATGTCCAGGAATTATAGCTTGAGTGGTGTTGGTGTTGTAACGTATGTTCCGTAATTATATGAGAGTTTATTTAGTGAAGAATTTTAAGAAATTATTTACAGTTCAAATTCCTCTAATTATTTAGTTTGTGTTACAAAAATTAATTCCAAGTGATCAATTCGTCAACCATTATGGAAGAGGATGTTGCACAATTCTATACTCTATATATAATTGATCAATTTTTTTTTAATTCATAGCTTCATTTGATGTCATTTTTTATTTCTATTAAAGAAAAAACAAAAATAGATAAATAGATAAAAGGTCAACTATTTGTTGCATTGCATGCATGCCTTTGGCCCCTCAATTTTTCTAACCAACAAATTTTTTTTCATAATTAAACAACTTATTTTAGTTAATTTGTAAAATTGAGGGACGATAATAATCTTAAAAAATATTTGAAAATTTTATTTTTTTAGAATTAGGCAAAATTGATGTGATGAAATTATACTTTTCAAGTTCTTGTATGCTTTGTATATTTATATATATTTTAATTATTTCTCTTCATCTAATTCCCGCACTAATTTATAAGTCATTTTGGCATGGCGGTGGCAGTTGTGAACACGGTGGTTAAGAATCGTGTTTTATGAATGTCTGACGACCTCACCTAAAAAACTTAATTCATTCACTTTTATGTTCAAAATTAGTCATTTTTCTTAGTAGCAATCATAACCGTTGTCTACATACTTGATAATAATAAAACTTTTGGTCCAAACTCAACGGAGCAAAAACGCGGGGCCAAACACAGTCTACATCTCTATTATTGAAGAAAACTGATATAGTAATTAAATATCAATATATTAATTAAAGAATATTTCAGCAATCATTAACATTTAAAATAATATCGTTTATTTGTAAATCATGATATTCGTTTCTAGTAGGTAGGAATGGGAGAAGTTAGGCTTGTGTGGAGAGATATTCACGTGCACGGTCTGATCCATGATCCAATGGTTGGCAAAAAGGCGTCGTTAAAAAAACTAAAACAAAAAACAAAAAGAACATGTGATGAACGGTCTAGATTTCACCCGTGCACATAGATTTCGTGCGTCCGACGCATGAAAAAATATTTCAACAAAACGAAGGTTTGAAAGTTATATCGACCCACGAGTGGATCTATGGGCAAAAACGTGCTACACTTGCCAAATTTTTTTTGGAGGGCTATCGGACTCTTTGGAGCAATTATTCTGTCCGCACATGCTTAAATTTCACGTACCTATTATTATGGTTCTGTTTATATGATATCGGTGCTGTTTTAAAAGAAAGAAGTTCAAAAGAGAGGCTAAACTTTATTTTTAAAACTGTAATTTAAAAGCTGAGAATTTGTTTGGATAAAAGTTGTTTCGGTGGTGATTTAAATTATCAAATATTCTTATCTATGTATTATTTCAATTTAGTATTCTAAAGAGAGCCTAATTCTCATCTATTTAATAATTCTCTTATTTAAATAACAATCAAAATACTTTGTATTAATTACATTATGTAAATTTTTATCTATTATTTAGTTTGTCGCCTTATTCAAATTATTTTATTAGTCAAAATACTTTAATCCTCTGTGCACTTTTCATCTTCTTCTAGAAATCGTCTGTCTTCCAGAAATCGGCTGGAAATATCTCATCTTTCACATTTGCTTCAAGTTGCCGCCAATAGCCTCATCATATTGGAGCCTGTTGGAGATATAAAGTTTGATCGTATTGACGATTCATCCACTGCTTTCTGCGGATATTTATATATGTAGTTTCATTATTACCCTAGACTTTAAGTATAAAATGAGACTCTTTGCATCTCGCTTCTGTAACTGAAAAGAAATAGTGAAAATCCTAGTGCGGTCGTGGACGTAGGCAATGTTGCCAAACCACATAAATCTGTGTGTTTTCTGCATTGATTTATTATTTTTTCTTCATTGTTTTCGATCTTCGTTCCTAAAAGAGCCAGTACAGCTCCTCAAACACAGCCATATATCTAATGCATATATATTTTTAAACCATTTTTTACGTTAATGTGAAATAATCAATTTTATGACTATTCATATTCTATATGATCCTAATAAAATTCAAACATCATGTGTAACTATGTATTGTAAGGGAATAGAGCTCACCACACCATGGACTCACTTACCATCGGATCGTCGTAGTGAGTCGGTGGAGGGAGGCCTAACATCAAACAACATGAGTACTGTATAATTTTGTTCGAGATGTGAATCAAATAATTTTCTCACCGTGCGCAAATAAATAGTCATTTTTCGCGGCGGGTCTCATCTCATTTTATGCTTCATTTCGAAATTTTTCGTTCTCACGGCGAAACCAAGAACTTAGTGACTCCCCGGGGCGTTGAAGAATGCCGGAACGACGAAGGCGTAGCTGCGCGACAAATTTTAGGGTATTTCTGCACCTTACATTGGCCTGTGCGTTCAGAACGATGAAGAAGAGGAATCAGCGGCCGCCATTTTTTCTTCCCTCCCGGTTACCAACGTTTTCACCAGAAGTGTGTTTGCTTCATTAGGGTAACTAGTAGTTTTTTATATTTTACCGTCGAAAGCATTTGTTTCTCCGAGAATTTTTAAGTATTTACTATCGGATTTGTGTAGTTCTAGTTGAAATTTTATAATCCAACCTGATTTATTACATTCTAGTTCGAATCTAGTCAGTAAATACTTAAAATTTCAACATAATCTACGTTGGTTCTTTTCTTCATTCTATGGTCAGGAATGAAGCTGATGCAACGAAGAAATGAGGAAGAAGCGCAACTACTCCAATGAGCTAATGACGAGGAGGTGAGACAGAAATTTTCGAAACCCAAGTAGGATGTTCTTCTTCTATGTCTCGGAGAGGAAGCGAGTTTTTTCTAAAACCCTACAAAAAGCCGGCTTTTCGTTCGCCGGTTGAAATGAGGTGGGACTTATTGGGAAAAATGATTATTTATTTGCGCACGGTGAGGATGGTGCGTCTTGCGTGCCAACAAATTTCTCCTAAATATTAGTTGGTTGATAAAAAATAATCATTAGGGCATATTATAAAGTGCTCAAAAGGATTATTAAGTTAATGGAGCATCCAGCTTTCGGCCAAGTTGGTAATAATTATTGTTTGAGCAAAGAATTCTCGTTCCCAATACTGTATATATAATGATGGATGTATCTTAACAAGTAGTCATCTTATTAAAAGATTATAAATATTATATTTTTTGCTTGAAATTAATTCCCAAACATTCTAAACCCGATGAAATTAGTCCTAGTTAACGTATTTATAGAAAATTAGCGGAACGATGAGGAGAAAAACCCGGTACAAATGGAGAGAAAGGGGATGTAAGGCAAGAGAGGATTTGGTAATAGAGAAGTTGTGATAATCTTGGCATCTTCTCTAGGGAAATCGTTGGTGAAATTACTCGATTAATACTCTCGAAGAAGTATGTGAGTCTGAGGCCAGAGGAGAAAGATAAAGAATAGGCAAATATTTAGCGAGCTTCGGGGGGCAAAGACAACATTAGCACTCGTGACCGCCTGAACGCGACCTCCGGCTCCTTCGCCCTCCTCCGGCTCCTTCGCCTTCCTCGGCATCGTCCACGCACACAATCGGATCAAGAAATTCGGTTAAGTTTTTTGGAAAAATGTTAACTAGGACCGATTTCACCGTGTTTAGAAAGTTTATGGATCAATTTCAAAAACCTAATTGTTGCGGGTCGCTCGGGTGCTTTGGTAGACCGGTCGAATTGAACCACCTTAGCTCGGAAGCGAACCGAGCGCGCAAACAGTTAAAGAGAGATTCGTAGAGTACACTGAGACTTTTTAACGTGGAAAACCCGAAAAGGGTAAAAAAAACCACGCGGCCGGAGCTGTGCCGACCAAACTTCACTATCTTCTGAGAGTTTACAGTTATGTACTTAGAATTCGAGCGCGACAGACCGCTGCTCGTTACAATAATAGAGAGAGAGGGAGAGTTCTGGAGGTGACAGACCACCTCTCAGAAAACTAAGTCTTTTTCCTTCTGAGAATGTTGGAGAACAAAAGTGAGAATGCCCAGTCGCCTTTCAGGAGAAAGGAAATCTTCAAGTCCACGAAGGAGATCTTTAAGCGCCGAAGGAGAATTCCGTGAAAATCTTCAAAGGAGTTCTCCCGGGTGCAGAAGACAACGTCCCCTCAAATGAAGGCTCTGAGCTCCTTTTATAGCTTTGGCCGGGGGTAGCCCGGTAATTTCGCCGTTGTAACCACCGTAACCAACTGGCGGACGAATCACGTTTTCTGGTTCGGAGCACACGGATCGTCATTTTTCGTAAATGATCGTCTCGCCCCTGGGCAGTTCGGACAGCTTTGTTGAAGGCGAAAAAGGCGACAAGTCGTTCCTGCAATCTGAGAAATTAGAATGACAAAAAGTGAGCGTGCCCGGAATGTGGAAGTGTTCTGAGCGCGCAATGAACATGGGAGCGTTCTGAGCGCGCAACGAACATGAGAGCGTTCTGAGCACGCTAGGAGGCGTTCTGAGCGCGCAACGAACACAAGAGCGTTCTGAGCGAACGGAGAGGCGTTCTGAGCGCGAAACGAGCGCGTGAGCGCTCTGAGCGCGCAACGAACACGAGAGCGTTCTGAGCGAACGGAGAGGCGTTCTGAGCGCGCAACGAGCGTGGGAGCTCTGAGCGCGCAACGAACACGAGAGCGTTCTGAGCGAACGGAGAGGCGTTCTGAGCGCGCAACGAGCGCAAGAGCTCTGAGCGCGCAACGAACATGATAGCGTTCTGAGCGAACGGAGAAGGCGTTCTGAGCGCGCAACGAGCATGGGAGCTCTGAGCGCGCAACGAACACGAGAGCGTTCTGAGCGAACGGAGAGGCATTCTGAGCGTGGGAGCTCTGAGCGCGCAATGAACACGAGAGCGTTCTGAGCGAACGGATAGGCATTCTGAGCGCGCAACGAGCGCGGGAGCTCTGAGCGCGCAACGAACACGAGAGCGTTCTGAGTGAACGGAGAGGCGTTCTGAGCGAGCAACGAGCACGGGAGCGCTCTGAGCGCGCAATAAATACGAGAGCGTTCTGAGCGAACGGAGAGGCGTTCTGAGCGCGCAACGAGCGGAGAGCTCTGAGCGCGCAATGAACACAAGAGCGTTCTGAGTGTGCTAGGAGGCGCTCTAGGCGGAATCCGGAACCCAAAGAGCTGGCGGCGAGTCAGAAGAGGGGGGATTTGCCCTAACTTCGTTACGGGGGAGAGTGGCTCGGTCGCACCCTAAGGGGGGCGCGGTGCGGCCGCACCCGAGGGGGGTGTGGCTTGGCTTGGCCGCACCCCAAGGGGGTGCGTCCGGGCTGCACCCAAGGGGGTGCGGCTTGGCTTGGCCGCACCCAAGGGGGTGAGGCTTGGCGCGGCCGCACCCCACATGGGGTGCGGCCTGGCCGCACCCCTCATGGGGTGCGACCGCACCCAACACGGGGTGCGGTTTGGCCGTACCCCCACTATGGGGGGTGTGGCTATTCGCACCCCACTAGTTGGGTACGGGCTAATCGCACCCCAGTAGTGGGGTTCGGCTATGGCGGCGTGCTCCGTGCGTTCTCCCGCACTGGCGATTGGCGACGGAAATGGCGAGTTCGGTTTCTTCAACTCGGGCGATCATGCGTTGACCGTTGACCCCGCCTCCCTTTAGTGGAGTTTTCTCTAGACGCACTCCAAGGCCTTTATGGATGTATAACATAAACCCCCCAAACCTTCGGAGTCCGAATTTCTGCGCGGAGGCGTTCGGAGGTTTCGATTTTTCTGTGGCGGCTTTGATCATTGCTCTCTTCGTGGTGCCTTGGGTAAGAATTGCTGTCGGTGGATGAGTATGTGGTTGCTTTTGCTTTCTTGTTCTATTTAGGCGTTTCTCGCTCTGCGCTGCGTTGCGATAGCACTCTCGTGGCCCCACTCCTCTGGTTGTTGTCGAAGTGTCGATTGATGGAAGACGCTTCAAGATGGCCGACGAAGGATGTTCGTACTTTGAGATTGTTGCTGGCTTGCTATTTAGCGTTGATACCAGAACAACTTGATGGCCTTTTGCAAAATAACGGATGAGTCTGCGCGAGTCCAAGCCTGCGGCGTTATATGAATAAGAAATTAGTTTGCACGAGTCTGAGCTCGCGGCTTTTACATAATAAAAAATTAGCTTGCGCGAGTCTGAGCTCGTGGCTTTTACATGATAAAAAATTATTTTGCGTGAGTCTGAGCTCGCGGCTTTTACATAATAAAAAATTAGTTTGCGCGAATCTGAGCTCGCGGCGTTTACATAATAAAAAATTAGTTTGCGCGAGTCTGAGCTCACTGCTTTTACATAATAAAAAATTAGTTTGCGCGAGTCTGAACTCGCGGCTTTTACATAATAAAAAATTAGTTTGCGCGAGTCTGAGCTCGCGGCTTTTATAATATAGATTTGGCCGGTGAATAGTGGGTGTATTCAAACCGTGGGCGAACGTAAGAGGGGCAGGCCCTTACGACTCCGGGACTCGACGGCGGAGGAGAAGAGTGAACCTTCAATCGACGACATTGCAAAGTCCCCGGGGCAGGGCCGCAAAGTGGCCGGTGAATAGCGGGTGTATTCAAACCGGGGGCGAACGTAAGGGGGGCAGACCCCTACGACGCCGAGACTCGACGACGGAGGAGAAGAGCGAACCTTTAATCGACGGCGGTGCAAAGTCCCCGGGGCAGGACCCCAAAGTGGCCGGTGAATAGCGGGTGTATTCAAACCGGGGGCGAACGTAAGGGCGGCAGGCCCCTACGACGCCGGGACTCGACGGCGGAGGAGAAGGGCGAACCTTCAATCGACGGCGGTGCAAAGTCCCCGGGGCAGGGCCCTGAATGGGTTCCTGCAGTAGAATAGTTTAGGACATGTAAAACATAATTAGAAAATGAACATTGATACATGCGCAAGTGCAATCTTGCGGCTTCTGGGCCAATAGGTTTCTGATACAAGTTTGACGAGAGAGAAGGTAACATCAAGCTCCCTTTGCGCTGCGCTTGCTCGAGCTCTTTCGGTCGTTCAGCATGGTAGGCGGCGGGGACCCGACGACCGCCCCTCGGTGGCATCCTTCTGTATTTCTTCGCGGAAAGCCTCAAGGTGTCCTGACTGAACAAGGCGCTCAATTTCTTCTTTTAACCTGGTACAGTGCTCCGTACGGTGCCCTCGATCTTTGTGGAAATTGCAGAATGGGGATTGATCTCCCCTACGCTGGGTGAGCGGTCTGGGCCAGTTGATGATTTTGCTGTTGTAGATTATGGACAGAATATGCTCGCGGGGGGAATTTAACGGGGTGTAGATCCGGGAGCTTTGATTTGCTAGCCCTCGGGAGCGGTCTGCTTGGTTCTGAATGGGCGGTACGACCTTCTCGAACTGTTGTTGCTGTCCCTTTCTCTCGACACGTATCCCCAAGTTGTAGTGGGTTTGCCGGTGCCAGAAGATTAGCTTTTCCTGCCAATGTGGGGGTTGCGCGACACTCTCACACGCCTTGCTTCTCAGAATTTGGTTTTGGCGACGGGTCGTAGTTGATCCAAGGGAGCTCGGCTGTGGTCGTGTCGAAACCACGAATTGCATCTATGAGGATTCTCCCTTTGTTGTTCATGCGTCCAGACATGGAAACGTTGTGGTTCAGGGCGTCGAGTAGGAGGCTCCCAAATATTGCATCGTAGGGGGAGTCTGCCTCTGCGATGATGAATTGAACGTCATACTGGACTGGTTCCGAGTGCATCCCTACTTGGACGGGGAGGGTGACGACTCCTATGGTGGGTACCATAGTTCCGCCTGGGAGCTCTGCGTCGCTGGCCCTAAACTTGAGGATCCCGCTTAGGAGTTTGAGCCGCACCACGGCTGTCACGAACATGATATTGAACGAGATGCGATGGGTTATCAACGCCCTCCTTAGCTCACAGGCTGGATTGCCTATGCTTGCGTCTAAGGAGAAGTCCCACCATCCACGGGGTCGCTCTTGGTGAAAGCTTTTGCAGATCTTTTCTTGCGGCTTGCTCCGCTCCGCTTCCCCTAGGTGGGGCGACTCGTCCGTCTCGGGATTTTCTCGCTCTTCTTCTTGGATCCTTGGCGCGCGCGCTTCGTGCCATTCAACGAACAGTTGGGACAACTCGGTGAAGTTGTGAATCGCCCAGTTTGGCAGGGATTGATACCAGCGGAGGGCGTCTCCGCGCAGTGTCTTGGTGAAGATTTTGCAGCTGATTTGGTCGGGAAGTCCGAACGTCCGCATCGTTATCAAGAAGTGATTAACGTGCCCGTACGGGTCCTCTGCTCCGTGGAACTCCTTGTAGTGCGGGAGCTTTAGCCATGACGGAACTGGGTATGCAAAAATTGACTTTGACAGGGGGGATCGCCTTTGCTGGTACGTGACATCGTTCGGATCCTGTCCTGCCGCGAGAGGGGCCGGCTTGCTAGTTGATCCAAGCCACTGGGGAAGGATGGGTGCAGCGATGAGCGTTCTTTTCATAGGGTTTTCAGGGATTGAGGAACTGCATGCGTTGGATAGTTCGGGGGAGGTGCCCACTCTTGCTGGTTCCGTGAACTCAGGCGAAGCGGGCGCTGCGTTCGGAAATCCTTTGCTCGGTATTTGGGAATCCATTCCCACAGACGGCGCCAAACTGTTGCGGGTCGCTCGGGTGCTTTGGTAGACCGGTTGAATTGAACCACCTTAGCTCGGAGGCGAACCGAGCGCGCAAACAGTCAAAGAGAGATTCGTTGAGTACACTGAGACTTTTTAACGTGGAAAACCCGGAAAAGGGTAAAAAACCACGCGGCCGGAGCTGTGCCGACCAAACTTCACTATCTTCTGAGAGTTTACTGTTAGGTACTTAGAATTCGAGCGCGACAGGTCGCTGCTCGTTACAATAATAGAGAGAGTGAGTTCTGGAGGTGACAGGCCACCTCTCAGAAAACTAAGTCTTTTTCATTCTAAGAATGTTGGAGAACAAAAGTGAGAATGCTCAGTCGCCTTTCGGGAGAAAGGAAATCTTCAAGTCCACGAAGGAGATATTCAAGCGCCGAAGGAGAATTCCGTGGAAATCTTCAAAGGAGCTCTCCCGGGTGCAGAAGGCAACGTCCCCTCAAATGAAGGCTCTGAGCTCCTTTTATAGCTTTGGCCGGGGGTAATACAGTAATTTTGCCGTTGTAACCACCGTAACCACCTGACGGACGAATCACGTTTTCCGGTTCAGAGCACACGGATCGCCATTTTTCGTAAAAGACCGTCTCGCCCCTGGGCAGTTCGGGCAGTTCGGGCAACTTTGTTGAAGGCGAAAAAGGCGACAAGTCGTTCCTGCAATCTGAGAAATTAGAAAGACAAAAGTGAGTGTGCCTGAAATGTGGAAGTGTTCTGAGCGCGCAATGAACATGAGAGCGTTTTGAGCGCGCAACGAACATGAGAGCGTTCTGAGCGCGCTAGGAGGCGTTTTGAGCGCGCAACGAACACGAGAGCGTTTTGAGCGAACAAAAAAGGCGTTCTGAGCGCGCAACGAGCGCGGGAGCGCAATGAGCGCGCAACGAACACGAGAGCGTTCTGAGCGAATGGAGAGGCGTTCTGAGCGCACAACGAGCGCGGGAGCTCTGAGCGCGCAACGAACACGAGAGCGTTCTGAGCGAACGGAGAGGCGTTCTGAGCGCGCAAAGAGCGCGGGAGCTCTGAGCGAGCAACGAACATGATAGCGTTCTGAGCGAACGAAGAAGGCATTCTGAGCGCGCAACGAGCATGGGATCTCTAAGCACGCAACGAACACGAGAGCGTTCCGAGCGAACGGAGAGGCATTCTGAGCGCGGGAGCTCTGAGTGCGCAATGAACACGAGAGCGTTCTGAGCGAACGGAGAGACATTTTGAGCGCGCAACGACGCGGGAGCTCTGAGCGCGCAACGAGCACGAGAGTGCTCTGAGCACGCAATGAATACGAGAGCGTTCTGAGCGAACAGAGATGAGTTCTGAGCGCGCAACGAGCAGAGAGCTCTGAGCGCGGAACGAACACGAGAGCGTTCTGAGTGTGCTAGGAGGCACTCTAGGCGGAGTCCGGAACCCGAAGAGCGGGCGGCGAGTCAGAAGAGGGGGGATTTGCCCTAACTCCGTTACAGGGGAGAGTGGTTCGGCCGCACCCTAAGGGGGGCGTGGTGCAGCCGCACCCGAGGGGGGTGTGGCTTGGCTTGGCCGCACCCCAAGGGGGTGCGTCCGGGCTGCACCCAAGGGGGTGCGGCTTGGCTTGGTCGCACCCAAGGGGGTGAGGCTTGGCGCGGCTGCACCCCACATGGGGTGCGGCCTGGCCGCACCCCACATGGGGTGCGGCCTGGCCGCACCCCTCATGGGCTGCGGCCTGGCCGGCTGGGCCGCACCCCAAGAGGGTGCAGCTTGGCCGCACCCCACACGGGGTGCGGTTTGGCCGTACCCCCCACTATGGGGGGTGTGGCTATTCGCACCCCACTAGTTGGGTACGGGCTAATCGCACCCCAGTAGTGGGGTTCGGCTATGGCGGCGTGCTCCGTGCGTTCTCCCGCACTGGCGATTGGCGACGGAAATGGCGGGTTCGATTTCTTCAACTCGGGCGATCATGCGTTGACCGTTGACCCCACCTCCCTTTAGTGGAGTTTTCTCTAGACGCACTCCAAGGCCTTTATGGATGTATAACATAAGCCCCCCAAACCTTCGGAGTCCGAATTTCTGCGCGGAGGCGTTCGGAGGTTTCAATTTTTCTGTGGCGGCTTTGATCATTGCTCTCTTCGTGGTGCCTTGGGTAGGAATTGCTGTCGGTGGATGAGTGTGTGGTTGCTTTTATTTTCTTGTTCTGTTTAGGTGTTTCTCGCTCTGCGCTGCGTTGCGATAACACTCTCGTGGCCCCACTCCTCTGGTTGTTGTCGAAGTGTCGATTGAGGGAAGACGCTTCAAAATGGCCGACGAAGGATGTTCGTACTTTGAGATTGTTGCTGGCTTGCTATTTAGCGTTGATACCTGAACAGCTTGATGGCCTTTTGCAAAATAACGGATGAGTCTGCGCGGGTCCAAGCCTGCGACGTTATAAGAATAAGAAATTAGTTTGCACGAGTCTGAGCTCGCGGCTTTTACATAATAAAAAATTAGCTTGCGCGAGTCTGAGCTCGGGGATTTTACATGATAAAAAATTAGTTTGCGCGAGTCTGAGCTCGCGGCTTTTACATAATAAAAAATTAGTCTGCGCGAGTCTGAGCTCGCGACTTTTACATAATAAAAAATTAGTTTGCGCGAGTCTGAGCTCGCTGCTTTTACATAATAAAAAATTAGTTTGCGCGAGTCTGAGCTCGCGCCTTTTACATAATAAAAAATTAGTTTGCGCGAGTCTGCGCTCGCGGCTTTTATAATATAGATTTGGCCGGTGAATAGTGGGTGTATTCAAACCGTGGGCGAACGTAAGAGGGGCAGGCCCTTACGACGCCGGGACTCGACGGCGGAGGAGAAGAGCGAACCTTCAATCGACGGCAGTGCAAAGTCCCGGGGGCAGGGCCCCAAAGTGGTCGGTGAATAGCGGGTGTATTCAAACCGGGGGCGAACATAAGGGGGGCAGGCCCCTACGACGCCGGGACTCGACGACGGAGGAGAAGGGCGAACCTTCAATCGGTGGCGGTGCAAGGTCCCCGGGGCAGGACCCCAAAGTGGCCGGTGAATAGCGGGTGTATTCAAACCGGGGGCGAACGTAAGGGGGGCAGGCCCCTACGACGCCGGGACTCGACGACGGAGGAGAAGTGCGAACCTTCAATCGACGGCGGTGCAAAGTCCCCGGGGCAGGGACCTGAATGGGTTCCTGCAGTAGAATAGTTTAGGACAGGTAAAACATAATTAGAAAATGAACATTGATACATGCGCAAGTGCAATCTTGCGGTTTCTGAGCCAATAGGTTTCTGATACAAGTTTGACGAGAGAGAAGGTAACATCAAGCTCCCTTTGCGCTGCGCTTGCTCGAGCTCTTTCGGTCGTTCAGCATGGTAGGCGGCGGGGACCCGGCGACCGCCCCTCGGTGGCATCCTTCTGTGTTTCTTCGCGGAAAGCCTCAAGGTGTCCTGACTGAACAAGGCGCTCAATTTCTTCTTTCAACTTGGTACATTGCTCCGTACGGTGCCCTCGGCCTTTGTGGAAATTGCAGAACGGTGATTGATCTCCCCTACGCTGGGGGAGCGGTCTGGGACAGTTGATGATTTTACTATTGTAGATTATGGACAGTATATGCTCGCGGGGGGAATTTAACGGGGTGTAGATCCGGGAGCTTTGATTTGCTAGCCCTCGGGAGCGGTCTGCTTGGTTCTGAATGGGCGGTACGACCTTCTCGAACTGTTGTTGCTGTCCCTTTCTCTTGCGACACATATCCCCAAGTTGTAGTGAGATTGCCGGTGCCGGAAGATTAGCTTTTTCTGCCAATGTGGGGGTTGCGCGACACTCTCACACGCCTTGCTTCTCAGAATTTGGTTTTGGCGACGGGTCATAGTTGATCCAAGGGAGCTCGGCTGTGGTCGTGTCGAAACCACAAATTGCATCCCTGAGGATTCTCCCTTTGTTGGTCATGCGTCCAGACATGGAAACGTTGTGGTTCAGGGCGTCGAGTAGGAGGCTCCCAAATATTGCATCGTAGGGGGAGTCTGCCTCTGCGATGATGAATTGAACGTCATACTGGATTGGTTCCGAGTGCATACCTACTTGGACGGGGAGGGTGACGACTCCTATGGTGGGTACCATAGTTCCGTCTGGGAGCTCTGCGTCGCTGGCCCTGAACTTGAGGATCCCGCTTAGGAGTTTGAGCCGCACCACGACTGCCACGAACATGATATTGAACGAGATGGGATGGGTTATCAACGCCCTCCTTAGCTCACAGGCTGGATTGCCTATGCTTGCGTCTAAGGCGAAGTCCCACCATCCACGGGGTCGCTCTTGGTGAAAGCTTGTGCAGATCTTTTCTTGCTGCTTGCTCCGCTCCGCTTCCCCTAGGTGGGGCGACTCGTCCGTCTCGGGCTTTTCTCGCTCTTCTTCTTGGATCCTTGGCGCGCGCGCTTCATGCCATTCAACGAACAGTTGGGACAACTCGGTGAAGTTGTGAATCGCCCAGTTTGGCAGGTATTGATACCAGCGGAGGGCGTCTCCGCGCAGTGTCTTGGTGAAGATTTTGCAGCTGATTTGGTCGGGAAGTCTGAACGTCCGCATCGTTATCAAGAAGTGATTAACGTGCCCGTACGGGTCCTCTGCTCCGTGGAACTCCTTGTAGTGCGGGAGCTTTAGCCATGACGGAACTGGGTATGCAAAAATTGACTTTGACAGGGGGTCGCCTTTGCTGGTACGTGACATCGTTCGGATCCTGTCCTGCCGCGAGAGGGGCAGGCTTGCTAGTTGATCCAAGCTACTGGGGAAGGATGGGTGCAGCGATGAGCGCTCTTTTCGCAGGGTTTTCAGGGATTGAGGAACTGCATGCGTTGGATAGTTCGGGGGAGGTGCCCACTATTGCTGGTTCCGTGAACTCAGGCGAAGCGGGCGCTGCGTTCGACAATCCTTTGCTCAGTATTTGGGAATCCAATCCCATAGACGGCGCCAAACTGTTGCGGGTCGCTCGGGTGCTTTGGTAGACCGGTCGAATTGAACCACCTTAGCTCGGAAGCGAACCGAGCGCGCAAACAGTCAAAGAGAGATTCGTTGAGTACACTGAGACTTTTTAACGTGGAAAATCCGAAAAGGGTAAAAAACCACGCGGCCGGAGCTGTGCCGACCAAACTTCACTATCTTCTGAGAGTTTACAGTTAGGTACTTAGAATTCGAGCGAGGCAGGTCGCTGCTCGTTACAATAATAGAGAGAGAGAGAGAGAGAGAGAGAGAGAGAGAGAGAGATAGAGTTCTGGAGGTGACAGGCCACCTCTCAGAAAACTAAATCTTTTTCCTTCTAAGAATGCTGGAGAACAAAAGTGAGAATGCTCAGTCACCTTTCGGGAGAAAGGAAATCTTCAAGTCCACGAAGGAGATATTCAAGTGCCGAAGGAGAATTCCGTGGAAATCTTCAAAGGAGCTCTCCCGGGTGCAGAAGGCAACGTCCCCTCAAATGAAGGCTCTGGGCTCCTTTTATAGCTTTGGCCGGGGGTAATACAGTAATTTTGCCGTTGTAACCACCGTAACCACCTGACGGACGAATCACGTTTTCCGGTTCGGAGCACACGGATCGCCATTTTTCGTAAAAGACTGTCTCGCCCCTGGGCAGTTCGGGCAGCTTTGTTGAAGGCGAAAAAGGCGACAAGTCGTTCCTGTAATCTGAGAAATCAGAAAGACAAAAAGTGAGCGTGCCCGAAATGTGGAAGTGTTCTGAGCGCGCAATGAACATGAGAGCGTTCTGAGCGCGCAACGAACATGAGAGCGTTCTGAGCGCGCTAGGAGGCGTTCTGAGCGCGCAACGAACACGAGAGCGTTCTGAGCGAACGGAGAGGCGTTCTGAGCGCGCAACGAGCGCGGGAGCGCTCTGAGCGCGCAACGAACACGAGAGCGTTCTGAGCGAACAGAGAGGCGTTCTGAGCGCGCAATGAGCGCGAGAGCTCTGAGTGCGCAATGAACACGAGAGCGTTCTGAGCGAACGGAGAGGCATTCTGAGCGCGCAACGAGCGCGGGAGTTCTAAGCGCGCAACGAACATGAGAGCGTTCTGAGCGAACGGAGAAGGCGTTCTGAGCGCGCAACGAGCATGGGAGCTCTGAGCGCGCAATGAACACGAGAGTGTTCTGTGCGAACGGAGAGGTATTTTGAGCGCGCAACGAGCGCGGGAGCTCTGAGCGCGCAATGAACACGAGAGCGTTCTGAGCGAACAAAGAGGCGTTCTGAGCGCGCAATGAACACGAGAGCGTTCTGAGTGAACGGAGAGGCGTTCTGAGCGAGCAACGAGCGCGGGAGCGCTCTGAGCGCGCAACGAATACGAGAGCGTTCTGAGCGAACGGAGAGGCGTTCTGAGCGAACGGAGAGGCGTTCTGAGCGCGAAACGAGCGGAGAGCTCTGAGCGCGCAACGAACATGAGAGCGTTCTGAGTGTGCTAGGAGGCGCTCTGGGCGGAATCCGGAACCCGAAGAGCGGGCGGTGAGTCAGAAGAGGGGGGATTTGCCCTAACCTCGTTACGAGGGAGAGTGGCTCGGCCGCACTATAAGGGGGGCACAGTGCGGCCGCACCCGAGGGGGGTGTGGCTTGACTTGGCCGCACCCCAAGGGGGTGCGTCCGGGCTGCACCCAAGGGGGTGCGGCTTGGCTTGGCCGCACCCAAGGGGGTGCGGCTTGGCGCGGCCGCACCCCACATGGGATGCGGTTTGGCCGTACCCCCCACTATGGGGGGTGTGGCTATTCGCACCCCACTAGTGGGGTGCGGGCTAATCACACCCCAGTAGTGGGGTTCGGCTATGGCGGCGTGCTCCGTGCGTTCTCCCGCACTGGCGATTGGCGACGGAAATGGAGGGTTCGGTTTCTTCAACTCGGGCGATCATGCGTTGACCGTTGACCCCACCTCCCTTTAGTGGAGTTTTCTTTAGACGCACTCCAAGACCTTTATGGATGTATAACACTAATAAATCTTAGGTACCTATTTAATATTTTGCCTATATTATATTGATGATTTATCAAAGAAACTACAAATATCATATTTTTGTTGAAAAGTTATAGAAATTTTATAAATATTAATAATATTTAGTTGAATACACCCTATCATTTACTAGCAAGTTGTCATATCGATTTTTTTTCATGTAATCATATATCACAGAATTATAATTGTATCCAAAATGCTATTAGTATTTCCAAGCAGTTTCTTGAGAAATTTGGAGCCCAAACTTTTCCGACGCCGAAGAAATACCATCTCCGCTCTCAAGAGCTCCCTAGGCCTACCTCCTTCCATCCTCGCAGCCAGAGCAAGCTCTCATGGGGTGACGTTGTTCGCAGCCCTACCTCCTTCCACCCAGTTCTTTCCAAGTAGCCAGCTCTCTGAGAAGCTCGTCGCCGACATCTGCCTCCACTTCGATGCCCTCCCTAACTGTTACCTTCAAGATGGATTCGACATGAAGGACTCTTAGAAAACGGCGCCGGCCTCCGCTCAAAGAGCGCTACCCGGCCGACCCACATCCGGAATTGCAGTCCACCCGCTTCAACCCCTCTCCACACCAGCGTGCAGTCCGCCCAACCCGGGCTTACTGGACTTCTCTTTAACTGGCATTTGACGGGTTGTTGAGGCCGGGGATCAAACCGCCGACCTCCTTTTGTAAGAGGGTTTTAACACCACTCCTTACACCCATCCGCGATGCAGCGTAAATGGGTGTAAGGAGTGGTGTTAAAACCTTTTGTTAGAAAGTGGCGCCGGCCTCCACTCAAAGAGCGCTACCCGACCGAGCCACATCCAGGTTGACCGGGTAGCGCTCTTTGAGTGGAGTCCGGCACCGCTTTCTAACAAGGACGTCCTCCCCAAACGGCGACGGAAGTTTTGTTAGTGAATCCAAGACTTTCCTGCTCCAAGAATATTAATTTGGATGTCATAACCGGCGATGACCGTGAGTGATGCCGCTGGAGGCAGGGTCGGTCGATTTCAACTTCGACGTGATTTTCCATGCCGGCCGGAAATGGACGCGGAGGCAGCGTAGGGGGCTGTCGAGCGAGACTTTCGCAGGTCGCGGAGTTGGGTATTTGTAGGGTACATTTATGAATTTTTTCTGAGTTATAAAGACAAACAACATGGAACCTGATCAAGCGTGATATTCATCGCAAATAAACCAAATTAAGATTATTTTACTTAGTTACATGCAAACTTACTATATTTCTTTTTTGTCGTTGACAGTTTTATATTGCATATAAAACTAATTCTTGACATGAAAGAATATATAAATCTTCATGCTATTGGCTCCGCTAAAGATAGTCCAGTAAGGTTCATTAGTATGAAATGACCTAATATAGTATCTTCAGCGTAGAGCCTAACCCTAGTGACACGAAACTCGTCGGGTCGTTCCGAGTCTGTCCTGACACGCGCGGACATAATAATAATAAACCTAACAATCTCCTCCTATGTCCGCGGTATACCGACCACTACAACAAAAACAACAAATAGCAAGGAGGAGAATCCCTTGCTAAATGATAAAAATTGTTGCTAATTCAGATTAGCAATTGTTGTGGGTCGCTTAGGGCTCTTGGTAGACCGGTTTACTTGAACCACCTTAGCTCGGGAGCGAACCAAGCGCGCAAACAGTCAATTTGAGATTCGTTGAGTACACTGAGACTTTTTAACGTGGAAAACCCGGAAAGGGTAAAAAACCACGCGGCCGGAGCTGTGCCGACCAAACTTCACTATCTTCGGGGGGTTACAATCTGGTACTTAGAACTCGAGCGTGACAGGCCGCTGCTCGTTACAATAATAGAGAGAGAGAGAGCTCCGAGGGTGACAGACCACCTCTCGGAAAACTAAGTATTTCTCCTTCTGAGAATATTGAAGAACAAAAGTGAGAAGGCTCCGGAGAACAAAAGTGAGAAAGCTCCGGAGAACAAAAGTGAGAAGGCTCCGGAGAACAAAAGTGAGAAGCTGCGTCGCCTTTCGGGACGAAGGAAATCTTCAAGTCCACGAAGGAGATCTTCAAGCGCCGAAGGAGAATTCCGCAAAAGTCTGCAAGGAGCTCTCCCGGGTGCAGAAGGCAAGGTCCCCTCAAATGAAGCCCTGGGGATCCTTTTATAGCTTTGGCCGGGGGTAGTCCGGTAATTTCGCCGTTGTAACTTCCATAAATACCTGGCGGACGAATCACATTTTCTGGTTCGGGGCACACGGATCACCATTTTTCGTAAATGACCATCTTGCCCTTTGGGCAGTTCGGGCAGTTTTGTTGGAGGCGAGAAAGACGACCAGTTATTCCTGAAATCTGAGAAACTGGAAAGATAGAAAGTGAGCATGCTGAAAAAACAAAATGTGAGCACGCTAAAAAGACAAAATGTGAGAAGTCAGAAAGACAAAAAGTGAGCTGAGCGCGCTCAGAAGCGTTCTGAGCGCGCAACGAACGGAGAAGCAATCTAGACGACTGGGGAAGCGTTCTGAGCGCGCGTGAGCGTGAAGGCATTCTGAGCGCGCTCATAAGTGTTCTGAGCGCGCGCGAGCGCGGGGGCGCTCTGAGCGCGCTCAGAAGTGTTCTGAGCGCGCACGAGCGCGGGTACGGAGGGGTGCGGCCCGGAACTCTCCCGGAACTAAACCCGAGGAGGGGTGCGGCCCTGGCCGCACCCGAGGAGGGGTGCGGCCCTGGCCGCACCCCAAGAGGGGTGCGAATGCACCGCACCCCTTGAGGGGTGTGGTTCGGCCGCACCCCTTGAGGGGGGGGGGGGGGGGTGTCGGAGCTACCGCGCATGCTAGCGCGCGGTACCGCCACGCGCGTCGTGGCGGTGGCGCCCCTGCTACCGCGCGCGGTAGTGCCTGCAGTTGCGCGCGGCACCGCCGCGCGCGTGGTTGAGTGCGGCACCGCGGCGCGTTCTGCGTGCGTTTTTGCACGGGCGGTTGGCTGTGGACTGGGTGACGGTTTCTTTAACTCGAGCGATTATACGTTGACCGTTGACCCCACCTCTCTTTAGTGGAGTTTTCTCTAGACGCACCCCAAGGCCTCTATGGGTGTACGACATAAGCCCCCAAACCTTCGGAGTCTGAATTACTACGCGGAGGAGTTCAGAGGTTTTGATTTTCCTTCGCGGCAATTTGGATCACTGTCATCTTCGTGTGACGTGCCAGAAATCGTCGCTCGGCTCTAGTTGTGAGAGAGATTTCTATCTCACCTTGAACGGTTACGTTGTGGGCTTGCTGCCCAGTGGTTGTGTTGGAGATCGAGCTTGTCATTTCTGTATGGCATATATAAGTGCTTTGTTCTGGTAAAGGCCAGAGTCCCTTGTTGGACGATCCGAGTATTCTGTTCTGGGAGAGGGCAAAGTCCTTTGTCGGACAATCTGAACATTCTGTTCTGGGAGAGGGCAGAGTCCTTTGTCGGACAATCTGAACACTCTGTTCTGGGAGAGGGCAGAGTCCTTTGTCGGACAATCTGAACACTCTGTTCTGGGAGAGGGCAGAGTCCTTTGTCGGACAATCTGAACACTCTGTTCTGGGAGAGGGCAGAGTCCTTTGTCGGACAATCTGAACACTCTGTTCTGGGAGAGGGCAGAGTCCTTTGTTGGACAATCTGAACACTCTGTTCTGGGAGAGGGCAGATGTAAGAACCCCCTTTTTCAAACTAAGGGATCCTTATGCCCAGGGCGAGCGTCCCCCCAAAAGGTTCACGTGTCCGAAGAGGTCTCACCCTCTTACCTGACCCACGACCCAAGTGGCGGAACATTCGCACTGTAAGGCTATTGTATCATTACAGAAAACATACGCAGAGTATAAAAATTTGCGCGAAAGCAAAACATCACAGAATATCCCAGCATGATATAAAATAAAACATAGATGAAAACCCACAAGGGGTATATAAAGTCTCGCAGCAAAATCAACATAGTCATAAGACGACAAAGTATCTAGTCAAAAGAAATCTCTCATCTTCTCCTCGCCCAAGATAGTACCCTCACGTCCGCGTAAATCGTCCTAGCTGGCTCAGGGAACTCCTCGTCATCATGGGCACGTCTACGCTCATCCATCCGCTCCTGCTCCGTTGGTAGGCGCATCGGTTCCTAAAATGATAACGTACAAGAGTACGTTAGCCACGACGGACTAAGTAAATCCCACGCTCCTCCCCAGCCCCCTAATGGGTACCAGGAAGAACACCTGCAGGGAAAGTTAGCACAATAGCCGAAGCAAATATATATATATATATATATATGCCTGGGTTATATAGAAGAAACAGTAATCCGAAACAATTCATAAAGAGGGAAAACAACTAAAGTAGTAAATTCACCCGTCATCGTATAACCCTTCCTAACGGTGGCTATACGATGTCGGACCAAGGTGAGAGTATAAGTAATGTAAATATATGATATGATGGGCATGTATGGTTGTCCTCCCTATCACTCGAATGATGTGTCTCAATCACTTTCCCCTATGTCGACATAGTGACCTGTTAAGAGAAGGAGCTCACTTCCCAGGCCTCACCGTCGTGGCCAGACGGTGACAGTGGGTCGGTCGCTCTCACTTCTAGGTTATGGATACACCCCAACTTCCTAGGCCTTCGTACCTCTATGAAGAATAGGTACTCTCGGTGGGAACACATCCTCACCTGTGCGGAGATCCTCTCGGCACATAACCAGATAGGTGTGAGATGGACCTGCGTGGAAGGGGTAGCTAGCCCCCAGTCCTCTTCACCACCAAAGCAAGAGAGTTCTTCGTCACAACTTCTCCCATAGTGTATATTATGGGGAAGCCGACGAACCCGCCACATCGGTAACCATGCACCCTCCCATTCCCTCATGCACAAGGTGATAAATGAAGTAGTTATATATATATATATATATATATCAATATTCAAACTTGAGAAATTAATTTATGATTGCACTGTTAGGAGCTAAATTTAAATTGCTTGGGTAATGTAAATCAGGATATACTAAACATAAAAGTTGTAGTACAAATCTTTATCTACCATATCATGTCTTACAAGCTTTTCCTAAAACAGAGTCTAAGGTCTCCAAAACAGAGGGTGAAGTTAACTAAAAATAACTGTTTCCTGGCAAGATAGGTTTTGAAACTTAGATTGCACTTTTATGGCTAAATTTAAATTACTTGGAGGCTGTAAATCAGAATGTATAAAACATGAAAGTTGAAGTACAAATATTTATCTACCATATCATGTCTCACAAGATTTTCCTAAAACAAAGTCTAAGGTCTCCAAAACAGAGGGTGAAGTTTGCATAAAATAACTGTTTGCTGGACAAAACAGCAAACTAGAAATATATTGAAACGTTTGAGGCCGAATTTAATTTATTTAGAAACCTCAGATTATAAAACTCAGAGCATGAAAGTTGTAGGGAAAACATTAAACTTTAATAGTGTATCTAAGGAGTATGTTCTGATTTGGCCTCTAAGACATTCAAAATAGGGACTGAACTTTATTAAAAATAACAGTTTTGCATAAAACAGAAATCTAAATTTTTCAGAATGATTAAATATAGTTTTCAAGTGCAAAATTAATTTAGTTAGGTGATCCGAATAAGAAAACTCAAAACATCAAAGCTGTATCTAACTAAAATTTCTACAAATATATATCTCACAACTATTTTCCAGATCGGCCTCTAAGGTCTCCAAAACAGAGACTGATGTTTACTAAAAATATCAGTTCAGGCTAAACAGGAATCTGGATTTCCAGAACAATTAAATATACTTTTCGAGGGCAAAACTAAATTAGTTGGGTGATCCGAATAAGAAAACTCAAAACATCAAAGTTGTAGATAACTAAAAGTTCTACAAATATAGGTCTCACAATTATTTTCTAAATCGGCCTCTAAGGTCTCCAAAAATGGGTTTTAAAAGCAAAAAAATCTCCCAAATTTTGGCAGATTTCGGCCAGGCGTGTATTCATTCCTGCGCACGGATCTTGGCGCAGATCTGATCGTATTAGAGCTGTTGGACAGGGGTAAGTACAGCAGGGTTGCACGGGATTTTTTTGTAATTAATTTTTTTTTTCATGCAAGCCGACGGTGGCTGCTACAGCCACCGTCGGCCTTGATGTTTCGGGCCCTCCCCACCGCCGCTGGTGGGGAGATTCCTCCGACCACCACCCCCGATGGCGTGCCCGGAGTGGGACCTCCGGTGGGCGGTTGTCCGGCGGCCGGCCGCCGCCGGCGATGGCCGGAAAAATACATGCATAATTTTTTTTTATCATTTTGGAGAGGGAGACCATCGGAATGGATTCCGATCGTGTTTCCCCGCCTCAAGGGCCGCGAGGGAGGGTCGCGGGGACGCTCCCACCCCATCTCACGCCCCATGCAAGGTCGAAACCCGCAAAGGTGGCGGAGGTTTGGCGGGTGGTCCGAAGCTATCCGTGGCCGGGATCGCCGACTCCGATGGTCGGAGACGGCGGAGGTCGACAAGAAGAGATCTAAGGGCAGGAAGGAGTCATAAGAACTTACATGTGTGCCGTTTAGGCGAGGGGATCGTCGTGCGGCCATCGTTAGCAGGGGAGTTCGCCGGAGTTCGTGGAGGAGGCTCGTCGGAAGGTCACCAGAGCTCTTCTATGGCTGGTTGGGGGCTGTGGAGATGGGAAAAACGAAATCCAAATCCCCCAAGAGGTTTATATAGAGGTAGGGGCTGGTTTTAGGGTTTGAGGAGGAGTTAATGTCTCCTCCCTTGGTGAATCCCCCCCCCCCCCGGCCGTAGGCTTGGGGAGTGATGATGCATTAATTAGGGGGATTATACTCATTATTAAATACTTAAAACGTAATAATTAATTAAATTAAATTTATTTTCAATTGAAATAATTATCACAGCATGTAAGTGTCATATATTATTTATAGAAATTAATTTATAATTTTTGAATATCGTTTTCTATTTTATTTTATTTATTTGGTGTTTTAATTATAGTTAAATCAAAATAAATAAATTTTATATTAAATATTAGATTTTAATTAATATAACTCTCTCGTATATTTATATGACCCTATGATAAAATTTTAGTAGAAAAAATATATCATTATCTATTTTTCTCAAATCCCTTTATTATTTAAATAATTAATTACTCTATAAAACATATTTGCATAAATCATTTAAATGTATTTACTTACATTTTTAATTTTCCATCCTATTCAAAATATTATTGAAATGTTGCGATAAAATTTTGGAGTTGATTGAGGTTCGTTTGTCACGATTCTTATCTAGCATCACTTAATAATTTGTCAATTATTTAATCAATTAATTAAATTATTTAAATGTAATTTGATACTTCATAGGTGTCTACTCGAATCATGGCCCATAATGCATCCCCTGGATGTGTCGGCGAGTCACCGCATCTTTAGTCAGTAATTTGATCGAGTCGGATAATTTGGTGTGCGTTTAGACTAATCAGGATAATTTGGGTTTCACACGATTTAGGTCGATCATCTCGGTTAATAAGTATCATAATGGGTCGATTTGATTTGTTTCGAGTATGGTGCACTATTTGTGTGTTAATTGAGTCTACTAAGACCTAATGCGTCAATTCACACACTTATGGGTCATTGTGTCCGTCTAATGTTGAAAATGTTTATGTAACCCGGTGGGTGAATTTAGCGACCTATTGGGTGAATAATACCCAGTAGAGTACTAACCTATCATTTGGGTGCCAACCAAGCCCACAAGACCCTAGCGGTTCAATCAATCACGAAGGGGCTTAGAAATTCGAAATTGGGATGTTACAAATCCAAAAAGTCAAACAAAATTTTCGTCCTCAAAAATTCTATTAAGTCATAGTATTTTCAAAGTTGAGCAAAATTACTATACTTAAAATAAGAAGTCCAAAGGATTTGTGTGTTACCTGACGTAAAGAAGCCGGGGTAGAGTTCTCGCATCTGGTCTTCGAGTTCCCAGGTAGATTCCTCGGTCCCGCAGTTGTCCCATAGAACTCGGACAAGAGGGACTCTCTTTCGCCGCAGGACCTTAGTCTCGGTGTCCATGATCCGTACCGGCTTAAGGGGTACCGATCGGCCTGGTTCTACTGGTTCGAGGGTCTCCTAGATGGCATGCTCCGGGCCTTAGTAGTACGCGTCTCAATGAAGAGATGTGGAATACATCATGCAACCCCTGAAGCTCCGGGGGTAGCTCCAGCCTATACGCCACTTCACCGATCCGCTCTGTGATGGTATATGGCCCCATGTACCTTGGGCTCAACTTCCGCTGTCGGCGGAGTCGAGATACACCGTGGCGAGGGCGGATCTTCAAGTAAACCTTATCACCCACGGCGAATTCAACATGTCGATGACGGGCGTCGTAGTACTTAGCTTGTCGACTCTGAGCTTCGTGCATCCGCTCCTGTATTAGCTGAATAATTTCCGTCATATTCTCCATGAAAACGGGCCCCAGGGCCCTCGGATCCGCATCTTGGGCCCAAGAAAGTGGAGTACGACATTTCCGGCCATATAAAGCTTCGTATGGGGCCATGCCAATGCTTGCCTGATACGAGTTGTTATAGGAGAATTCGACTAATGGTAGGAGCCGCTCCCCTGGCTCCTTCTTATCCACCAAGCATAACCGGAGTAGATCCTCCAAGGTCCGGTTTGTGCGTTCAGTTTGCCCGTCTGTTTGGGGATGAAATGATGTGCTGAATGCTAGTTTAGTCCCCAGATATGCTTGAACGCTCCTCCATTCATTTGAGGTGAATCGACCATCCCGATCAGAGACTATGGTTTTTGGCACACCGTGGTACCGAACCACATTTTCAATGAAAAGGCGCACCAATTTTCCAACACCATCGTCTTGGCGGTTGGGAATAAATCTCGCAACCTTCGTCAAACGGTCGACCACCACCCAAATAGAATCATTCCCGGTCCGAGAGCGGGGCAGGCCATGGATGAAATCCATGGATATATCTTCGAATTTCCACTCGGGGATGGGAAGCGGCTGTAGTAACCCGGCGGGGTTCTTGCACTCTGCCTTAACAAGCTGGCATGTCGGGCAATGCGTCACAAAAGTGACGACGTCTCGTTTCATCCCAGGCCACCAGAATATTTTCCTTAGATCCGCATGCATCTTTGTGATGCCTGGATGGATCGAGTAGCGAGTGTGATGACTCTCATACAAAATCTCATGCCGGATCTGTCCACCTGAAGGAACGAACATCCTATCACGGAAGTAAAGGATTCCGTCCCTTATCTTAAAATCTGGGTGCTCTTTTCCGGCCTTCAAACGGGCAATCCCATCCTCGAACAATGGGTCATCTTGCTGGGCATCTCTAATCCTGTCCCGAAGATCGCACTTGATCTCCGTCCAATACAACTGATGTGCTGCCGCAACCGAATCTCCTCGGGCGATCACTGTGATCCCCATCTCCTCGAGTCCCCGTACTATATCTCTCGGGGTGCCGATCATCCAGTTAGCTGAGGCTATAGGGTTCCTACTCAGGGCATCCGCAATAGTGTTTGCCTTGCCCGGGTGATACTGGAGGTCGAAGTCGTAGTCGCACAAGAACTCCAACCATCGTCTCTATCGTAGGTTCAGCTCCCTCTGCGTGAAGACGTACTTGAGGCTCCTGTGGTCCGAAAACACCTCATATCGGACGCCGTACAAATAGTGTCTCCATATCTTTAGAGCAAAGACCACCGCACCCAGCTCCAAGTCGTGCGTGACATAGTTTTTCTCGTGCACTTTTAGCTGCCTCGAGGCGTAGGCAACCACCTTTCCATGTTGCATCAAGACCGCTCCTAAGCCTTGCTGACATGCATCTGTGTACACCTGGAATCCTTCCTGGCCCGATGGTATGGTCAGTATAGGAGCTGAGGTAAGCCTCCCCTTCAACTCCTGGAAAGTCTCTTTGCATTGTGATGTCCATATGAATTTTGCATCCTTCTTCGTTAGCGATGTCAGCGGTAGTGCGATCTTAGAGAATCCCTCTACAAACTTGCGGTAATATCCCGCAAGCCCGAGAAAACTCCTTACATCTGCTGCGGAGCGAAGCTGCGGCCAATCCTTGACGACCCTAACCTTAGCTGGGTCCACTGCTATGTCGTTGGTGCTGACGATGTGACCCAAGAAGCCAACCTCCTTAAGCCAAAATTCGTATTTTGAAAACATTGCGTATAACTGGTGTTCTCGCAGCTTTTGAAGCACTTTCTCTCAGTGTATGACATACAGCTCTTTCGAAGCCGAATACACCAGAATGTCATCGATGAATACAATGACAAAATGGTCGAGGAAGGGCTCGAATACCCGATTCATCAAAGACATGAATGCTGCCGGGGCATTAGTGAGGCCGAACGACATCACTGTGAACTCGTATTGCCCGTAACGAGAGCAAAACGCAGTCTTCTCGATGTCCTTATCATCAATCCTGAGCTGGTAGTATCCCGATCGAAGGTCGAGTTTGGAGAAGCACCGAGCCCCCTGTAATTGATCAAACAATTCTTCTATCCTTGGGAGAGGATATGTATTCTTTACGGTCAGCCGGTTCAACTCTCTGTAGTCGATGCAGAGTCGGAGGGATCCGTCCTTCTTCTTCACGAAGAGTACAGGTGCTCCCCAAGGAGAAGAGCTGGGTCGGACGAATCCCGAGTCTACCAATTCTTGAAGCTGCACCCTGAACTCTGCTAGCTCTTTTGGCGCCATCCGGTAAGGAGACCTCGAGACTGGACGAGCCCTGGGAAGGATGTGGATCTTGAAGTCCTCCTCTCGGTGTGGAGGTAGGCCTGGAAGCTTCTCCGGGAATACATCCGGAAATTCCTTTACCACCTTTACTTCGCCCAACTCTATAGTCCGCCCCATCATTTCGAAGTAGACCACGAACACCTCATCACCTCTCATGGTGGCCTTCGTCGCTTGTATGGAATTAAGCACGAGACGAGAAATAAACGGTATACCTTGATAGGTGATTGTTCCTCCCATTGGCACTTGGAGGGTCACCTTCCTGCTCTGACAGTCTATCTATGCTGCATGATCCGCGAGCCAGTCCATTCCTAATATCAGGTCAAATCCTGACAGTTGGAGTACTGCTGCTTCAACCTCCATCTCCCGATCATCAATCTTTACTTTAAATTTGCATAAATCTGAGGAGATCATCTCCGATCCATCAGGGAGTCGTACCCGCAGTGGGTTCCCTGTGAGGTAAACCACTCCTGGCTCCTGGTGTATGAAATCATGAGACACAAAGGAGCGAGTGGCTCCCGTGTCAAAGACCGCTCGAGCAGCCCGATCGTTAATCCAGAGGATCCCTGAGGTTTCAATTTGATCGATTGATATATATGTATATTTTTTGACAGTAATATATATTAGCATGTAATAAAAGTATCACAGGTAATGTGCAAGATATGCATATGTATATAAAAATTTTCCGTACCGTTCACCACGTCCGCGGTGGCTCGATCCCTCTCTAGGTCCAAGGCATAAGCCTGCTGGGGAGGTCGCTTGTGTCCTCTACCCGGCTGGCCTCGTACACGACTTCCGCCCCGGTGAAAGTCCCGATGTCCATACCTGGGTGCCAGTAGGGGGAACTGAGGTCGTAGATGCCCCAACTCGTTGCAGTGGAAACAACGCCTCTCAAAAGGCCGTTGCTCTACCGCGTATGCTGGTGCAGGAAGGGCTCGCTGCTGTGCTGGGGGAGGCGATGGTGTCCTCCTCCGATGATAGTCACGAGGTGGCTGGTGGCGATCTCCTCGATCATAGCCCCTATGTTCTCCCCGGTCATTTCCGCGTCCGCACTGGTACCTGGTCCCCTGACCCCTCTGATCATGTCCTTGGGGTGTCTCTGCTATTCTCTTCAACCTGTTCCTTTCCCGGGTGGTTTTTAAGTCAGCCTCCATCGTCTTTGCAAGGTGAACGATGACCTCAAAGGGAGCGTGAGTTGCTGTCATCAGTGGTTGACGGATAGAGTCGTTGAGGCCCTGAAAGAACCTCTTGGCCCGGTTCTCATCCTCTATGGCCATGATACCGGTGTAACACCCCAAAAATCGTAGTTCAGCGAGGTAGGCGGAGTGGTAGTGCTGCGTTCGGGATAGGCTAAAATTCCATAGCTGTTCAGTGCGCACGACCAGTGTCCTCTTCGCGCACGACCAGTGACCGTGCTCATGTGATCGTGCGTTAATTCGAAGGATTCGGAGTTCTGTCTCGAACCGTGCGCACGACCAGTGTCCTCTTCGCGCACGACCAGTGACCGTGCGCATGTGATCGTGCGTTAATTCGCAAGGATTTGGAGTTCTGTCTCGAACAGTGCGCACGACCAGTGTCCTCTTCGCGCACGACCAGTGACCGTGCGCATGTGATCGTGCGCCCTGTTTATTCTGCTCCGCGATTTTGAGCGGAGAAGGAGATCGGTCCGTCCAAATCTATTGGAATTTGATCCAACGGCTGCGATGGTTGGCTGGGGGGTTTTAGGGCTTGGTAGAGGAGTTAAACCCTCATTATTTCCAAGGCTTTCTCTCTCTTAGGTTGGAGAAAGGAGGAGGAGGCAAGGAGGAAGAAGAAGGGGAATCCGCCATTGCCGGAGCTTCGGAGCTCCGTTCGCCGATCTGAGACCGGCAGTGCGTAGAGGGCATCAAGGCGCTTCTTCTCCACCGTGTGGTTGCAAGCTTCTCATGGCTAGGAGGAGATCTCAAAAGGTAACGACATTTCTCCTCCCGGTCTTTAGGATGCGTGTTTGGCATCCCTTCTTTTTCTGCATTTTGGCACCGGATCCGTCGAGTGAGAGGGATCCGGGTCGCCTTGGTTCAAGATAAACCACCGGGTTGATTGTGTCCGTCCCCGGCATGTTTTGCACTAGAGATCCGCTCCGTTAGCGGATTAGGCATTGTGGGTGGAGCCGGATTTGTGGCCGTTGGTCCGATCCGGTGATGTGGATTTACGCACATTTTAGGGATTTTGTTAGAAATCCGATTACGGCGAACTCGTCGTGGTGATGCCTTTATAGCTTCGTGTGGTAATGAATGTTGGGTTTAGGGCGGAGAAATAATGTGCGGATTTTGGGGCTTGTGATGCCTAGTGTTGTGCGAAGACGCGATTGGTCTTTGTGGTCGGCTGACTATCCCGTGAAGACTGAGATTCACGTGTGGAGAGTGTCCCGGCAAGATTAGTCCCTTCGATTGTTGACTGACGAGAATGTCTGTGCTACGGTTGAGTCCGTTGACGGTCGCCAGGCGAGGCAATCGGTGGACGTTGTCCCGAAAGTAAGCCCAGGGCCTTGGGACGTTTTGGTTGGCCAGAATTCTTAGAATCGGTCTTGGTGCGTTATTGGCGGCCCGAGCGTGTGAGCTGTCAGACAAGCCCGATGGCATGGTGGGCCAGGCGAGGTGGGTCTCAGCGAGAGCGCTTGGCCTTGGGTTTTGATGCCCTTGTGGGGAAGTAATGAGTACCCTTGTGTTGGTGATGTATGATGATGTGTTAGATTCATACGCTTTAGGGCGCCTTGGGTGAAACCCGGGCTTGCACTCATTTTGCATTGTTAGGCCCCTTTTATTACCTGCTCAACATAGAAACGTGGATGATGCTTGTGACACTCATGCCAGTATTTATGTTGCTTTCCTTTATGTACTTTTGCATACGAAGTGCTGACTTGCAGGGTGAAGTAGTTCCCCGGGGTCCGCTAAGACGGCCGGGAGGAGGGATGTTGTTACACCGCTTGTGGTCAGCCATAACTGACCCTCGTTTACCGCTCTTTGTGATTTGGTTGCAGGGCAAGAATCGCAGGCTGGACCCAGCGCGCCGGCCAAAAAGGCCTAAAGCCTCACGAAGTGCTTAGTTGATTTCCTGCATTACTTTCTTCGTACTTTGTTATATCCGGCTTGCATGCCGAGGCAGTATAGGGAAAAACTATCCTTCCCCTTTTTTTGGGATGTCTTTTATTATGGAATGTTTGATGTTTTGGACATTGTTTTGTAAGGCCTTAAGGTCAGTTGGACTCCTTTGTAGTATGTACAATCTCTGTGGCTTAGTTTGTTTCCGCTGTGTTGTCTGAGTTATGAGATTGGGTAGTTAATATCATCTTTTAATACTAAAGCTGTGGCGGTTATATGCTGTGGGGTCCCGGCCGGACCCATATTATATGGTCATTACAGGGGAGGTGTTACAACCGACATACCGGGCAAGGTGGGAGAACTCCCGCTGATACTCTGTAACTGTCATTGTACCTTGCCGAAGATGAAGAAAACGTTCCTGGAGCTCTGTCCGGTCAGAGCTAGAAATGAAGTGCTCCATCATCAAGGTAGAAAAATTTCTCCAGGAAATCTCAGTCAGTCGGCGGTCCCTATAGGTGGTCTGTAGGACGGACCTCCACCACTGCCTAGCATATCCCTCCAGAAGGGTGGCAGCTAGGTAAACCGCATAGTAGGAAGGGCAGTGCATTCCCCTGAGTAGCTCCTCAATCCTCTCCAGCCAATCCTCTGCCTGGATGGCTGATTCTATCCCTTTGAAGACCGGGGGATGAAAGCTCCTGAACATCACCAATCTCTTTACATCTGTCGGGCCTTGGGCCTGTGGCGGCAACTGCTGCTGTAGTGAGGCCCGAAAAGTATCTAGCAGTGCAGTGAGAGTCTGCCCTAACTCTGTTTGGTGAAACGGGGTCGGCTGGGCCGGTGCTGCCTGGCCAGTGGGTGCAACAGGAGGTCGAGGGTCCCACTCGTCAACTGGGGTGCCGGGGCGATATATGTCCTCGTCGGTGTCGTCGGCATTCTCGTTTCTTATCCCGAGACTAGGCTCCCGAAATCCCTGTTTCAATTTATTGAAATATAAGTGTCAGAACTGTCTAATCAAGCTAATAGGTAGGTACTTGGTCGAAGAATTAGTTCGGTTGGGTTTTATTAGCGAAACTTTGCGTGATGTTTTATTATGAATCTTTTGCGGTCCACCACGCTTCCGCTGCATATTTCTCCCTCGAACTAGGTATTATATCACGGTGGGCCATCTGTGATGATTTTATAAAACTGGATCGTTTTTTTCGCTCTGATACCCTTTGTAAGAACCCCCTTTTTCAAACTAAGGGATCCTTATGCCCAGGGCGAGCGTCCCCCCAAAAGGTTCGCGTGTCCGAAGAGGTCTCACCCTCTTACCTGACCCACGACCCAAGTGGCGGAACATTCGCCCTGTAAGGCTATTGTATCATTACAGAAAACATTCGCAGAGTATAAAAATTTGCGCGAAAGCAAAACATCACAGAATATCCCAGCATGTTATAAAATAAAACATAGATGAAAACCCACAAGGGGTATATAAAGTCTCGCAGCAAAATCAACATAGTCATAAGACGACAAAGTATCTAGTCAAAAGAAATCTCTCATCTTCTCCTCGCCCAAGATAGCACCCTCACGTCCGCATAAATCGTCCTAGCTGGCTCAGGGAACTCCTCGTCATCATGGGCACGTCTACGTTCGTCCATCCGCTCCTGCTCCGTTGGTAGGCACATCGGTTCCTAAAATGATAACATACAAGAGTACGTTAGCCACGACGGACCAAGTAAATCCCACGCTCCTCCCCAGCCCCCTAATGGGTACCAGGAAGAACACCTACAGGGAAAGTTAGCACAATAGCCGAAGCAAATATATATATATATGCCAGGGTTATATAGAAGATGCAGTAATCCGAAATAATTGATAAAGAGGGAAAACAACTAAAGTAGTAAATTCACCCGCCATCGTATAACCCTTCCTAACGGTGGCTATACGATGTCGGACCAAGGTGAGAGTATAAGTAATGTAAATATATGATATGATGGGCATGTATGGTTGTCCTCCCTATCACTCGAATGATGTGTCTCAATCACTTTCCCCTATGTCGACATAGTGACCTGTTAAGAGAAGGAGCTCACTTCCCAGGCCTCACCGTCGTGGCCAGACGGTGACAGTGGGTCGGTCGCTCTCACTTCTAGGTTATGGATACACCCCAACTTTTTAGGCATTCGTACCTCTATGAAGAATAGGTACTCTCGGTGGGAACACATCCTCACCTCGTGCGGAGATCCTCTCGGCACATAACCAGATAGGTGTGAGATGGACCTGCGTGGAAGGGGTAGCTACCCCCGGTCCTCTTCACCACAAAAGCAAAAGAGTTCGTCGTCACAACTTCTCCCATAGTGTATATTATGAGGAAGCCGACGAACCCGCCACATCGGTAACCATGCACCCTCCCATGCCCTCATGCACAAGGTCATAAATGAATTGAAGTAGTTATATATATCAATATTCAAACTTGAGAAATTAATTTATGATTGCACTGTTAGGAGCTAAATTTAAATTGCTTGGTACTGTAAATCAGGATATACTAAACATAAAAGTTGTAGTACAAATATTTATCTACCATATCATGTCTTACAAGCTTTTCCTAAAACAGAGTCTAAGGTCTCCAAAACAGAGGGTGAAGTTAACTAAAAATAACTGTTTCCTGGCAAGATAGGTTTTGAAACTTAGATTGCACTTTTATGGCTAAATTTAAATTACTTGGAGGCTGTAAATCAGAATGTATAAAACATGAAAGTTGAAGTACAAATATTTATCTACCATATCATGTCTCACAAACTAGAAATATATTGAAATGTTTGAGGCATAATTTAATTTATTTAGAAACCTCAGATTATAAAACTCAGAGCATGAAAGTTGTAGGGAAAACATTAAACTTTAATAGTGTATCTAAGGAGTATGTTCTGATTTGGCCTCTAAGACATTCAAAATGGGGACTGAACTTTATTAAAAATAACAGTTTTGAATAAAACAGAAATCTAAAATTTTCAGAATGATTAAATATAGTTTTCAAGCGCAAAATTAATTTAGTTAGGTGATCCGAATAAGAAAACTCAAAACATCAAAGCTGTAGCTAACTAAAAGTTCTACAAATATATGTCTCACGACTATTTTCCAGATCGGCCTCTAAGGTCTCCAAAACAGAGACTGATATTTACTAAAAATATCAGTTCAGACTAAACAGGAATCTGGATTTCCAGAATGATTAAATATACTTTTCGAGGGCAAAACTAAATTAGTTGGGTGATCCGAATAAGAAAACTCAAAACATCAAAGTTGTAGATAACTAAAAGTTCTACAAATATAGGTCTCACAATTATTTTCTAAATCGGCCTCTAAGGTCTCCAAAAATGGGTTTTAAAAGCACGAAAAATCTCCCAAATTTTAGCAGATTTTGGCCAGGCGTGTATTCATTCCTGCGCACGGATCTTGGCGCAGATCTGACCGTATTAGAGCTGTTGGACAGGGGTAAGTACAGCAGGGTTGCATAGGATTTTTTTGTAATTAAAATTTTTTTTTCATGCAAGCCGACGGTGGCTGCTACAGCCACCGTCGGCCTTGATGTTTCGGGCCCTCCCCACCGCCGCTGGTGGGGAGATTCCTCCGACCACCACCCCTGATGGTGTGCCCGCAGTGGAACCTCCGGTGGGCGGTTGTCCGGCGGCCGGCCGCCGCCTGCGATGGCCGGAATACATGCATAATTTTTTTTTATCATTTTGGAGAGGGAGACCATCAGAATGGATTCCGATCGTGTTTCCCCGCCTCAAGGGCCGTGAGGGAGGGTCGCGGGGACGCTCCCACCCCATCTCACGCCCCATGCAAGGTCGAAACCCGCAAAGGTGGCGGAGGTTTGGCGGGTGGTCTGAAGCTATCCATGGCCGGGATCGCCGGCTCCGGTGGTCGGAGATGGCGGAGGTCGACGAGAAGAGATCTAAGGGCAGGAAGGAGTCATAAGAACTTACATGTGTGTCGTTTAGGCGAGGGGATCGTCATGCAGCCATCGTTAGCGGGGGAGTTTGCCGGAGTTCGTGGAGGAGGCTCGTCGGAAGGTCACCGGAGCTCTTCTATGGCTGGTTGGGGGCTGTGGAGATGGGAAAAACGAAATCCCAACCCCCCAAGAGGTTTATATAGAGGTAGGGGTTGGTTTTAGGGTTTGGGGAGGAGTTAATGCCTCATCCCTTGGTGAATCCCCCCCCCCCCCCCCCCCTTCAGTTTCCAGCCGCCCAAACCCTTGCCAAAGCATTGTGATGGGGATAATTTACTCCCCCCAGCCGGCCATAGGCTTGGGGAGTGATGATGCATTAATTAGGGGGTTATACTCATTATTAAATACTTAAAAATGTAATAATTAATTAAATAAAATTTATTTTCAATTGAAATAATTATCACAGCATGTATGTGCCATATATTATTTATTGAAATTAATTTATAATTTTTGAATATCGTTTTCTATTTAATTTTATTTATTTGGTGTTTTAATTATAGTTAAATCAAAATAAATAAATTTTATATTAAATATTAGATTTTAATTAATATAACTCTCTCATATATTTATATGACCCTATGATAAAATTTTAGGAGAAAAAAATATATCATTATCTATTTTTCTCAAATCCCTTTATTATTTAAATAATTAATTACTCTATAAAACATATTTTCATAAATCATTTAAATGTATTTATTTACATTTTTAATTGCCCATCCTATTCAAAATATTATTGAAATGTTGCGATAAAATTTTGGAGTTGATTGGGGTTCGTTTGTCACGATTCTTATCCAGCATCACTTAATAATTTGTCAATTATTTAATCAATTAATTAAATTATTTAAATGTAATTTGATACTTCAGAGGTGTCTACTCGAATCATGGCCCATAATGCATCCCCCTGGATGTGTCGGCGAGTCACCGCATCTTTAGTCAGTAATTTGATCGAGTCGGATAATTTGGTGTGCGTTTAGACTAATCAGGATAATTTGGGTTTCACACGATTTAGGTCGATCATCTCGGTTAATAAGTATCATAATGGGTCGATTTGATTTGTTTCGAGTATGGTGCACTATTTGTGTGTTAATTGAGTCTACTAAGACCTAATGCGTCAATTCACACACTTATGGGTCATTGTGTCCGTCTAATGTTGAAAATGTTTATGTAACCCGGTGGGTGAATTTAGCGACCTATTGGGTGAATAATACCCAGTAGAGTATTAACCTATCATTTGGGTGCCAACTAAGCCTACAAGACCCTAGCGGTTCAATCAATCACGAAGGGGCTTAGAAATTCGAAATTGGGATGTTACAAATCCATAAAGTCAAACAAAATTTTCGTCCTCAAAAATTCGATTAGGTCATAGTATTTTCAAAGTTGAGCAAAATTACTATACTTAAAATAAGAAGTCCAAAGGATTTGTGTGTTACCTGACGTAAAGAGGCCGTGGTAGAGTTCTCGCATCTGGTCCTCGGGTTCCCAGGTAGATTCCTCGGTCCCACAGTTGTCCCATAGAACTCGGACAAGAGGGACTCTCTTTCGCCGCAGGACCTTAGTCTCGGTGTCCATGATCCATACCGGCTTAAGGGGTATCGATCGGTCGGGTTCTACTGGTTCGGGGGTCTCCTGGATGGCATGCTCCGGGCGTAGTAGTACGCGTCTCAATGGAGAGATGTGGAATACATCATGCAACCCCTGAAGCTCCGGGGGTAGCTCCAGCCTATACGCCACTTCACCGATCCGCTCTGTGATGGTATATGGCCCCATGTACCTTGGGCCCAACTTCCGCTGTCGGCGGAGTCGAGATACACCGTGGCGAGGGCGAATCTTCAAGTAAACCTTATCACCCACGACGAATTCAACATGTCGATGACGGGCGTCGTAGTATTTAGCTTGTCGACTCTGAGCTTCACGCATCCGCTCCTATATTAGCTGAATAATTTCCGTCATATTCTCCATGAAAATGGGCCCCAGGGCCCTCAGATCCGCATCTTGGGCCCAAGAAAGTGGAGTACGACATTTCTGGCCATATAAAGCTTCGTATGGGGCCATGCCAATGCTTGCCTGATACGAGTTGTTATAAGAGAATTCGACTAATGGTAGGAGCCGCTCCCATGGCTCCTTCTTATCCACTAAGCATAACCGGAGAAGATCCTCCAAGGTCCGATTTGTGCGTTCAGTTTGCCCGTCTGTTTGGGGATGAAATGATGTGTTGAATGCTAGTTTAGTCCCCAAATATGCTTGAACGCTCCTCCATTCATTTGAGGTGAATCGACCATCCTGATCAGAGACTATGGTTTTTGGCACACCGTGGTACCGAACCACATTATCAATGAAAAGGCGCACCAATTTTCCAACACCATCGTCTTGGCGGTTGGGAATAAATCTCGCAACCTTCGTCAAACGGTCGACCACCACCCAAATAGAATCGTTCCCGGTCTGAGAGCGGGGCAGGCCATGGATGAAATCCATGGATATATCTTCGAATTTCCACTCGGGGATGGGAAGCGGCTGTAGTAACCCGGCGGGGTTCTTGCACTCTGCCTTAACAAGCTGGCATGTCGGGCAATGCGTCACAAAAGTGACGACGTCTCGTTTCATCCCAGGCCACCAGAATGTTTTCTTTAGATCCGCATGCATCTTTGTGATGCCTGGATGGATCGAGTAGCGAGTGTGATGGCTCTCATACAAAATCTCATGCCGGAACTGTCCACCTGAAGGAACGAACATCTTATCACGGAAGTAAAGGATTCCGTCCCTTATCTTAAAATCTGGGTGCTCTTTTTCGGCCTTCAAACGGGCAATCCCATCCTCGAACAATGGGTCATCTTGCTGGGCATCTCTAATCCTGTCCCGAAGATCGCACTTGATCTCCGTCCAATACAACTGATGTGCTGCCGCAACCGAATCTCCTCGGGCGATCACTGTGATCCCCATCTCCTCGAGTCCCCGTACTATATCTCTCGGGGTGCCGATCATCCAGTTAGCTGAGGTTATAGGGTTCCTACTCAGGGCATCAGCAACAGTGATTGCCTTGCCCGGGTGATACTGGAGGTCGAAGTCGTAGTCACACAAGAACTCCAACCACCGTCTCTATCGTAGGTTCAGCTCCCTCTGCGTGAAGACGTACTTGAGGCTCCTGTGGTCCGAAAACACCTCACATCGTACGTCGTACAAATAGTGTCTCCATATCTTTAGAGCAAAGACCACCGCACCCAGCTCCAAGTCGTGCGTGGCGTAGTTTTTCTCGTGCACTTTTAGCTGCCTCGAGGCATAGACAACCACCTTTCCATGTTGCATCAAGACCGCTCCTAAGCCTTGCTGACATGCATCTGTGTACACCTGGAAGCCTTCCTGGCCCGATGGTATGGTCAGTATAGGAGTTGAGGTAAGCCTCCCCTTCAACTCCTGGAAAGTCTCTTCACACTGTGATGTCCATAAGAATTTTGCATCCTTCTTCGTTAGCGATGTCAGCGGTAGTGCGATCTTAGAGAATCCCTCTACAAACTTGCGGTAATATCCCGCAAGCCCGAGAAAACTCCTTACATCTGCTGCGGAGCGAAGCTGCGGCCAATCCTTGACGGCCCTAACCTTAGCTGGGTCCACTGCTATGCCGTTGACGCTGACGATGTGACCCAAGAAGCCAACCTCCTTAAGCCAAAATTCACATTTTGAAAACATTGCGTATAACTGGTGTTCTCGCAGCTTTTGAAGCACTTTCTCTAAGTGTATGACATGCAGCTCTTCCGAAGCCGAATACACCAAAATGTCATCGATGAATACAATGACAAAATGGTCGAGGAAGGGCTCGAATACCCGATTCATCAAAGACATGAATGCTGCCGAGGCATTAGTGAGGCCGAACGACATCACTGTGAACTCGTATTGCCCGTAACAAGAGCAAAACGCAGTCTTCTCGATGTCCTTATCATCAATCCTGAGCTGGTAGTATCCCGACCGAAGGTCGAGTTTGGAGAAGCACCGAGCCCCCTGTAATAGATCAAACAATTCTTCTATCCTTGGGAGAGGATATGTATTCTTTACGGTCAGCCGGTTCAACTCTCGGTAGTCGATGCAGAGTCGGAGGGATCCGTCCTTCTTCTTCACGAAGAGTACAGGTGCTCCCCAAGGAGAAGAGCTGGGTCGGACGAATCCCGAGTCTACCAATTCTTGAAGCTGCACCCTGAACTTTACTAGCTCTTTTGGCGCCATCCGGTAAGGAGACCTCGAGACTGGACGAGCCCCGGGAAGGAGGTGGATCTTGAAGTCCTCCTCTCGGTGTGGAGGTAGGCCTGGAAGCTTCTCCGGGAAGACATCCGGAAATTCCTTTACCACCTTTACTTCGCCCAACTCTATAGTCTGCCCCATCATTTCGAAGTAGACCACGAACACCTCATCACCTCTCATGGTGGCCTTCGTCGCTTGTATGGAATTAAGCACGAGACGAGAAATAAACGGTATACCTTGATAGGTGATTGCTCCTCCCATTGGCACTTGGAGGGTCACCTTCCTGCTCTGACATTGGGAAGCTTGAAACCATTTGGAACTGGATGGGCCAGGACTCGAGGTGATAGTGTGGAGTCGTGGTGCGCGGGATGGCGGGCGAGAGCTGCGCGTCACCTTGCTTGGGCGTACTCTTCTTCTATCATATCGCGTATTTCTTCTCGCGTGGTTCTTTCTATTGCTCGATCAGGGGCAACTCTTCTTGGGTGATGATGACGGTGGTCAGCTTCTGGGTCTCTGGCTGGCGGGGCATCGTGAGCGGAACTTGTTACATTGGAGAACCCCTCTGAAGCTTCTTCCTCTCGAACGGCCTTTTTGTTCGAGGCATGATTCAGAGCTGGGGGTGGCGGTGCGTTCAACGCTGGCGGTTGAATCGGAACTTGAGGAGCCCCGAGATTCCTTACGAGAGCAAACATCTCGGCTTGTTGTTCTTCAATCTGCTGCATTCACCCTTCCAGCCTAGTTGCGGGCGCATGCACTGCCTCTTCTGCGGGAGCCGCGTTGATGAGCGAGTGGGAGGGAGCTGGGTCGATGCGTCCTTCCAGCATTGGTCCTTCAGTAGTGCGAGCACTCTTCCTTGCTATTGCAGTTGGCCTTTAAAGAGTTTTGGGAACGCTTCCCACAGACGGCACCAAACTGTTGCGGGTCGCTTAGGGCTCTTGGTAGACCGGTTTACTTGAACCACCTTAGCTCGGGAGCGAACCAAGCGCGCAAACAATCAATTTGAGATTCGTTGAGTACACTGAGACTTTTTAACGTGGAAAACCCGGAAAGGGTAAAAAACCACGCGGCTGGAGTTGTGCCGACAAAACTTCACTATCTTCGGGGGGTTACAATCTGGTACTTAGAACTCGAGCGCGACAGGCCGCTGCTCGTTATAATAATAGAGAGAGATAGAGAGAGAGAGAGAGCTCTGAGGGTGACAGACCACCTCTCGGAAAACTAAGTATTTCTCCTTCTGAGAATATTGAAGAACAAAAGTGAGAAGGCTCTGGAGAATAAAAGTGAGAAGCTGCGTCGCCTTTCGGGACGAAGGAAATCTTCAAGTCCACGAAGGAGATCTTCAAGCGCCGAAGGAGAATTCCGCAAAAGTCTGCAAGGAGCTCTCCCGGGTGCAGAAGACAAGGTCCTCTCAAATGAAGCCTTGGGGCTCCTTTTATAGCTTTGGCCGGGGGGGGGGGGGGGGGGTAGTCCTGTAATTTCGCCGTTGTAACTTCCATAAATACCTGGCAGACGAATCATATTTTCTGGTTCGGGGCACACGGATCGCCATTTTTCGTAAATGACTATCTTGCCCTTCGGGCAGTTCGGGCAGTTTTGTTGGAGGCGAGAAAGGCGACCAGTTGTTCCTGAAATCTGAGAAACTGGAAAGATAGAAAGTGAGCATTGTTGGATCTTACGGCGCCCTTAGAGGGGGGTGAATAAGGGAATACAATTCTTTTTATAAATTTTAAGATAATAGGAAATAATGATAACAATTTTGTAATAACAATTTTGTAATAATGAAATTTTATGCCAAATGAGAGAAATCAAATAAACACAAATATAATCATGGTTGCATTATATAAAAAAGGTGTTTGCAAAATTTGATTTCAATATCGCTAGAAATCGGAGGCGTACAAAAGTGAATTTCTTTTCCTTTTCTATACCGACTTGTATCCCCACAAACCGGTTGGCTTTAGCCTATCCTTAATTCCCCGGATAAGGCCTCAAGCCGCTCTAGCCAATCCTTCCCGGATATGGCCTCGAGCCCCCCTAGATCTAATCACATAGAACTAGTCGCCAACACAAGGCAAATTTCCCCCTAAGTCCTACCCAGACCTAGTCGTCATCACAAGACGAATTAACTACAAGATACAAATAAAGAAGTGAAGTAAATAACAAGCAAACTCCCTCTTGAGATTTCTGGAGATGAGGATGAAGGATCGCTGAAGCACAAGCGAGGTCGAAGCGATCGTTCTTCGGATGCATCGTGATGGCTTCCTTCTCCAGAATTTCTTCTTTGGCTTTGAGTGGGAGATGATGTTTTGGCAGAGTAGCAACACGAGAGTTTGGGCACAAGTAATGTCTCTGGAAGATCTAACCAAAACGAGAGAGAGCCCAGCATTTTATAGAACTTGGAGCTAGCGCCTGCGGTAGTGGCTAGCGCCTGCGGTAGCATTCGTGTGGACCGGTTGCGAAACCGTCGACGGCGTGGCGCTGTGCACGAACTTGAGATAGCATCTGGCGGTAGCGATAGCGCTGGCAGTAGCGGGAGATAGCGCTGGCGGTAGCGGTAGCGGTTGCAAAACCATCACTGTGTACGAACTTGAGATAGCGCCTGGCGGTAGCGATAGCACTGGCGGTAGCGAAAACTGTCGGGAACGAACTTTCATCGGTCGGAGCTTCAAGTTCGTCGAACGAAAATTTCGTCGAACGGAGCCAAATTCGTCGATCGAAATTTCGTCGAACGCAGCTTCAATTTCGTCGAACGGCTAGCGCCTGGCGGTAGCGTTAACGCCGGCGTTAGCGCTGCTCCTTTCAAAAGTTTGATTCCATGCTGCCTTCTACCTGTGGAGTATTGCACCTATAGTTCCTGCACACTATAAACACACTACAAGCAATATCAAATACAATATGGGATTTGTTATTCTCAAACAAAGGGATGTGACACACATGTCCAACAATCTCCCCCTTTTGATAATAACAAATCCTCTAAGCAAGAAATCAACAATAGTGTTTATAGATAAGATAAGCAAGATAAAAGTGCAACTATAGTAAATGATATGCATGATAATGTGCATACTCCCCCTATCTTAATGCTCCTCCTACATAAATGCAATTTATGTGTTACTCCCCATAAATGATAGATTTCATGAATTAGTGAATTAGTCTCCCCTTATTTATCTATATTTCTCATATATAGATTTCTTCAATTAATCTCCCTCTTTTGGTATTATCAAAAGAAGGTGGGGTGAGGGTAGTAAGGAGGCATTTATATATCATGATCGAGCTTTTTGGAATATAAATAAAGATAAAGAGTTTAAGCATAGCATATATAAGAGATTTCAAATATAAAGATAAGAGTTGTAAGCAAGTGGAAGATTATAATAAACATCTTTTTGTAATCATGAAAAGCATAAGTAGAAATATGAGTTTTAGTTCAAAATTGAAAGATGTTTTAACCTTTTTGAAATCTCAAAGTTTTTCATAAAAATACCAAGCATGAAATGAACATATCAAAGAGAGATTATACTACAATGTTACTTAATTCTAAGTTCAAGAAATACCAAAACATTGTAGAGATCATGCTAGGTTTATCTAGTGCATTTTTATCTAAAGAGTAGTATAGAAAAAGCATTAGAATCCAATACTCATGAGAAGAAGTGTTATGAAAGATAATGATATGCACATAAGTGTATTTTGAGCAATGTTAACAATGGATTTAAATCATCAAAATACAAGACATATGTATAGTAAAGTGCACAATAAAACACAAGTAAATTACTTTCACACACTTTTAATGTACATAATTTTTTTTAACAAAGTGGTGTAATAACTAAGGTTTGCACAAGACACTTTACTATTCTTTCCAAGGTGCTCAACCTCACAATGCTTATGAAGACTTATCAGGAGGTTCAAGTAGTGCTTGATGGAGTTATATTTGTCTACATATATATAATTTTTTGTTCATGTTTGTGAGACAACATTCTCCGAATACACTTGTTTTGCAAACCCAATTTTTAAACTTAACCACTTTTCTAAATTTCATAAGTGCAATTCAAATGTAGTGTAGGCAATAAACTTATGCAAGTTTTAATTCATTGCACAAATACAATACACAAGCAAGCATTTTTAGATTTAGACACACATGTTGATTACCAAAATAAGTGAGTGAAATGTATCATTATCAATCATAAAACATTTACTCGTACTTAGAGGCATGCTAAGCTTCGTTCTACACATATTTTTCAATACAATTGATGCACTTTAAATAGATATATCAAAGCATGATAAGCAAAACAATGTTTATAGTAACTTGAAAGAATATGTTTTAACATTGTAAATAATTCTAAATAATAGAATTCATACATGCTTGATATTGACAATAAAGATCATACAGTTTTTTTTTGTTTTATCATTTTTAAATCAATTAAAAAATAGAAAATCACAAAAACATATTTTTGTCATTTTTAAATTTTGAATTTTTGTACTTGATTTTTCATAATATGAATAAAACAGAAAACCATAAAACATATTTTTGTATTTTTGAATTTTGAACTTTTATAGTTGATTTTTCATAATTCAAATAAAACAAAAATAAAATAGACAGAAACACAAAAATGAATTTGCACAAATAAGCTAACATATTTTTGTTGATTTTTAGAAATTTTAAAAACAGAAAAACCACACACCTACGCTAGCGCCGGCGCTATCGCTAGCGCTGGAAACAGTACACTATTTTTTTGAGAATTTTAAAAATCTAATTTTTGATATTTATTAAGTGTCCTTAGATTAGTCTTATGCAAAAATTTTGTAATTTTTGGAGATGTTTTGATTGCTCAAATTTGCATAAAACTTTAGTTTTTTCAAATACTTGTGTTTAAAAAAAAATTTTAAGTACAAAAATAAATAAATTATGCAAAACACATGAGGACATAATTTGAACAACCCAAAATATGCATGATTTAAGTGATAAGTAAATAAAATGATCATGCAAAGAGTAATATAAGTATGTCCTAAGATTAAAGACTATCCCGACTAAATGTCTACACCCTAGCCCCGTACTAAGTGACGGATGGGCATGAGGAGCTGCACGCATGCCGTAGGTTGGGGTGTTAGTCCCATATGCACACACTAGAGAACACTCAACCTAGCATTCTTTTCCCCCAGTGCCTCGCAAGGCCCCACTGGAACCCTCCCCGGTTAAGGACAAGACATGACTTAGAGGTTAGGTCTCTAATGTATACAACCCTACGCCCCCGCTATTGTGAGATAGGAAGTCATAGGTGAAATAATCTTTTTGGACAACCTATGCTTTTAAATCTAAGGGTTGATATAAAAACTATGGGTTTTGTTTAATGTGATGAGTTATATAAATCCGCATAGCTTTTCTACTATTTTGAGATGACGATATGAGATAACTAGCACAATTACTAATATTCAATAAGTGACAATGCTAGAATGATGAGTTTTGGGTTTAATGTCATGCCATAAGATTTATACTAATATTGCATGTTTTCCAAAATGGAGTTTCAAATTATAGATCTAGAATGTAGTGATGATTAAGTTTGATGTATCTTTATTATTCCAAAGTTGATTCTAGAATCTATATAAATGTGAGATACATGCAATCAATATCAAATCATATCCATACACCAACTAATGCAAAGAAAAACAATATTCATATTTGTATCATAAGATTCATAATTCCTAGGTGATATTCTTGTTTTGAGATTTTTCTTGATAGAACATGAATTATGATTTATGATTATAGAGGTTTTGCATAGAATAAATGTTAGATCATCATGATGTATGTAAATTCTAATTCTTCTAAACTTATGACAATATGATTTGGAGATTTTCTTTTGAATGAGTATGTTTGACTTGTAAGTCTAGGAAATGATGATCATGTAATCATATTAAAGACAAAGATCACATATAGAATGTTTTGAAATTTATAATAAAATTTGCATTCAATAATTGAATCTATTGATCTTTGGTTTTGCATGATAATATATGATTTATGATATAATATTCATATATATATTCTAATGATCAATCCATAAACTATGTGTTTGTTGGAATTTTAGTATTCTATATAATTTCAAATCACATAGTTATCATCAAATTTAAATAACATTATAAGTGTTATACCTAGCATATAAATTTAAGCACAAATTAAGAAGTGATGCTAGAATGATACGTTTGAATGCAATGTTATTACATTGAATTAATGGAGATAATGTTGCATGTAATATGAGAAGTTTACAAATTAATTTTCTTTAGACCTATAATGAAATGATTAAACTTTTGATTTGATCTTAATGATATAAGATGAATCTAAGGTCTAAATTACATGCAAACAATGGTGACACACATCACACATAATATCTAAATTAATATATGAAACAATTATACATAGGATATCATGTGATGAAAAATCCATAAACACAGAAATTTCCGAATCAAGCGAACTAAGATAGCATTTAAAAACGGAGTTGAAATTCGGCAAATTGACAACACCAAACAAACTTAAATGGGTAAGTTTAGTTTGCCGATAGATGGAGATTTCTGTGCTCTTTCCGAAAAGATATTAAACGCGAAAATCGGACGAGCGGATCAAAAGATATGGCTATTTGAAGTTTTGATCAAAAAACTCGCTTTTTGAAAGATTAAGCATGCGTTTAGATGAATTTTTGTTTTCAAATTTTCTAGATAATGTTCTTCATTATAAGGGCTATCATATGCAGCAAACAAATATAGAATCAAAAAAAATGTTGCGCATATTAATTTTTAGTTTTAAGCCCTTTAATAAGCCATTTAAATCCAATTTTTAAAATAGTTTCAATAGTCTTGATAATAATTTCATAATTCAATTTCTAATGATAATTCAAGACAATTAAGGGTAAAGGATTTAAAAGGATAAAGAACAATCAAAGATGAGAGATAGATCACTTTCAAAAAAAAGACTTAATGTTCAATTTTAATTCAAATTTGATTTGATAAACATTAGACTTAATATAGAAAGTCATATTTCATGATATATATAAAGTGATCATAAATATTTTGGATCAAAAAAATACAAAACAAACAAAAGAAAAAAGAAATAAGCATATCATAAAGTAGAGTATTGATATTTCATTTTTTAATTGTTTCCACTTCATGCAATTGATTGGATACTAATAAATGAGAGATTTAGGTATCCAAAGTTGACCATGTGTAATGGCTCCTTTGGGCACCCAAATACATCGTGTAGGCTTTTGGAGAGATAGTGATGAATGGGCCTTTACAAGTGGAGTTAGTGTTTCATTTTTAATTTTGGGCCTCCATTCATACTTTGGTTGTTTTTCTTTTAAATTCATATTATGATTATTTGACATCTTTTTGTGATTATATTTGTTTGAAAAATAATTCATTTGTGATTTATGTTTATTCAAATTATTTTTCAAAATAGATTGATGTTGGTAATCATAATGATTTTCATTATATAGATTCTTTGAAATTTTATAAGAGTGATTGTCTTTCTTTAGAAATGATTGTTGAAAGAGTGGGTTACAATATGTTTTAGAAGATTGATTATTATTTTGATGATTTTCATTTCCACTCTTTCTTATAGACATACTCTTATAATATAAATGATAATATTTTATATTTAGATTTTCATGAAAAGGAGTTTTTAAATTTGAGTCATGATTGAAAATATATTGAGACTTATAATAATGACTCTTAAGAATTTTGTGAGGATCATAATTCTTTTTGAAACTAAACTCCTTTTGAGTTGATGTATGAAAATGATCATTTTTAGAAATGATTTTGTAAGTTAATTTATCTTTGTTATTCAAAATCTTATGATGAAATTCATTACATGACATTTGAAATTTTTCAACAAAAGATTTTAATTGTATTAACTTACAAGATAAAATATCATTTTCAATTAACAATTTTTCATTATGCCTTTTAGAAATTAAGAGCCCTTTTTCAATTTCCTTGAATTTTTCTTTCAATAAATTGCAATTAAGACAAGGAATAGGAATTTTTACTAAAGAGCATGAAAGAGAATTTATCACATCAATATTTGATTCTACATTATCGTTTGCTTTTAAAGATTTATTTTCTAAACGTAATTTGGAATTAGCAATTTTTAACTTCAAAAATTTACGTTTAGCAATTTTAAGCATACGAGAAATAGAAATAGAATTTTTTACAAAAAGAGAAGTTTTTTATTTTCTTACATTGCTATGGGATGAGGCAAGATTTGGACCAACGGTTTCTTTGACATCTTCTTTGCATTCCTCTTCCATAGTTGAATTTCCGTCTTCTCTTTTGCTTTATGTGTTGCCAACAAATGAGTCCAATATTGTGACGTTGTATTCTTCTTCCTCCAAGCATAAATCTTCATCAATTTCTTCTCTTGGATCCATAAGGAATTCCACGTCGATTTATTTCTTAGATTTATCTTCCTCCAAGAAAGAGTCCTTGTCGATTTCTTCTTTTGGATCATAAGGAATTCCTCTTGTTCATCATCTGTAGAAGGAAAACTATAAGTATTCTCAAGAAATTTCCAAACTTCATAAGCAGTAGGAAGTGTATAAATAAGTTTGAAAATATTTTGATCTAATGCACAATATAGACTATTCATAGATTTGGCATTTAAAAACATTTCATTTTTATTTAAAATACTTGGGGGCATTTTAATTGTAATATTCCATACTTTAATATCCAAAGATTTAAGAAATTTTCCATAAGAAATTTCCACCTATTATAATTTTTGCCTTCAAATAAAGGCGGTGCCAAAGATTTTTCATTTATAAGAAAATTCCCCCCACTTGTAGAAGCGAGATCATGAGACGCCATTATTCCTGGTTTTTAAACCATTTGGAATAACCTGCCTCTGATACCACTTGTTGGATCTTACGACGCCCTTAGAGGGGGGGGGGGGGGGATAAGGAAATAAAATTCTTTTTATAAATTTTAAGATAATAGGAAATAATGATAACAATTTTGTAATAACAATTTTGCAATAATGAAATTTTATGCCAAATGAGAGAAATCAAATAAACACAAATATAATCATGATTGCATTATATACAAAAAGTGTTTACAAAATTTGATTTCAATATTGCTAGAAATCGGAGGCGTACAAAAGTGAATTTCTTTTCCTTTTTTATACCGACTTGTATCCCCACAAACTGGTTGGCTTTAACCTATCCTTCCCCGGATAAGGCCTCAAGCTGCTCTAGCCAATCCTTCCCGGATATGGCCTCGAGCCCCCTAGATCTAATCACCTAGAACTAGTCGCCAACACAAGGCGAATTTCCCCCTAAGTCCTACCCAGACCTAGTCGCCAACACAAGGCGAATTAACTACAAGATACAAATAAAGAAGTGAAGTAAATAACAAGCAAACTCCCTCTTCAGATTTCTGGAGATGAGGATGAAGGATCGCTGAAGCACAAGCGAGGTCGAAGCGATCGTTCTTCGGATGCAGCGTGATGACTTCCTTCTCCAGAATTTCTTCTTTGGCTTTGAGTGGGAGATGATATTTTGGCAGAGTAGCAGCACGAGAGTTTGGGCACAAGTAATGTCTCTGGAAGATCTAACCAAAACGAGAGAGAGCCCAGCATTTTATAGAACTTGGAGCTAGCGCCTGCGGTAGTGGCTAGCGCCTGCGGTAGCGTTCGTGTGGAGCGGTTGCGAAACCGTCGGCGGCGTGGCGCTGTGCACGAACTTGAGATAGCGCCTGGCGGTAGCGGGAGATAGCGCTGGCGGTAGCGGTAGCGGTTGCGAAACCGTCGCTGTGCACGAACTTGAGATAGCGCCTGGCGGTAGCGATAGCGCTGGCGGTAGCGAAAACTGTCGGGAACGAACTTTCGTCGGTCGGAGCTTCAAGTTCGTCGAACGAAAATTTCGTCGAACGGAGCCAAATTCGTCGATCGAAATTTCGTCGAACGCAGCTTCAATTTCGTCGAACGGCTAGCGCCTGGCGGTAGCGCTGCTCCTTTCAAAAGTTTGATTTCATGCTGCCTTCTACTTGTGGAGTATTGCACCTATAGTTCCTGCACACTATAAACACACTACAAGCAATATCAAATACAATATGTGATTTGTTATTCTCAAACAAAGGGATGTGACACACATGTCCAACAAGCATGCTGAAAAGACAAAATGTGAGCACACTAAAAAGATAAAATGTGAGAAGTCAGAAAGACAAAAAGTGAGCTGAGCGCGCTCAGAAGCGTTCTGAGCGCGCAACGAACGGAGAAGCAATCTAGGCGACTGGGGAAGTGTTCTGAGCGCGCGTGAGCGTGAAGGCGTTCTGAGCGCGCGCGAGCGCGGGTACGGAAAAAAGGGAAGTCGCGCCCGCTGAGGGGGAACTGGATTCCGACCGGGCACTCCGCAGGGCCCTATGTAGGAGGGGGCGGTCTGGCCGTATCCGCACGGGGCGTGGCCTCACCCCAAGGGGGTGCGGCCCGGTCGTACCCCAAAAGGAGGGGGGGTGCGGCTCGGCCGCACCCCTAGAGGGGTGCAGCGGCTTGGCCGCACCCCTAGAGGGGTGCAGCGGCTTGGCCGCACCCGCCACCCCTCTTGGCCGCGCCCGCGGAGGGGTGCGGCCTTGGCCGCGCCCGAGGAGGGGTGCGGCCTTGGCCGCGCCCGAGGAGGGGTGCGGCCTTGGCCGCGCCCGAGGAGGGGGGCGGCCCTGGCCGCGCCCGAGGAGGGGTGCGGCCCTGGCCGCACCCCAAGGGGGGTGCGGCGGGGCCGCACCCCTTGAGGGGTGAGGTTCGGCCGCACCCCTTGAGGGGGGGGGGGGGGTCGGTGCTACCGCGCATGCTAGCGCGCGGTAGCGCCGCGCGGGACCGCCACGCGCGTCGTGGCGGTGGCGCGCGCGGTAGTGCCTGCAGTTGCGTGCGGCACCGCCACGCGCGTGGTTGAGTGCGGCACCGCGGCGCGTTCTGCGTGCGTTTTTGCACGGGCGGTTGGCTGTGGACTGTGCGGCGGTTTCTTCAACTCGAGCGATTATACGTTGACCGTTGACCCCACCTCTCTTTAGTGGAGTTTTCTCTAGACGCACCCTAAGGCCTCTATGGGTGTACAACAACAATGAATTTAGGAACAAAAATAATTTATGCCCAATTTGAGCCTAGTTAAATTTAGCAAGGGTAGTTTTCCTTGCTAATTTCTAACAAATTATCAACAACGAATTTATTGCTATCTAAATCAACAAGGAATACTATCCATCAAAAAATTTGAAGTTAATCCAAAACTTATATTAAATATTCGGTATTTAAAATATTTATTCAAAACTTATATCTTATATTACTTTTATGAATTGCATCTATACAATTTATTATGCAGCTGCTGAGATAACCACAGCCATATTGCTAACTTGGTTTTAGAAGTATGTTAATTTTTAATAAACGTTAGAATTTATATTATAATTAATAAATTATAAATTATAAATTTTTAATTATATCTTATAAATTATAATTCGAAATTTATAAATTATAAATTATAATTCGAAATTTATAAATTATAAATTATTATTCAAAATTTATAATTTATAAATTATAACTTATAATTCAAAATTTATAAGTTATAATTATAATTCGTAAATTATTATTCGTAACTTATAAATTATAATTTGAAACATATAAATTGCAACTTATAACTTATATGTGTATGTATGTAAAACGTAAATTACATATGTATTATTCTTATTCTCTAATAATTATATTATTATTATATAAAAAAATTGAAATCGTGAAGTACAATTTTATTTATAAATAACAATAATAATGTTATAATTAAAAATCTTTGATAAATATACAATATATAATTTTTTGAATATATATTATATATTACATATTATATATATATATTTAATTATATTAGTATAATAATTACAATTATTATATTAGTTTATAACTTATAAATAATTTTTACATTTATTTAATTATCATAATTCTACGTACTTAGGTTTGAGCTTATTTTATAATTATTTCATCAACAAAATTTTAATGACATATTTTTGTTACTAAATTTATTTTAATCAGCAATAAAAATTTAAAAAGCAAATAATTTGTTTCTAATCCGCAACAAAAAATCTCGCACAAATATTTATTTCTAATTTAGCAACAAAAATTTATTGTTTCTAATTTTGTTGGGAATGACAAAATTAACATTTCTTGCTAAATTTGTTGGTAGTTAACAAGAAAAAAAATTCCTTTCTAGATTTCCTTTCTATTTTGCATTTTTCTTGTAGTGGACGTTGGATAAGGGTTGGTGTTTGTACTATTCAATCAGTTCGACTCATTATACAACCGTGTCCGCAAGTACCTATTATAACATATTGGACTGAAAGAAACAGGAGTATGTATGCACGCATAAGCATAGAACATAAACTAAGCAGCATCACATCAGAATCAAAGTACAATCAAGAGATAGGTACCAGAAGACCTAATGTCTCATGACTAACAAAGTGTAGAAAATAGTCCAAACAAAATAGGTAAAGTAAGAGAGCTAAACAATGCTCTAAGCCAAAGACAGAAAGAACCAAACAAACATTGTAGAGATCGTCGTCCAACAGATCATCCTTGTTAGGATACCATCCTGCAAGTGCTCCTCCTACAACATCAACTTCTGTAATTTCCAACAGAGAACTTCATTCAGAATGAATTCAACTATGGAAAATGTACATGTATCTAGTTCAACATATAAGAACGTAGTACTTTAATTAAGCTAAGATGACATCAAATTAGAGTATTTCAGTTTCAACCGCAGAATCTATTAAATGTTTCCAAACGAAACGATTTTAGACTTCTGGACAACGCAGCTATATCTGTGTTCCTATATGTGATATCCTAGTTACTATTCTTCTAGGGTTAATTGGAACTCATCAAATGTGGAATAAAACCAATCAACAGGAGAAGGTCCAAAACAAGTCAGATTGTGTTATCAGATGTGGAATAACACTCTCCTCCAAGTTAAGGATGACGAATCCGAATGAGGTTGTTAATATTAAATGTGGAATGAAACAACCAACCAGATTCATACTCAGCAACCAAAATACCAACGGAGCACAACATGCTAGATTTGACAAAGGAAGGAATCAAAACATTCGGACTTAGGCTGGTCTCAAACCGCCTTGAGTCCCATTTCCCCATTGTTTTGATTGAACGGTCTCAGGGCATTCCTTTCGTCAATGGATCAGCTAGATTATCCTTCGATCGCACATCGACCAAAGTAATAATGCCAGGTTCTTTAAGATAATTCAAAAGAGCGTGTCTTAGTCGTACATGTCGTCTCTTAGTGTTAAAGAGGACATTCTTAACAACTTGAACTGCTGCCTGATTATCACAGTACATGCTTAAAGAATTGATTTAAAGTCTAGACAAGGGAATGTCTAAGATCAAATTCCTGATCCAATCCGCCTCTTCACCAGCTGAAGCTAAGACAAAAAACCCGGCTTCCATAGACGACAAACTATACAGGTCTGTCTCTTGGACTTCCAAGTAACTACAACGCCACCCAATGTGAATATAAATCCACTTGTGGACTTGTTGTATGTAACTTTTGAACACCAGGAGACATCAGAGTACCCTTCCAAAGTAGGAGGGTGACTAGTATAGCACAGAGCATGATCTTTAGTACCTTTGAGATACTTCATCAGCCGATCTAAGGCATCTCAATGCTCTTTGCTTGGACTACTGGTAAACCGACTCAACATGCCTACGGAGAAGGCAATGTCTGGTCTAGTGCAACTTGTGGCGTACATGAGACTTTCAATGATCTTTGAGTACTTGACTTGATCAACGCTTATCCCTTCATTCGGACGCAGCTTGACGTTCAGATCAATTGGTGTTTCAACAGGCCTACAATCTTTATAGCCCCAGGTATTAAGAATCTGTTATATGTAGCGAGCTTGACTTAGAGTGATACGTCCCTTGTCTACTCTAACTTTCATACCTAGTAGGGTATCCACGGGACCAGGGTCCTTCATATCAAATGCTTTGGCGAGAGCGGACTTAATATCCCTCACGACAGTAAGGTCTGACCCCAGGATCAACATGTCATGCACATATAGGCATATGATGAATGTTTAGTTTGACATCGAGTGGTAATAAAGACACTTGTCTGAGAGACGGACTGATATCCAACGCTCTTTACCACTTGATCAAACTTCATGTGCCACATCTTAGGCGCTTGCTTAAGCCCATAGATAGATTTATCGAGTTTGCACACTTTATCCTTTAGATCTGTATGGACATAACCTTCAGGTTGTGCCATGTAGATCTCTTCATTTAGCTCTCTCCATTCAAAAAGGTTGTTTTCACGTCCATCTGATGGACTATGAAATTCTCGATAGAGGCCAAGGCAAAAAGAATCCTTATAGTGGATAGGTGACAGACAGGTGAATAGACATCAAAGTAGTCAATTCCCCCTGTTGTTTATAACCCTTAGCGACTAGTCGTGCTTTGTATCTGGCTATAGACCTATCACTATACAATTTCTTCTTTAAAACTCACTTGCATCCCAGGACTTTAGCTCCTTTCGGTAGGTCCCTTAGATGTCATGTATTGTTTTGTAGCAGCGAGTTCATCTCATCATCGATAGCTTCTGCCCACATTGACGCATCTCTCGATCTCATCGCTTCCTGATAGGAGAATGGATCATCCTCTAAGTGGTAGGTGACGAAATTCTCACCAAAATCCTTAGGGATTCTATCTCTTGTAGATACTCTAAGAGGAACAGGTTCTGTAACACCCCAGTTTTGCTGATCTGAGAGTTAACACCGCGTTAGGTCTTCTTCGCTGAAAATTGCCGTAATGGCAGATTCTTCTTAAACGCACGATCGTGCATTTTTCTTGACGCACGATCGATCCGCCCGTGCGTGCTCTTCGGCTGGGAAAATGGTGTTCTGAATTTGTTCGCGCGTTTTTACGCACGGTCGTGCGTTCGCAAACTGACGGAAACAGATCCGTAAACAGCGAAATCTGGGCGTCCGTTTGGTTTAGATCTTGATTGGACGGTTGTGAGGGGTTCGTGGGAGAACCCTAAGTAGGGCTGAGAGGGTTTTCCCTCTTCATTTTCTTTCCATCGTGGGTTTTGAGGGTTAAGAGAGAAGGGGTTTGGAGGAGGAAGAGAGCTTAGATCCCGCCATTGTTGGAGCTTCGGAGCTCCGTTCGCCGATCCGAGACCGACAGCGCGTAGGGGACGTCGAGGCGCTTCTTCTCCTCCATTCTTTTTCAAGGTTCCCATGGCTAGGAGGAAATCTCAAAAGGTAACGACATTTCTCCTCCCGGTCTTTAGGATGCGTGCATGGCATCCCTTTTTCCTCTCTATTTTCTGCATTTTGGCACCGGATCCGTCGAGTGAGAGGGATCCGGGTTGCCTTGGTTCAAGAGGAACCATCGGGTTGATTGAGTCCGTCCCCAACATGATTTGCACTAGAAATCCGCTCCGTTAGTGGATTAGGCATTGTGGGTGAAGCCGGTTTCGTGACCGTTGTTCCGATTCGGTGATGTTGATTGACGCGCATTTTAGGGGTTTGGCTAGAAATCCGATTACGGCAAAAACGTCGTTGTGATGCCCTTGTATTTTCGTATGAGAATGAATGTTGGTTGTGGGCGGGGAAATATTGTGCGTGAGTTATGGCTTGTGATGCATGTTTGTACTGTGAAGGCGCGGAATTGCCTTGTGGTCGACTGGCCCGCCCGTGATATTGCAAGTCATGTGTGGAGGGTGTCCCGGCAAGACAAGTCCCCCTTCTGTGGTGATTGTAGTGAAATTGATGAGAGTGTATGAGATTGAGAACGCCTTAGAATGAGGACAAGCCCGATGGCGCTGTGAGCCATGTGCGGGTGGGGTCCAGGCACGAGTGCCTAACATCATTGCTGCTTGATGCGATGATGGAGGCAAGAACAGGTGAGCCGATGGATGAGCCCGATGGCATGGTGGGCCAGGCGCGGTGGGATCACGACATGAGTTCTTGGCCTTGGGCTACGATGCCCTTTGGGGGAAATGATGAGTACCCTATGGTTGTGATGTGATGGATGATGTATGATGATGTGTTAGATTCATACGCATTAGGGTGCCTTGGGTGAAACCCGGGTTTGCATTCATATTTGCATTTGTAGGCCCCTTTTTATTACTTGCTCAACATAGAAACGTGGATGATGGTTGTGACACTCATGCCTGCTGTTTATGTTGATGTTCTTTATATACATGTGCATACGAAGTGCTGACTTGCAGGGTGATGTAGTTCCCCGGGGTCCGCTAGGACGGCCGGGAGGAGGGGTGTTGTTACACTGTTTGTGGTCAGGCATAGCTGACCCTCGTTTACCGCTCTTTGTGATTTGGTTGCAGGCCAAGGATCACAGGCCGGAACCAGCTCGCAGGCCAAAAAGGCCTAAAGCCTCATGAAGTGTTTATTTTGCTTTCCTACATTCTTGTACTTGTCTTTTCTTGTTTCCGGCTTGCATGCAGAGGTAGCTTAGGAGAGCTAGTTCTTCCCTTTTGGGGATTTCATGATTGTGGTGAATGTTTGATGATTTGTGCACTGGTTTTGTAAGGCCTTAAGGCCGGTTTACTCCTATGTAGTTGTGGACAATCTCTGTGTTTCTTAGTTTTGTTTCCGCTGTGTTATCTGAGTTTTAAGTTGGGTAGTTATATCATCTTTTAATACTGAAACTGTGGCGGTTATATGCTGTGGGGTCCCGACCGGACCTATATTATATAGTCATTACAGGGGAGGTGTTACAATTTGGTATCAGATCTAGGTTGAGTATTCTTACGAGGTCTAGTATTTTTGGATCGCGTAAAGAGATTGTCCACATAGGAGTATTGTGCGGGATCATGAGTATCCATGTGTTCGAGTCTCGCGAGTAGAGCTTGATTAGTTTGTTTCCTTGCTTGTGCTAGGATATTGGTGACAATGCTGGGACGTCGAGGAGGCAGGAGGAGCCTATGGGGAGTAGTGCTACTGCTCCGGGCCTCATGATTGTGGGCATGTCTTCGGCCGATTTCTATCGTATGCTTGCAGAAGCTTTGGTGTCAGCTCTAGCGGTGAGAGTGCCATCGGTTGCGACGCCTGCCGCAACAGATGGAGCTCGAGAGTTGACAGTTCCTAGAGCGTTGGAGAAATATTTTGACCAAGCCCAGAGTCGAAAGGACGTTGGAGCAGAGCGATGTGAAGGGGAACCTTCCAAATCACAGTGGAAATCAGAGGGAAGCCGAGGAAGGAAAAGATTTCGTTCCTTTAAGCCTAGTGAGAGAAGTGGTGCAGCTTCTAGGGAGATCCGCTCCAAAGGACCAATGTCGTGCTTTAAGTGTGGCAAGGTGGGTCACATAAGTCGGTTTTGTACCGAGGGCGGAGCTGAGCCAGAGCCAAGGCAGGAACAATCGATGCGTTCCGGCGCTAGCGTTGTGGAGAAAGGGAAGGCGGCAGAGTCTAGTGCTTCGCGGTTCCCTCAGGTGCAGCCTAGAGCGTATAATCTTGGGCAGCAGGAAGCGATTCGTCAACCCGATGTGGTGACAGGTACGAAAAGTTTAAGTTTTCGTTTGTTACGGTAATGTAGTTGCGGCCTTTTATGTTTGTTATGCACGTGGTTAGGTTTCGTGCTAGTTTCGGGCTACCCCTCTCGAGTGTTGTTCGACACGGGAGCATCACTCTCTTTTCTCGCGGAAAGCTTTATCCGGAGGATTGGCCCTGAGTCCGTCGAGGCAGAGGTGGAGATGAGCGTGCGCATGCTGATTGGGTCTTTCATGACCACCATGAGGAAAGGACGCATTGTGTTGCAAATTTACGATTGCGATTTCGAGTTGGTAGCAGCGATTCTGCCACTGGTAGAATTTGACGTTATCTTAGGGATGGACTGGCTTGCAGAGCAGCGAGCTAGTATCGACTGCCAGTTGAAGGTAGTAACCCTGAGAGGCGAGGGTAAAGCAGAGGTCAAGTTTGAAGGCCTAAGCGGAGTGGCTGGCTCCCTGATTTCCGCCATGCAAGTGAGGCATGCGGTAAACCAAGGAGGCGAGGCGTTTATATCTTTGTTGGAGACTCACTCCCCAAGGTTGGATATTGGAGATGTTCCGGTGGTGGAAGAGTTTGAGGATGTATTCCCCGAGGAGCTTTCGGGAGCACCTCCTCAGCGTGAAATCGATTTTTCGATAGAATTGGTACCGGGTGCGAGGCCAGTGTCGCGTCCTCCGTTTAGGATGGCACCGAAGGAACTGGCCGAGCTTAAGGTTCAGTTGCAAGAATTGTTAGAGCAAGGGTACTTTAGGCCCAGCTCTTCGTCGTGGAGCGCGCCAGTTTTGTTCATAAAGAAAAAGGACAGAAGTATGCGGTTGTGCATTGACTACTGTGAGCTAAATAAGTTGACCGTCAAGAATAAATATCCGATTCCCCGAATCGATGATTTGTTTGACCAGTTAGTGGGGCCGGTGGTGTACTCTAAGTTGGACTTGAAGTCGGGGTACTACCAGTTGAAGATTTGAGAAGAGGACATTGCCAAGACAGCGTTTGGGACTCGGTATGGCCACTATGAGTTTTCGGTGATGCCGTTCGGACTAACGAACGCGCCATCTGTGTTCATGGATTTGATGAACAGGGTTTTTCGACCGTTTTTGGATTCGTTTGTGGTGGTGTTCATAGATGATATCTTGGTATATTCGAAATCGGAAGCGGAGCATGAGTCTCACTTGAGGATAGTATTGCAGACTCTAAGGGAGAACCAACTTTATGCTAAGTTCGCGATTTGCGAGTTTTGGATCGAGAAGGTGGCATTTTTGGGTCACATGATCAGTGGAGATGGGGTGGCGGTAGATCCGGCGAAGATTGAAGCCATTAGAGATTGGCCTGTTTTGAGAACCGTGGCGGAAGTCCGGAGTTTCCTTGGACTAGCCGGTTATTACAGAAGGTTCGTGGAGAACTTTTCGCGGATGGCCTTGCCCCTCACCACTCTTACTCGCAAGGACCAAAAGTTTGTATGGACGTCGGAGTGTGCCCGTGCGTTTGAGAATTTGAAGAAAAGGTTGATGTCTGCTCCAATCCTTAGTCTTCCTAGTGGGACGGAAGGATTTCAGATTTTCAGTGACGCATCAGGTTGCGGTTTGGGTTGCGTGCTGGTGCATCACGGCAATGTGATAGCTTATGGGTCAAAGCAGTTAAAGACTCATGAGAGGAATTACCCCGTCCATGATCTGGAGTTGACGGCGGTAATCTTTGCGTTAAAATTGTGGCGGCACTATGTATATGGTGCAAAGGTGGAGATCTTCACGGATCACAAAAGCCTGAGGTATCTCCTAGACCAAAAGGATCTGAATATGCGGCAGCATAGGTGGGTCGAGTTCCTTGGGGACTACGACGTGGAGATTCAGTATACGCCAGGTAAAGCCAACGTGGTGGCAGATGCCTTGAGTAGGAAGTACTCCGGGCAAGGTAATTGGATTGAGGCGCATGACGAGCGTTTGGTGCGAGACTTGGAGTCTCTTGACATTGCTTGTGTGGCTAGAGGTGAGTCTAGCGTGGCTCGGTTGAACTGGATTGAAATGCAGTGTGATATAACGGATCGAATCCGAGAGGCGACTAGTACAGACGAAGAGTGCCAACAGTTGGTATTGGAAGCTCAGCAAAGCGAAGACAGTGCTTTGGAGATGGTCGGTGGAATTTTGAAAAGAGACGAAAGGGTTTGTGTTCCGCGCTTTGGCAAGCTCCGAGAGAAGTTGATGTTTGAGGCTCACTTTACGAAGTACTCCATTCATCCAGGTAGTACAAAGATGTACTCGGATATGAAGAAATCCTTTTAATGGCCTGGGATGAAGCGGGACGTAGCTGAGTATGTAAGCCGGTGTCAGACTTGTGCTTTAGTGAAGGCTGAGTGCCAAAGGCCCGGCGGGTTCTTGAAGCCTCTTCCTATCCCCGAATGGAAATTCGACGATATCTCCATGGATTTTGTGCATGGTTTGCCTCGATCGCAGCAGGGTAACGATGCGATTTGGGTGATAGTGGATCGCCTGACCAAGGTGGCTCACTTCATTCCGAATCAGAAGGGCGATGGCGTGGAGAAGCTCGTGGAGCTTTATGTTCGAAATATTGTGCGGTTGCACGGGATTCCTAAGAGCATTGTTAGTGATCGCGATGGGCAGTTCACGTCGAAGGACTGGAGGTTAGTGCAGAAAAGTTTAGGCACCAAACTCAAGGTTAGTACCGCGTTCCATCCGCAGATCGACGGTCAGACAGAGCGAACGAACTGTACATTGGAGGATATGTTGAGGATGTGTGCTCTTGACTTTGGTAGGAGTTGGGAAGACCACCTTTCATGGTGAAGTTGGCATATAATAATTGCTTCCAGGCGAGTATCAAGAAGGCGCCATACGAAGCATTGTATGGAAGGAGGTGTCGAACGCCGATGTCTTGGGCAGAGGCGGGAGACACTAAGCTTTTGGGAAAGCAAGTGGTGGCGGATGCTTGCGAGATCGTGCGGATGATTCAGGAGCGCATGAAGGTTGCTCAGGATAGGCAAGCGAAGTATTTTAACGCGCGCCATAGAAATGTGGAGTTTGTAGTGGGCGACATGGTCTACTTGAAGATCAAGCCGTTCAAGGGTGTTTCGCGTGTGCGACGACTCAAGAAGTTGAGTCCGAGATATTTGGGTATGTTCGAGGTTACGAAGCGTATAGAAGAAGCAGCCTATCGTTTGGCTCTGTCCGCTGAGCTGAGTGGATTACATGATGTTTTCCATGTCTCTGTGCTGAGGAATGCTTTGGTAGACCTAAGCATCCTGGTTGAAGCGGCGGCACTGCCGGTGATGGAGGATCTGAGGACGAAGGTTCCTCCGATCTGCGTGGAGGACTCGGAAGTCCGGCAGTTGCGTAACAAGGAAGTCAGGCTTGTAAATGTGCGATGGGACAATTGCGGGCGAGGCGAATTCTCTTGGGAGCGTGAGCAAGAGATGCGGGAGGACTTCCCGGAACTTTTTGCATCAGGTATGCATCACAGTTTTCTGTTTCAGTTTTGAAATTTCGAGGACGAAATTCTTTTAAGGGGGTGGAGTTGTAACACCCCAGTTTTGCTGATCTGAGAGTTAACACCGCACGTTAGGTCTTCTTCGCTGAAAACTGTCGTAATGGCAGATTCTTCTTAAACGCACGATCGTGCGTTTTTCTTGACGCACGATTGATCCGCCCGTGCGTGCTCTTCGGCTGGGAAAATGGTGTTCTGAATTTGTTCGTGCGTTTTTACGCACGGTCGTGCGTTCGACCGTGCGTTCGCAAACTGACGGATACAGATCCGTAAACAGCGAAATCTGGGCGTTCGTTTGGTTTAGATCTTGATCGGACGGCTGTGAGGGGCTCGTGGGTGAACCCTAAGTAGGGCTGAGAGGGTTTTCCCTCTTCATTTTCTTTCCATAGTGGGTTTTGTGGGTTGAGAGAGAGAAGGGGATTGGAGGAGGAAGAGAGCTTAGATCCCGCCATTGTTGGAGCTTCGGAGCTCCGTTCGCCGATCCGAGACCGGCAGCGCGTAGGGGACGTCGAGGCGCTTCTTCTCCTCCATTCTTTTTCAAGGTTCCCATGGCTAGGAGGAAATCTCGAAAGGTAACGACATTTCTCCTCCCGGTCTTTAGGATGCGTGCACGGCATCCCTTTTTCCTCTCTATTTTCTGCATTTTGGCACCGGAGCCGTCGAGTGAGAGGGATCCGGGTTGCTTTGGTTCAAGAGGAACCATCGGGTTGATTGAGTCCGTCCCCGACATGATTTGCACTAGAAATCCGCTCCATTAGTGGATTAGGCATTGTGGGTGAAGCCGGTTTCGTGACCGTTGGTCCGATTCAGTGATGTTGATTGACGCGCATTTTAGGGGTTTGGCTAGAAATCCGATTACGGCGAAAACGTCGTTGTGATGCCCTTGTATTTTCGTATGAGAACGAATGTTGGTTGTGGGCGGGGAAATATTGTGCGTGAGTTATGGCTTGTGATGCATGTTTGTACTGTGAAGGCGAGGAATTGCCTTGTGGTCGGCTGGCCCGCCCGTGATATTGCAAGTCATGTGTGGAGGGTGTCCCGGCAAGACAAGTCCCCCTTCTGTGGTGATTGTAGTGAAATTGATGAGAGTGTATGAGATTGAGAACGCCTTAGAATGAGGACAAGCCCGATGGCGCTGTGAGCCATGTCCGGGTGGGGTCCAGGCACGAGTGCCTAGCATCGTTGCTGCTTGATGCGATGATGGAGGCAAGAACAGGTGAGCCGATGGATGAGCCCGATGGCATGGTGGGCCAGGCGCGGTGGGATCACGACATGAGTTCTTGCCCTTGGGCTACGATGCCCTTTGGGGGAAATGATGAGTACCCTATGGTTGTGATGTGATGGATGATGTATGATGATGTGTTAGATTCATACGCATTAGGGTGCCTTGGGTGAAACCTGTGTTTGCATTCATATTTGCATTTGTAGGCCCCTTTTTATTACTTGCTCATCATAGAAATGTGGATGATGGTTGTGACACTCATGTCTGTTGTTTATGTTGTTGTTCTTTATATACATGTGCATACGAAGTGCTGACTTGCAGGGTGATGTAGTTCCCCGGGGTCTGCTAGGACGGCCGGGAGGAGGGGTGTTGTTACACCATTTGTGGTCAGCCATAGCTGACCCTCGTTTACCGCTCTTTGTGATTTGGTTGCAGGCCAAGGATCGCAGGCCGGAACCAGCTCGCAGGCCAAAAAGGCCTAAAGCCTCATGAAGTGTTTATTTTGCTTTCCTACATTCCTGTACTTGTCTTTTCTTGTTTCCTGCTTGCATGTCGAGGTAGCTTAGGAGAGCTAGTTCTTCCCTTTTGGGGATTTCATGATTGTGGTGAATGTTTGATGATTTGGACACTGGTTTTGTAAGTTCTTAAGGCCGGTTTGCTCCCATGTAGTTGTGGACAATCTCTGTGTTTTTTAGTTTTGTTTCCGCTGTGTTATCTGAGTTTTGAGTTGGGTAGTTATATCATCTTTTAATACTGAAAATGTGGCGGTTATATGTTGTGGGGTCCCGGCTGGACCTATATTATATCGTCATTACAGGGGATGTGTTACAGGTTCGACCTCTAGAGGTTGGGGAGCAGTGCTAGAGGGGCCAGCTTCAGGTTTTACAGAAGATTCTTAGATCATGTCAGTAGATCCAGGGACGGTCAGGCCATGATCTTTGATAAAGTTATGTTCAAAGAAGATAGCATCTCTAGACTTTATCACTGAATTAGTGGATAAATCCAGAAACCGGTCAGCTGCACTGTCTTTTGAACTACCTAGATAGACACAGGTTGTCGTTCTAGGTCCCACCTTAGGTCTTTTAAGGTCTTGTATGCGTACATAAACGATACAGACCCAAGTCTTAAGAGTGTCATATCTACAAGGATGACCGTTCCACAGCTCATACGGAGTAGAACAGAGCTTTGAGTGAGACATTCTATTCAGAATGTGATTCACAGTAAGAACTGCTTCCCCCCAGAAGGAATTAGGCATGACAGCGGTCAGGTGCATAGAAATCAACATCTCTGTCAAAGTTCTATTCTTACGCTCAACAACGCCATTCGATTGAGGTGAGTAAGAGCTGTGGTTTCAAGGATTATGCCCGCAGAGGCACAAAACTCCCTAAACCCAGTTACAGTGTATTCTCCTCCTCGATCACTTCTAAGTCTCTTAATCTTTAAATTTAGCTGGTTTTCTACCCGAGATTTGAAGATTTTAAAGGTCTCAAATGTCTCGTCTTTCGATTTCAATAGGTAGACATGACAAAATCTGGAGAAATCGTCGATGAAGGTAATTAGATACTTCCTTCCCCCTCTAGTGGCATGACTACAAAAGTCACAAAGGTCAGAATGAATCAATTCAAGAAGTTGTGTGCTGCTAGAAACAGTCTTGTGAGGGTTTCTAGTTATTTTGGTCTGGGCACAAACCTCGCACCTATCAAATCGAATAGAGAAATCTAACGGAATGTTGTGACTCTTAGCTAGATTGCGCATCTTCTTATAGTGAACGTGTCCAAGTCTATTGTGAAGTAGCTTTGGATCTATTAAAGACGAACTCACTTAATTTATGCACTCGTTTTCTAGGCTAAGTCTGTACATTCCATTGATTAGATAAGCGCAACCAAAGTAATGTGAATTAACAGTTAGAGTTATTCTACCGCTTATGGTTGTGAAAGACATTCCGGACTTATCTAGCAAACTCATAGAAATTAAATTTTTAGTTAAATTTGGAACTAATTTAACATTTTTTAAAATTAAAATTTTACCTGAAGAGAGGACTAGCTTTACCGTCCCAGCATGAGTAACGGCTGTCTCTCCTCCATTGCAGTTCTCTACTCTGTCTCGAACTGCTCTGACGTCTGTGAGAAGACCTCTGTCATTCGTAACATGACAAGTGGCACCGCTGTCCAGCCACCACTCAGAAGACACACTGCGGTAACTACTCCCAATCATAGCTACGAAGGACTTGGGATCAGAGTTTTCGACCACCATGTTCGTCACCTGTTGTGGAGCTTCATCATTCTGCTTCTTCGAACCCTTGCATTCCGCGGCCCAGTGACCCCACTTTCCACAATTGTGGCATTTACCCTTCTTCCTTTTGAGAGAAGGTTTCTTGACCGCCAACTGGGCAGGGGTGTCACCCTTAGGTGTCGGGGGCTTCCAAGAAGGCCTATTGAGTCGAGAAATGAAGTTGACAGCCTGTGGGGGCTGAACAACCTGTTCCGCGCTCTTTCTAGTGATGTTCTGGTCCTCGATGTGGATAAACCTTTTGAGTTCATCCAGAGTGATCTTCTCCTTCCGCCTATGCATCTATGTCTTGAAGGTCAGCCACTCTGCATGTAGCTTGCTCAGAAGCAGATACACAAACAGATTGACATCCATCTTCGACTGATCGTCTTCCAGCTTGTTGCACAAGTTCTCCAGCTCGATGATCTGGAGGTGATCGACAGGTTCGCTTTGAGGCGGAAGTTGAAGAACTTCTCCCCAATGAGCGATTTGGACAATACCTCCTCCTTCTGGAAGTGCGCGTTGAGACGATCCCAGATCTCCTTTGCGGTCTTGTAAGTGTGGTAGGTCAGTGCGAGACGAGGATTGAGGGAATTCAACAGGTAGTCCTTGCAGAAATCCTCATCCTTGTTCCACTGATATTCGTCTACGCCCTCGCCAGAAGACGCAAAATCGCTCTGAACAATGTAGAAGATGTCGCGTTCCTTCATTCCTAGCTGGACTTATATTTTCCAACTGAGGGAATCGGAGGCATCGAATGACTGCTGCTTGGCGACGTCGAGCGCACTTTTCTTCGACATTGCAGCAGAATTCTAAAACAAAAAACTGAAATAAAGTCACTTGATTCGTGCGAACACGACCGGGAAACTTCGTATCCAATCCAGTAAATGTTTATGTTTAACCTCTCCGGCTAAGCATAGTCGCCAAAGACAAGATCTGGCCAGCAAACCTTCAACAATTTGAAGAGATCCAGAAAAGGATGAGCTCCTCGTTGCAGAAAATCTGATACCAACAGGAACAACCTCAAGCAGAAATAAATCCAGTGGAGTTCCCAGGTTTACAACATAACTATGAGAGATGATCTCCAAGCATCAGATCCAATCAGAAGGAAGAGCCAAAAAAAACTTGATGTTGTAGATCGGGACGGAATCAGAGATCGACGATGAGATCCAAACGGTCGGACCTTCACTCCCTTGCGAATACAGGAGCAGACGAGTCGGTGAATCGTCCAACTGATCCAGCGATCGTCGAACACAGGGCAGAACCGATCGAAGATCCTACCACATGCAACGATTTGCTCTCCTTCTGTGCGATCTATCGCGGCGGCAACGGAAGAAGAACAGTAGAAAAAAAGGCGATGAAAACACAGATCTGAAATCGGCAGCACCCGGCCCTTCTCTTACCAGCGGCGATCTGATTTGGAGCAATCAGAGAAGAAGCGAGATCGACACACACCGATGTTCTACAAGAAGCAATAATTTCCTCCTCCGATCTAGAGAGAACAGAGCAGAAGCGGCGGGATTCCTCAAGTCCACGATGGCCAAAGCTCCTCCCTTCCCGACCTAGGGCTGCGACAAAGAGCAAGATCGCAACAGTCGGCGATCTGGAGGGAAGACGAGAACGGACAGGAGCAGCGCCGTAAAAATGCACGGGAGCGGCGCAGAAGCGAAGGGTTGAGCGGAAAACCTAAAATGTATCTTGAGAATGTTGGCTCCGCTCAAGATAGTCCACTAAGGTTCATCAGTATGGAATGACCTTATATAGTATCACCAGCGTAGAGTCTAACCCTAGTGACACGGAACCCGTCGGGTCGTTCCGAGTCGGTCCTGACACACGCAGACAAAATAATAATAAACCTAACACACACTACATATTGCATTGAAATACATGCATCCTCTCTTCAAAGCAAATCTAATCGTCCAATCTCCTCTCATATAGAACTTAGACTCAGAAACTTGGTTTGATTGAGGGGATTTGTTTGAGCCGTGGGAACGAGAACGGCTGAAATGTGAGCGCCCACCCTGCGGTGCGAATGAGAGCAAAAAATCAAAAGTTATTTTTTTTTTGAACTTTCACACAACTTCTGCTGCAATCAAAAGGGAAGTTAAGCAAACACATGGCTGCCTCAGTTGCGTCGTTTCCCAAAACGCCCAAACAAACAAGGCCCTACATCAAACATGATTTGATTAAAGGGTTACAATTGACTGTTAATGCTCATCATCACTGGGCATCATTCTATTTTCTTTTTAATTTTTGGATTTGATATACACTAATTCGCAGAGCCAAGAGGTATATTTAGCCAAAGTTCCACCATGAGTGAGTGGGGATAGTGGAGACATGCCAAGCCTCATGACGAAGGGAGCGAGGTAATGAAAAAAACCGCCGCAAATGTCGTGGGACGCCGAGCAAGCCGAACCCAACCCACTAGGGGGGGGGGGGGCAGTCGGACTTGCACCCCGCAAAGAGGGTGCGGGTCGCACCCCACCAAGCAGAGTGCGGCCAAAGGCGCACCCCACCAAGTAGGGTGCAGCCAATGTCGCACCCCCTATGGGGTGCGGCCAAGGTCCACCCCCCTTGGGGTGCGGCCCAAGATGCACCCCCTATGGGGGTGCGGCCAAAGGTGCACCCCCCCTCCCACACACCTTGGGGTGTGGCCGACGCCGCCCTCCCCCTTGGGGTGCGATCGACGCCATTTCCCGAGAGCCGCAAGTACCTCTCCATTTCAGGAGGGCGTACGTTTCCCACCTTGAGAGGCGCGGGCTTTAGCGGGCGTGTGCGATTGCGTTTTCAGCATTCCACCCGCAAAATGAGCTAAATGCGCTCAGAACGCTCTCGTGTTCGTTGCGCGCTTAGAACACCCTCGTGTTCATTTCACGCTCAGAATACTCTCATGCTCATTATTCGCTCAGAACGCTTCGATGTTCGTGACGTGCGCGAATGTTTACCTTTCCCGATTTCCTAGATTGCAGGTCCAGTTCACTTCGCTCAACGTCATCAATGAAGTTGCTCGAGTTGCCCACGCTGACCGAACTGCCCGGGGGGGAGACGGGAATATCCAAAAAGTGGTGATATGTGTGCTCCAAATCGACCATCGTGATTCGTCCGTGAGGTGGTTATGACGGCGAAATTACCGGGTTATTCCTGGCCAAGGCTATAAAAGGAGCTCATGACCTTTTATAGCTCCATTGAAGATTTCTCTGGAATTCTCCTTCGGCGCTTGAATATCTCCTTCGGTCTTTGAAGATCTCATTCGAATCTTCGAAGATCTCCATCGAGCCTTCGAAGGCCTCTTTCGTGCTCTTGAAGATTTCCCTTTACCTCGGAAGATAGCTTTCTAAGCGAGTCGGGAATCCTCAAGTCACGAAAGGCGACTCGAGAATCTCACTTTTATTCCTAGAAAAGTACTTAATCTCTCGAGAGGTGGCCTGTCACTCTCGAGGTTCTCTCTTTTTACCATTGTAATGAGCAGCGGTCTGTCGCGCTCGAGTTCTCAACTTTCAATTGTAACAAACCAGAAGATAGTGGAATTTGATCGACACAACTCCGATCGCGTGATTTTCCACCCTTTCTGGGTTTTCCACAATAAATAGTGTTCGTGTTATTTATTAACTCTTTCATTGACTGTTTGCGCGCTCGGCTGGCTCCTGAGATAAGGTGGTTCAATTTGACCGGTCTACCAGAGCGTCCAGTGACCCGCAACAGTTTAGTGTCATCGGTGGGAAACAAAGTTCCCGATTACAACTAGAAGCAATCTCCCCCAAAAGATCGACAGGGATGGATACTCACTTGATAGTTTCAGATACAGGCAGTTCGTCTCATCCTGAAAATTCAAAAGGAGGCGCGCTCGTCGTCGCGTCTATCCTGCCTCAACGGCCTGACATCGCCGACAAACAAATGCCTCTGACAACGGAGCAAGTTCTGGACAATAATGTGCTCAAAGCTAGTCCATCCCCCTTGTCAAAACAGATCTTGACATATCCCGTTCCACTTTGGATCAAACCCCCGCGGTATAGGAGGTTCTACGGAGCGGAGAACCCGTACGAGCACGTCAACTACTTCATAACCGCAATGGAAGCATTCGGGATCCCAGATCAGATCACTTGCAAGATTTTCCCCACCACACTCCGTGTCGACACTATCAATTGGTATCAATCGCTGCCGGAAGGAATCATTCACAACTTCACTGAGCTATCCCAGTTGTTCATTGGATGGCACAAGGTTCGAGAACGAAGTATCAGAAAACTAACTCGGACAACGAAGAAGCTTGAGGTGGATGAACCTTCCCCCTCAAAGCAAGTGGAGCACGACCAGCGCTAGGAGGGCGTCACTGCAAGATCGCACCAAGAGAGTCTCCACGGAGGTTTGTACTTCGCCATACACGCAAGCATTGGGAACCCGACATTTGAGCTGAGAAGGGCATTGATAAGCCACTGCATATCGTTCAACATCTTGTTCATGACAACGATGACATGACTTAAGCTTCTTGGCGGGAACCTCAAGCTCAGAGCGAGTGAAGCGAAACTTCCAGACGGAACGATAATACCCACCATAGGAAATGTCATCCTCCATGTGTACGTAGGGACACCCTCGAACCCTGTCCAATACGAAATCCAGTTCGTCATCGCAGAAGTTGATTCACCATATGACCCAATATTCGGGAGCATTTTGCTCGACACGCTACAATATGATACCTCCATGACAGGTCGTATGATGAGCAAAGGAAAGATCCTCCGGGTCTCCGTTCGTCATATTAGTCGCATGACGAATGGTGTTCCTTGGGTTAGCAATGGACCCCCATAAAGCTTACACCCCAATAAGTGTTGCTCGGAGAAAGGCCGCATAATACCAGCACCAACGGCATAAACTGATCTCTCAACATCATTCAGTTCGCCCCAACTCGAAACCATGGGTCAAAAAAAGGAAAGGACAACAACCAAACACTGAAGTCAATCGACATAACTAGAGACATCTAGACTGTTCCCGATGGATGATGAACCGAAAAACCCAGATCTACACCCCGTTAAATGCCTCTCGCGCGCATATCCTATCTACAATCTACAAACGCAGGATCATTAAATGGCCGGGACTGCTCCCTTGTAATTCAGGGAATCAATCCCAGTTTTGCGACTTTCACCTGGGCCACGGGCACCATACAAAGTAGTGTCTGTTCTTGAAGGATGAAATTGAGCATCTCGTCCAACTAGGACACCTAAAGACTTTTTGCAAAACAACTCAGAGGCAGGAAACTCGGGAAGAGGTCGTCGAAGACCCGTCATTGGAGTGACCTGTGACGAAGTTACTATTACGTGTCATGCCGAAGACCCAAGAAAACTCATCTAAGCACTGCCCAGGGAGACAAAGAGTCGAGAAGAAAATCTCTATGTTATCCACACTTTGCTTTGTTTATATTTAAAAACTGTCAGTAGTTCAAAAATCGCAAGTTTCTACTTGCGCATTTATTAGAATTTGCTTCAATTCAGTACAACTTGTTTTGTTTATGTCTAACTCTATCACCAGAGGAAGCTTCGGGACCTGTTCCCTCTATAGCCGTAAGGGCATGCCCCTCGTGCGGTCATCCTCGGTTTGAATACAAATACTATTCATGGTCGACTTCTGGACCTATTCCCCATGTAGTCGTAAGAGCCTGTCCCTCGTGCGGTCATCCTCGGTTTGAATACAAACGCTATTCACCGTCGACTTCGGGACCTATTCCCCATATAACCGGAAGGGTCTGTCCATTATGCGGTCATCCTCGGTTTGAATACAAACGCAATTCACCGTCAACTTCGGGACCTATTTCCCTATAGGAGTAAGGGCCTGTCCCTCATGCGGTCATCCTTGGTTTGAATACAAATGCTATTCACCGTCGACTTTGGGACCTATTCCCCTATAGCCGTAAGGGTCTGTCCCTCACGCGTTCAACCTCGGTTTGAATACAAACGCTATTCACCGTCGACTTCGGGACATGTTCCCCCTAAATAGTCATAAGGGTCTGTCACTCATGCGGTCATCCTCGGAATGAATACAAACGCTATTCACCGTCGACTTCGGGACCTATTCCCCTGTAGCCGTAAAGGCCTGTCCCTCGTGCGGTCATCCTCGGTTTGAATATAAACGTTATTCACCATCGATTTCGGGTCATGTTCCCCCTGTAGCCGTAAGGGTCTGTCCCTCGTGCAGTCATCCTCGGTTTGAATACAAATGCTATTCACCGTCGACTTCGGGACCCGTTCCCCATATAGCCGTAAGGGCCTGTCCCTCGTGCGGTTATCCTCAGTTTTAATACAAATGCTATTCACGGTCGACTTCGGGACCTGTTACCCCTATAACCGTAAGGGTTTGTCCCTCGTATGGTCATCCTCGGTTTGAATACAAACGTTATTCACCGTCAACTTCGGGGCCAATTCCCCCTCCAACCATATACGCCAGAATAAAAGCCATATGGAATAATGGGGCCACAAAATACCAGGTCATCACTACAACGTTCTACATACCAGAACGATACTACAAAGCGGAACAAGAGAGCACGACAAAGGCAAAGATCAGCCCTCAACAACAACGTAACAATCCTCCTCCGTGAAACCCCCAGCTTCCTCTCCGTAGGGCATAAAATCTTATGGATAGCCCTTTAGGAAGTGACCTCACAGTCGTGCTTTAGTAACGACTCCAAGTCACCGCGAAGACGGCAATGAAACTTCCAAACTCCTTCAAACAACAATATGGACTTTGAAGGTTTGGGGGCAATTGATATGCACTCATTCATAGAGCCAAGTGGTACATTTAGCCAAAGTTCCACCATGAGTGAGTGAGGATAGTGGAGACATGCCAAGTCTCATGACTATGGGAGGGGGGTAATGGAAAAACCGCCACAAACGTCGTGCGACGCCGAGCCCAATTGAACCCCGTCACCACACCCCACTAGGGGGAGTCAGACGCGCACCCCGCAAAGAGGGTGCGGGTTGCACCCCACTTAGCGGGGTATGACCAAAGCCACATGTTAGGACTTTCACCACACCCCACCAAGCAGCGTGCGGCCAAAGGAGCACCCAAAGAGGGGTGCGGCCAAAGCGACTGGTGCCGCCCCCCTTGGGGTGCGGCCGATGTCGCCCTCCCCTTTGGGGTGAGATCGACGTCGTCCCCCTCTCGGGAGTCGCCAGGGCCGCAAGTACCTCTCCTTTTCAGGAGGGCGAACGTTCTCGCCTTGAGAGGCGTGGGCTTAAGCGGGCGCGCGCGATTGCGTTTTTGGCATTCCACCCGCAAAATGAGCTAAGCGCACTCAGAATGCTCCCGTGTTCGTTGCGCGCTCGGAACTCCCCCGTGTTCGTTGCACACTCAGAACCCTCTTGTGTTCGTTGCATCCTCAGAACGCTTCCACGTTCGTGACGCGCGCGACAGTTAACTTTTCCCGATTTCCTAGATTGCAGGTCCAGTTCACTTCGCTCAACGCCATCAACGAAGCTGCCCGAACTGCCCATGTTGACTGAACTGCCCGGGGGGCAAGACGGGAATATCCAAAAAGTGGCAATCTGTGCGCTCCAAATTGACCAGCGTGATTCATTCGTGAGGTGGGTACGGTGGTTACGACGACAAAATTACCGGGCTACCCCTGGCCAAGGCTTTAAAAGGAGCACATGACCTTCATTTCAAGACACCTTGTCTTCTACGCCCGGGAGAGCTCCTTTGAAGATTTCCCTAGAATTCTCCTTCGACGCTTGAAGATCTTATTCGGTCTTCGAAGATCTCCTTTAAGCCTTCGAAGGTCTCTTTCGTGCTCTTGAAATTTTTTTTTTGCCTCGGAAGAGCTTTCTAAGCGAGTCGGGAATCCTTCAAGTCACGAAAGGCGACTCGAGAATCTCATTTTTATTCCTAGAAAAGTACTTAGTCTTTCGAGAGGTTGTCTGCCACTCTCAAGGTTCTCTTTTTTACCATTGTAACGAACAGCGGCTTGTCGTGCTCGAGTTCTCAGCTTTCAATTGTAACAAACCAGAAGATAGTGGAATTTGATCGGCACAGCTCCGATTGCGTGATTTTTCAGCATTTCTGGGTTTTCCACGATAAAAATTGTTCGTGTTATTTATTAACTATTTCATTGACTGTTTGCGCGCTCGGCTCGCTCGTGAGCTAAGTTGATTCAATTCGACCGGTCTACCAGAGCGTCGAGTGACCCGCAACATAATTATTTGACACATGTTTTTTCTTGTTATTTTTTCATGTAAATAAACAGATTCTTAATATATTTTCATTAAGGAATTATTATTTAAAATAAAAATAAATCAGCAGGACCAAAATTTAGAACAATTTTGGGTACGCGCAACTCACGTGAACAGTGTGGTGAGCGTACCATCAGAGCCTTCCCAATAAACATCAAATCAATAACACTATTTTTGATGTAATTTTGGACGGCTGAATGTGCACGCGCACAACAGTGTGCAGATACGCTAGGGATACCTAAAATATTTTCCAAAATTTAACTACGTGATGATGGTGCTTAATTAAAATTTAAAGCTAATGAGTCAAACATACGAGAGGGTACCAATGGAAAAAAACTTGGTCCGCAATATTCAGGTCCGGATTGCGGGACCAGCCATCCGATCAGAGATTTGACAGTCGGTCAGCCGTTCGATCGGCTGTTTTTTTTTGTCTTTTTATTTAGGTAATTGTTATGTGCAAATCAGTTTTTGGATATGTGCAAATCAATTTCTATAAGTTATTATGCGTCTTTTAAAAATATGTCTTGTAAATGCATTTTAAGGAAAAGTGTTCAACACTAAAATTGTAGATCTCGTCGAGATCTACAACTTTCGTGTTGAACATTTTACCTAAAAATGCACGCACAAGACATCGTAACAATAGCGTACTTTTTGAAAATCCGCATTGTACATGCATTTTTAGGAAAAATGTTCAACACGAAAGTTGTAGATCTCGACGAGATCTACAATTTTAGTGTTGAACACTTTTCCTAAAAATGCATGTACAAGACGTATTTTCAAAAGACGCATAATAACTCATAGAAATTGGTTTGCACGTATCCAAAACTGATTTGCACGTAACAATTACCTTTATTTATTCTCTATGGAATGGCAAGCCATCCGATCACAGATCGGACGGCCGAAATGGCACCAGACCATGAGTATGATCCGGGTACTCATTCAACGGCTAGTTCCTGGCGTTACCCTTCAGCTATCACGTGACGGGAAACAAGAATGACAGACAGGAGCCTGGACTCTAACGTAAACCTGAACAGTTTGGATGCGCAGTATGTGGTCAGCTAATAAAACAGAGTTATTCTTTATATAAAATAGAATATAAATTATAAAAATTTAAATCGAGTATTTAAAATTTTATTTTTAGGGTATTTGTATTTCAAATAAATTCATATTAAAATTTTATTTTTATTGTAGTTGTATTTCAATCCGATGAAACCAAATTGCCTTGGTGTCTTTGCTCTCTCTCTCTCACACACACATTCACATGCAAATTTTTTGCCTCCACGTCGAAGACTCTGGTATGATCTTCACGAAGATCGAAAATAATCTCCATCGAGATAGAACGGGTTCCTCATTTTCTTTCATTTTTTTAGTTTAAATCTCCTCCGTTTCTCCACGCGGCAATGTATGAAGAAAATTCGGACTTAAATTTTAAAACGAAGTTCGGAACCAAAATTTCTCCGTGCGCGCGCGCACATACTCAAACACGCATAGATTGGATCTAACAGAAATGTGGCAACCATATATACAAAGTTTATTACCTTCAAGGCTAGAAGCCTCTGCCTAATTGGGATGAATTGGATCATAATCGACATTTTTTACTTTGCTTTTCCTTAATTCCTTGGGGTGACTTAGCTATCTTTCACACCCTTTATGTCCTCATTTAAAGTAATAAAAACTTCACTCAGGATCATGCAAAGAGAGTGGGGCGAGATTTTAAAATTCGCACCCTGACAAAAATTCAGCGGAGGACCGTGGAGGTAGGAAAGGGGATAAGGGGGGAGGTAAAGTGCGGATGATGCACTTTACTGTAAAGTGCATGCATCCAACGGTTTCCGTGAATGATCACATGCATCTCAAAGCGGTAGCTTGATGTGAGGGATTTCATGATAGTTGGGCACATGTCTATTTTTAAAGTTCCTTTAAAAATAAGACGTAGGAGATGACTATTTACGTGGCCGTCACTATTCTCAACTAAACTAATAGCTGTCGCTATTCACCGGGACTTTCCCTCGAAGTTTGCGTAATTACAGCTTTCACCCCTCTAACTTTTGAAATTACAAAAACCTTCCCTCAATGTTTACCTTTCATAGCATTCATTCACAAAATTACCTCATTGGAGTAAATTTTCAGGATCCTTTTGTGCATGAATGTTATGAAATGTAAACATTAAGAGGGATAATTATAATTTTGAAATTTAGTGAGGTGCAAGCTGTAATTACACAAACTTCGAAGGGGCGTCTCCGTAAATAACCCTATATATATACTCGTGTCGTGAATCAGAAGAACGCACATGCCTGCTCCGTCCGTACATACATGCCTTCCTCTGCTTGCAACCATCTCAACAACAATAATAAGAGAGAATATATAAACACAATCCTAAAAGACAGCCAATATGAAGTGAAACTCTCAAGACTTTCCAAAGAACAACAAATAAAAATTCAATAAAGTGCATATGTATCATTGGTCCAAAGAATAACAATAATAAAAGACGATTCTTTCTCGTGCGCGATATTAATCTCACAATAGAATTCTCGCTGAACAATTTTTAGCGCGTGTGTTAGATGAAAAATCCGACTGAAATTTAGTCGTAAATTATAGTCAGTATGAGTCATTTTTATATGATTATTAGTCTAAAATCCAGCTGGAATTGTACTGCGGACGGGAAATATTGTGCGTCGGACATACCAAACTATTGCCCACACAATAGTGGATGTAGACGCAAAAATAAAATGCGAAAAAATGCATATGTTCCCCCATTAAAATCCGCATCTAGGATTGACTCAACAAAAGCAACTCGGACGCGACGAGCATATATAGGGAATAAATTCTCTTCCAGAAAACCCTCATCAGTCATCCCTTGCTCAAGTTACATGCATTGAATGTTAAAAGGGATTTTAATGCAGTTTTTTTTAATGATAGCCATTAAAAATGAAAGTTAATAGTTAATTTAGGCATACTTTATTTAATTAATCACATCTAATTAGAGAGCTAATCCATCCTCCACGTACAGATGAAGGTGTACAAGGAATCAGATTCAGCCTCCATCTTTTTTGTCTCCCACAACTTTATTATATATATATATAGAGAGAGAGAGAGAGAGAGAGAGCAATGTTATACGCAGGCCTGTTTTGGCCGTGGATATATGCAAACCGACAATTATTTCATGCAGGCCAAATTTAATATATGTATGCCGATTATTTCATGCCCAAAATTGATGTAGGGCGTTGTTTCCTGCTTGCATATCCTTGTCTGTTTCCTCCAATGACGGGAGGATGGCCATGGACTTCACAGATCCGATGCCCAAGCTCCCATGGAAGACGGTCTGCACGATGAGCAGGGTGCCCGAATCGACGATCAGCACAGACGTCTTCGAGGACTCGCCGTCGATGCACGCGATGCAAATATGGTGTAGTGAGGACGGATGTTCGACCAAATGGGATGGAGTAGAGTACCCGCCCATGAGAGGAGCTTCCGTCGCCGGCGGCAGCTTAGCCGCCGACGCTCCACACGCAGAGCATGCCGTCCTCGCACGCGCTGAGAAGTGACGCGGGGTGCTATTCGAACGCATGGAGTTCGATGAGACCTGTTTGACGGCGTCAGGGAAGCAGGGCGCGAGAGCGGCGATCTTCGCAGTGTGCCCGCAGAGGAGGGCAAGGGGGCCGACATGCATGGTGTCCGGATAGAGTCCAGCGAACGATGGCGCCGTCGGTTCCGCCGGTGAAGAGGCACGGCTGGTGGGGGAGGACAGCGACAACGAAGACGGGAGATGGTCGCCGGCGAAGGCGGAGGCGGCGAACGATGGAGCCGTCGGTTTCATGGCCTGCATGTTTAAAAAAAATGATTTTTTTTTAAATGTGGCCTGCATACAGCCAAAACAGTCTTGCGTATAACATTGCTCTATATATATACGAGCAGCTCCGCACGGGCTTCGCCCGTGCTCGCTGATTCTTAGCGGGCTGCGCCTGCCCGACACGGGGCTCCGCCCCTACATCCAAGCAAGACAGTACCCGGCCGGCGACGGCGGGCTTCGCCCGCCCCCGACAGGCTACGCCCATGACTCAAAATGACCCTCCAAAAATTTTAATTAATATTTTATAATTATTTTTTCAAAAACATTTATATTTTTACAAAAAAATTATTTTAAGTAAAACATTATATTTTGAAATTAGTTTTTGGAGGGCTAATGATAACCTACCATAGTAGGTATACTAAAAAGTTTTGGATTTTATGAATTTCTCTCGTTATTTTTATTTTAGCGATATGATGTAATTACACAAATAGTTATTATATTTATTTAATGAATTTGGATATATTTGACAATTTTGCATGTTGCATCAAAGGAAACTTCTTCTATATAGTAGTTAAAGATATATATATATATATATATATATATATATATATATATATATATATATATATATATGCACATGAGTACGGCCTACGTGATTGCAATCGGCGGGCTTCGATCACCCCGAAATGTTCTTAATATTTATGATAAATATATTTATTATTTAAGATTTAATTATTTGTACCATCAAGCATGAGTACCGGGCTATTAATAGTGTGGCGAATTGCTCTGCTAATCTTGTGATTACTAAGGGAGACTTCTCGTATGTGCAATCCACCCCAATAGAGATGCATATTCCGGTGAACGCTGATCGCAATCAATGTGCTCATGATCGGGTTCACAAGTTCTTAAGTATTCCAGTCTTACTAAAACAAAACCAATTTAAAATCATTAATTATTGGTTCCAAATACGATCGTTCTCCAAATATGTTTGTTTCATATCCTCTTTGTTCTAAATATAACCACTTTAACATGGCGGCACCTTTTTACAATCATTTTTTTTATTTTCAACCAAAAATAATCATGACCACACACAAAAAAAAGTTGGTCTTATCTGGAAGCAAAGTTAGGTCCATACCCAATAATTTATCTGTTATTTATACATATATATATCTATATATATAGATATATATACATATAAATATACATACATATATATATATGTATATATATATATGTATATATATATATGTATATATATATGCATATATATATATATATATGTGCATATATATATGCATATATATATATGTGCATATATATATATATAAGAATTAAATGACAGACATCCGCCTGAATTTAACAAAACTTTTAAAACATAGATTTAAAAATTAAGGTGCGGGGCCCACAGGCGGGCCCCGCCCACATGAATTTAAAAATTAAATGGCGGATCATCCGCCTGACTTTAACAAACAATTTAAAAAAATTATTTAAACATTAATGTGCGGGGCCCACAGGCGGGCCCCGCCCACATTAATTTAATGGCGATGTGGAACATTTTTAGTCCCACATCGCCAAAAACAGCTGCTTTCCGCTGTTTATATAGTGGAAAACCGCTGTTAGCTCGAAGATCCCAGCGGGCCGGGCACGTGCGCACCCGACCCTAGCAGCGCAACCCCCACCCTCGCGCACCCGACCCGAACCCGAACCTGATCGCACCAGCCCTCGTCCGCGCTCGCCCGCACCCGACCAACCCCGCGCGCGTGAACCTAGAATTTTTCGGCCGTGTAGGGGTAAAAAGGTAATTTCATAGGCAGTAGGTTTAGGGGATCTAGGAAAAACTATGGACGGACCTGATCGTTCCTGCGATTGAACGGCCGCGATAAACGATCTGTTTCTTCTTCAACAGCCACGATTGATTCCATGGTGTTAGCAGCATAATAGTAAAGATATATCTATAATATAAAGGCAATATACCATTCTTGCTAACACCATCGGATGCTTCCCCACCGCACGATCCCTTCATCGACCCACGGCCGCGATCCGTTCCATTCCTCCTGTCAACCATCTCGCGAATTCCCCCTTCTGCCCTCCGCCCTCTGCCGCCCGATCGAGCCCCTGCCACGGCGACATGGCGCCGCCCGCTGCTGCCGCCGCGTGGCCCGCCTCCCGCAGATCCTCGCTCGCCGCGTGCCCCTCCACCGCTTACACGGCTCTCGCGCCGCCTCGGTTCTCCATAAGGTGGCCCATCTCCGTCTCCACGTGCGCAACTCTCCAGCGCAAATTTCGCATGCGTCTCCACCGCCTACCGCGCTCCATGCTCGCCTCCTTCTGCATCGTTCACGTCGGCTACCGGTATGCCTCTGCTTCCTTCTCCACGCTCAAGCCCTCGATTTCAGTTCCTAATTTCCTTTCTCTTCTATTATTTTCGTTTCTCAGTTCTTGCCTCCCCCATCTGCTTTCCTGGTCGCACTGCAATCCCGACGCCTGCTTCATCGGTAAGGTCAGTGCTTCTCCGATTTCTCTAAATTTTCCCTCCCGCGCTGATTCCTTCTCCCTCTCGATTTTGCTTTCTCAGAACTACTGAGAGGAATCGATCCGACGCCAAATACTTGATTTGATGATCATGATTTTTTCATATGTATGGACAACTTAATTTCATATGCTGCTACTCCTTTTCTTCCTGATGAGAAATTATGAGGTTTGTTTGTTTGGGATTAGCTAAACCTTAGGTAGGTTGTATTGTGATATTGTCAGGTTTCTCCCTCTATTCTGTTCCTGTATGGGGTATGGACCGGCTATTGCTATTAATATTATTCTTGGGGGAATCTCCTTACAGTTAACAGCTACTATTTCCTTCCAACCAACCCTGATTGATTGGGAAATCAAAATCACGATTGCCATACTTGATTCCCCCTTTTTTTTGTTCAGAAAAAATTACATAGCTGCTACCGTCGGCAACGAAAACACAAAAAAAACCCACATTCAAAAGATGATGAACACTTCATATCTCTAACTTGCTTTATTTTATAGATAGCTTGCAAATTGCAATAGAGAATAAATGAGGATTAGGGACACAAATTTCAGCCAACTACTAAAACCAAATTTATCTACGAGCTTTCTTAATCACCCACATATTTGATGTTCCTTTCACTCCTCTTAAATTTAACAAAGATCAATAGAATTTGTTTTCATCTCTATTGCACCTCCTTAGCATTTTAGGCAGTTTCATATCTCTAACTTCGTTTATTTTTATCAATTGATCTACACTTTCAATAATATTAGAGTCGTGACGTGACGATCCAATGCTTGGTATCTCACATCACACCCTTTAATGTCCAAGCCGCTGAATTCATATTGCTCCCAGTTGTTCGATTTAATGTTGAATGGAATCAATTTCATTATAGTTTAGGTCATTCTTACTCTCAATTTGTTCTGTACTCCTTCCCTGCTCTATTTTCCACTGCTCAGCACTTCTTCTCTTAATTGGAATTGCTCAGTGTATAGTATTTCCATATGCTTTCAAGAAGAGAGAATTCATCAAACATTAAACCATATCCTGATAGTGATACATACATGATGGTAAATGTTTGTAGGGTTGGGCTTCAATATGAAAATCAAACGCATTCATAAATTCTCCTGGTAGATGTAACCGATTACACAACTCATTTCTTGCATTTGCTTTTGTGTTGGGCCTGCGTTTCATAGATTCTCCTTCCGCCGCGTGGCCCGCTTCCCGCAGCTCCTTGCTCGCCGCGTGCGCGCAGGTTCAGCCGCTCTTCTTCATGCCGCTCTTCTTCACACCGCTTCCACTCGCTTAACTCCATCTGACATTTGAAAGTCGTAGCTCCTTCGTTGCTCCCCATCAGCCGGCTCTCGATTCTTGCCTTATCGGGGTATCCTTCTCTACAGAGGAGTTGGGAATGTTGCTGCTGTGTGAGAAATAGGTTCGTTTTTCTCCTCTACCTTCGAACTCTACGTCGCACAATCATCTCACGTGCACATCTGCTTCGGCAAGCTTGGCCAACATCGATCACTAATCTACTTGCTCATTCTCTCTGCGCCCCTGCCATGGACATCGCGTAAGAGAGGGAGCCTGTTCTCGCGTTCTTCATGACTCCGATGATTACTTTTCACTATCAAATATATATGCTCACTTAATTTCTTACATGCTCTGCCATTGATGATAGGCACAACTCTAATTTTCTGTAAATCATTACTGAGACCAGCAACTCTTCGATTTCCGCTTCCGTTCTTCATTTCGTTTTTGCTTGCGTTGCTGATTTCGTTGTTGTTTTCGTTCTCGACTGACTTCTGCTTTCAACCGCAGCCATCCACATCTCCAACAACGACGTGCTTGCTCGCCTGCACTTCGCATCCTCATCTGAATATCCCCTGCGGCTCCTCCTGCTCGCCTGCACTTCGCATCCTCATTTGAATATCCCCAGCGGCTCCTCAGTAAGTTCTATTATCAAATTATTTTTCACTATCAAATATATATGCTTAATTAATTTCTTACATGCTCTGCCATTGATGATAGGCGCAACTCTAAGTTTCTGGAATTCATTAGTGAGGCCAGCAACTCTAATTATTACTGATTTTCTTCTTCATTAAGCTATGCATACAGAATTTCAGATTAGGCTATGGACACTTCTTCTCTCTGTAGTCAAGTTCCATATAGCTACTTCCTCGGGTCATCCTCTCCACAAAACCTTAATATGTACATGTACTGTTGTTCCTCAACTGCCCATTGTCTTTGGCCAATATCGTTAAGTGAGATTTTAGATTTGTGCTTTGTGATTTGTGCTTTGTGATTTGTAATATATTTAATTACTGCCCCCTGTATCAACAATACTTTATTTGATAATTTAGGTTTGTTTTTGCTCACACATTTACTACAACCATTACTAATAAATATTTTGGCTCTTAAACTACAATGCACATTGCTATCATGTTCTACATTAGCTACACACACGGTCATAGTGTCAGAGTATTCGTCAGCATCACACATGTTGTATGAGAACAACCTTGCACCCATTGCTAACTCCTCCAACAACGTCCCGCAAAATATGCGTGATTACTGCTACTTTGCTCTCATTAATCTGTTTTTTTAATTAAGAATAAGAAGGCAGCACCCCAACATTTTCTTCTTTCCAGGTTTTGATTTTGTTTCCGCTCCTACAGGCCTTCAGTTTGGTTCTTAAGGGATCACGAACTCTCACAGCAATTCAAGAGCTCCAGGTATTACTTTTTACCTAAGCCAGTTTATTTTATTTTGTCTCAGATTTACTTAGGTGATTAAGAATTCTCACAGCTGTTCAAGTATCGAGGTTTATTTTGTTTAGCGAAGGAGTTTTTGTTTGGCACTTTTACATTTTTGTTGGGCTGAGGGGCCATTTTTAGTCCAGTAAAATAATGTTCACACTATCTCTTCCAGGTTTCGATTGAAATTCACTCAACATAATATCATTTTACTAACTGTCTCCACAATCTTATGGGTTTTGATTTGTCACTCTCTTCAATGGTTTCCATTTTTCATTTCATGTTCATCCTCTGTTTCGAATCCAAATTATAACTGCGAAACTTTGTGATATGCATGTTCAATTTCTTTCATTTTCCTCCTATTATTATTCATTTAGAATGAAGCAAATCATTATATTACATATGTTAGAATAGTATCAATATATGCTCATTGAAAATCAAAATCTTCATCAATTGATTTATAATGTACCCAGCTTCGCAAACTTTTATAGTTAGACAAGATGGCCCTTTGGAATTTTTAATAGTTGTTGGTTCAATAGAATTTTTGAAGAGGTAATGCCGTATTTTTTTGTTTTGAAATCATTATTTCCTTATTGATGGAACCTTTAATTCCAGTTCTTATTTGTTGTTGTGGTTTTGAATAAAATTGATAGAACCTTTTGAATAAAATGGTTTTTGTAAAATTTCGAGGTAATGCTGTATTTTTTTGTTGAAATTTGTATGGGTAATATAGTTAACTGAGATTTTAGATTTGTGCTTTGTGATTTGTGCTTTGTGATTTGTAATATATTTAATTACTGCCCCCTGCATCAACAATACTTTATTTGATAATTTAGGTCTGTTTTTGCTCACACATTTACTACAACCATTACTAATAAATATTTTGGCTCTTAAACTACAATGCACATTGCTATCATGTTCTACATTAGCTACACACACGGTCATAATGTCCGAGTATTCGTCAGCATCACACATGCTGCATGAGAACAACCTTGCAGCCATTGCTAACTCCTCCAACAACGTCCCGCAAAATATGCGTGATTACTACTACTTTGTTGTACTACTCAACAACCTCAACCACATTACAAGCAATGAAGTTTTAAGGTCACTATTTGGATCTCTACCAGGCTGCCTTCATGCGACTGTATGAGTCCTAAATGTACATCAGAAAAAAATATTACACCCTGTTTTTGGATACATTTCACTTATATTTAATATTTATAACTGAAGGTCAATGTCGACACAACAGGCAACTCAATCGGCACAGGCGAATTGATATTTGCGGACATCACATCGATGAAGGATGCTACAAATTTAATAGACGGCCAAATAGTGGACGGAAATACCATCTCAGCCTATGAGCTAGCACTGTTCGATGTTACACCAGAATATTATCAGAGAAATCTTCATTGAATAGCAATATTCAATAATGCGACTGTAAATATAATATACATATTCATTTTCTTACATCTGTACCCGACATCTACCTGTACAACTTATGTATGTACTACTGTACATTACACTGTTTCATAACTCCATTACTGTGTGCACTACTTATGCGATTACAAATGCGCAAACTGTACTTCTATTCTGTGATTTCCATGCATTTTGGCATATAGAATACTACGTATGTAACACTATTACTTACATCAGGTGTAATTACAAAATGGAAGATATATCAAACCAAGATTTACTTCAGCATGCGTTAACTCCAGGTGGTGCATATTAAGAAGACAACAAACTGCAATATGTTAACTACAAGATTTGAAATAAGTTATTGATATATTACGTATGCATATCAGAAAGACGTCGGCGTTTAATGAATCGTGCCTCTGCCCGCATACGAAGAAATAATATGACTCCACAACAACGCAACACACTGAATGAGAGAAGACGAGAGCAGCGCCACCTCCGAGAAGAAGAAACGAGAACATTGTCTGCCTTTGTAAACAGTCAATCAGGATTTTACCATGGCGAAAGCTCAACATCAGCACGCCCAACAGTAAGACCAGGTACATGAACAATCAAAATATATATTTCTGAGTTCCTTAGTAATTATTAATACGAGTTTATTGCATCTTAGCTACACCTCCATTCAACAACGACACCTCTGGATCAGAATCAGACAATAATGTTGACAATGTTGAAGCCGCTGATGATACAGAGAGAAGGTCATATATTCAATGTAGTTGTGCAAGAAATTTCTACCCAGCCCACTTTGAAGTGCACTTTCAATTACCCACACCAACATATTGCCCCAACTGTCACGCTATGTTATTCCAGCGTGAAACAAACTCAATGTGTTGTAATAAAGGAAGAATATCCCTTCTGAAATCGAAACACCAACTGAGCTTCTCAATCTATTCATTGATCAAAGCGAGGAAGCTCAACATTTCAGGAAAAATGTACGCTCATACAACCATGTGTTTGCTTTCACATCATTTGGTGTCTCATTCGACGATCCCATGCCATCATTTCACGAAGGCATTTATAGTTTCCGTGCACATGGTGCAATTTATCATCGAATTGGAAATCTGATACCTACAGCAGAATCAAGACCAAGATTTCTTCAACTATTCATCTATGACACTGAACATGAGACATCAAATCGCTTGCAAGAAAACAATGATTTGCGACCTGAGCTACTTGATAAAATAACACGAATACTAAATGTATGCAACCCGTATGTCAGAATTTTTCGTCAGCTATCCCGCCTATCAAATATACACGAATGCAGATTAGTGATAAAAGAACGCCCATCTAATATGCTTCAATACAATTTACCTACTGCATCTCAAGTTGCTGCTATATTGGTCGGACAAGAAGATTATCATGAAATACATGAGCGAGATATCACTATTCAAACAACTGGAAATCAACTTCTAAATATACCTGAATACTCTGGCTTTTACGACCCACTTCAATATCCATTGTTATTACCGTATGGTAGTTTTGGATGGTCTTGCAACTTGCATTCAATGACAAACTCAAAAATCACATGTTGTGATTACTACTCATACATGTTACAGGTAATAACACAACTCGACAATGTTTGTACTTACAAAAAGTATTCGACATACATATTTATACTGACAGCGAACTTTTAATAATCATTGTACAGATCCGAGAGGCATCTAACTCAATTTTATTACGTACCGGCAGATTACTCCAACAATACATAGTCGACAACTACGTGAAAGTCGAAACACAAAAACTACGCTTCATCAAATTACATCAGAGTGAACTACGTGCAGACCTATATTCTGGATTACAGGATTGCTTCGAAGCTGGCGAAACTAATGCTGGTAAACCAAATAACTTACTTTAAACATATCACTATTTAAATACTCTCCAATGTTACGCATTCTCCATGACTCTTCTTCATTAGGTAATGTTGGAAAAAGAACAATATTGCCATCTTCATTTACAGGCAGTCCACGTGATATGTATCAACGATATCAAGATGCTATGACAATCGTTCAACATTGTGGCAAACCAGACTTATTCATAACAATGACATGTAATCCAGAATGGAAAGAGATCAATGAACATCTACTCGAAGGACAATCTCCATACGACCGTCCAGATATCATAACTAGAGTATTTCGTTCCAAATATGAAGAGCTCAAGAAAGATATATTCAAAAGAGGTGTACTTGGAAAAGTTGTTGCACATGTTCATGTCATTGAGTTTCAGAAACGAGGACTGCCACATGTGCACATGTTAGTTTTACTAGATTCAGCTTACAAATTAAGCTCCCCTGATGAATATGATGCAATTGTACGAGCAGAAATACCATATCGAAATCAAGAACCTGCATTGTATGATGCTGTACTAAAGCACATGATTCATGGACCATGTGGACCTTACAATACACATGCTAAATGTATGAAGCACAATATTTGCAGCAAGTGTTTTCCTAAACAATATTCAGAGACGACAATGCAAGGAAATGATGCTTATCCAATATATAAAAGAAGGTACGATAACAGACAGATAACTTTAGGCAGAAACACAAATTTCAACGTGGACAATAGATGGGTTGTGCCATATAACCCGTGGTTACTTTTAAAGTATAACTGTCATATAAATGTTGAAATCTGCAGCAGTATCAAAAGCATAAAATATTTATACAAATATGTATACAAAGGTCCAGATCAGGTGTCGTTCCAGCTGCAACCTGATAGAGATCATGACGAAATTAACAATTACATTAACGGAAGGTGGTTATGCCCTCCTGAATCACTATGGAGAATGTTCAAGTTTCAAATGAGTCAAATTTATCCATCAGTAGAACGATTACAGATACATCTACCAAATCAACATCAGGTATAATTCCATGCTGCACAATCAATTTCATCAATATTGATGGACAAGAGAAATGCGAAAACAATGTTGACAGAATATTTCGCTGTATACAACGAACAACGGGAGCATAACCTATATTTATACAAAGATTTTCCGAAATACTACCGCTGGTTCAAACAACAAAAATACTGGAAAAGAAGAGTACGAAAAAGAAAAGTTGTTGGTAGAATTTACTCTGTTTCGTTTGCTGACAGTGAGAAATATTATTTACGTATGTTATTAAATCATATTCCAGGTCCTACATCATTCAATGATTTATTGACTGTTGATGGAATTCCATGTACCACTTTTAAAAATGCTGCAGAAAACTATGGTTTACTTGAACAGAATAATAGTATTCAAGAATGTTTAACTGAAGCTCGGCTTTTCAAAATGCCATCTGCTTTACGAAGGTTGTTTGCCACAATTTTGATATTTTGTGAACCAGTTGATGTTAACAGTCTTTGACTAACAAATTACAGAAGCATGATTGAAGATTACCCAAGTTCCAGCACTACTAATGAGTTCTACGTTAGGAATAAGCTCTTACACGAACTCAATAGTATTCTTCAACAGCATAAACGTTCAATTAAAGAGTTCGATTTACCAACAATGAATGAATCATTCAACCAGTTCAACAGTCTCTCCAATCTTCTTCAGGCTGAGTTATCACTACCAATCACAAGCGAAGACCTTAATTCGATTACATCACTTAATGAAGGACAGTTAGATGCTTACAATACAATATATGAAGCAATAAAAAACAAAACAGAGGACTTCTTCTTCATTGATGGACCTGGTGGGACTGGAAAAACATATCTCTACCGTGCAATTCTTGCGACTTTTAGACAAGAAGGATACATCATATTAGCTACAGCTACTTCAGGTATTGCCGCAACTCTACTGCCAGGCGGACAAACTGCACACTCAAAATTTCGTATACCTGTTAAATTGCATAACGAGTCATACTGTGGTTTTACGAAACAATCAAACTTAGCTGAACTTATTAGAAGATCATCAGCAATAATATGGGATGAAGCACCAATGGCAGATAAAAAGGCATTCGAAGCAGTTGATCGTTCATTTCGTGATGCAACTAATGTAAACAAACCATTCGGAGGAAAGATTATCATTTTGGGTGGCGATTTTCGTCAAGTACTACCTGTTGTTCTCAACGGAACCAGGGCACAAATTGTTAATGCAAGTATTGTTCAATCATATTTATGGAGGCATGTGAAGATATTAACTCTAACAGAAAATATGCGTGCAAAAACAGATATTGGTTTTTGCAGATATTTGTTGAGAGTAGGAAATGGTACAGAACCAACAATAACAGATGAAATGATTAGAATACCTGAACCAATGGTAATATTATGGGAAGATGAAAAGGGCATGAATGATTTAATATATGCTACATTCCCAAATTTATATTTGCATGTCGGAGATAAAAAGTACATGCGAGATAGAGCTTTACTGACACCTTTAAATGAGCAAGTGAATATCCTTAACGATACTACTTTACAACAATTCTCGGGTGAAGATGTTATATACTACTCCTACGATTCTGTCGATGATATGAGCAATATGTATCAGCCTGAATTTTTAAATACGTTGACACCAGGTAATTTACCACCTCATAAGTTACAGTTAAAAATTGGAGCACCCATTATGTTACTCAGAAATATAGATCCAAAAATTGGGCTTTGCAATGGTACAAGACTTATTTGTCGTCATTTTGCAAGAAATGTCATCGAAGCAGAGATTCTAACAGGTCAATTTGAAGGACACTTTGTCTTCTTGCCACGAATCCCATTGAAAACTACTGAAGATATTAAATTACCATTTGAATTAACCCGTAAACAATTTCCAGTACGACTAAGCTTTGCGCTTACGATAAATAAATCACAAGCACAAACATTTGAACATGTCGGAATATATCTACCAAACAATGTATTCAGTCATGGACAATTATATGTAGCTCTATCACGAGGCACCTCTCGAGAGAAAACAAAAGCTTTAGTGCACAAAGGAAAACTACATACTCATGATGGTACCTACACAATGAATGTTGTTTACAAAGAAATCTTCAGACAACTAAGACAGCAACAACCAGTAACGATTGAAGGTATACCTTTGCTACACAAGATAATTTTCTATTACAAATTTTTGTTACATGTTATACTTTCACCTTTGTTCCATTCAAATTTATCATTATTTATTTATCCTCAACTCAATTGTACTAATCAAATGTACAATATAATGACTATTTCTATCATGACTATTTCTATCATGACTATTTGAAGATGACACCACAAGATAATCATAACATTAAGGACGCAAAACAATCATCAAAAGACAAGACATTGGTAAGTATTAAGTTTTACATATTCTCTACATTCACATAATATATCAATTGTTCAACAATATTTATAACAGACATAGTAGTATTTTTATGACAAACCCGTAATGAATATTGTTTTTCAATTATCAGAACATATACCACGTGCAACACAATATTACGCGAAATGATCTTGACAAGGTACACTACCAAAGATTAATTGAACCTTTAAAATCGCTAGCATACATTGTACACATTTTACTCATTACACAACAACTACCACAAAAAAAACATTTATCATGTGACAAATTGTATATTATTGCAGTGGTTCCCAAGACCGAGAAATGCAAGGAAGGCGTCCCGTGCAGACCATCACATTACTACAGCTACTGCTCCGGTAAATCCCAAACCATTAGTAAATATTCACTTAATTTGTCAAACACTCTACACATTTTATAACGCTTATATGAACATGCAATTTAAATAAAACTCTGTTTCATTTCAGGTGTACACAGCCTATAATCATTTGCTCACGATCGGGTGATTTTCATGGCATCGCTACAAACAATTATCAAACTCAGGTGACCACATCGATAATCATTGTATATGAATATTCAAACATTTTCAAATGCTTCTATTATTAATGTCCTGAAAAATAACTACCTTCTGTTAGGCAACAAAACCAACGACAAGTGCACCACGACGCCTTCCTCCGGATGAGCGCGCGAAACTATGGTTAAAGATTCTCAATGGAATTAAAGAGTGTGAAGAACGACATAAGTCTTTATATCCGAATTGCGACTGTGAATTTTGTATTACTAATACATGAGTATTTATAGTATCATACATACATGTCATCAATCAATAAATGAACCTGAACTATTCTCTCATATGTTTGCTACTATTAATGTCTATAAACTTTTATTTATGTGCATATTCTGCTAACACCATAGATCCCATCTGAACCGTCCAATCCACCAAGAATGATCAAAATCTGGCCGTCCAATTCAAGGGGGAGGCAAGAGGGGAGGAGCAAAATAGTCGTTTTGCCCCTTGCAGGAACGAAAAAACTGGGCCCGCTGCGGCTCGGTTCGGTCACACCGGCTCACGGGGGGCAAAGCCCGCCTACACCGAGGGGGCGGGCGAAGCCCACCTGGAATGCCAGGCGATCGAAACCCGCTTGGTTGCGGGCAAAGCCCGCATTGATGCGGCTGAAGGCCGCCCGAGAGCATCTTCGCACGCCGAGGGGGCGGGCGAAGCCCACCTTGAATGCCAAGCGGGCGAAGCCCGCATTGATGCGGCCGAAGGCCGCCCGAGAGCATCGAGCACGGGCGTAGCCCGTGCGAAGATGCTCGTGTATATATATATATATATATATATATATATATATATATATATATATGTGCATATATTGTTTGTTTCTCTTGACGTTGTGGATTGACATTTAGGTACATCCTCCTTTATACTACTTTTTGAGAAGAAAAAGATTTGAACTATATATAAAACCACTGTCTTTCTCATTCTAACACAACATCAGAGTTAAAATCACAATCTAAACCTTTCTTCTTAAACCTTCTGATGCACCCAGCGAGCACCCGTGATGGCACCGGGCGGACCAGTTGCTCTACATGTTTTGTTCGTTATTTACTTTGTCTGTTTTGTCTCCTTGTGGGGGGTGTTTGGGTCTTTTTGCCTAGGTAGGGTTTGAGTATTTAATGTTTGTCGGAATGGGTGGTTCGACGGTTTTTCTTTTGATTAAGAACTACGGAAAAGTATCCCGCGGGATTCTTTCTATCGGAACTTGTTGCTCTCCTTCCAGGTCGCCGTCCTGCGGTAGCTCCGACTGCATTTTCTCTGGCACCTCCTGCAATAGTGCACTAGTTGGTATCAGAGCCGCCATGACCGATTTTGTACGTGGTGGTCGTGGACGACGGGGCCGCGACGGGGGTCGAGTGAACAGTCTAGAGGAATAAGAGGCCCCACGCCAGCGAGATCTGCGAGATGTTGAACTGGACATCCAACGATGCCAGATTGAAGACCTAGAACGGCGACTAGCTCATGCCGGGTTGTACCCGACGTCGGGGGAGGGCCTGGACACCGACCGGTCATCAGCGAAGGAGGACGACGTCAACCCGTTTGCAGCTCACCATGGGGGCAGAGGCCAGCGAGCGCAACGAGGGGAGGGAACGCCGTTCCGACACCTGGTTATGAAGGTCGAGATCCCGGACTTCGACGAAAAACCCCATCCTGACTAGTTCATCAATTGGTTGCTCACTGTGGAGAGGGTGTTTGACATCAAGGAACTCACGGAAGATCAAAAGGTAAAACTTGTGGCGACTCGTCTACGACAGCACGCTTCAATTTAGTGGGAGCATGTCAAGAAACAACGGGTTCGAGAAGGGAAGAACCGCGTGGATCGTTGGGACGATGAAAAAATTGATGCAATTAAAATTTGTCCCTACTCACTACCACCAAGAGGCATTCATCGAATATCATTCAGCAAAACAACACTCGCTCTCGGTGGAGAAATATATTGCTGAGTTTGACCGCAAACCATGGCCACGTATTTAGCGGGACTGCGCCCAGAAATATCCGATATAGTCTATCTACAACAATATTGGACCTATGAGGACGTTTGTCGCCTGTCCCTTAAGGTGGATAAACAGTTGGAGCGAAAGAGCAGCACCACTAAATCAACCAGTCGTTGGCAAGAAAAGGACGCCCGGGGAAAATCAAGCAGCAACCTCGATGACCCCACACACTCCACGGGGAAAGGATCGGGCAATAGGACGCCGACTCAGGAAGGTCGTGAGGCCGTTGAAACGTCGGGTAGTGGCAAGGGCTCGGCGGCAAAATGGTGCTTTAAATGCCAAGGATTGGGGCACTATGCGAAGGACTGTCCAAATAAACAATATGTCTCCTTTACAGAGGATACGACTATCTTTGATGAGTCTGACGAGGCCATGGTTGAGCTTAGCACAGAACGGGAAGAAGTCCTCTATGGTGTTTCTGGAGAATCCCTAGTGATTCGACGCCTGCTCAATACGGCCGCACTCGATGATGCCGTGTGTCTAAGACACAATATTTTTTGCACCAAGTGTACCAGTGGCGGCAAGATGTGCACCCTTATTATTGACGGCGGTAGTTGTGAAAATGCGGTGTCCACGACCGTGGTGAACAAATTGGGCTTGCCAACTGAAAACCACACTCTTTTTCTTTCATTTCTAAACACACGCAATCAATAACTAAACAATTCTACATGCCTTAGTTCTACATAATTTAAATTCATCAATAACTAATCCATTCTAATATTATTTTTTTCTCAATTCGATGTTTATCTTTTATCTGCATTCGTTGTTTCTAATCTATTTCGAATTCACTCAATCAGTAATCGCAGTTTTCACATTAAGTTGCAATAACAAACTTCATGACTTAACATTCACATCAACTTATCACTTCGCAGACGATTCATTTCTTACTTTCCTTGAGCTTCTCAAGCCTTTCCACGCAAATTGACTTGGACGAGTTCCTTATAACTAATCTTTAATCAACTTCTATGTCAGATTCCCTCAAGTTCATATCCTGTGTACTTATTATGTACTCACTGCAACCAACTTCTTGCAAATCTGGCTCTGATACCACTTTGTGAGGCCCCAATTCAGACCCCACATGAAATCTGTATCTAAACTTATTTTCAAGTTATTCATGCCAGAATGTTCTAGAAGTAAGCATAGTGAATACAAAATAAAACACTTAATAAAAACTTTTCTTTAAATATTACTCATACCTTAGCTCGATCTTTCTTATTTTGTTTTTCTTCTCTGGTCAACTCTGATTTCTTAGGAGCCTTTTGGAAACTCTCATCTTCCTAAAAAATGTGAAACCAACGGGTTTAGTCATAAAGAATATGACTAAGCGAGCAACATACCTCTTTAACTGCTGTACATGCAACCAAGAAACATCAGTATCAATATGCATTCAGTTCTTTAGGTTCATCAAGTTCTTTTCAGCGAATTATCTATTCTTATGTTCTTTCACGTTTGTTTCATCGATTATTCTATTCTTATTCATTCAAGTTCATATTCTTTCATACTCATATTCATTCTTCGTTCATATTAATAATAATTAATAAAGTAACGATATGGTTTACGTTTCAAATTCATTCATGTGATCTATTCATTTTGTTTCTTCATAACTACTATTCGCATTCAATCTTCATTCGTTCTTTTTGTTCTTAACAGTCGTTTCATTTCTTTGTAAGATTTATTCGAAATCTTTTCATCACTTTTTAGATTCTTTCTGACGTAGATCATTCAGTTCATTTTCCATTATCGATCATCAGATTTTCTCATAATCAATTTCTGAATCAGATTCCTCGTTATCTTTAGTTTTATTAAATTAGGAAATCATAAGGGTTGCTGTCGATTATCCCTTCTTGGTCATCAACGACCTCTTGGCCTTCAACGGCCTCTGGCCTTCAACGGCCTCTTCCACAGGGTATTCACACCCCCTACGGACTGGGTTAACCCTTATCATTTCTGATGCATCAATGCATATTATCTTTTCTTCTCCGATTCTTTATTTTCAATCTTCAACCTGAATTCTCATGTATACAAGTGTTCTTTATTTACAATTTCCTTTCAGAATTATTTCATCGCTTGATTTCCATTTCTTATCCGTACATCTTTGATTCGAACTATTTCAATTTTATATCAATGCACAATCAATAAAATCCTTTATGTATAAAAACTATACGAGTGTATTCTGAAAATAATCAAAGCTATGCATAATTAAAGAAATAAGTACTCACATTGTTTTTCTCTTCTTTTTTGTCGTTCTTGAAATTCTCGTCCTATCTGCCAATATCTGTTATTAGATGTCGAATGAATCTTTTTAAGAACATTGAAATCTTATTTATTACTTTTACTTAATAACATTCAAGACTTGCACTTAAGATTCAAATTTCATCAAATAATGAACTCCCATAAAGCTTCTATCCAAAAATACACACTTGTTTATTTTCCCCTCCCCCGATTAAATCAGCCAATATAGCTTGTCAATGAATATTTTTAACATATCCTTTCATACCATTTGTTATCCTATTGCTACAATGTCATTTCATATCATTCCTATCATTTGTGATACTAGCAATGAAATATTAAGATTTTTCAATAATTGGACAAGGTGTCTAACTTCATAAAATTATCTTTATATATGCATATAAAACCCTACGTTGCTTTCAGTTTGTAAACAATATAAACCAACTGATTCCTCGAATTTGCATAGCCCTACAAAATACTAACTCTCAATTCCCATGTTAAATTTCCAAATCATATAGCCATAAAGTACATCTCAAAACTCCAAACCCATTCTTTCTTACTTGAAGAAGTTATGAAACCTTAGAATATCTATTTCGAGTAATAAGCATACGCACCAACTTCCAATTAAATTCTACCCAGTCAAAAACGCCGACCAACAACAACTAATATTTCAATTATTACTCTTCTAAGACTATTACCAAGTTTTTGAAATTAAAATTATCTTTCAACAATGAAGAAGCAAAAAGGGAATAAATGCTCACAATGGAAGAATTTCAGCCCAAAGTTGTCATCCAAAGTCCAAAACCGTCGGCCAAGTACACTAAATCGCATGAAAAGGTAGTAGAAACGCAAGAAGGCAGCGTTAGGTCGTCTAAAGTTGCAGTCGAAGAAGAACAAGAGGAGGAATCACTGCTATCGACGGTTGGAATAGAGGGAATCATCGACCCTAACAGGATCCAGCGGCAGAACTCAGTAAGAGAGTTATCGAGAAGAAGAAGAGGAGGACTTAGTGTTGTCGTCGTCGTCTGGCATAGAAGAAATCATCGAGCCCTAGCGAGGAGGAAGACGTCATCGTGCGGCTCCTGATATCTATCGGCGAGAGAGGCAGATTGCGGGGAAGTCGACAGGTGCGGGTTTTGCGAATAAAGAGGGGCTCGGTTTCATATAGATCCTCTTGAACCGGTCCACTACCCACCGCCTAAACCTAATTGGATATAATTTAGGTTCAATTACTTCTTTAAATCTCTTACTACACCCAAATTCTCTATTGGCACACCCAATACACCCATTTTCCTATTCACACACCAACTTCATAATTAATTCTTTAAATGACACTAATTTTATTTTCTCTTCGTGGCGACTTATTTAATTTGTGTTCATTTTATTTTAATTCATGTTGAGATTTGGGTCGCTTCAAGTTTTGAGTCGTTACAATGCGGGCAAATTACAGCCCCGGGCGGATGGGCCCTTCAAAGTCTTGAAGCGCATCAATGATAATGCATACAAAATTAAACTCCCCGGCAAATATAATGTGTCCAACACCTTCAACGTCGCCGACTTAAGTCCATACTATGGCAAGCATAAACCACCTGATGTTGTTACTTCCAGCGAGGCGGAGGCAGATTCGTGGTCGAATCCTGTTCAAGTGGGGGAGGATGATGCACCCAGTGAGCACCCGTGATGGCACCGGACAGACCACTTGCTCTACATATTTTCTTCGTTATTTACTTTGTCTGTTTTGTCTCCTTGTGAGGGGTGTTTGGGTCTTTTTGCCTAGGTAGGGTTTGAGTATTTAATGTTTGTCGCAATGGGTGGTTCGGCATTTTTTCTTTTGATAATCTGAACTAAGGAAAAGTATCCTGCGGGATTTCTTTCTATCGGAACTTGTTGCTCTCCTTCCAGGTCGCCGTCCGGCGGTAGCTCCGGATGCATTTTCTCCGGAACCTCCTGCAGTAGTGCACTACCTTCGCAGTCACTTTTGACTCCTACCCAACGAAGACAAACAACAATCAACGATTCGATTTTTTATGCTATCGAACTCTTGAAAAACGGATGGTAGACCCCCCATTCTTGCTCTTGAACATACATCTCACAAGATCACCTTTCTCTCGGCGGTTCTCGCTCCACAGCTCCCGCTCAACAACCCTCGCGCGGCAGCTCTCGCACCGCAGATCTCAATGCTGGTCAACAACTCTCGTTGGTAGTTCTTACAACCATCTCGCGTAATCATTGCTCTCACCTCCTTAGTGTTGTAGATATCGTACTGCATGTTTGACATCTTGGACGATACAAAAGTTTGGCACCCAAAACGACATGTTTCCGTTTTATTAAGTTCTATTATTTTTTTATTATCGGCATGTTTCTGATATATCGGCGTAGAAAATAGCCGATATATCACCCGTTTCATTGGTTTAATTAAATTGTTTTTAACGCCTCCGTCGTTTAATCATTTCGACGCGTCTGATTAATAACCCCTCCATTGTTCTCATTCTTCTCGTGACCTATTCCGCTGCATTGTGGTTGTTCTCTCTGAGTCTTTGGCGCTCTCCTCCCTGGTTTTTAAGGTTTATCCGTGTTTGGTCCATGGTTTATACGACTCTCTCGATGATATATATATATATATAACTAGATAACTATATAACTTCTTTTGCTTCTTCTCCACGACTCTCCCGTTTTAGCAAAAGCACTGTAAGTTTCGTTCTTCTCCCTCATTTCTAAGACATTTTCAAGTTTCTATGACTGCACTCCACTACTCAAGTGCTTCTTATCTTGTTTATCTATTCACACTAAGCTATTTTCGAGTTTCTAGCTACAAAGTTTCTTAAAGGCTTCCAATTTTTTTTTATTTCTGAGTTCTAATGCTATTTTCTGGTTCACTGATTTCTAGTGTATTTATGGTTGCATGTTATGATGCTCATATGCTAGAATTTCTATCTTATTTAATCGCTATTCTCTAAATTTGAATTGCCTCTCGACCCTCTCCTCTCTTCTCTTTGGTGTTATCTTATCTCTGAGTTCTCATCTTTTTTAGGCTTTTAGCTCTGGTTATTTATGAATGCATGTAATGTTTCTCAGAAAAAATGAGATTATAAAGTATAAACCCTAAAAATCTGAATTTGCTAAATGGTACAGGAGTGGATGATGAATGTTGATGATGGCGAGGATGATAATGATGATGGTGACGATGAAGTCTTTTCTAGAGAGGGGTTGAACTTGGAGATATTGTCGACACCGATCTGCAGGGGCAGATCTAGAGGGGCTGCCCCCCCCCCCCCCCCCCCCCCCCAAGAATTTCGCAAAATGGATGATGGATTTAGATTCCTCTCGTCGAGACAATGAAATTTGACTACACAAAAACGGTGGCCGGATGAGGGAGAAATATCTCCGATAATGTGGAGGTGTTCTGATTTCTTATTGGCTGGGGGAAGACAATGTCTGGCCTCCCCTTGTTGAAATTCCTGGACCAACCCCTACCGATCTGGATGCAAGGAGATCTTCTAAAATAATGAAGAGCAAAAACGCGATCATGAGTGAAAAAAGAAAGGGAAAGAGAATAGTGTCTGAGAGGGACGAGGCAGATCTTGAGTCGTCAGGTTCGTCGGATGATGATCATATTCTATCTACAATCCTGACTGTTGATAATTATGGGATAGATCAAGAATAAGGTAAGCATTAAATATAATTTTTAAAATTTTGATGCTATAGAATATATATATAGTTGCAAGCATCTTAAAATTACTACTTTTACAATGTTTGTACAGTGTATGTTTAATGTTTTACTTATCGTATTACGTCATTCTTATTTGTGTAATATAAATAGTTCATAGTTGTTTGTAAGATTTATAAGCTCAATAAGTATTAAATTGTTAATATAGCAACATATATAAAATAAAAATAGACTATTTATGTGTATAAATATGTATATATATAATTAATTTAATATTAAAACCCAATATATAAAAATCAACATGAAAAACTCAAAACGACACGTCCTGGACATCCAACATCTGCAACTTTGCCTCCTACCCCACTCATCAAAGGTTTCTCTTTGACACAATAGAGAACAAGATATGTCGAATGCTCATGCCACAATTGAATCTCGTCTTCATTTTACCCTAGAGTGACCAAACTATCGTGTCCAGACTCTTGTCGTTAAGAGTCACTTAAGTAGTCGCAAATTATAGACACATTGATGGTATCACTCCTCGACCACAATCTACCTATGCGGATAAGGCAACAACTGCCGATTTTCAATGTCAATTTGACACATGGATCAATAATGAACATCATGTCATTCTTCGGTCTATTTCTCCGACCATCACTCTCCAGTTAGAGCACGATGACACCGCAACTACCATATAGACTCATCTGCGATAGCGCTTTGCTCATACTGATAGTGCAGATGAATTTCAACTCTTAACAACTATTTAGTGTGCCAGCCAGGGCGATCGCCCAATAAGGCAATTTCATACAAACATGACGAATCTATATGGAGCTCACCCGAGCGAAGTATCACACGCCCATTCTACCCTCAATATCTCGCTCTCCGTGATCGCCGACAACAAGGAGGTATATCAACATCAAGGAGAGCAAAAAGAACCAACAAAAATTCCGTATTAATATTGCTCTAATGAGTGAAAATGTCAACTACAAAATAATGTTATAGTGGTTTATTTTAAGACCATAGAATTATAATTTCAGTAATATTATGACATATTTGTAGTTTGCATCATTCTACATTGGTAAGTATGATGATAATAATTATTATTAGCAGTGGAGGATTATGAATATTTTACATAATTTTGTAATTAAGAAAATGAAAGCAGGTTATCTTCAAATTAAAGAAACAAACAAAAAAACTCAATAATTGCTCCAGGCAACAACTGTCATTGTAACAAATACACAACTAATTTTATAAGCAGTTGCAAAATCAAGCCATTTACTCGACAATATTCTATATTAAAATGTCTAAATTGTCATTTATTATAGCTTTCACTCTAAAATAAAACAATCATTATAATTATTATATAAATCTGTAAACTTCGGCAACTGTTTTCTTACCATGAAAGCAGAAGATGCCGCACTAAACCGTCGTGATCCTTGCGAGCTTTGTCTCCATCAAACCTGAAATCATCCAAAAATTATTAGTGTGTATTTATGTACGTTAATAAACTATTAAATGAGTAATTAAAAACTCTTATTAAATAGAAAAAAATTATGTATAAATCTATGATTTATGCAGATAAATAAATTGTATATTTTCAAATTTTATTTACTGCACATTCACCCCTAATGAACTATATACATAGATCATTAGAACCAAAACAATCAATACAGTGGATTAAAAATTATATTATTCAAGAGATCGCAATTAAAGCAAGTTGCATACAATCAGATGCGATGATTATGATCATGCGCGAGATCATTATTGTGATCGCATGTGACCATGATGATGCCATCCAATCTCGCGTGATCATAATGATCACATATTCACATCCAATCACGATTCATTACTAATCATTATTATGATCGCACAAAATCACATAATGATCCAAAAAATGTGTCAAAGAGAACCATAATGATTAATGAACCATAAACAAGATCATTGTTCACTTCATATTATGTAGAAGCAACGTGAATATCTTTTGAAAAAAAACTGCTCAACATAATTTTTAGGGTTTGTAAACAAATCATTTAATTTATTTAAATCTTAAAAATAAAGATAATTATACATGCTGATATCATGTCAGGTTTTATAAAAATATTGGCATAATGACATGATTATTATTAAAAATTGTTACCCATACCAAGATTTCTATAGAAATTCGTGCATGCATGTTAGGGTTTCTGTAAAAGCTTGACAAGCAAGCCAAGATTTTGAAAATCGACCGCATATAAAAATTTTGATAGAACTTTCTGATTGGCAATGCTGATGGGGATCAAAATTCACGGGGTGCCGACCCGCATCGGAGCCCGTTCAGATTTACACTTGCAGGAGGAGAGATTAGGGTCATCAGATGGACGAACCGAGCCCGCCGCGGCGCTCAGAGTGTCGACGGGATATTTTCTGTGTTGGTTTTATATTCACGCACATTATTTTTGTATGTTTTTATGTGTATTGCGGCGGCCAGTCATAGTTCATTGTGTGACTCTATTCTATAAATGTGTGTGGAGTTCATTTGTGGGCATTGCAGAATCTGGTGAGATTTTAGATTTTGTGATCACTACGATGTTGAAGCCGTGGAATAGGTGTTAGCCTATTTCCAATTATTCCATTCCGGTTATAGAGACCAACTTCGACAGTTATTGGATAAACTGTCTTCCCCGCCCATGAAAAAAAAAAACATCAAAGGCCCTATACCCGCCCAAAACTGCTTGGAACCGCTGGGGAAAGGGCAATTTGTCGTGAATCGGCGCTCAAGGACGAAACAAATTTTCCTTCTGAAAGGGTAAGCTGCCCCCCCCCCCCCCCCTATTCCTGTGACATCGAAGGACCACCGGTTATTATTTCCCTCCAAGCATCGCACCAATACTGTCGTAAAAAATCATCGATCATCTGCTCTTTCAAACTCCGGCACCTGGACTTTCTGTCAACCGGATTTCCTGCAACCTACACTCATTCAGGCAGTTACGTTCCGTGATGTTCTTGCCGGTAAACAGAACAATGTACATCACAACCCATCACTCTAATCGGTAAGCTCCAGAGGACTCAAATTCAACGGCCTGCCCCCTGTTTCCAGCCGCCCAGAACAATAGTCGTATCCCTTCAGGTGCTTCACATGCAGAAAAAGTTCATTCCAGCCTCTGTTCAGAAGGCCCTCAGCCACCGACAAGTTTTCTGCCTTCAATCCAAGCCAAACACTGGTAAATCTTCACAGTTTGGTCTTACACATATGTTAGTTCTTATTTGGATATGTCTATGTCCGATTTTCAAATCTTTTTGGCTAATCGCTTCGATCAAATGGACGCACAATTTAATGACCTTAATGAACAATTTGGAATCAAATTTAATGACCTTAATGAACAATTTGGAATCCTCGCTACTGGAGCGGATAGTCTAGATCCTCTTAGGAACCCTCGTCCTCGAGAAGTCATTAGCTTAGTTATTAATGGCTTAAGGCGCACAAAAGCGCAAAGGGGGCTTGGAGCCTAGGCGCAAGACTCAAGGCACACGCCTGATGAGGGCAAGACGCAACTACATTCATTTTAAATAATCAGCATCAAACATCAGTTCATCTTCTTGATCAGATTCTTTATCTATTCCACTCATTAATCATTCATTTCTATCATTTCTACCTCTTAAAAAATAGAATCAATGTGGTCACTTGCATCATATCTAAGTCTCAATGTTCGATTATGTTTGACAAACATTAAATCATGCAAAAATTATTGAGTTCTTACATTATTGCTTTTTTATTTGAAAAAAAAATACAATAAAACTCTCACCCAAGCACGCTTTTCATGCTCCAAAGACGCAAAAAGGGCTCACGAAGACGCAAACTTCTGAGCTTGGTGAGCCTTGAGACTTAGGCGCGCCTTTAACAATATAGGTTATTAGGCCACAAGTTAATAAGTTATTCATCGTGAGGGACATCGTGACATAGAGGGACATCGTGACATAGAGGGACATCGTGACATATGTTCGTAAATCCTATTGCCCAAGTCCCACCTCCACCCTTCCAAGAGGGACCTGAGCCAACCTATGAGCGTCGAAGAGATCCCATAGTGGGTCGACACCACCTCCCCCAGAAGAACGACATCAACCCCGATATCCCCTTTATAGAGATCGTGAAGTTCCCCGAACACGGTTTAACCATGATAGAGATGATGATTACATGGATTATCATGAGCCCCAGTGAGGTCATATTGGGGAGGATGATATCACGCACAACATTCAGATCAATGCCCCATCCTATGATGGTCAGCTAGATCTGAAAGCCTTTAACGATTGACTTTTAGACGGGTAATTATTTTGATTGGTACGAGATGACTGATGAGAAACGAGTTCGGTTTGCTAAGATGAAATTACATGGGAAAACTAAAATTTATTAGACGAGTATTGAGTGCTCCTTAAACAGAGAGGGTTATTATCCTATCACCCAATAGGACGACATGAAGCAAAAGCTCAAAGAAAAATATCTACCCGCTTCATATCGAAACCAACTTTTAGATCAACTCCAACCTTTACGACAAGAGACCTTTTCTGTAGCAGAGCATATGACTCATTTTGTCGAGCTTGTCATTAGGAGTGATATCATCGAGCAGCATATGGTGACAGCCTCCCGATTTCGGGTCGGGTTAAAGGCCAACATTCATAGGGAACTTATTCCTCACCACATGGAGTCGATCGAGCAGATTTTCCAGCTCGCCTTAGAATATGAGCAATACCTACGAACTTTTGGTCCAAAGCGACCTAACCCACAGTCCGACAGTTTTATGCCTAGGAGGCCTCTCCAGCAGGGAGCCGGTCCATCATACCTAATCCGCTAATCGTTCACTACCGTTGACATTAAAGGCAAATCCACTACCGTTGGGGCCTCCCAGAGGAATCCAGTGCTACCGATGTCAGGATAGAGGCCATGTGCCCGCACAGTATCCCACACGGAATCTACTTATTGAGGAAGACCCTGACCCTAGTACCAAATCAACGGAATCACCTGAGAAGATATTGTCATGGCTATAGAAGAGGGTTGGGAGGATGAGGCAGATCATGCACTTGAGATGGGCGTTATCCGTCTTTTACTACATACTCCACGCACTGATGAGGGTTGGAGACGCACCAACATTTTATATACTTATTTCCCTAGTGTGAGGGTGCCTACAAGCTCGTTATAGATAGTGGGAGTTGTGTAAATATAGTTGCCAAAAGGGGCTAGAGCACATGAAAGTGAAACTGAACCCCACCCACACTTATACCGAGTTTTCTGGGTGGACAGACAGTTATTCAGGTCACTCAGCAACACCTTGTGGCTATCAGCCCAGCCTCATTTGAGAATTGAGTATGATGTGATGTCATTCTCACGAACGCCACATATTATGGTAGGACGCCACATGTGTATTTTATGATAAGGGACGCAAAATCACCCAATCCTCAACTCAACCCAAGGAGCCTTCCACAGGTAGAGTTGACTCTTCAGACGACACAACCTCCACAAAGCCTTTACATATCATGATGAAAGGTAATTTTCTATGAGGGTCGTAAGTAATGCATTATATTAGTTGTGGCCTCCACACAGGCATCTAAGAGCCCGATTGAGACTTTAGAGGTCCACTAGATGTTCGTCTCATTCTAGATGAGTTTTCTGATATTACACCAGATGACCTTTCGGATGAGTCGACTCCCCTGAGAGAGATTCAACATGTCATTGACTTAGTACATAGGGCATCCCTGCCCAATTTACCCCATTACTGTACAGACCCTATCGAGCACGCCGAGCTGAAACGATAAGTCGATGAACTTCTCCAAAAACAATTCATACGAGAGAGCTTGAGTCCATGTATCGTCCCAACCCTTCTTACTCCTAAGAAGGACGTGAGTTGGCGTATGTACCGTTTTCCCATTCCTCAACTAGATGATATATTGGATTTGGACGCTATGGCTGGTGCCCAAGTCTTCACTAAAATTGATTTACGCAGCGGGTAACATCGGATTAGAGTACGTGAGGGAGATGAGTGACAAACGACCTTCAAAACAAAAGATGGATTGTAAGAATGGCTAGTAATGTCATTCGGATTATCAAATGCTCCCAACACTTTTATGAGGCTTATGACCCAGGTCCTACGATCCTATATGGGCAAATTGGTGGTTCATTTCGATGATATTCTCATCTACGGTTAGACACACATTGATCATCTTCTTCATATTAGACTCGTATGTGAAGTCTTCCGAAAGGAGCCCCGATATATCAATATGAAGAAGCGCACCTTTTTATCCGCGTATGTACATTTTTTGGGATACATCGTGTCCATCGCGGACATTTTTGCAGACTGACAAAGTTAAATCTATAAGTGAATGGCCAACTCCCACGAACATACATGAAGCGCGTAGATTTCATGAACATGTCACATCCTGTCAAAGGTTTGTTAGTGGTTTCAATCTGATTATGACACCCTTCACAAGTTGCCTACGCAAGGGCGATTTTGTATGGACCAAAGCCACCACCAAAGCGTTCAACGAGATTAAGGACGAGTTATCCTCAACTCTTGTTCTTCGACTATCCGATTTCAGTAAAGTCTTCGAGGTGGCCTGTGATGCATCAGACATAGGCAATGGCGGCGTATTGAGCCAGGAAGGGCATCATGCCGCCTACTTTAGTGAGAAGTTAAATGAGGTCAGACAAAAATATTCTAATTATAACCGGAAGTTCTACGCGATCATCCAAGTCTTATGCCATTGGCGACATTATCTCTTATCCAAAGAGTTTACATTGTACTCAAATCATCAGGCTCTATGATACCTTGACTTGCATAAGAAATTAGGCCAACGTCAATGCTTAATGGTTGGAGTACATGCAAGAGTTCCATTATGTTCTCAAACATATGTCTTGTGTTGAGAACAAACCCGCGGATGCCCTCAATAAGCCTACTGCACACGATGAGTGCCCAAGTAGAGGCTTTGAGCGTCTCATATCTGATTATTTCACAGGCTCCGATTTTAACATGGCGTATTGTAATGCCCCAAATCCACCCCTAAACCGTCTGAGTATTATCTATGCCTGAGGTGTGTGTGGTGAGTTCAGCATGTCAAGAACAAATAGCAAAACTGCAGTTTTTTTCTTCAAGCATGACCGTGCGCACCCTGCGGCACAACTGTGCGCACCCTGCGACACAACCGTGCGCTTTCTAAGCTAAAGAAAATCGAAATTTGAAAATTTTGGATTTTGCTCTTGCATCCCCATCACGCACGACCGTGCGATCTTCCAAGGGATCATGCGTGTGTAATAGACGAGATCGTAGGCATGATCGTGTGCTCGGGAGCATGACCATGCGGTCCGCGTAAACTGATATTTTAAGTTCTAATCCGAGTCGTGGATCTCAATCCAACATAACATATCACTCCCCTCATGCCCTAAAGTGGGAGGCTCGTTATGCCATTCTGGGGCTGAGAGAGAAGAGGGAGAGAGAAGAGGATGAGGAAGTCTAGGGCTTGAGAAATCTAGCCATTGGAGAGGATTTGGAGCTCCAAACAAAGAGCCGAATCCGGGAATACAAAGAGCAACTTCTTTTGGTTATCTTACGCACAACATTGCATGCTTTTCATGATGTCGAGGAGGAATTCAAGGGTAACAATATATTCCTCCGGTCTTAGGACTGTTTGCTTGCCATGTCCTTTACTTTTCTGGCAAAAATGCAGGGTAAGGTTTGCCTACATTTCACCCTTGTGTTGGGACCCTTCCCCAGACCCTCGCTACGCGGGGATGTTTTGTGCACCGGGCTGCCCTTTTTGGAGAGTCTCTTCTAACAAATTAGTGTGGAAGATGAGCTCCTTTGGTTCGTTAGAACCCCAGGGCATGGGATTACGACCCCGTCATTAATTTGCATTAGAAATCCAATATTCGTTCCGGATTAAGCATGGTGTGTGAAGCCTATTCACAGTTCTAGGCCCGAATTGATGATGATGTTGCGACTTTAGCATATATGGATTTTCCTAGTTGCGCGTTCGCATAACACTCCGTAACATTCGTCGTAAGGTATACGTGGATTTGGGATTTTGGTTGGCTTTCATATTCCTAGGGTGTCCCAACGATGGAAGCCTATAAGTCAGCGGATTAAGGTTCCACGGTACAACTCTATTCTTTAGAGAAGTGTTCAAATATCACGGGCTACTCACTTCTATAGTTTCTGACCGTGACATTCAATTAATGAGCTATTTTCAGAAAACGTTGTGGAATAAAACCGATACGACACTGAAGTTTTCCACTGCCTATCACCCACGCACGGATGGACAAACGGAGGTTGTCAACCGTAGCTTAGGAACCCTTCTGGGATGTCTAACTGGGGATAGTCATTCTACCCGAGATTCCGTTCTACCTGTAGCTGAGTTTGCATATAATAGTTCATTTAATAGAACCATGGGTTTGAGTCCATTTTACATCATGTTAGGTTATGAACCTAGGAAGCCCATTGACTGATCAAATTCCTTTACAATCTCGACTCAGTGAGTCTGCAAAGTCTTTCATTAATCATTTGCATACACTTCATGAGTCAGTCCAAAAGAAAATGACAATGAGTAATGATTACTATAAAACTCAAGCAGATCAGCACAGGAGGGAGCATATTTTTGAAGTTGGAAAGCAGATGATGATTCACATACGATCTGAGAGGTTCCCTCATGGATCAACAAAAAGTTAAGCGATCAACAAATGAGTCCCTGTACAATCATACAAATGATCAATATAAATGCATATGAGATTGACATCCCTCAAAATATGCGGATCCCTTCTCCACTCCCACGCATAAGCAACATCATCCTTTATTCGCTCCTACTACATCCCAGCCTTAGCCTGATGAGTCCCACCATGAGGCCCACTTTGCATCACCGATGGTTCCACTAATCCAGTTTTCAAACAGAGATACATCTTACTCAGAGCTGCACGTGACTGCCGAAGACATACTTCAGATTGTTGCTCATTACTTCACAATCGTAGGGGGGCGAGATACATTACGATATCTTGTCAGTTGGAGCGTCCACATGATCTCAAATGACACTTGGATTTCCTCGGAGGAGCTTGAACGGTTCTGCCCTAGGCTACGCCGAGAGTACGACCATCTTCACTCACCAGAGATGGTACTTTCAAGCCAGAGGAGTTGATGGAGATCGTCGGCCCACATACATATATTCCCGCAACTGACAGTAATCCGCTACCTGTTTGAGCGATCCAAGTCCACAGATGTGTCTGAATGGTCGTTCAGAGTCTTTTTCATGTACTTATTTTTATTTTTGAGTTGTATTTGACACCCGGTCGGTTCATACATTATGAGACGTCTGATCCAGGTACCCTTTCAGTTATTTATTATTTCTACACGCAGGTAGGCATCGTTTGAGGGCAACGTGGTTTTGCCCCAGTTATGGAACCGTCGGTCCCATCCTCTTGGTGTGACTTCGGGAGGTCCTCCCTTGGTGCGACTCCAAGGCTTCGTCGTCCTCAGCCCTCTTTCCCGTCAATCTCTTGTTCGCTGCTCTCGCCTACTCCCGCAAGCTCCGTCTGACACTCTCCTCGGCAATTGACTCCCCACCATTCCGGCAAACTGTACCCCTCCCACTTCTTGATCCGGCAAGCCTTGTCTTTAGTCCCAGACGCGACCCACCTCCACCTCCCATCTCCAGTTTACATCCCCCGTCCCCATCGTGACGCCATCCCAGTGGAGAGGAATTAAGCCTTCATTAATTAATTAGAGAGCCCTCACTCATACATATACTTGAGTGAGGGAAGACCTAAAAAAGGAAAAAGACGGAACTACCCCAATCGAGACTAGAGCCATAAACACGACTTGGAATGCACTAAATATATGTTACAACTCTCCCCCTCAAGTCGGACGGAGATGTCGGTCATCCCAAGCTTTTGAATATCATCGATGAACACATCACACCCTAAGCTTTTGGAAAACACATCAGTCAGCTGATCTTTGGAATGAACAAAAGGTGTGACAACTGTCTTTTTATCCAAGTGATCTTTGATAAAGTGTCGATCAACCTCAACATGTTTTGTCCGGTCATGTTGGACTGGGTTATGAGCGATACTAATAGTTGTCTTATTCTCACAGAACAAGGAAAAAGGGGCTGTCACATAGAAACCCAGATCTTGTAACACAGTACGCAACCAAAGACCCTCGCATAGGCCATGAGACATAGCCCAATATTCTGCCTCAGCACTTGATCTAGCCACCACATTCTGCTTCTTGCTACGCCACGTCACCAAGTTTCCACCAACAAAGGAACAGTATCCTGTGGTGGATTTCTGTCATCACGACATCGAGCCCAGCCAGCATCAGTAAAAACTTCAATCTTCAAGTGATTGTTCTTGGAGAATAGAAGACCACGACCAGGGGCTTTCTTCAAATACTGTAGCACGCGATATGCAGTTTCTTGATGTCTGATCCTGGGAGAATGCATATATCTGCTAAGGATACCGACCGCAAACGTAATATCCGGGCGTGTGTGGGATAAATATATAAGTTTCTCAACCAATCATTGATAACGTGATACATCAGTGTGATCACCATCACCATTTTTATTAATCCTGTGATTTTCCTCCATAGAAGTGTTCGCAGGAACACAACCTAGTATGCCAGTTTCCTTTAGGAGATCCAATATATACTTCTATTGGGATATGAAGATACCCTGCTCAGATCTAACCACCTCGATACCAAGGAAGTATCGTAATCTTCCCAAGTCTTTTACTTCAAATTCAGCAGACAGGAGGGTTTTAAGATTGGCAATCTCCTCTGTGTCATTCCCAGTAATCACGATGTCATCCACATAGACAATGAGAACCACAATCTTCTGTTCATGTCTCCGGATAAACATGGTATGGTCAGATTGAGCTTGTTTGTACCCAAACTTGAGCATAGCCGTGAGAAATCTCCCGAACAAGGCCCTAGGTGATTGCTTCAGGCCATATAAGGATTTCCTTAGGCGGCAGGCAAACCCTTCAGCTCCTCTCTTCACAAAATCAAGAGGGAACTTCATGTACACCTCTTCGTCAAGCTCACCGTGGAGGAACGCATTCTTCACGTCTAGTTGATGGAGGTCTCAATCCAGGCATGCAACACATGATAACAACACCCGAATGGAGTTCATCTTTGCTACTGGAGCAAAGGTCTCCTGGTAATCAACTCTCTGAGTCTGAGTGTATCCTTGAGGGACCAGACGTGCTTTGTACCGTTCCACCTTGCCATCTTGGTCCTGCTTAACCGAGAAGACCACCGGGAACCAATAGATTTCTTTCCTGGGGGGTAGAAAGGAAACACCCCATGTGTGATTTTTGTCCAAGGCAGACATCTTATCTTGCATAGCCTGTGTCCAGGAAGGTATCCCCAAAGCTTTCTGTCATGTCTTAGGAATAACGACAAGGGAAAGAGACGAAACAAAAGTCTGATGAGGCGGGGTGAGATGATGGTAAGCCACATGATTAGAAATATGATGTTGAGTACAAACAACTTTACCTTTCTTCAGCAATGCAAGAGGGATATGCAGATCAGCATCATCAGAATCTGAGTCTGAAGTTAGCACTAGTAGAGGTGGAACTGTAGTGGCTTGTGTACCTGAACGACGATGGTATACGTGGGGAAAAGGAGAAATCATAGTAGAGGAGTCTGGTACCGGGATAGGGGCTATGGGTACCGGAATGGGAAGCTAAAGAGGAATGGAGGGAATAGAAGGAAGAAGAGGAAGATGGGCAAGAGTAACATCAGTATCTCCACTACTCCCCCCTGACGAAAAAGGTCAGTCGAAGGCAGAAAATAGGATTTCCCCTCCCGAAAGAAGACATCCATGGTACAGAACATACGCCGGGAAGGGGGGGGTGATAACAGCGATATCCTTTGGTCGTAGAGGAATAGCCAAGGAAGACACAACGTTGAGCACGAGGGTCAAGTTTGTCGCGATGGGGTTGGTGAACATGGACGAAACAGACACACCGAAAGACACGGGGTGCCAAATGGGAAGTATGAACCACGCCGGAGGTGGATAGACGAGCTAGAGTAGTAAAGGAAAGGACACGAGAGGGAAGTCGGTTGATAAAGTGAGCAGTTGTAAAAACCGCATCACCCCAATAGGATTTAGGAAGATGCATAGTGGCTAGGAGGCAACGAGCAACCTCACGGAGGTGCCGATTTTTACGTTCGCCCACTCCGTTTTGAGTAAAGGTGTGAACACACGTTTTTGGGTGGATGATACCATGAGTGGTGAGGTATGAACCAAAGGCAACACGATCGTCGTACTCCCCTCTCCCCCCCCCCCCCCCCCAATATCACTTCTAAGAATACGAATAGAGGCATCAAATTGGGTTTTGACCATTTTATGAAACGCTTGAAAACAACGAAAAAATTCATTTTTCTTTTTCAACAGATAAACCCAAGTAGTGCGAGAGAAACAATAAATAAAAGTGACAAACTATCGAAAACCAGATAAAGATAAAACGGGGGACGACCCCCCAAACATCAGAATAAATAACATCAAACGAGATACAACTAGGGGAAGAAAGATGCGAAGAAGTATATCACACATGTTTAGACATATCACAAATATAGCAAGCAAAGTTCTGAAGAAAAGGTAAAAAAGCGGGAAATAATTTTTGCAGATAAACGAAGGATGGATGTCCAAGACGCAGATACTAGCGACGAACATCATCAGCAGTAACAGTGGAACTGGAAAGATCCTGAAAGGGAAGCTGGATATCCAGGTAGTACAAGCCGCCACGGTTCCTACCACTGCCAATGTTCCGCTTCGTACCCAGTTCCTGAAAGACACAAGAATCAGGAAAAAAAGTTACAGAGCAGTAGAGAGATTTAGTAATATTGCTGATGGAGAGAAAATTGCGTGGAAAGGAGGGAACATGAAAAACGGAGGAAAGAGAAATAGACGGAGAACATGAGATATTACCTTTGCCAACAATGGAGGACAAAGACCCGTTAGCAGAAATAACTTTGTCCTTATCAGACAAATGAGTATAAGAGAGAAAACCTGAGGAAGACCCAGTCATGTGGTGCGTAGCACCGGAGTCGAGCACCCATTCAGAAGGTGAGGAGGTGACTGCATGAGCACTGGGCATAACCATGGTGGCAAGGGAAGTAGAACTTCCAGTGACAGGATCAGACTGAGAGTGAAGCAGGCGACGAAAGACATCCAATTCCTGAGCTGTAAGAGAGGCAGAGGCGGAATACTGGGGCTCATCATAGACATCCGTAGTGTAAGCAACATCATGAGAACGGTAGCCACCAGATGCGGATGAAATTTGAAACATACCTCCCGAGAGTGTCCCCTTCGACCATAGTATCACAGGTGGGCACAGAAGATCCAGAAGTGGGAATAAGACCTCGACCAACACTAGTCAGGGCCATACTGAATGCCTCCCGAAGAGAGGGAAGAGGAGAGCGGTGGAGGACATGTGTCCGTGTCATATCAAACTCCATGTTCAAGCCCATCAAGAAGACATGGAGACGGAAGCGATCCTCCTTTTGCTTTAACTGAACGCCGTCAGCAGTACGCGCAGGAGTGAAATGCGCAAAGTAGTCCAGCTCTTGATAAAGGCGCTCAAACTCCGAGAAGAATGATGAAACGGTCATTGATCCCTGCCTCAACTCCAAAATGCGGCGAGTGAGTTCATAAACCTGTGTGGATCTGCCAATCCGAGAGTACGTTTCGCGAGCACGGGTCCAGATCTCGAATGCCGAATCCATCAACATATAGCTCTGGTAGACCTTAGGAGACATCGAATGGAGGAGTCAGGAGGCAACTAGAGAGTTGTCAGAATCTCAACGCTTCCAGGAGGGATCAGTCTTGGGGGGCTCCTTAATCGTCTCATCAATATACCCAAACATTTGTGGGTTGTGAATGACATGTTGGGCAGCGCGGGACCATTCAAGGTAATTTGTGTCATCCAAGGGAACTGTGGTAATCTTCAAGGAGCTGGAGTGACCATGAAGCCGTCTAGGGTCACTCAACTGAGGCTGGATTACACCCGGAGAAGATATAGACAAATCGGGATCACCCATATCGACGAAGAAGAGAGACACGAGATCAAGTAGCACAATCCATTAGAGGCAGCCTCAAAGCATCAGGAATCAGCAGAAAATGGCGGAAAGCAGCAAGCAGCAGCCTCAAAGCATCAGGAATCGGCGGCAAGCAGCAGGACTGGAATCGGCAGCAACCTCAAAGCATCAGGAAACATCAGAAAATGGCGGCAAGCAGCAGGAATCGACGACAGGATTGGTTGACACAGCGATAGATAATAGAGATCGGCGGATAGCAGCGGCAGGGAGCAACAAGAGTCGTCGACACAGCGACAGGGAGCATCGGAGATGAAAAACGGCCTCACATAGGACCGGCGGCGGCAACTGGAGCAGAAGAGAAGGATCGACGGGAACGGCGGCTTCACTGGAGAACGACAACATCATTCTCCTCAGCGACTGACGGTGGCGTCGGCTCTGCCAGACAACCGCATCGGCGGGTCGTGCACGAAGATCCGCTCAGATCGATACGATCTATCGGTCGAAGCAGAGAAGCGATCGAACAAAGGAGACGAACAGGAGAAGCGGCGCACGGGATTAGGTTTCCTCTGATACCAAGTGGAGAGGAATTAAGCTTTCATTAATTAATTAGAGAGCCCTCACTCATACATATACTTGAGAGAAGGAAGACCTAAAAAAGGAAAAAGACGGAACTACCCCAATCGGGATTAGAACCATAAACACGACTTGGAATGCACTAAATATATATTACAACTATACCCACTTAAATTGAGTGACGACCAGCCCATATCCACTGCTACCCGACGCCGGCCAAGCCTCCCCAGCCAGTCGACGTCCACCTACAGCCATAGACCCCCCCCCGACAATTTCACCACCGCCAACACTCTCAGCCCTGAATTTCCCGTCGACGGTTACACTACTGTAGCCATAATTTTTTTTATCACCGGCCGTTTCCCTCATCCTCTCCGACCACCAGCCGCCACCTTCCACCCCTGATCCTTAACCCACTTAAGTTATCCACCCTATCCGAGCCCCCCTTGGTTTCTACTCAGCATAACCGCCCACATTCCGTTTCCATCTACATGTGTAAGTCATAATTGATGTTTGTGTTTCTTTATTTTGTTTTTTGGACTATATTTAGTGAATGTTATAGCATATGTTTGTTCTTCTGTGAGATTGTCTGACTTGCAAGACTTATTCATAGCACACTTACATCACTTGCACCTCTATTACTTGTGAATTAGCATTTATTTTTCCAATTTCATTATTTGTGAATGAATGCGCTCCTGACCAAATTTTATTAATTACTTATTGTTAATTTAATCAGGCTGTATATTACATTTGCACCCACATTAGGAGTTGTCAGTAAGTCTGTAAGTGCACTACATTTCACTTAGGCTTACATTTTAGGACATCCACATATACAACCTACCATGCATCACTTACAATAATGTATACATGAGGAAGAAATGACGAATAATTGAACTGACTTAAATGGGCATATAAATTTTAATTCATGGTGTATAAAATAGAAGATATAAACAAATGTGGGAAAAGCTATACAAGATTTTATGGCAGCCTTATGATATTGCGATAAGATAAATAATAAGTAGACGATCGAACATAAGATAATAAAAACTAAATTTATGTGCAAAGCACCAAATAAGCAAACAAATTTATTTAGTGTCAGTTAGACCTAGGCTTCGTTTGGCACGACTTATTTTCTCCGGCGAGTTTGATCAAAAATGTTATTATCATAGAATGTATGTTTGACAAGACAGGTTATGACCGCTACCAAGAAAATGAACTAGTTTTGAGCATAAAATGCATGAATTTTTTTAGGTGAGGTCGAGCATTCACGAACGACGGTTCATGACCACCGCGTTCACGACCGCCACCACCGCGCCAAACGAAGCCCTAACCTTGATGAAACATGTTCAACATTATTTGAATAGTTTAAGATTAACAAAGCCACCAACACTCGATAAAAAGAAACGAAAGAAATGAGAATGCCTAAAACTATTACCAAGTGGTTGGAATGTTAAAAGATTATATCGTGAATATCACCAAAGCCTACACAAGGGGCAGAATCAATACTATACAAATTCTCCGTGAGCATCAAATGGGTCAAGCTATGTGACCTTAAATAAAGCACTTTTGGGAGACACCCCAAAGTTATCTTTAGTTTTTATTTTAACATGTTTTGTCTGTACCCGTCAGTCCCAGCCAAAAATTTCATAATCAGGGATGCCTTCTTTCCCCCTCTTTCATTTTCTTTTATCTTGCATTCATTTTTTGCCTTAGCTTGCACATTATTTTCTTTTTCTTTTTTTCCTGCTTCATACTTAATTTTAAACATTGAGGACAATATTTAACTTTATGTATGTGGGTGTAAATAACTCTCATAATTTCTATCTTATTTTGTCCGTAGAAATTTTAGCTTAGAAACACATTCAGGGGCCAATTATATCCCGAATCGTGGAAATGACAAATTTGATGAAAAAAAGGGAAGATGATAGTCGGAAAGCCTGGGTGCAGTTTCATTCATTGGTTGTTGGGAGAAAGAAAGCCTTTGGATTTTTATGCAGTGGTAGATCCAACTTTCTCCTTCCAGAGAAAGTAAGAGATTCCAAGTTTAAATAATTTAAACATGAATGCAGTAATCTACATTGGTGGACCCATAACCACACGTGCCTGAAAAATCAGGGCCCATACGACCTTGCAGGTGGGTGACTGCCAGTTTTGGATCATACGCATCACCTCTAAAGCTGAAGCACTAAATAAGCAGCAACTTGGAATGATAATCCTAACATAATCAATTTTATATTCTCTAGGATAAAAAAAACTCAAAACTCTAGCGAATATCAAAATATAAATAGTTGTCGGAAAGAAACAAAATGCCAGCTTGCTGCAGGTACAAACAAAAAACTACCAAAATATTTCAAGATTGAAAGAAACAGATTATATATGAAATGCCGGATGATTGAACAAAGTTATTATAACAAGATGGGTCCCCCTAGGATTGACAAGGCGAACTACAGGTTTTTAGATATGAGGTAGTCATTATGAATGTATTTTCCCTAATAGCGTGTTCCAAGGAATTAATGAACGACTTATTGGATCATTAACTATTTATGAAATGTTTACTTATTGGGGATTCATAGAAAATAAGTTTCATGATTTATCTTAGAGATGATCTTGGCATTTTAACGTGTAATGGTGTATATACCAAGTGATGGGGATCGACCGCATGTTAGGGATCGGGGATTGGGTCACCACTCGGCGGGACCCGTTTTTGCTGATTTGGCGGAGATGCGTTGATCAGATCGGCGATCTGAGACAGCGAGCGCGTCCGGAGCGCCAACTTTCATTTTATAAGTATTTTTTTTATATTTTGGAGTTGTATTTATTGTTTTATGGCACCGGGCATAACGGACGATCATAGCCGTTCATGCCGGGTGCCCAACCGCCCCCTCTCGTTATAAATATGGGCATATGTTCTCATTTTCAGGTTATTGTTGAGTTTTGTGAGAGATTCCAGAAATCGGTAATCATCCGTGGTGCGACGCCGCGAATCCGGGGTGCGACGCCATGATCATTTTCAATTTCCCATTTATTTCTATTTATCTTCCCTGTTTAATGTTCCCGTTCCCTTATTATTTCCGTGAGTCTAACCCTCCTATCCATAACCCACGATTGAAGGAGATAACTGTCAGTTACAATTACTATTCATCTTCTCTATTACAATCCCCATCCAGCCGAAGGAGGAAACCGCCAAACCTCTCGTGCTCAACTACTTCTCCCACGACGGAAAGAAGAAACCCACCAAAGTTCCTGTTCAAACTCTCGATCTCGACGGAGGAACGACGCCAGAGTTCCTGTACATTTCCTTCATCTCACGCATTGTTACTGTTCATCTTCCACGACAGAAGGATCGTTGGTTTGATGTTGTTCTTCTCCTCCTTTCGCACATTCTACCCAGCCCTGTCAGGTTCCTGGTCGATCGAACAAACCAAGGCCAGGATCGACACCAACCCTTCTACATTTTGCTGGAACCGTTACTTGTCTCTCCTATTCATCTCCTTCTCCCTCGATAGAGTACTGTTCATGCCCTTGCCTCCTCCCATTGCATGCTCAGCAGCCCATGCTCCACTCGATACCCAACAGCCACATTGCTGCCAATTCTCTCTTCCCCTTTACTGAACTAGCAATCAACAATTTTCTCTTCAAAATCCAGCATTAAAGTGCAGCCCTTCGCCTTCCTCCAGCATTATAGTGCAGCCCGCTGTTGGAGTCCACCGTAACCGCATTCCATCACCGCCGCAGAATTCCTATTGTTCGTGAGTATTAATTTGATGTGTTGTTTTATTTTCCATGTTAAATATTGGAGGATATTGTATGTTTGTTTGGATATTGTGATCACTAGTGCTACAGTTTCATTTGGTTTATGCCTATAAAATTTATTTGCAAAATTTGTAATTGAAAAGCACCCCTTGTAAAAGGAACGTGATTATTTGCTTACGCACGCGGAAATTATTACGAACACCGTGTTGATTTGCTAGCCGTGTATAAATTTATTGCTAACGTTTAGTTCGGGACTAATTTTTAAAACATGCATGCATCATTTAGGTTTGGTTTGATCGCCTCCATTACGCACGCTCACGTAGAATTGCATTAGAGCGTCGGCACCGCCGATTATTTCACACTGTCGTCATTTTTGTCTTGCGTCAGTTTGGTATCAGAGCCCATGTTAGGTCTTACTTTAAAATGCGCGGGACTACATGTTATGTCACCCAATGTCTTATCATAGTGGTCGTTACTACACTGATCCTCAATTTAAGGAACCACCATCCGTCTACACTCAATTCCGTAGAGTGCCGTCGGAGAGGTCTTCACATTATTATGACGATTATCGACATCCTTATCCCCGCACTCGAATGGATCTTGTTGATCCTTCGACACGACCTTATGTTGGTAGAGTTGAGTATCATTTAGGTCATCGTAGCTACACATCTCCTCTATTTGAGGAACCTGAGTCTGTATACGCACGATCGCCACCGCACGTTCGTAGGACTCACGTTCCCCCACGAGCACAACCTGATTACCCTCAAGAATCCTATAGAGGTCACCCTCAGTGAGGTAGCACCACACGTAGTGGCCTTCCTACTGTTCCGAAAGCGGGCATGACGGAAGCCGAATTTCTGCACTTGTCTTTTAAGAAGTTTGATCAATTGGATGCACAATATGATGATCTTCGCAATCATGTCACCGCCATTGAGGGTCGGAGAGAGCACTCCACTTCCCAAAGCAAGGAAACCAAACCCACTCCACCTGATATTCTCTTTGAGGAAGAACGAGTTGCCCTCCCACCACAGGATGTGAGTGCTGGGAATCAGCCACCACGAGAGGCCGCTCCACTTAGAGAATCCGCCCTCGACACTATACATATTAGCTCACTATTGAGTATAGGTTTTTCCCACACTTCACCCGATAGCGCACCGAGCCACATTACGATCGGGTGCTGAGAGCCTAGTGGTGATCTCGTGGTAGCCACCTCACCCCTATTGGGGAACACGACCCCTTATGATGGTTTGCTTCTGGAGGTCCATCCCCCTGTTGACGGGTTCTTTGGCAACCCCCTGCTGAGCCTCCAGTTGAGCCACCTCGTCCTTGTGAGGATGAGATTCAGGTGAGTGACACACTTATGAATATTGAGATCTCTCCCATTATCACCCCTGATATTGTTAGTGCTCCAGAGAGAGGATTTTGAGTGTTATATCCAGTATGTAGGGTTCTCTCTAAGAACACTTAAGTATAATTCAGATGTTTTGAGATTTGTCATCTGTTCACTCGCACTCGTGATGAGTTTTGGGTTGTACTACCTGCTGACCCGCCAGATGAGTTCTTTCTTGTGAGGGACACTCACCACACACTAGAGTCATATCCTATTGTCGATGCCTACGATTTTCACTTAGGTGATCATCACATTCGCAATGATTTTTCATACATCCCTCAAGGTGAGCCCCCGATACGTCACATTCCCTTAGCGAACATGTCACGTTTGTTACACTTCACCAGCATCATCGTTTATATGAGGGTGCTCTATATATTTTTGGGACCTACGTTGGTACTCGTCGCATTTGTGATGAATTTTATTATACCCCTCCCGGAGAACCCTCGGATCAGTCACATGTCGATCCACCCCTCATTTGGGATATATCCATCTTTAGTAGGACACTCGAGTTTGAGGGTGCAATCACTGACCAACTCATCATATCTTACTACCCGCACTTGTAGAGACAGTCCGCACACTACATTGACACATTTGATTACTGATATCTCTGCGGTTCGCTGGAGTGATCGTTGCGCCGGCGACGAATTTTTCTATGTCCCACCTTCTGAGCCTCCTGATCATGTACCCCTTTTAGGAGTTTCTTATAGTACCCAAAACCCCTGATTTATTGAGTTGGTCGTGTTAGTAGTTCGTCTTTTACATTTACTGCTTGTTCATTTGCATTTAGTGCATGGTTCATTCTTATTGCATGACTCACACGCGTTGTTTATTTTGCATCATTCGCATGAAATGCATAAACTAATCCGGAATAAAATTATTGGCAATATTGAATTATATATGGTATGAGCAAATATGCACAGACGTGAGCAACATTTTCGGGTGTGCGAGCATATCAAGGTCGGACTTTGCAAGGAGGGGCTCCCAAAAGGAGCCTCTATTAAACTACAACTTAAGTGAATGAGTCCTTATAGGGTTATAAAGAAAATTGGGACAAATGCTTACGAGATCGATTTCCCGGCAGATATGGGTATTCATCCCGTATTTAATACGAAAGATTTGGCACATTACTTTGAGCCTCTTGAGCATAGAGACCCATACCTTGATCCTCTTCTGCGACCCTCCCAGTTACAGCTTGCCACTTCCCATGTTCACCTTGGACGAGCACCCGCGGACTTGCCCGCACCACCCATGATTCCACCGGTTTTTCTAGATCCACCAGCACGAGAGGTGAGCGTTGAGAGCATTATTGTTATTATGGTGCAAGAGTGCATCACCACTACAGTCGGTCGTTCTGGCCGTTACTAGGTGCACTGGAGTGGACGCCCCACCTTTGTTGATACTTGGATACCGGCGACGGAGCATGATAGACTTACCCGTGATCTTCGACTACAGCTCAGTCATCTTCATTCCTCAGAGATGAATGTTTTTCAGTCGGGGGGAATTGATGGGGATCGATCGCATGTTCGTGATCGGAGATCGGCCCACCACTCGGCGGGACCCGTTTTTGCTGATTTGGCGGAGATGCATTGATCGGATCGGCGATCCGAGACCGCAAGCACGTCCGTAGCGCCATCTTTCATTTTACATGTATTTTTTTTATATATATTTTGGAATTGTATTTATTGTTTTAGGAAACCGGGCGTAACGGACGATCATAGCCGTTCACGCCGGGTGCCCAACCGCCCCCCTCTCATTATAAATAGGGGTGGATGTTCTCATTTTCAGGTTATTGTTGAGTTTTGTGAGAGATTCCAGAAATCGACAATCATCCGTGGTGCGACGCCGGAAATCCGGGGTGTGACGCCTCGATCATTTTCAATTTCCCGTTTATTTCTATTTATCTTCGCTGTTTAATGTTCATGTTCCCTTATTATTTCCGTGAGTCTAACCCCCCTATCCTTAACCCACGATTGAAGGAGATAACTGCGAGCTACAATTACTATTAATCTTCTCTATCACGATCCCCATCCAGCCGAAGGAGGAAATCGCCAAACCTCTCAAGTTCAACTACTTCTCCCACGACGGAAAGAAGAAACCCACCAAAGTTCCTGTTCAAACTCTCGATCTCGACGGAGGAACGACGCCAGAGTTCATGTACATTTCCTTCATCTCACGCCATTGTTACTGTTCATCGTACTCGACAGAAGGATCGCGGGTTTGATGCTGTTCTTCTCCTCCTTTCGCACATTCTACCCAACCCTCTCAGGTTCCTGGTCGATCGAACAAACCAAGGCCAGGATTGACACCAATCCTTCTACATTTTGCAGGAACCGTTACTTGTCTCTCCTATTCATCTCCTTCTCCCTCGATAGAGTACTGTTCATGCCCTTGCCTCCTCCCATTGCATGCTCAGCAGCCCATGCTCCACTCGATACCCAGCAGCCACATTGCCGCCAATTCTCTCTTCCCCTTTACTGAACCAGCAATCAACAATTTTCTCTTCAAAATCCAGCATTACAGTGCAGCCCTTCGTCTTCTTCCAGCATTATAGTGCAGCCCGCTGTTGGAGTCCACCGTAACCGCATTCCATCACCGCCGCAGAATTCCTATTGTTCGTGAGTATTAATTTGATGTGTTGTTTTATTTTCCATGTTAAATATTGGAGGATATTGTATGTTTGTTTGGATATTGTGATCACTAGTGCTACAGTTTCATTTCGTTTATGCCTACAAAATTTATTTGTAAAATTTGTAGTTGAAAAGCACCCCTTGTTAAAGGAGCGTGATTATTTGCTTACGCGCGCGAAAATTATTACGAACACCGTGTTGATTTGCTAGCCGTGTATAAATCTGTTGCTAACGTTTAGTTCCTGACTAATTTTTAAAACATGCATGCATCATTTAGGTTTGGTTTGATCGCCTCCATTACGCACACTCACGTAGGATTGCATTAGAGCGTCGGCACCGCCGATTATTTCACAATATCGTCATTTTTGTCCTGCGTCACCAAGACTTGATTTTAAAAGACAGGCTCTGTTTGGCGCGGCGATTTTACTCCGGTGAGTTTGGACAAAAACTTAGCGAAGAAAAATGTATGTTTGGCATGACAACAGTTATGACCGCCACCAAAGAAGAAAACTAGTTTTGAACATGAAGTGAATGAAGTTCGATGTGTGAGGTCGGGAGTTCACGAACGACGGTTCATAACTTTTATGCCGTGCCAAACGGAGTCATAGTATTCTAATAATCAATATATTTTCTATTCAAATTTGTATTCCTATCAATAAGATAATATTTAATCTACATGCAAATGAACCGTACAACTTTTATGTCCCTGGGTTAGTGCCCTACTGTGATAGATTACTAGTGCAAGAGCGTACCTTCCAACTGAACGAAGTCCTCTGTTCATACAATGTATGTATTAATCTTTGGCTGGAAACACACTGCTTGCTGCTTCAGATGACTAAGGGCTTTTGACTGTCTTTGGAAAATCTGGCATTCCAACATTAAGAACTCTGAATCGAAATTTAGACAAGAAGAACCAGGAATACTCTTTTTGACCTTTAGGCAAATATCAACCAACAAATTAGTAACTTCATGGTGAAATTTGTTATCAAGTAACAAGGTGCCAAGATGCTTTGTTAGTCTTGGTTTCTCCGATCTTTGCTGGCAATTGTGAAGTGAGATTGTATGCCAACGAACACCAAGGGCTCAGATCACTTCCAAGTTAACAGGAGAGCCCAGTGCCACATCTTAATGCAATCTCATGTTCATGTCAAAAGCATGCGGTGGTTGAAAGTTTTTGGCAATGTCAGTATTATCATGCATTTGACACTTTCAATGACCGGGAACGACTTGTCAAAACTCGAAACATTGCGAAGGTTCGGCGATGTCAGCATTATCATGCGTTGAACACATTCAATGACACTAGGAATGACTCAAGTCAACCTTGAAACAAGTACTTCCATTGTCAGACTTGCTATTCGAAGAACTCAGAAATGAGTTCATCCAAGAGATCATCCTTCACCATTATCTCGATCTCTCTTCCTATCATGTCAACATGATCATCCAAATATAACCACCTAGAGTCCAAAACCTTATCCTCGGGTTTTCCCTTACTCAGTTCCTTCTGTCGGCGAATTAAGACACGCCATGACTCATTAACCAACCTGTCACGTCCACAAAAAATGTTACTCATCAACTTCACCCATGGATGTAAATCCATGCATGGGGCAAGGACCTTGGCTAGAACAGAGTTTATATGATCAAACAGCAGTTTCCTCTCTGATCTTGACAATAAGTTGACCATATTGTTCTTCTTTTCAAGTTTTTCAAATACGTCTGGGAAAACCGGACTATCCGACAAGTAGCATGCATCAAAAAACTTATTTTGGATGGATGCATAAATACCTGAGACAGTTAGAATGTCCAGCAAGTACAACAAGTCACTGCCCCCTCCATTCTTCAATAACATCAACATCTCCCTGCCAGTCTCATCATTAAAAATAAGAGGCTTAGACTGCTCATCACCAGAATCAACAGCTTCCAGCTCGAGAAGGTTAAGTTGTCTTCGAAGATCTATAAAAAGTTACAAGCAAATAGCCTGAAATTTACCATTTTTGTCAAGTGGTCAGAAGCTAGTATCAAAATAATGTGTTTACCTTGAAGACCTGCATTGATCCTTTCCAAGCATTTTGGAGTTGATTTCCCATCTTTTGAAGGAGGGTCTAGAACAGAAACAGGACTTAGCCGTTCTGCAACCTTGGGTACTACGAGAGCCCCAGATTCTGTTATGACATCCATGTGACATTCAACTAGAGGAAAATCAACCGATGCTACCTGTAACAGAAAAGCATATTCTTAGGAAAACAGAAAGAAGAATTTTCTTCTATTTTTAGAAAATAATTTTTAAAATCCTTCATCGAAGTTACTCCACAACACTTCTTTTCAAGATATTTCCAACTTTAGAATGTGTCAGACAAAAGAAACAGTTGTGGTACTTACCGCTATAACAAGTAAACAACACTAATGCAAAACAGAAAGAACATCGGACCTGGATATCATACATTCTACAACTACATTCATGATCTTAATAAATTGGGATGAAGATAATTGAAATCCATTTTCATAAATGGCTCACCGTTGATAAAAAGGGTTCAACACTTCAACTACAACATCTCAGATAATGGCAACATTTGATATCTGAGCCATGCTACAGAAATAATATTGAGAATTCGTTAACCAAAAAAAGTGTAATTTCCCCATCAATAACACTTATTAAGGAGATTTTAGATGTTCTTCCTCAATGGACAGGTGGCCCCAGGGTACTGCTCAAATGATACAACAGCATTACATGTCCGGGATCCCATGAACAGGCAGATTCTTTTAGAGACGGAATAAATTAGCACTATAAGAAGATAAAGGGATCATTTAGCATTTTATGAATCTCACTGGCTTCGAGTATAGATAACATAAAGAAATTATGAGCTTTGGTTTCTGATTTTAATTTCAACTTATTAGAAAAGCAATCATGCGCTTCTTCTCTAATAGGGAGGTCGATGGTTTGAAACCCTCCAAAAAAAGAGTTCTTATAATGTTCCTTCTAGTTCACTTGGACTTGGAGCTTTATGCCCGTAGATAAAAGTATTTTTTAACAGTACATTGAAGTCAGAGGATTCAAGTGTTATTAGGGTCTATTCGTTTGGACGAAATTGAGATTTTAGAATTGGACTTGAAGGCCTAATTTTAATTGCGTTGTTTGTGCGTTTGAAGGGCGGAATTGGAAATCAAATTGTAAAAGAAATATAAAAAATCCCAATGTAAAAGGCCAATTTCTTAGCCCATTAGGAATTTCTCTCATGTATAGATTAGTCTCACATCTCTGTTTGATGTTAAGATATCAACCTCCCTCCTATTTATGTGTATTGTAGAAGAACATGGAAGTGAGAGAAACAAAATAAATATTTTATTAATTTCTCATACATGTACATCTTTAATTACAAGTATTTGTACATTTATATAGCAAGAGAGGGAGAAGCCACAATCCCATTCTAAAATGTGAGACTAAATCCTAAGGAGGTAATGAGCTTTAGGTGGGCCTTACTATGAGTCTTTGTACAAATTCATTTAACACTCTCCCGCAAGCTGGAGCATGCAGATCGAAGGCACCAAGCTTGGACAAGACCTAATACTATAGCAGACGTGATAAGACCTTAGTAAGAATGTGTTACGCCCCTGCTACGCTTTACGGGGCATCATTATGTACGGAGGAGCAAAGACGCGCTAAACAACGGGGCTGAACCTTCCGGTTCAGCCCCCACGCAGTGAACCGGCCGGCCGAGGGCTGAACCACGCGGGTTCAGCCCTCCTTGGAGGGGCCGGCCGGCCCCCTCCTTGCCCGGGTATTTATATACCCGGGCAGCCCCCCTTTTGGGGGTTATGAAGAGTATTACATGGTTAGTCTTCTTCCTCTTTCTCAACCCTAACCCTTATCTTCCCCCTCTCTTTCTCTAGATCTTCCTCTCTATTAGCCTCTCTCGTAGTCTTGCCCTAACAGAATGGCAGCAATTTGCACAGCAGCAGGAACATGTTTTAATTCCAATTTCTTCAGTTGAACCTTCTCCCGAATGAAGTGACAATCAACTTCGATATGTTTGGTACGTTCATGGAACACGCGATTCTTAGCAATATGGATAGCAGTTTGCCTGTCGCAAAATATAGTGGCCAGAGAGAAGAGTTTGACACTCGGGTCTCTTAGAAGGCTTTCCAACCACGTAAGCTCAGAAACAATGAAAGCAATTCAACAATACTCAGCTTCGACAGATGAGCGTGCAACCACGGATTGCTTCTTGCTCTGCAAGGTGATAAGGTGTCCACCAAAGTATGTACAATACCCACTTGTGGAACGACGATCATCCAAAGAGTCAGCATCAGAGTAAGCAATAAGAGATAAGGAAGAAAAGGGCTTGTATACAAGCCCTTGTCCAGGAGCAATTTTCAGATATTAGAGGATGCGTTCAACTGTCTGGAGGTGAGAGATCCAGGGAGCATGCAAAAATCGACTGACAACCCCAACAACAAAAGATATATCAGATCTTGTAACTGTAAGATAAATCAGTTTCCCTACAAGAGAACGATAATACTCTGGGTTTGGAAGGATTAGATCAGAGTCAGAGCCATGAGCACAGAGCTTGTGATTGACATTCATAGGTGTGTCAGCAGGCTTGCATCCAGAGTAGCCAGCGTCATGAAGAAGGTCAAGACAGTACTTCCGTTGAGATAGTACAAGGCCATAGGACGCCGGGATACCTCGATACCAAAAAGTAACGAAGATTTTCCAGATCTTTCGTCTGGAAAGCAGAGACCAAGTGCTTCTTGATCATATGTATTCCTTTGAGATCACCACCCGTAATCAAAATATCATCAACATATACCAAGAGAATCACTATGTCTCTCGAACGATGACGAGTGAATAGAGAGAAGTCGTACGAGCTTCGAGTTCACCCAACATCACGAACAACCCGACTGAACTTATCAAACCACGCTCGATGAGACTGTTTGAAACCATAAAGAAATTTTTTTTAGGTGACATATGTTAGATGAACCGTACTACATAACATCAAGATAAGGCTATCTCGACCACATTCACAGCACCGTCTCTCGACTCCTTTAACATGGTATCAGAGGGAGGTTAGGGCATCCGCCTTCGTCGATCCCGTCGTCGGATCCCCGCCGATCCCCGCCTGCAGCCGCCTTCGTCGATCCCTGCTGGAGCTGTATCCCGCACGATCTATTGACTACGGAGCCGTATCCCGCTCGATCCCGTCGAGCCGCCTTCGTCGATCCCTGCTAGAGTCGATCCTGACGTGTCTTGTATCCTCCGCTGGAGCTTCTCCCACTGCTGTCGTTCATCAACCAACTATTCTTATCCGTCGATCCTCTGCTCTGCGTTGTCATCCCGTCAGGCTTCTTCTCGCCCAGCCGCTTCCGCATCTTGCTGCTGAAGGAGCACCTCGTAGTGGGATCTTTTCACTGCTGAAGGAGCAACTCGTTGAAGGAGTAGCTTCTTCTCGTCCAACTCGCTCCTGATCCCATCGGGCTTTGTCTCGATCCCAGCGTGGGATCCTTCACTGCTCCCGCGGACCGTGAGGCCCTTTCTCTTGCTGATATAGATTGTCCAAATGGCCTCACCCCACTTTTCGTACCTTCCGAAATCTGGCATCATCCTTAATGGGACCAACTACAAAGAATGGTCTTCCACGGTTCGAGTGCTTCTTCGTGGATTGCATCTTTGGGGTCATATTGATGGTTATACTCCTGCTCCGGCTCCACCATCCATCCTCGTTGATAAGGCATCTGCTCCTTATGTGTAACATCCCAGTGCGAGCTAGGCCCCTATGATGAAAAACAAATCAGTGTCAACGAGGCGTCGCTTTGACAGTTGAATATGAGTGTCGTTGATACATTGCGGCATTCGACATGTTTTAGCAGAGTATGAATTTTTCCTATATTAAATAACTAGGTTTGGGTTGGAATATATATGTTGACTGTTGTTATGTTCATTATTGGTAACCGTCGTTGGTGTCTTAATAGCGGATATTGGGAATGAATGTAGTGTGCATTAAAGGTTGCCTCCTAGTTAATGTGGTGTGCTAATAAGAGCTTTCTTATACCTGAAATGGGGTGCTATTAGAAGTTTTGTGCTGGCAGACATGTGAACTGAAATGTGGGCTTATGTTGAGCTGCCAATAGGTTGTGGTTGACATGATATTAAGAGGCGGGGGAGGATATTTTTGTGATGTTGCCGACTCTCTCCTTCTTCATCTCTCGGCCTCGTTTCTATCGCAGCTAGGGTTGGCGGAGCATTCTTCCTCTTCCTTATCTCTTCCCCTCCCCCTTCGATTTTGATATCACATACATGCACTGCTAGGTCCTGGAAAGGCGCTCGTGCTATTTGCGCTCCTGCTGGGACTAAAAGTAGCTCTGTTCGTCGAGGCTTGTGTTTCAAATCCACTGTAAGTCTTAGCTATTTTGAAGGATCTCGAATATTCTGTGTTGGGAGGTTCTTTTATTGTTGAAATTGGGGGAAATCCTACTACCTTCTCATTCACCATTGAGATGTTTGCTTCGATCGAAACTGCATGAGTACTGCTCTTTTTCGGTTGCAGGTTGGGGAAATTGATTTATGTGGTTATATTTGGGGATTTAATGTATTGTTGATCTCTTGCCTTACTAGTCCAGATTTAGTGTTGGTTGTTATACCTTGTGCTGTTTCTATTGTGATCTCCTTTCCCAGTTGAAACGGCTGTTTACTGTTGTGCTGAGCCTTGATATTTTTCTGTTTAAATGATGTGGCCGGCTATTGTGCTTCACCAATGCTCTGGATGCTGAATGAAGGAAGCATGGTTATGTGCACATAAATCAAAATGGATTCTTGGGTCTGCCCTCTCTGATGTCTTTGGCTTTGATTTGAGGGCATGATTCCGCAGCAAACGCGACGGTATAGGGGGCCACTATTTCAGTGGTACTCTGTGAGCAGCCACTTTGTGCATTTATTGTCAAAGGTTAGGTCTTTCTCCTCTGAGAGAAGCCACTTTGTGCATAGTGCCAAAGGTTAGGTCTGTTTCCAATCTTCCCCCGCCCATACCCCCAATGATTGGGGACTATATGGGTTATGTTGTTGTTGTTGTTGTTGTTGTAAATGATGTGGCCGGCTGCTGCCTGTTTCAGATTTTGCTGCTCTTGTTTTTATTTGTGGTGGCCGACTACTATTGCTGCTATGCATTGAGCCAAAAGGTCCTTATTCTTTGGGGCTTTTGCCTTGATTGGCTGCTCTATCTCCTTCCTTGTTTGGTCGACTGCTACCCCTTATGTTATCCCAGAATTTACTGTCTTTTTATTTCCTATAGCAAGTGCTGCTGTTATGTTGACTGCCATTCACTGTTTTGGTTTTAACATGTTGGAAGATCTGAGACTCAGACCCTCTATTTGGCCGACTGTTTTCCTCCTGTTAGGGCCATTGAGTGGCCTATTAATTGTTGTATTCCTCTATTTAGTTTCTTGTGGCTATTGCTGTTTAATTTGAGTTAGGCATACCTATCAGTGCCTACTGCAGTTCACTGAAATTGGGAAGTTCATTCATGTCTCTTTCTCCTCTCCTTAAACAAACCTTTATAAAAAGTCTACGTCAACCCTAGAAGTCGACGTCAACACTATAAATGTGATGCAACCCCGATAGAATGCGCATTAAATATATGATCCCTAAACAGATATCATGAAGGATGGGAGTCTTTGGGAAGTTATTAATTTGTTAACTTTTCATGTTGTCTGCTGTTTCCTTTCTTTTTAGTTAGGGTAATGTTGATTGATTTCATGTTGTATATTTCTGTGGATCAGGACTCTTTAATCAATCTTGGCCAACTGCCGCCATGCCGCGGAGGAGACCACCGCGAGCGTCAGCCGGAAATCAGGTGACTTCCTCCCCTCTCCCTTGGTGCTAGCCTCTTAGATCACAATAGGAGAGATGAAGGCTCAAGAGAGCTTCTCGTGTGAGCTTTAATGGAGTTTCCTTAGGAAGACCAAGCCGGAACCTCAAAATTAGGGCATCGTTCGCCGCGAGGTTCTAGGGATCATTTCTTCTCTTCAAAAGGAAGAGATGGGATTTGATTTGGGGCAAACCCATGGTCGTTGTGGGAGAGTGAGGGGAATGATATTTAGGGATTTTAAAAGGGGGTGAAATGATCTTCAGGTTTGGGGAAGATGATGAATAACCCTCTGCCAAATAGGGTTTCTATTTATGTATTACGTGATGTCTTCTGTTTAGTTTCCGAATTTTTGCGTAGATACACGGATTGTTTAGAAGGACTTGGTTTAGAAGTCCTGGTGTACGTAGATACACGGATTGTTTAGGACTTGGTTTAGAAGCTCTGGTGTACGTAGATACATGGATTGTTTAGAAGGACTTGGTTTAGAAGTCCTGGTGTACGTAGATACACGGATTGTTTAGAAGGACTTGGTTTAGAAGTCCTGGTGTACGTAGATACTCGGATTGTTTAAAAGGACTTGGATTAGAAGTCCTGGTGTATGTTGATACACGGATACAAATGGACCCCGCTGGGGAGGATTACTTATGGCGGGTCTACGGGCTTGCTAGTCGTGACACCGACGGAAGCCGGCAGTTAGACTCTAGACCGGTTGAGTTGGACTCTTGGTGCACACCTACCCAAGTCCCCTTCTGTGTCCTTGATGGCTCCGCTGTGTGTTCTTAGCGTCGAGCAGTACGCAGGGGCTCCGTTGTGTGTTCTTAGCGTTGAGGCGTACATAGGCCTAAGTCTGGTAGTGTTCATACCCACCTAGTTGTGGAGGAGCCCGGTCCACAATCTCCGTCTGGCCACGACGCGAGGTGCCTGAGTGGTTAGCTACCCTCGAAAAGTGGGAACTACAGGTCTATGTCGACATAGCAACATTGCATGAGTGAGTCTTCATATCATAATCATTGCATTGCATTCATCCTTCATAATCATAGCATTGCACCGCATCGGGTCCATCATATAAATTAGTATGGGCTCTTTTATATGATGGGTCCCAAATTGGAAACTTTAACTTATAAGTTTGTATGGGCATTCATATAAGTTAAGGTACGATATGAACTGCTTACTTCTTTCTGTTACTAGTACGATATTGATACTCTGCTTATGCTTCATGTTACTAGTACTTGCTTATTGATACTCTGCTTATGCTTTGTGTTACTAGTACTTGCTTATTGAAACTCTGCTTATGCTTCCTGTTACTAGTACTTGCTTATTGATACTCTGCTTATGCTTCCTGTTACTAGTACTTGCTTATTGATACTCTGCTTATGCTTTCTGTTACTAGTACCTGCTTATTGAAACTTTGCTTATGCTTCCTGTTACTAGTACTTGCCTATTGATACTCTGCTTATGCTTTCTGTTACTATTACTTGCTTATATATGTACCTGTTAGTTAGAGTTATTGCAAGTACTCGGGTACTTATACAATCGACATGTATATACAACCATTCTTGTCACTTGCTTTGTATATTATTGCTTATATTGCAGTTTTTCTTCCTTTCATACCACCCGGTGCCTTGGAGTCGTCGGGGGAGCGGTTGGGAAGCCACTTAGTCTTTATGACTAACGGTTGCTACGCCCCTCTTTTTAGGAGTGTTCCTTAGAGCAGTAATGCACGGTGCTGGAGGAGGCCAGACAGGTCAGGTGTGCAGGGTTGGTGACTATGGTACCTTGGTTTCCGTTTGTGGCAGATGTGAGCACAGTTTGAGATGTAGCCCTTGGGGCATTTAGTTTGATACTCTGATACTTTTGCAGGAGCTCTCGGAGCTCTTGTCTTTGTACTTATTTGGACTCTTACTTATGTGAATATCTTTTTATGGCTTCTTGCTTTTACATTATTGATGGGTTGGCGCTGTTCAGTTGGTTTGGCCGGCAGGATAGGCGTCTTGTGGGGGGGGAGGCTAGCTCGTGTGCTGGCGCTCCCGCAAGGCGGCTGTCCTCGGCATAAGACTCCCCTCGGCCGTGTCGTGTGTTCCGGGAGGGGGGGGGGGGGGGTCTTACAAATGGTATCAGCTTGCAACGATCCTGAGATAAAGAAGTCCATTAAACCACTAGGCCACCCCTGCTAGCTAAATCAGTTTGAGGACAAACTGATGCAGCGGAAGCGGTGGTGTGCCCATGGGTGATTCACATTAAGTATGTCCGCTTTTTCCTATAGAAGTGCCAACCTAAGCCATACTCGTACCCTTACATATAGATGCTGACCCATTTCGAGACAGTAATTGGTATTCTCGTTCCAACAATTAGAGTTGGTCTGGCATAGGATTATGCCAACCTAATTAGGATACCATTTTGGTCGACTTAGCAGGATATGTCGTGACATACCCTAACCTTATACCGATCTCGGGGATGATGTGGCCAAGCAATAAGTGAGCGCAAATGATGAAGGGAAGAGTTTAACGTGAGTGTGAATGCTAGAGACTCGCACCCTGAGATTTCTATCTCAGATATGGAGTAATATTATCACCTTACCCAAAATATTAGGGCAATCTAAATGAGATTGGTGCCTGAAATCTATCATCAGCTTAGTAAGAGACCACCAAGCATGTCTTTTATACTGTATGATAAGAATTCGGATCCAGAAAAGGCTCATTGTGGGACAAATGTGTTATATTGGTGGTAGAAGAAACTCAGTCGAAGAGATACGGGAGCTTATCTCTTCGTTTATTGGGCTAGTTATGTACCGGGTAATTGGATGTTATTTGTACACGCTCTCATTACAATGAGATGCAGTTTGGCCGTCGCCGTAAAATTTGAATTTCTACATCATGGTTGTTATATAAGTGCGTCGATATGGGGTTCTATAGGGTAAGAACTCCAAGTCGAGGAAGATATGCCCCTAAGGTTTGTGCCCATACGGGAGATGAATGTACCATGTGGGCGGTGGATGAAATTTAGTCCAAAAACGTACGGGGGCTTGTCCCTTCGTTTATTGGCCTAGCAGATGGGCCAATTGGGATTCTACCAGGAGCCAAAAATCTTTGTGGCCTGCTTCACTTAGCCTTGCTACAATGAGTTTTTCCCATTTAAGTCGTTACAAGCCGTTGATATTGGAATTTGGCACTCCTTTATGAATGAGTTCATCTTAAGCAAGGGGGATGATTGAACACCATGTTTTGGTTTACGGTGAGTTCACTCCCAGAGTAATAGAGGTGAGTACCTTAAGGATGAGCAGGTCTTCACTCTAAATGAAGACTATGCAGAGAAGTAAGCTGTAACGTAGCGTTGTAATGTCTCTCAAGGATCAAGGGTTGATCTGACGACCGCATGACAAATTTTGGGGGACGCCTTAAAGTTGTTAAATGGGAATTGTATCGATTGCTGATCAAAGAGGTATGTTTACAAGCGTCCAATTAAAGATAAAGAATACGAAATTGTGGCACCCATGGTGCTAAGGCATTGTTACGTGATTTGTTAAGTCGACAAATTCATACAATTGCATTATAAATACGTGTAGTACCCAGTTGGGACTTTGTTTGGAAAGGGCTGCTATATATATATATATTCTAGTTGGTCTTTATTTAGGGGCTGACTTTGTAGTTCAGTTTGGAATTATGTTGGGTTGCTTCTTAAGTATTGTTCTAATTGGGGGGCTGCTGTTATATAATTTCATTAGGGCTCATATCTTTATATATATAAGTGTGTGTGTGCTGATAGCAAATCTTGGACCTCTCTTGCTATTGAACCATGGGCGCCTACTTTTGGTGGGGCTGTTTGCTGGGTTCATTTTGGGCCCTTCTGATTATGTCTCGGCTAAATCATGTGCTGCCATACTCTGCCCTTGTTATTCTCTGCACTTGTCGTTGTTGGAAATTTGATCGGGGTCCCGGATAGGTATTCATACCAATAATTAGAAGACGGATAGTTTGTCGGATCCTAGTTAAACAAAGGACTAATTCTGATCGACTAAAGTTTAGATAGCTCCGTTTCTACATATTATGGCCTGGCCCAGCTCTAGTTGGTTTTAATTCTGAATATATATTTATACACTTGTTAGAGGGTGTGGTTGGTTTTGCGGCTAAGTTTCATGGAGCCTTGTTTGCAAATCCTTATCGGTGTGAGGAACCAGATCTTAATTCCCCGGGAATTTCGTTTTTAATTCCTGGCGAGTCGGGGGAATTAGAGGCCAAGCTCCCTGGGAATTTCCCTTGCTAGTTCTCGACGACTTTGCGAGGCTAGCAAATTGTTAAATTTGAAGGATAAGTGGATGGAATTCGGTTTTGGGTTTTTACTTGTTCCAGTAACGGGCAGCATAGCTAGATCCATGATAAAATGAAATTCAACTCTTGAAATATCAGCAATATGCTAGTAGGTCTCTCCAAGTACTTGTTAACATTTATGTTGGATTATGCTAGCAGCTTTCTTCAAGTTTCTGTTAATAGTTATGTTGGATTATGCTAGCAGTTTTTCTCCAAATATTGGTTAACATCTATTTTGGGGGTGCTAGCAGTGGTCCTAGTTCCGGCTATCATCCTATTGTGGGTTATCTTGGTTATACACTGGGTTATGATTGGCTAGCTCAGGATGGTTATATGGTTGGATCACTTGGTTAGTTCTGCCTTTATACTTGGCTAATCTTGCATATTTTGGTAGCAGAAAATTTGGAGGGTTTGTAATCTTTGCGCATTTCTCTAACTAAAGGTTTTGGTGGTTTGGCGGGCTAATCTTTCTGAAAATTTATTTTGTAATCTCTAGTTGGGTTGGGAAACATTAGACCTTAGATTCCCCGGAACGTTCGTTTCCTAATTCCTGACGGGTTTGGGAATTTGGTGCTAAATTTCCTGGGAATCTCTCTTGTTAGTTCCCGAAGTTTTGGCAAAGTTATAAGTTGTTAAACTGGGTGGTTATGTGGATTTACTTCGGTTTCGAGCTTTATAACCGCTTCAAGTCATTGGATGCTTCGCTCTATAGATAAGTGAACAAAAATATCTGAATGGTTCCATTCTTTCATGTTGATCCGACTAGGGGCTATGTTTCTTGCTGTTGTCTAATGTGTTATGGGGCAGCTGTGCTGAAACCTGCTGCTGTTTGTTTGTTGGGGACTGCTTCTATCTTCTCCTTGCCCAATTAAGGCTGCTGTTTTATAATCTGATTGGGGGCTGTTTTAATAGATTTACTAGGTCGGGGGCGGCCTTATAAAACTCTGTTCGGGGTATGCTTAAACTGCAGGAATTTCTTAAGCTCCTTTTCTTGATAATTAGGGGCTGCCTCTTAGGTTTTTGTTTGGGTGTTGCTTCCATTACTTGGTTGAATTTTGGGCTGCTGCTGTTTTTATTAGAGGGGCTGCTTTATATGGATTTAAGGTGGCTGCTTCATTTGAGTTCATTGGGGGCTGCTCTATATTCTAATGGCTCCTATGGCTTCATACTTATAGTGTTATATTTGCTATGTGGCAGTTAAACGCCTTGGTTATTCGGCCCTGGGTATAGGAGATTACGATGGTCAAGTTCGGCAATTGTTTAAATGTTGGCTAAATTTCAAAACCATTCATAGCCTCGCTAGTAGTTTAATTGTTGAGATCTTTATTTATTTTTGTACTAAACCACACTGCGGCTTCAAATGAGTTGGGTTAGTTTTGGTTGGCTTCAGCTTTGGTGGTTTGGAGGTGTTTAGGCCCTAAATTCCCCGAAAATTTCGCTTCCTAACTCCCGATGGCTTAGGGAATTAGGTGTTAAATTTCCAGGGAATTTCCCCTGCTAGTTCTCGGTGACTCAGCGAGGCTAGCAGTTGATCGAGAAGAGTATGTGTGGGATTCTTGTGGCTTCCTTTCAGCATTTTTGGAACTTAAGACCCTATTCCCCTATCTTAAACATAAGACCCCCCCTCCCCTAACCACAAATTAAATTTCGGGGACGAAATTGTTTCTTCGTTTATTGGATTTGTAACATCCCAGTGCGAGCTAGGCCCCTATGATGAAAAACAAATCAGTGTCAACGAGGCGTCGCTTTGACAGTTGAATATGAGTGTCGTTGATACATTGCGGCATTCGACATGTTTTAGCGGAGTATGAACTTTTCCTATATTAAATAACTAGGTTTGGGTTGAAATATATATGTTGACTGTTGTTATGTTCATTATTGGTAACCGTCGTTGGTGTCTTAATAGCGGATATTGGGAATGAATGTAGTGTGCATTAAAGGTTGCCTCCTAGTTAATGTGGTGTGCTAATAAGGGCTTTCTTATACCTGAAATGGGGTGCTATTAGAAGTTTTGTGCTGGCAGACATGTGAACTGAAATGTGGGCTTATGTTGAGCTGCCAATAGGCTGTGGTTGACATGATATGAAGAGGCGGGGGAGGATATTTTTGTGATGTTGCGGACTCTCTCCCTCTTCATCTCTCGGCCTCGTTTCTATCGCAGCTAGGGTTGGCGGAGCATTCTTCCTCTTCCTTATCTCCTCCCCTCCCCCTTCGATTTTGATATCACATACATGCACTGCTAGGTCCTGGAAAGACGCTCGTGCTATTTGCGATGCTGCTGGGACTAAAAGTAGCTCTGTTCGTCGAGGCTTGTATTTCAAATCCAGTGTAAGTCTTAGCTATTTTGAAGGATCTCGAATATTCTGTGTTGGGAGGTTCTTTTATTGTTGAAATTGGGGGAAATCCTACTACCTTCTCCTTCACCATTGAGATGTTTGCTTCGATCGAAACTGCATGAGTACTGCTCTTTTTCGGTTGCAGGTTGGGGAAATTGATTTATGTGGTTATATTTGGGGATTTAATGTATTGTTGATCTCTTGCCTTACTAGTCCAGATTTAGTGTTGGTTGTTATACCTTATGCTGTTTCTATTGTGATCTCCTTTCCCAGTTGAAACGGCTGTTACTGTTGTGCTGAGCCTTGATATTTTTCTGTTTAAATGATGTGGCCGGCTGTTGCTTGTTTCAGATTTTGCTGCTCTTGTTTTTATTTGTGGTGGCCGACTACTATTGCTGTTATGCATTGAGCCAAAAGGTCCTTATTCTTTGGGGCTTTTGCCTTGATTGGCTGCTTTATCTCCTTCCTTGTTTGGTCGACTGCTACCCCTTATGTTATCCCAGAATTTGCTGTCTTTTTATTTCCTATAGCAAGTGTTGTTGTTATGTTGACTGCCATTCACTGTTTTGGTTTTAACATGTTGGAAGATCTGAGACTCAGACCCTCTATTTGGCCGTCTGTATTCCTCCTGTTAGGGCCATTGAGTGGCCTATTAATTGTTGTATTCCTCTATTTAGTTTCTTGTGGCTATTACTGTTTAATTTGAGTTAGGCATACCTATCCGTGCCTGCTGCAGTTCACTGAAATTGGGAAGTTCATTCATGTCTCTTTCTCCTCTCCTTAAACAAACCATTATAAAAAGTCTACGTCAACCCTAGAAGTCGACGTCAACGCTATAAATGTGATGCAACCACGATAGAATGCGCATTAAATATATGATCCCTAAACAGATATCATGAAGGATGGGAGTCTTTGGGGAAGTTATTAATTTGTTAATTTTTCATGTTGTCTGCTGTTTCCTTTCTTTTTAGTTTGGGTAATGTTGATTGATTTCATTTTGTATATTTCTGTAGATCAGGACTCTTTAATCAGTCTTGGCCAACTGCCGCCATGCCGCGGAGGAGACCACCGCGAGCGTCAGCCAGAAATCAGGTAACTTCCTCCCCTCTCCCTTGGTGCTACCCTCTTAGATCACAATAGGAGAGATGAAGGCTCAAGAGAGCTTCTCGTGTGAGCTTTAATGGAGTTTCCTTAGGAAGACCAAGCCGGAACCTCAAAATTAGGGCATCGTTCGTCGCGAGGTTCTAGGGATCATTTCTTCTCTTCAAAAGGAAGAGATGGGATTTGATTTGGGGCAAACCCATGGTCGTTGTGGGAGAGTGAGGGGAATGATATTTAGGGATTTTAAAAGGGGGTGAAATGATCTTCAGGTTTGGGGAAGATGATGAATAACCCTCTGCCAAATAGGGTTTCTATTTATGTATTACGTGATGTCTTCTGTTTAGTTTCCGAATTTTTGCGTAGATACACGGATTGTTTAGAAGGACTTGGTTTAGAAGTCCTGGTGTACGTAGATACACGGATTGTTTAGAAGGACTTGGTTTAGAAGTCCTGGTGTACGTAGATACACGGATTGTTTAGAAGGACTTGGTTTAGAAGTCCTGGTGTACGTAGATACACGGATTGTTTAGAAGGACTTGGTTTAGAAGTCCTGGTGTACGTAGATACACAGATTGTTTAGAAGGACTTGGTTTAGAAGTCCTGGTGTACGTAGATACTCGGATTGTTTAGAAGGACTTGGATTAGAAGTCCTGGTGTATGTTGATACACGGATACAAATGGGCCCCGCTGGGGAGGATTACTTGTGGCGGGTCTACGGGCTTGCTAGTCGTGACACCGACGGAAGCCGGCAGTTAGACTCTAGACCAGTTGGGTTGGACTCTTGGTGCACACCTACCCAAGTCCCCTTCTGTGTCCTTGATGGCTCCGCTGTGTGTTCTTAGCGTCGAGCAGTACGCAGGGGCTCCGTTGTGTGTTCTTAGCGTTGAGGCGTACATAGGCCTAGGTCTGGTAGTGTTCATACCCACCTAGTTGTGGAGGAGCCCGGTCCACAGTCTCCGTCTGGCCACGACGCGAGGTGCCTGAGTGGTTAGCTACCCTCGAAAAGTGGGAACTACAGGTCTATGTCGACATAGCAACATTGCATGGGTGAGTCTTCATATCATAATCATTGCATTGCATTCATCCTTCATAATCATAACATTGCACCGCATCGGGTCCATCATATAAATTAGTATGGGCTCTTTTATATAATGGGTCCCAAATTGGAAACCTTAACTTATAAGTTTGTATGGGCATTCATATAAGTTAAGGTATGATATGAACTGCTTACTTCTTTCTGTTACAGTATGATATTGATACTCTGCTTATACTTCATGTTACTAGTACTTGCTTATTGATACTCTGTTTATGCTTTGTGTTACTAGTACTTGCTTATTGAAACTCTGCTTATCCTTCCTGTTACTAGTACTTGCTTATTGATACTCTGCTTATGCTTCCTGTTACTAGTACTTGCTTATTGATACTCTGCTTATGCTTTCTGTTACTAGTACCTGCTTATTGAAACTTTGCTTATGCTTCCTGTTACTAGTACTTGCCTATTGATACTCTGTTTATGCTTTCTGTTACTATTACTTGCTTATATATGTACCTGTTAGTTAGAGTTATTGCAAGTACTCGGGTACTTATACAATCGACATGTATATACAACCATTCCTGTCACTTGCTTTGTATATTATTGCTTATATTGCAGTTTTTCTTCCTTTCATAGCACCCGGTGCCTTGGAGTCGCCGGGGGAGCGGTTGGGAAGTCACTTAGTCTTTATGACTAACGGTTGCTACGTCCCTCTTTTTAGGAGTGTTCCTTAAAGCAGTAGTGCACGGTGCTGGAGGAGGCCAGACAGGTCAGGTGTGCAGGGTTGGTGACTATGGTACCTTGGTTTCCGTTTGTGGCAGATGTGAGCACAGTTTGAGATGTAGCCCTTGGGGCATTTAGTTTGATACTCTGATACTTTTGCAGGAGCTCTCGGAGCTCTTGTCTTTGTACTTATTTGGACTCTTACTTATGTGAATATCTTTTTATGGCTTCTTGCTTTTACATTATTGATGGGTTGGCGCTGTTCAGTTTGTTTGGCCGGCAGGATAGGCGTCTTGTGGGGGGAGGCTAGTTCGTGTGCTGGCGCTCCCGCAAGGCGGCTGTCCTGGGCATAAGACTCCCCTCAGCCGTGTCGTGTGTTCCGGGAGGGGGGTCTTACATTCTGCCACTAGTGAGACCGATTGGAAGAAATGGCATGATGATGATGCCCGGATCATTGCCGCTCTTTGCCAGTCTACTGAGATATCCATTCGTATGGTTGTATGTGAATTTCCTACTGCCGGGAAGATCTGGGATCATCTACATCAGCTCTATCTGCCCTCCAGCCAAGCGCAGAAGTACTCCTCGGTGCAGATGCTTGCTTCTGCCCATCAGCACCACCGCTACGTCCATGTCTTCTTTGCGCAGCTAAGTGATTTATGGTGTCAGCTGGATAGGTTGTCTACCTCTGGTTGCCCTACTTGTGCTCGTTGCACCACTATTGCTGAGGAAAGAGATCACCTGCACATGTATGAGTTCTTTATCCGCCTTCGACCTGAGTTCGAGTCTGTACGTCCTCAGTTGATGCACCGGGTTGCACCATCATCCCTACGTTACTGTCTTGTTGTTGTTATTGCTGAGGAGATCCGTCTTCACTCTTTGGAGGGCATGCTCCCCTCTGAGGTTACCTCCTCGCCACACTCAGTACTCGTTGCTCCTCAGTACAACTTCTCGGCACCTGATCCGCCGACTTTACCAGCTCCTCCTGGATTTAGTGCACCTGCTCCGTATTGCCCGTCTTCAGCTGCTTCACCCAGTACCATGTCGGGTGCACCACCGAGCTCCGGGCCATCCCACCGCCGTGTTCCCCACTGTCACTACTGTCACAACTTGGGACACATCCGTTCGGAGTGTCGCAAGATACAGCGTGTCCTAAGTCAGCAGGGTGCACCACAGCGAGCTGCTCCTATCCTGCCACTTGCTCCAGGCAGCCCCAAATTCTTGATCGGATCATTCGGCTCGTTCGACATCTCTCTCAGAGTCGTGTCTCCTCGTCCTCAACGTTTGTTGTCATCCAAGCCTCCGCTTCACAGACCGACTCAGCGGCTGCATCTGCCTCTACAGGTATCACTAAGGCTTCTTGGTTACTATATTCTAGAACATCTTTTCATATGACCTTTGATGCAGCTCCCGTACATTCTCGTCGGCTTGTTTCTTCTGACCTATGTGTCATCATTGTTGATGGCACTACCTTGCCCATTGCTAGTTGTGGTACCCTCCATACTGCCCACTTTCACATTCCTGATGTTGCATATATCCCTAAACTTTCCATGAATCTCATATCTGTTAGTCAGCTTGCTTCTCGAGGTCGTCTCGTTATTTTTGATGCCCTTTTGTGTTATGTGCAGGATCGTCACGCATGGATACTCATTGGAACTGGTCGTCGCCGTAGCGGGGTTTATGTGCTCGACCATCTCCAGTTACAGGCATACTCTGATGCTACATGGGCCAGTGATCCTTGTTGATCGTCGTTCTGTCACCGGTTTTTGTCTCTTCCTGGGCTCTTCACTCATTGGCTAGAAATCCAAGAAGCAGAACGACATTTCTCGCTCTAGCACAGAGGCAGAGTTCCGTGCAATGACCATTACAGATGAGGATATTGGCTGGCTTCGTTGGTTGCTTGTTGATATTGGTGCTGCTCCTTCTGGTCCTACCACTCTCTATTGTGATAACACCGGGGCTATCCAGATTACCCTGAATCCATCCAAGCATTCACATTCCAAGCACATCGGTGTTGATGCCTTCTTCCTTCGTGATCAGCACATTCAAGGTACTCTTGTTCCTCATTATGTTCCCACCGAGAGTCAGCTTACCGATTTGCTCACCAAGCCTCAGATTCACGCTCAACAGGACTACATAACATCAAGATAAGGGACTACATAACATCAAGATAAGGGACTACATAACATCAAGATAAAGCTCTCTCGACCACATTCAAACACCGTCTCTCGGCTCCTTCAGGTAACTATAGCAACATACAAGGGACTCCCCCGCGGTCTCAAAACCAGGAGGTTGTTGCATGTAAATAGTCTCAACGAGATCGCCATTGAGAAAGACATTTTAACGTCCAATTGATGCAATTGCCATTGTCGATGAACAACTAGGGAGATCAAGACACAAACAGTATTCAGTTTTGCGACAGGTGAGAAGGTCTCATCGTAATTGAGTCGGTGTTGCTGAGTAAAACCACAAGCCACAAGACAAGCTTTTAGACATTCAATCGTCCCATCCGGACCATGGTTGATGGAGAAGACCAACTTACATCCCACACAGGTCTGGGCAGGAGGAAGAAGGACAAGATATCAAGTTCGATTGGCCCAAAGAGCGGACATTTCTTCATCTATGGCCGCTCGCCATCCCGAATGTTGAAGAGTCTCCTGCAGAGATGTAGGGGTGGAAAAAGACAACAAAAAGTTGCAAATTTGTGAAGCACCGGAGATAGGCGATGTAATGAAACATAATTAGACAGGGGGTGAACGGTAGACGCTGGTGTCAGATCTTAAGGCCGCTCGATATCATTAGTAAAGGGTAACTGTCGTAGAGCATCTAAACGAGGAGCGCGGAGTGTGCACACGAAGAAGAGGCGGGTTGGAGGGTTTGGTGACCGGGGTGGGTAGGAGGGTGAAGATGAGAGTTAACAGGAACGATGTTACGAACTAGATAGATTTGGAGGGAGAACTAGAGAGAAGCTAGGGTTTCTAAGAGGGAGGAGAAGAATACCTGATAATATTTCTTGCATAACCCTTCTACAAGAGGATCTGGGTATATTTATACCCGGACCAAGGCCGGTCGGCCAAGGGGGCTGGCCGGCCCAATTGGGGCTGAACCAGGTGGGTTCAGCCCCCCAAGGCCGTTATTAGAAAATGGGGGCTGAACCAGTTGGTTCAGCCCCCTTGTCGCCTTCGGATCCGTCCGGGGGCGTAACATTCCCTACCCCTTCAAGACCCAGCTTGTCCTCAAGGTGGGAAGCTGGTGGCTCCGTCTGTTCCGGCAGGTCGATCCAAGCCAAGTCCCTTTGTCCCCGCAGCCTCTCCAAACCACAAAGAGAGTCCCCTGTCACCGGTGAGATTCTGACTCCATGCAAGCAATATTCCTTCCCATCCTTAAAAAACTCCATAGTCAACTTGTCCCAATCCAGAGTGACCCTACCCAGCTGTCGCAACCAGTGGGCCCCCAGAATCACATCGGACCCCCGAATAGGTAATAAATAGATATCCATCTTGTCAGCATAGCCCTGCACACTGATCCCCACGTCCTGAAGCACGCCTTCACACTGCAGCTCATGTCCACTTGCCACCACAACCTGGGAAGAGACGTCCTGGATGATCGCGTGTCCCAGCCTGTGTGCCACTGTCGGACTGATGAAGTTATGTGTACTCCCACTGTCAATCAAAATGGACACCTGCTGTTGGCCGATCCACCCCGCAATAGTCATAGTGGGCGGTGTGGTGTCTCCTGCCATGGTCAGGGTCGATACCCCGTACTCGATTGTATCCAGCATGTGCTCCTGTCCTCCTTCTACATTTGGCATCTGATCGTCCTGCAGCATGTAAACTTGAATCATCTGACATTTGTGGCCTGGGGTGAACTTCTCATCACAGTTGAAGCACAACCCCTTTTCCTTTCGTGCCTGCAGCTCTGTCCATGTCAATTTCTTCACCGTCGCCCGTTCTGTAGTTGCTTGATCCTGTTTGGTGTCGGGAAGGTGTGTAGCGGTTCTCTTAGTGTCCCCCCTGAACTTCTGTCGATTGAGGCGCTCTTCTTGAATTCGGGCCAAGCTGATAGCATGTGTCAAACTGCGCGGCATATAGGCATGTACCTCATCTCTGATGTCCTCCTTCAGTCCGGAAATGAAACAACTCGTTAATGTCCTCTCGCCCTACTGCACCATGTTTGCCAACCTCTCAAACATTGTTCTATACTCCATCACCGTCCCTTTCTGGCGCAATTTCTGAAGAAGAGCCTCGACGTCCTCATACTCGAGTGGACCAAAGCGGGCGGTGAATCCGTCGACAAACTCGGGCCACGGCGCGTGATCCCGTCCCCGAAGGAACCATTGTGTCCACTGGTATGCGTCATCGTCGAGGTGGAACGACGCTAACTTGACCCACTGTGCCTCTGGAATCTCCTGATAACTGTAGAACAACTCAGCTTTTTGGATACATTCGAGCGCATCTCCGCCTTTGAACTTGGGGTAGTTCATGCGGGTAACCTTCGGCGCCATATAAGCTCGTGGTAGTTGTTGCCCAGGTCCACCGTACTCTTGCCCGTGTCCATGCGATCGTCGTCGGTCAGCGGCCACATTCGGGTATCCCCAATCCTCTCCATAGGGGTTTCCCATTACTGGCAGCCTAAACCCCCATCTGCCTCCACCTCTGCCGCCTTCGGTGTGTCCCGGTCCTCCTGGAATGGGAAGGAGTCCATCCCGATGTGGGTACCCCACCCCTCTGAGTCGTCGGTCCTCCTGGGGCCCCTCCCGATAAGGGAGGAAGTCGTCAATTCGACCTATCTCGGATGGCTCGGGCCCGAAGGGCGGTCGTCGTGGGCCTCCTGTCCTTTCGATGTCGATCCCAAGCCCCCCATTTACGCTGGAGGCCTGATCATGATTCTCCCGTCCCCCACCGTCTGCGTATCCCACAGTTGCGGGCAACGGGGGATTTGGAACTGCACTGGTGTCGTTCACAGCACCTTTGCCCTTAAGGTGTTGAGTCAACAGATTCTTGATTTCGTCCAGGCAATCATCCAATTTGCCCTCCAGTCGTTTTTCTGAGGCTTGTAACTTCCCTTCAAGGGTTGTCACTGCGTCGGCTAGCCCGATGTAGTTCTCTTCAAGAGTTGCTAGCCGAGTAGATTCCTCCTGGTTGCGAGTCACCATGGATTTGGGGTCGGCGGAACCAGACGCTGGAAGCGCTGGAGCACAGAAGCCCGAGAGAGCAGGCGGCGGCCTGGAGCAGCAGGCGGCGGTCTCTGGAACAGCAGGCGGCGGCCTCTGGAGCAGCAGGCAGCGGGCTGGACAGTCGATCAGCGGAACAGGCGGCAGGAAACAGTCGATCGGCTACTCCAGGAAACGCTGAAACCAGATCGTATCACGGTGGAAACAGTCGATCGGCGGGAGACAGACGCTGAAGTCGCGGAAGTCGCAGGAAATGCTGAAGTCGCAGACGCTGGAAGCAGTCGCTGAAATCGTCGATCGGCGGAAGTGCTGGAGTAGCGGAAGTCGCAGGAAACGCTGGAATCCGAGAAAAAATCTGGGAGGGCGAAGCCTCTGATACCAAATGTTACGAACTAGATAGATTTGGAGGGAGAACTAGAGAGAAGCTAGGGTTTCTAAGAGGGAGGAGAATAATACCTGATAATATTTCTTGCATAACCCTTCTACAAGAGGATCCGGGTATATTTATACCCGGACCAAGGCCGGCCGGCCAAGGGGGCTGGCCGGCCCAATTGGGGCTGAACCAGGTGGGTTCAGCCCCCCAAGGCCGTTATTAGAAAATGGGGGCTGAACCAGTTGGTTCAGCCCCGTTGTCGCCTTCGGATCCGTCTGGGGGCGTAACAAACGACATGGCGCAAAAGTGTAGGAGGTGTTGGAGGGGTTGTAAGAAAATAGTGAAAAGACTGGTCTTCGAGGAAGGTCACATTCGCATATGTGCTTGCGATCGACGGGAGAATAGCAGTCATAACCTTTCTGAGTGCGGGAGTATCCAACGAACATATATTTAGTAGCACAAGGAGCAAACTTGTCTGTGGAGGGGCCAAGGCAGTGAACATAGTAGGTGCATCCAAAGACGGGGGGCATGACTAGGAAGGGAGGTTAGGAGGGGAATAGAAGACTGAAGAGAGCCTTATAGTTAAGAATAGAGGAGAGAATGTGATTGATGAGATAACAAGCTGTAGAAACTGTGAAATGTCAATACAACTTGGGAACCTGCATTTGAAACATAAGTGAGCGAGCGGCCTCAAGAAAGTGACTGAAGAGAGCCTTATAATAAGCACATGAGGTTTGATGGATGATCCCGAACTCAGTACATAGATTATTAAACTCATGGCTCGTGTATTCGCGCGCAATGTCGATTCGAAGTGCTTTAATATAGCTAGAACACTGTGTACGAGTCTCAACAATGAAGGCACGAAACACACGAGTTAGTTCAGAATGATCGTAAAGTAAGTATAACCAGAACAAGTGAGAGTAATCATTAATAAATGTAAGAAAATAACGATAACCAGAAACACTAGCTGTTTTATAAGGTCCCCAAATATAAGAACAAATTAAAGCAAAAGGAATATTGTTCCGAGTACAATGAGGGAGAAAGGAAGAACGATGTTGTTTGTCGAAGATACAAGACTCGCAAGTGAAGTCAGTGAGGGATAGATCGAGAAGAGCTTTCTTGAGTGGGAGAGGAGCATGACGGAGACGTCGGTGGGAGAAACGTCCAGAGTGTAGAGCCCGTTAGACAGTCACTCTTTACCAATAATATTTTGTGTCCTTCGATCCTACACAACAAAGCAAGAGGAAGAAAAGATTACAGAGCAATCAAGGTCTTGAGTAAGACGACTAACAGAAAGAAGATTGAAAGGATAGCTCGAAACATAAATAACAAAGCGAAGAGAGATAGATGAAGTGAGGGGCACATCAGCAGAGACGAAAACTGGGGTGGTATCACCATTGGCCACTGTGATGAACTTCGGATGCGCAGTGTCCAAGTACCGAGGAGGTTTCTGCGAAGTAATATGGTGTGTGGCACTGGTGTCCACAATCCAAGTTGGACTATGAGAAAGACAGAAGATACCTTTATTGGAGATAGACGCAACAGAGCCAAAAGAATGACTTATCAACCTCTGAAGATGTTGGAGCTGGGTGCGCAAGTTATCAATGTCGGTGCATGGGTTGGTAGGAGCACTGACCGCAATGGAGGCATGTTGTTGTGGGGGCATACCATGCTTACGATAACATGTGGCCTTAAGATGACCATCCCGGACACAATAAGTACACTTGGGACGAGTTCAACCATTGTGACCCCTACCCCGAGAGCCGGTGCGAGTCCTACAGTCCGCTGGAGAAGGGGGGTGAGTTGTAGAAGAGTGTTAGAGAAGAGTCGGAGAGACAGTGCCTGGAGCATCGGGGGGGGGGGGTGTCACCTTTAAAAACATGGAGCGCACATCCGAGAGGGAGGGAATGGTGGAGGAAAGGATTTGAGCACGAACGCTGTGGAGATGAGGCGGTACACAAACCATCATCATGGTGACGCCAACAACCTCTTTCTGGGCAAGTTGGGCAGCTAGATCCACCGTGGGAGGCCGATGTTGAATCTAGGCCTCGACGAGAGTTTTGGATCGCGCAACAAAGGAGGTCAAGTCTTCATCCACCCCTGATTCAAGAGACTGGAGGTCCGTGACAATGTCAAACAGGTGTTGTAGACTGTGCTTGCCAGAATAGAGAGTGAAATTTATCCCACATCGCCTTGGCATCTCATGATACATGGTCATACGAAATGGCTCACTGTCAATATAATTCAAAATCCATGATTGGAGGCGGCCATCATCACGGAGCCATTCCTCGGTGGGCTCAGTAGGTTTAGTCTGAAGAACACGACGTACAGAGTGTACCCACTTGATAAAGTTCTTCTGGCCACTTAGAAACATATGTTGATTTGAAGCTCATCTCGAACTTCAGGTAGAGGAGTTGCAGCACGGGCCGGAAGATACGAGGCATCATTCAATTCCATTGACCAACACGGATAGAGGAGAATCAACGAAGGCAAGAGAGAGGCAGTTGAATGTCAGGCAAGGACAAACAAGAGGTCGCAGAATAGAGAGGTAGACTAGGCGCGGACAGAAGGAACAACGCTCAGGATAAGATTCCACGTGGATACAGCAATCACGACAGAGTGGCCAGGAGAGCTCAGCGAGAGGATGGAGAACGCGGTCTTAGCGAACTCAGGAGACGCGAACACAGTAGACGACTAGCAGGCAGGACGCGAGCACGCGGACATGCGAGCACGTGAGTAAGCAGAACGCGAGCACGCGATTGGGAGAGCAGGAAGGACGTGAGCACGCGATCAGGCGAGCACAAAGACATGGTGGACGACAAGCAGGTAGGAGCACAAGGAACTCTGCGGATAGAGGGAGCTCAACAATCACACGAATGGAGAACACAACATGCGACTAAGGCGAGCCCAACAGTCAGACACGCAACCGGAGGGAGCTCGGCGATGCGATGGAGCTTGGCAAGCGTGGCAGGACACGGCGATTGGAGCGGACAAAACACGAGAGGTTGCGGGAGATGCCAATCAGGTGGGTCCTGATAGTCAGCATAAGAACACTATAAAACCAGCAGGGGGATGAAAATGGAAAAAACTGAAATGCAGAGAAGCGGGCTTGAGAAAGGAGGCCGCCAAACTGTACAATTTGGAGCAAGGGCTCAAGCTGAGCGAACAAAGAGAGTGGCGACAAGATTGAGTCTGCAGGAGCAAATGCTCAAGCTAAGCCAAAAGGAAAAGTTCAGGATTCATGTTCCTCTGATACCATGTAGAAGAGCACAGAAGTGAGAAACAAAATAAATATTTTATTATTTTCTCACACATGTACATCTTTAGTTACAAGTATTTGTACATTTATATAGGAAGAGAGGGAGAAGCCACAATCCCATTCTAAGATGTGAGACTAAATCCTAAGGAGGTAATGGGCTCTAACTGTGCCTTACTATGGGTCATTGTACAAATTCATTTAACATGCACAAAAACTTGTATTATTTGAATAATTATGAGGTAATAAAAATATTTGAGCTTAGTATTCAACTCTTATGGTATCAGAGCCAAGGCGACGTGAACATGGATCCCAACTCAACGACAGACGTTCACTAGTAGTGTGCACTAGAGTAAAGCGGTCGTCAGCCTTATCCTTTTATTATCGTACATGTATTTTGGGGCGTGGGTTATTTACCGTTTGCCCTTGTGTACTTTAAAATTAGGCACTATCTTAGCCTACATGTATCTATCATTTGGATTATCTTAGAAGTATGATGAAAATAGAACCATATGAGTTTTCTCTTCTCCTCATCTCCCCCTTCTCTTCTGCTCTCCTTTTCCCCTTCTTTATCTCGGAACCCCCGACTACTAACATTTGGTATGACCTGCCATCTTTAGGCCGCGGTTTCCACCTCCTGAAATGTTACAGCGCCTACAGGTCTTGTTGCCCGTGCCTGCACTCCTGCACTCGTCGATTGACTCGAGCGACTCCATCTCCTCCCAAAGCGTGCTTCTCTTTCGATTGATCCTTACCACGCTCGATCTCTCTCGGCCGCTCGACGCCAGCTTCGCTTCCGTCAACCCTTCTTGGTCGCTCGATGCCATCGCCGCTTTCGGCAGCTCGACGACGTGCTCCTCCTTCGATCCTTTCTCAACACTCGATTCCCAATTTTGGCCAATCGCCCGCAACGCATCTGTCTCCCACAACAGCGCCCGCGCTACTCCCGCACCGTATCTCGTCCTTCATGTTATGGGCTTCCCCCGATCCTCCATGGACGCTTCTGTAGCCGACGCTTATTTTGTCGATCCCGACTGCGCTAACTCGCATCTTCTGCCCTGCATCGGCCTTCTCCAGCGTGCATGCCCCCTCAGCTTCGTTCCATGGCGCCCTCCGACACATTAGCGTCCTCGCCTCCTGTGGATCCGGCTATTTACAGCCACCTCGATGCTCATGAGGCGTCCATCGCCTCACTCCAAGCCCTCATGTTGCGGATGGAGGCTAAGTTTGACGCATACCTCGCCAGCCGCGCGAGTTCCTACACTTCCAACGCAGACTCTTCATCGCTTCTCGGTGCCCCTCCGGACCTTCCACGGGATCCCTCTCCGCAGCCGCCGGGCCTACCACTTGCACATCGTTCGTTCGACGTTCATCAGACTTCTTTTGCCGCAAAAGGTTGTTACTGCTCTCATCGTCATGGAGAAGACATCCCTCAATTAGGTCCATTGGCCGTGACAAAACAACTCTTCGCTCTCTTGAGCGAAACTCCAACAGGACCTCATCCTCCGCTACGATGTTCCCTATTTCGGGATAGCAGTCTAACGTTTGTGTGGTGTCCGCCAATTAGGACTCCTTGACGACTACATCGACGAGTTCATTTCCTTGGCGACGCACGTTCCTGGCTTACCGTCATATCACTACTTGGGCTTTTTCATGCAGGGGCTCCTCCCCCACATCCGGTCCCTCTTTCGCACCCACCACTCTCGGACGATTACTAATGCCATGAATCTAGCCCGCTTGGTGGAAGAAAACTTCAAGGTCACCTCCATCGATATCGGTTAACCACCAGGGAGTTCTACGCCCCACCAATTGTCAGCCCTCCCACACCCTACCGGTCGCCACCCCAGGTGCATATCACAGCTACCCCACGTCTTGGACCACCTCCTTGATCGCCCTGACCACCGAACGACCCTCGGATGACCAACCAAGAGTACCACATTGCACGTCTCGTTCTCCTCTCGTTGTTTGCTTGGGCGGCGACCTCCGCACTACAACTGGAGGCCTCGTACGGGCCTGTACATGACTGTGGGCCTCTGCCCTCTCTGCACAGATTTCTACTCTTTTGAGCTCGGTGACCTTGACGCCATACTCGGCAGAGCGTGGCTTCGTACCCTCGGGGACGTGTATATTAACTGGACCCGCATGACGATGAGCTTTTCTCAAGCGGGAGACCCTTTCCTCTTGGCAAGGGAGGCGTCCTTTTTCCATTTGTCGTCGGCATACCGATCGAAAAACTGTTACTTCCGATGATGTCACCCTCCTCGAGGATTGTAGAATTTAGGGTTCTATTCTCTCTTCTTTCTAAAAGCATATACATACATATATATATATCTCCTCCTACTACTATATGCACACCACACTTTTATATTACAACACAATACAACACTCCTCCTCAAGGTGGGTGAAATATATTAATTAAACCTATCTTGTCAGAATTGCTAGCCAAGTCCTTCGAGCTCAGCCATTTGGTCAAGAAGTCTGCGGCCTGATCATTACACGCAATGTAACTGAGTTCCAGTATCCCACTGTCAAGTTTCTCCTTTATGAAGAATCTATCAATATCGATATGCATGGTCCTCTCATGTTGGACTGGGTTATTGGCAATGTTGATAGCTGACTGACTGTCACACCACAACTTCATCCTATTTTCACGATCCAACTTCAACTCCGTCAGCATCCCTTTTAACCACAGGAGTTCTGCAACTCCCAAGCTCATAGCTCGGTATTCTGCCTCAACTGTTGACCTGGCCACCACTGGTTGCTTCTTGCTTCTCCATGAAACCAAGTTCCCTCCTACGAGTATGCAGTAGCCTGAGGTTGATCTCTTGTCGTCTATGCATCTTGCCCAATCCGAGTCACAATAGCCTTCAATCTTCATATGCATGTTCCTTCTGAATAGTAAACCCTTTCCAGGGGCAGTTTTCAAGTATCGAAGAATTTGGTACACAATATCCATGTGCCCCTTCCTAGGATCATACATATAGCAGCTCACCACACTCACGTCGAAGGAGATGTCTGGGCGTGTGTGGCTCAAGTAAATCGGCTTCCCAACTAATCTCTGGTATCTCTCCTGATCGACGGGTTCACCTGCCTCAGCATCAAGTTTACACTTCTGATCGATCGGTGTTGCAGCAGGCTTGCACCCCAACATCCCTGTCTCTGTGAGAAGGTCCAATGCATATCTTCTTTGAGACATGACAATCCCCTTTGCACCATAGACGATCTCAATTCCAAGGAAATACCTCAGCAACCCAAGATCCTTCACCTCGAATTCCTTGCCCAATGCCTTCTTGAGACGAGCTATCTCCTGCTCATCGTCCCCTGTGATGATCATGTCGTCCACGTATACTGCGAGTATGGTGATGTGGCGGTGATCTTCGTTTTCCCTGAAGAACACCGTGTGATCTGCATTGGTCTGCTGATATCCCATCCCAATCATGGTCTTTCTGAATCTGTCGAACCACGCACGGGGAGACTGCTTCAATGCATAGAGTGACTTCTTTAGTCTGCAGACTTTGCCTTCGGTCTCAGTCGTACCGAATCCCGGTGGGACCTCCATGTACACTTCCTCGGCCAGCTCCCCATGAAGAAACGCATTCTTCACATCTAGTTGATGCAATCTCCATCTACCATTTGCCGTCAAGCTTATCAAAGTGCGGACGGTGCTCATCTTGGCCACGGGTGCAAATGTTTCATCATAATCAATACCATAGGTTTGACAGTACCCCTTCGCAACCAATCGAGCTTTGTAGCGCTCGACCAGACCCTCCGGGTTCTGTTTCAAGGTGAAAACCCATTTGCACCCGACAACCCTCTTCCCTTTGGGCAGATGTGTCAGCTCCCAGGTTTTGTTCTTCTCGAGGGCTCGCATCTCCTCCTTCATTGTCGCTTTCCATTTTGGATCAGTTTTGGCGACCTGCCAATTGTTAGGTACACTAATACTATCCAATGAGGCAATGAATGCTCCATGAGATGGTGATATGTTATCGTAGGAAACAAAGGAAGCAAGATCTCAACCATATCTGTCCGGAGGATTGCCCGCGTTACTGTGAGTAGTCCGTCGGACCGTGGTAGGAGGGGAGGGAGGGGTAGAGGTAACAATCTCACCAGAAAAGGACTGCGGTGGTGGAGGCGCTCCAGAAGTGGGAACCGGCATAGACAAGGGACTGGGCTCTGGTGTTCTAGGTACTGATACTGGTTCTACGATCTGTTTCTCCCTCCTTTGATATGTAAGCAGTTCCCCTTGAGTTGTAGATCTCACGTCTCTCACTTCCTCCTCCTGATCATCATTCCTTCTCACTTCCTCCTCCTGCTCCCCATTCCTTCCAACTTCCTCCTCCTGCCCTTCATTCCTTCCCTCCAAGTCGGTTACCAACCTCTCCCTCTCTCGCCTCAGCCGTTCGGAGTGTGTTAGTTCTGGTGTCCGTGTAGTCTCCTCCTGTTGATAGTACTGTTCCAATTCCCTAAAATGGGCGTCCATACTCACGAAGCTCCTCTTCTCTGCTGGGCTCCAGCACACGTACCCCTTCTGAGTACTCGAGTAGCCGACAAAGATACACCTGAGTGACCTCGCGTCAAGCTTTCCAGCACTCGGTCAGTTGTCCTTCACAAAGCATACACAGCCGAAGACTTTTAATGGAAGCATCCCTCCATTATGTCCTTGCAGTTTTTGACACGGGGATTTCCACCCGAGAATACACGATGGCATTTTGTTGATCAGTTGTGTCGCTGTTAGCACAGCGTATCCCCATAAACTCTGAGGTACTTTCATGTGTAGCATCATGCTCCTTGCCACCTCCATCAGATGTCTGTTCTTCCTTTCCACCACGCCATTCTGTGCAGGTGTGTATGCGCACGTTGTCTGATGCAGAATCCCATGGGCAGGCAGATACTCTCCCAGTGCCCGATTCGTATACTCTTGTCCGATCTTAATACTTTGATCATCATGTCATACTGTGTTTGGACGTGTTTGTGGAAGTCCCGAAAACATGTGGAAACGTCACTCTTATTTTTCATCAGGTATAACCAAGTAACACGCGAGGCACAATCAATAAACGTTACAAAATATTTATATCCATTCGATAAACTTACGGCACAGGGGCCCCAGACGTCAGAATGAACAACATCGAATGAAGAAGAGCTTAAGTGTCATGTGCTAGCAAAGAGGTTCTAGTAAGCTTGTCCAAGTCACAGGGATCACATACAAGTTTACATTGATTTGCTTGTTTAAACAAAACAGGAAACAATCTGGCAAGAGTGCCGAAAGAAGAATGTCTCAAACGCTGGTGATGTAGTAGAAGAGTATCTTCTGCACTCATCTTCGCTCCTCCTTCTATCACCCCCGCCTTAGATGTAAGAGCTGCGTCTGATCCTTCCCGATCCAGATACCATAACCCATTATGTCATGTCCCAGTCCCAAGTATCCGCCTCGTTCCCTTCTCCTGGAAAGTCATCTTGGGAATATCAAAGCAAACGGTACATTTTAGTTGGAGGATTATGGAACTAATGGATAGGAGACTAACTGGAAAGGAAGGAGCATGCAAGACATTGGATAGTTTTACCGAATCTGTACAGCTGACAGTGCCCTTACCGACCACCGACTGAAAAGTGCCATCCGCCGTCTGGATGCTATCAGCTGTAGGCAGGCGAGTGTAGGAGGAGAACTCACCCGTATCTCCTGTCACATGTTGCGAAGCACCGGAGTCAACGATCCAAGGTCGGGCATACATAGTTGATGCCTCACCGGATCCGCACTTGCTGCCTTCACCAGCCTGTTTCCTCTTGAGACCCTCCATCATGCTGAGAAAAGTCTGCTCCTCCTCGGTGTAAATGACATTGTCCTTCTCATCACCCCCACTAATGCCTAAGTTGGCACGATATCCTCCTCTGCCACCACGACCCTAACCACGTCCCCGGCCACGGCCACGACCACCAAAATCCCTCTCCTTGGGTGGTCTGGGGCAGGCATATGCCAGATGTCCCGTCTCCCCGCAGTTGTAACACTGCCGTGTTTCTTCTCGTGGTCTTGGCACACCCGAGCCAGTAGCCAGCAATGCAGATTTTGCCATAGCAGCCTCTCCCGTCCCCGCCTGAAGTTTGAACCGGGTCTCCTCCTGGATCATAGCAGAGATGGCCTCTGACAAAGTGGTAATCTTTGTACCTAACAGGAGTAAGGCTCTCCTCTGATCGAACCGTTCATTTAGCCCCTTCAGGAACCTCATGGTCCGCTCTTCTACTATGAGCTTGGAGGCTTTACACTCTGGGTCCTTGCAACTCACACCACCAGAGGCTTTACACTCCGATGCGTACTCCTGGACGGTTTTCTCACCTTGGATTGTGTCATCTACTTCTCCCTTCACCTGGAAGACACGGAGAGTGTTTCCCACTCCATCATACGTGCACCGCAGCCTCTCCCACACTTCTGTGACAGTCTCAAGGCCATCAACAGTGGCAGCAATCGACGGGACGACCGAGCTGAGAAGTCACATGAACAACGTCATATGGGTTGATTCCCACTCATCTCCTGCCGTGGAGTTCTCGGGTTTCCTCAACTCTCCTGTCAAGAAACCTCCAACCTTCTGCGCCGTGAGAGTCTTCTTCACTCTCCGCGGCCACCCAAGATAGGTGCTCGGCCCATCGAGCTTCAAGTCAACTGGAGGAAGTTCCAATTTCGACGGTCTGGGTGTTGTACTTAACAATTTCAATAGGGTGGCCACGTCTCCCGGATTTAACTTCTTCAAAATTTCCTCCATTCTCCGTCACGGTTGAAAGCTAGTCGAAATGTTCCTGTTCGTCGAAAGAAGCTGATGACCACAATCGAAGGAAGCTGCTGACCACAGTCGAAGGAAGCTGCTGACAATTCGTCGAGAGAGGCTCTGAATTCGTCGAATGCAAGCCACCCCTTCCGAAGGAAGCTGCTGACAATTCGTCGAATGCAAGCCACCCCTTCCGCCGAACTCGTCGAATGCAAGACTTTAGTCGAATGCACTTCCGCCGAACTCGTCGAATGCGAACCTTCGTAGAATGCAAGACCGTTGAATGCTCTTCCGTCGAATGCAGACCTCGGTGAATGCAGACTTCGTCGCAAGCTTCGTCGAATGCTCCTTGCTCTTCCTTCGTCGAAGGAGGCTCTCCATTCCGTTGAACGGCGTCGTCTCCTCCAGCGGCACTCTTGCTGTGCCCGCCGCCGGTCCCTGCAACCACGATCTCCGGCTCCAACAGTTGCTCCTAGCCACGGCAGCTTCGATCACCGTCGCCCCGACGGCTCCAGAACTTCCTCCAGCAGTCGTCGAGGAGGTAGCAGGAGCACGACGATACCTCTCGCGCTCGACGATGTCTCTCGCGCTCGACGAGAGCCCTGCTCCGTCGACTCACTTCTCCTTCGTGATGGGAACGTCGCACTCCCTGCTCGACTCTCGCTCTGATACCATGTAGAATTTAGGGTTCTATTCTCTCTTCTTTCTAAAAGCATATACATACATATATATATCTCCTACTACTATACGCACACCACACTTATATATGCACACTACACTTTTATATTACAACACAATACAACAAGGATCAACTCTTCTACTTCTGATATCGTAACACCTGTTATACCTCGTCTCGACATCCATATCACCAACTCTCCACAATCTGTGCTACCACCACCATCTCCTTCTCCACCTCCTCCTCCCCCTCTTCGTGTTTACGCTCGTCGACATTTTCGTTCTAATGCCCTGGGACAGTTGCCCCGTACTGATGACGCTTCACGGCCAGCTCACCCACTATCTCACTATGTATCCTTTCATTGTTTATCTCCAAAACTTCACAGATTTGTGGCTTCCTTGTCTTCTACTTTCACCCCCTCTTCTGTACAAGATGCTCTCCAGTATCCGTAGTAGCGGGCCATGATGGATGATGAAATGGCCTCCTTATGGGCCAACCAGACATGGGATCTTGTCCCGCTTCCTCGTGGACAATCTCGTGTGGGCTATAAATGGGTCTTCACTGTTAAGCACCGTCTTGATAGGACGGTTGAGCGCCTCAAAGCCAATTTAGTGACTCGCGATTTCACTTAACAATATGACATTGACTATGAAGAAATATTCTCTCCAGTCGCTAAGCTGAATACGGTCCGAGTCTTGATCTCTTTGTTCTTCCATCGTCATTGACAGTTACATCAACTTGATATCAAGAAAGCATTCATCAATGGTGATTTAGCAGAGACTGTGATGTAAACCGAAATTAGGATTTTGAAAACTAAGATAATTTTTATTACAATTCGATTTTAATTTTGAAAAATAGGTCGAGCGGGCCAAATTGAATTTTGCGCCAAAACACTATTGACGTTGAACTTCACTAAATCCGTTAATCGTTATTCAAAGATGTTCTCTCGAGCGCCTAACGAGATGAACCAAAGCGAGATCCGTACGACCACAAGCATAAGCCACAATAACAATTTATGAAATAATGGAAATTAAAGTAGTAGGAACGCTCAAAGGCAAGCTCAAAATTATCTAAATGAATTGCATAAATTAAACTAAAAGATTTGGAGCAAGGATACGAGGCTACGGTAGAAGGAAGTTGGCTCAGTCCAAATCTACCGTGCAAGGAGAGCACCAGCCGGCGTCAACACGTTGACGACGAAGTTGGCTAGGAACGCCGGTCAATCTCTGGACTGAAATGACCTCAAAGGGTTGTCGGAATAGGCCGTTGAAAGTCGACGGCAACCTGTGCGCAAACAGTCCCGTATGCAACGTTGGACGATGGAGTCGGGTATGGACAGATCGGCATCAGTGATGGGGAGGAAGGAGGGACCGTTGAAGGCTCCCGTCGGCGGTTGTCTGAAGCTGGAGCGGAGCGTCTGAAGTCGGGGTTGAGATCGACAATGCAAAGAAACGAAAGGTCGTTTTCCCTGCTGTCTGATTCCTCCTTTCTTCTTCATGGTGGACTCCTCATATAGGGCATAACTTTGTCTTTTCTTCTCACGGTGGTCATTTAATGTTGTCTAAATTTCATTTTCCAATAAGTGTTTTTTTTCAAACAGAATTTTCCAAAAAGAGGGATCCGATTTGATGTAATTTCCAAAAGTAAATTTCCTAATAATGTTTTTCCAAACTTCCAAAATATCATTTTCTGACTTGGTTTTTTTTAGTATTCTTTTCATTTGGAAATTTGCTTTAATTTAAACTTATGCGTCCTTAAATAAATTGGGCTTGCCTTTTACGTCTTAACTACCTAAAATTACCGGACCTTTTATTCATGGTCTTATCGGGTGGTTAAACCGATGAGCCGTAAAACTTCAAATAAAAATGAGTGTGCTAGAAAAAGTACATGCCAAAAGTAAAATACAAATAAAATAATAACGGGTGCGTGATGATATCACGCGTCATCGGATGCGGTGATGGTTGCATCAGACTGTCTGCATGCAACAACCTTCTGGTTATGCGGGAGTCTTTTGTCTGTCATCTCAAGAAATATATCTATGGCCTCAAGCAGTCCCCTCTAGCTTGGTTTAACAAGTTTAGTAAGGTCTTTCGGGACTGACTTCATTCAGAGCTTAGCAGACTTCTCCTTATTTACTCGCCGCCGCTCTGCAAGCACAATAATACTTCTTGCGTATATTGACGATATTCTCATCATGAGTGATGATCCGGATGGTATATCTATGATCAAGAAACACTTGGCCTCACACTTTCAGACCACAGATTTGGGTTGCCTCCGATACATCTTGGGTTTGAGTTAGTCCGTCGACCCGATGGACTCATTTTTTCTCAATGGAAATACTATCACGATCTTCTTTACGATGAAGGCTACTCAGGTTGCAAGTCTACTGACACACCAATGAATGTCAACCACAAGCTTTGTGCTCACGCGTCCAACACTGATCTGCTTCTCCATAATCCAGAGTACTATTGTCGCCTTGTTGGCAATCTTAATTATTTGACCATCACACGACCCGATATCTAGTTTGTTGTTGGTGTAGTCAGACGCTTCATGCATGCTCTTCGGATATACCGTCTCCAAGCTGTCGAGAGAACCTTCCGATATTTAAAGAATGCTCTGGGACAAGGGCTTGTGTATAAGCCCTCCTCCTCCCTATCATTTGTTGTCTATTCTGGTGCAGATTATGTCGGCTTGCTCGATGACTGTCGGTCTACGAGTGACTACTGCACATATTTTGGAGGACACATGATCCCTTGTCGGAGCAAGAAGCAGACAGTGGTGGCACGCTCCTCCGTGGAGGCTGAGTATCGTTCCATGTTTTCTGCTGGTTCTGAACTCACATGGTTAGATTGTCATTTCATCCGGGAAAAGTTCAACTTCGTAAACTTGATCTGTGATATATACCCACTGCCAAGTAAATCTCTGATATTTTCATCAAGGCCTTACCGCGCCCCTATACCGACAGTTCGTTTCCAAGCTTGACGCTCATAATTTATATGCTCCAGCTTGCGGGGGAGTGTAAAAGAAATATAAATAAGCCCAATGTAAAGGTCCAATTTATTGGCCCATTAGGAATTTCTCTCATGTATGGATTAGTCTCACATCTTGGTTTGGAGTTAAGATATTGCTCCTCCCTCTTATTTATGTGTACAAATACTTGTATTGTTTGAGTAATTATGAGGTAATAAAAATATTTGAGCTTCTTATTTCACTCTTTCTACACAAATGAATTCCATTGAATTCATTTTGAACTAAATTTAATTCTTTTCAATCCATATAAAAAATGGATAATTCCAACCACTGTTTGCATGCGCGAATATATGTACGATATTTTTCGCATTAATAAATGATGTTTTCTCAGTTTAAATGTTAAATATATTTCTTTCGGCCCGGTTAATATTCTTATGATTTGTTGTGTTCGATTTAATTCATCAAAAATATTGTCTAGAGAGTGGTGGTGGCCAGGTCACCGAAAAAAGGAACATCGCCAGATCGTCCTAAAAATTTCAAGAAAACTTATTCTCATCGTTCAAATGCTGGCATGTGCTTGTGAGGCAATTTCTAGGTGTAAACAACCATTTGTAGATGTTATTGCTAAAAAGGTGAAAAAGTGTAATTGAATATTTACATTGTAAAAAAGAGATGTCAAATTTTGGAAGGTAAAGAAATTTTTTATGTCTCGACATTTACAGGATTAACTGGAAATTGAACTTCTAATATAACAGAGGGTTTCTTCAAAATCAAGGATTTTGGTGTACAAATAACTACATAACTCCAGACAAGAAAACATTTTTACAGAGAAGGACAAAAAGAACAGCAGCTTGGGCAGATGATGCAAACAAAATAATCTAAAATGTGCATATTTGCGCTGAATGATTATACATATGGCATGTGATTAGATAATATAAGAATAAAGATAATATGATTCAGTAACAAAAAGATAGGGAGGGTATCATCTTAACAAAAATATCTCATACAAAGATACTTTGCTTGTATATTGGATCAAATCTATAAAGAAGACCAACCAACAAGTAAACTATGAAACATCATTATGCACTATATCTTTTCTATTTTAAATACTCCTTGGAAATGAGGCATTTAAAACTACAGTATTGGGAAAAGGTGAGTTGGAACCACAAACAAAGATTATATTTCTTCGAATCATATGTCTCTAATAGTAATATGTGCAAAATCTACATGCAAATTGAATGAATGGTTTTAGGAATATCATAATTAGTTTAAATAAAAGCTAACCTCGGGAGTCTCATTTTCAAGAACGACGACCGAAAGATCTTCATACTTTGCTGATTGTTGGAACTCTTTCAGATAAGAAAAGAAAGATTTCTCTGAAGGGAAGACTTTTGAATTGGAACAATTGTGAACCAAATGCAGTAACTCATTCATGTTTCTCTGCAAATAGACTGGCTTGGGTTCAATAAGGTTATTTAGATTAGTCATATTCTTAGATGCATCTTGGCACACATTAACCACCTTCACAGGTTCTATGTTTTCCTCTCCACGCGATCTAAAGACCCGTGGATTGTTATCACGATACTTGAAGTTTCTGACTAGAGAATGTCGCCTATCTGTGATCAAATTATTCAAATCATTTTGCTCTAGATTAAGCTTATCCTTGAGCATATTACAATCATCGATAGACTTAATGCAATCAACCTCACGTCTGTTTTCAGGTTTAGAAGACTCATACAAAGCCGACGAATCTGGATGATCCTCATATATAGGGAGAAATGATTCACACTCATCTTTCCGGCCATCACTACTGCTAATACCAGAGGTATAATCCCTTGAATCATGTAAATCTTCTTTTTCAACTATTTTATCTGACAAGTTCTTACAACTAAGCTGACCTCGGGTTTGTAGTGCTTCTTTATCAGAAAGAGAAAGCATCACACCCAATGTAGTTGAGCCTTCACCAATTAGTCCTTGCCTAGATGGCTCTGTCATTTTACATGGCTCTACAAGACCATTCGTGGCTTTGCTGCTTAGAGATGGTTGGCTCAAAAAACTTGACGAAGAGTTTTGGATATCAATCCTTGAAGCTAGCACATCTTCAGAGTACCTTCTTAAAGGCTGCGTTGTTTTTTCTAAAATATCCCTAGCAATTTCGGTGGTATCTTTTGTCTTGCATTCTTCAGTTTTGACGTGAAACAATCTGTGCTGCTCTTCTCTTTCAACAAGGAGCTCTTGATGAAATTCTCTCTGTTTCCTACAACTGTGTTTATAATTTGGAAGGGATCTTGGACATGATGATGTTCTTCCTGTGCTCCGCACCTTTTGAACATTTGGCTTCAGGACGACAATAGAAGTTGGATGCGATGAAGTCTTCATTTTTCCTGCACACTGCGCTCTTAGAGACTTAAGCAAAAGAGAATCTGGATTATCATAGGTAGAGCAGTTGCCAATGTTGGTGCATGGATTTGCACAACCATGTGCAGTATCATTCATTTTTCGTGCATATCCATTGTTTTCTTCCGCTGTTCGATAATAAGCTCCACTGTTTCTTCTATTATTACAAGCTGAAGATTCAAAAATCTTAAAGTAGCTTGTATGAGAAGAAGAGTTTGAATGTTTTAGGCCCTGAAAATGCTTCGCAAATAAAGGATTGGGTTCTTGCAGAAATTTTAGGAAAATTTCCTTGTTTGAATCCAAAATGTCTAGTGCATCATTGAACTCTTTGGTCTTTTGAAGTGCTTCATTTGTGGAAAGACGTTTTGCTTCCAAGAATTGCTGCTTAATAAAATCCATGTCAGGCTTCAAGTACCCCTTTTCCTTCTGGGCCACGTGATCAGTATGCTTCTTAGCATTAGAGGAATCACAAAGATCATGAACAGTCCTAAAATTCTGCTGCTTCCTTCTGTTCACATGAAATGAATGATGCCCAGAACATTCAAACTTCGCTTCAAGTCCTGCAGATGATTTCTTCAGCAAGGAGTGTTCAGTTTCACTTTTAAATTCAGAGACTACCTGAGGATGCAGCTCATCTAGACCCATTAGTCTTGCAATAACACTAGGAGAGGAGCGCCTCTTTTCTACAACTCTTGGCACCATGTCATCTATTTGTTTATTTATTGGTGTCACATTAATTTCTTTGCATAAGCTTCCATGTAACTCATAAGAAGACTGAAAATGAACAGGAAGCTTTAAGTAGATGGGACATTGTTTATATAAATGCATAATGTCAGAAAAGGCAAAGCAGCAAGTCACTCTGCTCCAAAGCAAGGACAATAAGATAAATCATAATGAAATCCATATCAAAATGCTCACATGGATTATGATTTTGTTTGGGAGATTGGTGGGAGAGTGGTGGCGATTGTGTTGTAGTTTTTTAAGGAGTTGAGGTCACATATGTTATTTTCTCAAAACGACATTTTAGATCAAAATGTTATCACAACTATGCATATGTGGTCAAATTTAAGTGATCGCGAACCCATACCATAGTAAGTGGGTCAAAGAAGTTGTCACTTAAGTTGAAAACGTGGATAAATCGCCACCACTTACTACCACAATTCCACACTGTTGCCAAGCCAAACTCAGCAGTTGTCCCAAACGTAGCATATAATAAAGCGTAATGAATAGCAGTAACTGTGTTCTAAGCCAACTACTCAGGCGGCATATTTTCTTTGAAAGGAGACATGTGGGAATCACACAAGAGATAAATTTCAATGCAGAATTGCAGATGTTATACAAGTAAAAGATTATCCCATAATAATCAAAATATGCACTTACTGAATCTTCTTCTGTTGCAGAACCATCACTTGAAGTTGAACACGGATCCACCTTTGGGTCTTTTGTCTCCCTGAGATGATAATATGCTGGAACAAAACCAAAAGAGTCTCTGTTATGAGATCAAATCTAATCCAAACTGCAGATAGCATCATGATCCTCTGTAAACTTAACCTAGCTATTTGAACTATGATAAATTCTCACTCTTCATTCATTGGTCTAGAACTCTAGATTATTAAGTGTTTGTATGAGATACAATATTTTGCGCAGATCTTTTTCCACAATTTGTATCCATATAATCTTTGACCTATTCATTTTCCTTAGAACCATTTCCATTTTGGTTTCATCTACTGGTAGAATTTGTGCATTCAACCCTCAAAGGTATATGTCAAATCAATCACCTATTTTCCACTGGTTTCAGCTTACCAGGTACTCCAACCATCTCTCTAAATTTATGTCCTCCGAAATGCCCGACGTGTCATTTTTTAGGGCAAAACGATATGTTTTTCTAAAAAAATATATTATATCCTTTTGTAAAATATAGGCCGACATGTCCGAGTTTTTCCGATATATCGGCCGACACGACTTTTAAATATATCGTCCGCTATTTTATTTTATGTTATATTAGTAAACTAACAACATTTATTTAAATCGCTTATGAATATTATATTATGTATGTTCAAATCGATTAGACATATTGTTTCAAATTTTTTAACGTTTTATTCTTACAACCAATTCTATATAATTGTTTAACAATTTTTTAATTTCATATTACAAAAAATATGAAAATATTTAATACATTTATTACAAAAAATATGAAAATATTTAAATCTTCTTTATTTGCAATAAACTTATTGTTATCAAAATAAAATTATTGTATACTAATAAATATATTTTACAATATATCATTTGTATTTGTTAATAATATTTTATCTTAGATACTATTCGCTTTTATTTCGTAATATAAATGACTCATTTTTTATCTATTTGTTATATTATTTTTTTATTTTTTATAAGATATGATTATAGTAAGTATGCATAAAAATAAAAAATTTATTTAAGACATGGAAATCCGATATTTTAAAATATCCTCGACATGACTCCGACTTTCGATATCCGACATTTAAAAACTCAATCGAATATGTCGCCGACATCCGATATTTAAAACATTGATTTTGGGCAGATCTTTTTCCACAATTTGTACCCATATAATCTTTGACCTATTCATTTTCCTTAGAACCATTTCCATTTTGGTTTTAAATACTGGTAGAATTTGTGCATTCAACCCTCAAAGTTATATGTCAAATCAATCATCTATTTTCCACTGGTTTCAGCTTACCAGGTACTCCAACCATCTCTCTAAATTTAATTCAAGATTGTCAATGTGCAAAGCGCGACATGAAGCACAAAGGAGTATTTTTGCTATGAAGAGTGTAGCACACATGTTTCACTTAATCGCATCCAATAACTTATAGAAACTCTTAAACTTGATACTTCAAAAAACACTACTATGGTATAAAAGAGGAAACACCTAAATTTTTTTATAACATACAAATTATCCATAAGATCTGAAACAACATAATCAAATATTAGCAACCACATGCAACACAATATGGTAAGCAAGTTAAACTTCAACATAAAAGAGACAAGGAAGCTTTATATAAACATGTTATAAACATACATTGAGTTGAAGTAGAATTGAGAAACAACAATAGAAATTAAACAAAGAATGTAATCATTCAAAAATCAACGGAGGTAGAATTGAAGATTTATAGTAAAGAAAAGAACTTCTAAAGAGACAGCTGATGCATAAGATTACAGAAGAAAAATGTAGAGTAATGAGAGGAGATTGCACTACACTTAAGGTTGGTATAAAGAACAAAGAAAGAGCATAAAAAGAGTAGAAGCGGCTGAGTAAAGAAATTGAGAGGAGTGTTGAAGCCTATTTGTAAAAAACCCAAAAGGGATCTACTGTACATTATCATCTTTGTTGTATTTAGTTTCGCATCTCCAAGTATATATTTCTCCTCTACTCTATATAAAGAGGGGAGTTCCTATGTAATAGTTAAAGATTTTGAAAATAATAATTATTTAATTCTCGCATAAGAGATTCTGAAAATAATAATTATTTAATTCTCACACAGCATCAGAGCAGAACAAATTTTTTCGCTGCTCTATCTCAATCCCTCCCATCGCTAAATTTCTCGGCCTCGCACGAACCCATCCGATTTTGTGTGAATCTCCCAGCCCTACACGAGAAAGAGAACTCCCTGTTGTTTTTTTCCGAACCAGCTTCCACGACCACTTATGCGAACTCTTCCATTGAGCAAGTCAAGAGGAGTCCAGCTACCGATTGGAAATAACAGACCTCACCAAACCGCCATCCCCCCTTCTTTTATAACAGATCGACTGGTGGTCACCGCATGCGAGCTTCCCCACCAATCTCCTTGCGAGTTGCAACTACAACACCAGCATCAGAGCTCGCCTGCATCAGAGATAACATTGCCTGCATCAGTGCGACAACTTTTTGCGAGTTGCGATCTGCGCTCGCATCGCCTGCATCCGCGATTTCTCTTGCGATAACTCCAGTCTAAGCGCCCTCAACGAGATCTCTACAATTTCCCAGTCAATGACCTCTCTGCAATCTCCCAACGAGCTCTCCGTGACTCCATCGCAGCACCTTCCAGTAGGGGTGTGCATAAAAAACCGAAAACCAACTGAACCGTCCCAAACCTCCCAAACTGAACTGATTTTACACCGATTCGAAAGGTTCGGTTCAGTTTTAGTTTTCATGTTCAAAAAATTGAACTGCAGCGACTAATAATACAAGTAAAAATATTACCAGAAATGATTTTCAACTGATGTCATTAACTAAATAATGCATGTAAGTTACATCATTTGAATTATTTCAATATTATTTTGATCTAAATAATTTTTTCAATGTATATATTTTATGCATCGAGAAAATATATTTTGCATGCAATATAAGCCGTTAACTACAATATATAATATGCAAAGAAAGTTTAATAACATTTCTTTTTTAAATTAGCATGTTTTTTTTATATTTAAGACATTTATATTCAAAAATATTTTAAATAGTAAAACTGAAAACCGAACCGAATAAACCAACAAAAAAACTGAATCGAACAGACACATTGGTTCGATTTTGGTTTGGGTCCAAAGTGAACCACTTGACCTATGTTAGCTTTCAATATATTCTAACAAGCTCTCGGCCTGCGTGCCCTTCGGCTCTCACTAAGCTATGGTGAAGTCACCGCTCACTCATGCACCTAATCTCGGAACAATTTCCAAGTTGATTGGACCTAATTATCCTGATTGGAGTTTTTCTTTCACCTTCCTTTTGCACTCTCAACGCAAAAGACATCTTGTTGAAGCTCCTTCTGGCCCGGCATCTCCCGCCTATGTTGATTGGGACACTAGTGAGGTTATTGTTCGCATGTGGCCTGCAATCAGTCTTTCTGATGATTGTTTACATACCATCCATCATGATGACACTGCGAAGGCGACATGAGATCATCTTGCAATCATTTACACCAAGGGTGTCAAAACCTCTCCCATTTACACCCTCTGTTCAAATCTCTACGCTCGACTAACACTCACTCAATGTTGTGTATCAGGAAGTTCAATCTCTCGGCGAAGAACTTCTTTAGCATCGACCTTTCTCTGCTGACATTGTCACTCAGCAGAAACATTTTCAGGAACTCCTTGTGGTCTGCCATCTTCTATGACTTCCAAACTCCTACGAGATGATACATCAACAAATCTTGGGAGAACATAACACTCCCACTCTGGATGTTACTATCACTCGCATCTCTATTGTTACAAACCTTCTGCACTGACCTTTAATTGTTTCTTCTCCACCCTCAGAAAATTATGCTCATGCGGGTTCATGGAGCACATCGTGGTCATGGGGACCGCAATGGAGGTCGTGGGTGGAATCTCCTTTTTTGCTCACATTGTGGGAGGCTTGGTCATCTTGTTGAGCGGTGCTTTACGAAGCATCCTCACCTTCGTCCGCAAGCTCAGGTCAGTACTACTGAGTCTAAGCCTTCTCCGCCAGCATCTATTCTGCCACCCGAAACCAGCTGATGGTTCTCTTCGGTAGATATTAAAACTCTGATCAGTGCTTCCAAGCAATTTGTCTCCATTGTCACTTCTTTAGGTAGTGCATATGTTTCTACGTAGGGTAAGTGACCCATCGACTCTGGTGCCACAAATCATATGATTGGGAACTCCCTTGTCTTCTTTCACCTCAAGAAACATAAACGATCACCACTATTATTTGTGGTTAATGATTCTTCTGCCCTAGTTTGTGGAACTTAAGTTGTTACTACCATCACCTTTCTCCAGTTAAACGACACTCTATATGTTCCAAATATTCCTTGCAATTTGTTATTTGTCAGTGCCCTCTCTAAACAATTACAATGTTCTGCCTCATTTTCTCCTCCTACATGTTATTTTCAAGACCTTTAATCTAAGAGGATGATTTCTACTGAGACAGAATGTGGAGGCCTCTACTATCTGGACCATCTTCCCACTTTCTCTACATTTGTCGACTCAACTTCTTTGCTTAAGTGGCATCATAGTCTTGGTCATCCTTCGCTACGTCTCATCCACCAGCTTCTCCCGTCTTTTCAGTCAGACTCGATTTTAGAATGTGAAGCTTCCAATATGGCAAACATTACTACTTTCCCTGCCAAATTTTGTAAGGGTTTTGTTCGTCTTTTTGACCTTGTTCATTCCTGTTGGTGGCGTAAATCAGTATTTTGTTAATTTTATTGATGATTTCTCTTGATGTAATTGGGTGTACATTTTAAAGGAACGATTTGAACTCTTCTCTATTCTCTATAAATTTTATAATAAAATTCATACTCAGTTTGGGTTATCCTTAAAAATTATACGAATCGATAATGCGAAGGAATACATGAGTCAGTAGTTCTCCTCTTTCTGTAACTCCAATAGTATCATTCATCAGACCAGTTGTGTGCATGCATCCCAACAATATGTAGTGGTGGAAAAGAAAAATCATCATCTCCTTGATATTGCTCGGGCGTTCCTGTGTTAGATGAATGTTCTCCACTTCTATTGAGTTCATGCGATTTTCATTTCTTGTTTTCTTATTAATCGTCCACCTTCCACTCTTCAGGATAATGAACTTTTTTCTCTTCTTCATCTGGATGGTACTCATTTTTCCCTCACTTCTTGCGTGTTTGGTTCTCCTAATTTCGTTCACACTCCCGCATCTGGTCAATACAAACTCTTTGCTCGAGCCACCAAGTGTACCTTTGTAGGGTAATCTTCTACTCAAAAGAGATAATTATCTCCAAAGGTCAATATGTCTCTGTTGATGTCACATTCCTTAAGTCTACCCCTTATTTCTCCAAGGACGGTGGGTCTCTTGCTCTCGAAACTTATCCTCCTCTCTTTACCATCTCACCTCCCCTACCTTTGTTTCACTTATTCATATCATTCATGCTCCTTCACTAGATGTCCCACAACCCACGCCACTTTCTCACAGTATACCTCCTCTTTCACATTTTCCTTATCATTACGGTCGACGTCCTGCCACCGCCCTCTCCTAGCTCCTTCAATTCCAAAATCCCTGACGTCAACCCCCAGTCCAGCTCTCTCCACTTCGAATGGTTCCTTCACCTCAGCTGCCTCAGACTGGATGTTCTCACTACTTTGTGGAAGGGAGTAAGGGGGAGTACACAACATCCTATTACAAATGTTGTGACTTAATCTCAATCATTCATGCAGCAAGTTTGTCTGGGCAGTCTCTACCACCACCTTACGAACTATCTATCATGAAGCTCTTCGTATACATTGTTGAAAAGCTCATATTTATGAGAAAATTTATGATTTGGCATCGCGAAGTGTAACGGCCCTTCGAATTGGCTACCGCTACAATTTACATATTCATTTATCTTTTATTCTTTTTATCATCAGAGGCGCCAGGTAGGAACATTCAGTGATTAAATATCATGCTAGAGTACAAAAAGAAAATTGCAGGATAATTAAAACATTTCATTTCATTAAAATCTGATGAGTACAAAGATAGCCCAACATTATACATACAAAAGGAGGGTTTATCACAAAAGTGTAGTATAATATACAAGGCTGACTCAGCCCAAAAACTTATCAGAGTACACTACTATATACAGACGTAACAACTACTGACTACATAAAATAATACTGGAACTCTTCATGAGGGCACTCGGGGTCTCTGCATCTCTACCGATGAGCGTCCAGAACCTCGAATACTGCGGTAGACACTTCGACCCAAAGACTATATTTCTTTTGCTGGCGAGGAGAACATGGCGGACGGGGATTACTGGTTGCTGGGGTGGCTTCTTCCTTGACCTGTTTAGTTATATTATTTAATTAGTCAAAAGACTAAGCGAATTCTTATTGCCCCCCCCCCCCTTTTATTCTTATTTTTATGATAAATTTATAGGTTTCCTTTTTATCATATCATTGATTGTTCACTTTACTTTTCATCTTTCCTTTCTAACTACATACGATTTAATTGATGTCGTATGTCGTTACATATTCCTTTGACATATTGGACATATTATCACATTTCATTTCTTTATTGAGCACTGTTAAGGATACATTTTCTTTAGTTCTTGTATTTATATAGCGCGCTTTATTTATCTGTGTGCCTTTTCATATTCGCACACATATAAATCATTTACGTGCCTTTTCATATTCGCACGTTTATTTTTCATTTCATTTCATATTGGGAGGACATTCACCCCACCTCCACTAGTTGGATACATCCTTAACATAGCCCATTATAATTTGCTTTGCATTGACATATTGTGCATTTCAGATTTCGTATTACTTGCTTCTAAATCATGTTCATTTCTAAGTTGCATCATTGTAATCGAACAATAATAATAAGGACTAAGCAACTGAAGTTAGGGAGGTAAGAACTCACTGCGGCTTTCCCTTTCCTCGGATCCCTTCCGGAATCATCATTGCGTTTCCCGCCTCCTTGAGATGTCATCACCTATAAGAGGAGTCATCTACATTATTTTCCATACTAGGTGGCTTTCACTTGACCTAATTAGGTCAAATAAGACTCTTAATTTGGCTGCCCTAATTTAACATAAGGGGTTTTCCACCAAATTAGTGAGGGAACATCACCCTCAAGCCTAATCTAACTTTACATGGAGAAAAAGATATCAAATCCCAACTACAAAATTGCTGCCCTACTTTCTGAGGAAGGGGTTTCGCTCCAAATGAGTTATAGAATACACTAGGAGCATTTTCCCAATCTTAGAAATGCTTAAAATTTCTGAAATAGCATAAGAACAACTAAGGTTTCACATAGAACTACTTGAAATCATGAACTAACGCCTCTAAATGCTTAATAATCCCTTTCAGAAACTTTTAACGTGGAAAGGAACTAAAAACTTCAAGAAAAGGAAACCCTAGAGTTTCGACTCTACTCAAAATATGTCAAATCTTTGTATAAGACTAAAGAGGAGTGTAGAGGAAGGGATTACCTCTTGAATGGAGAAGAAATCACGAAAAACGACCGAGATTTGGGCTGCCTGGAGCTTCCGACGCCGAGCGCCTACCGTGCGTCTATCGTCGGCTCGCAGAAGACTGGGAGAAGAATATGAGGTATCGGCTTTTACTTTTCTCCCCTTATCGAGACCCGGCTGCCCTTTGGTTGACACGCATGCTTCAAAATAGCGTGACTCACGGTTTATTTGACCGACCAAGGCCATCTTTGCTAATCGCAGCCCTTGTTACTTCCTCCTAGTTTCAGTTCTCTTGTTATAATAATTATAATCATTTGGCCAGCCTATGGATTTGTCTTATCAACATTGATTAAAGTCTTAATTTTATTTCTGAATTACAAACACATTTTACGTATGTCACATGCGGATTAATTATTACTCTATTTTTCGTTTCCGCCGCTTCGATACGCACATTTATTACATAGAATAATATAATTAGTCATATCTGTCATCGACGGCGTCACAATTCTCCCCTCCTTATTGGATTTTCGTCCGCGGAAATCATCAATTTGAATTTATATCAAAGAGTTGAGGGAAGAGATCTCTCATTACTTCTTCTTTTTCCCAAGTTGCCTCATGCTCAGTATGCCATTTCCACCAAACTTTAACGAAACGAACTTCTCGGTTTCGGAGTTGCTTATTTTGCCAATCAATAATCTTGTATGGCTCGGTTGGGCTTAATAAATCAGCTTCAATTTGGATGTGCTCGGAAGGAACTATTGTATCAGGATCAGCTATATATTTCCTCAGGGAAGACACGTGAAATACGTCATGAAGGTTTTGAAGAGCACCAGATAATATCAAGCGATAGGCCACCTCTCCAACCCTTTCAGTGATTGGGAATGGCCCCACATACCTTGGACTAAGCTTTCCAATTTGTCGAATTCGTGAAACTCCCTTGAAAGGTTTTATCTTCAGACAGACCATGTTACTCTTCGATGTCTGGCGTTGTAATACTTTTGCAGTCTGTCTTGAGCTATTTTCAACCGTTCTCGAACAATTGAAATTTTATCATATGTTTTATCCACTTTTTCCTTTTTAAATAACTTCTGCTCACCATCTTCGGCCCAGCTTAGAGGAGTTCGACATCTTCGCCCATACAAAGCTTCAAATGGTGTCATCTGGATACTGGATTGAATACTATTATTATACGAGAATTCCACTAAGGATAGGTATTTTTCCCATGATCCTTTTAGATCGAGTACAACCATTCTCAAGAGATCTTCTAACATCTGAATGGTTCGCTCAGATTGACCATCCGTTTGTGGGTGAAAAGCAGTGCTAAATAATAATCTGGTTCCCAACTTTTTCTGTACTAACTTCCACGTATCAGATGTAAAACGCCCATCTCTGTCAGAGATTATAGATCGGGGAATTCCATGGTATTTCACAATAACATCAATATACTGGTCGACTAATCGTTGAACTGGCCCATCTTTCTTCATGGGGATAAAATGTGCAACTTTCGTTAGTCGATCAATAATCACCCAGATACCATTGTTTCCAGGTTTGCTCCTCGGTAGCCCCATAACAAAGTCCATAGCTATGTCATCCCATTTCCACTCAGGGATAAGTAGGGGTTGCAGATATCCGCCTGGCTTTTGGTGTTCTGCTTTCACAACTTGACAAGTGTGGCATTTGGCAATATATTTAATTACATCCATTTTCATTCCTGGCCACCAAAATTCTTGCTTTAGATCTTGATACATTTTTATTCTTCCAGGATGAATCGAGTAGGTTGTGTTGTGTGCTTCATAAAGTATCTCTGATCGAAGCGCATTAACATTCGGAATACACAATCTCTCATTCATAAATAATAACCCATTATCCTCCACAAATGCCGTTGACTTGCCACTTTTTACTTTTTCACATATTTTCACAAATATAGGGTCTTGATTCATAGCTTCGTACCCTTTCTTTAATTGGATGCTCTGCCATCAACTGATAGAGTTGACCTCGAGTCTGGAAGGTAGTTATACACGTTAGCACTTCTAGTTTTTGCAGTTCGCGCAGTAACTCCTTCTGCTCGGTTAATGGTACGATCATGGATGCCAAACTTTTCCTGCTTAACGCATCGGCTACGACATTAGCTTTACCTGGATGGTATTTGATGTCCACATCATAATCTTTAATTAGTTCTAACCATCGCCTCTGACGTAAATTTATTTCCTTCTGAGAGAAGATATATTTGAGGCTTTTGTGATCCGTGAAAATCTCACACTGAGCACCATATAAATAATGTCGCCAGATTTTGAGTGCAAACACGACCGCAGCTAATTCCAAATCATGAGTTGGGTAATTTCGTTCAGGTTCCTTCAGCTGTCTTGAAGCATATGCTATGACTCTCCCCCTTTGCATTAATACGGATCCAAGACCTTTCAAGGATGTGTCACTATAGATTTGAAAATCACCAATTCCATATGGCATTACTAACACTGGTGCTGTCGTCAATCTTTCTTTTAATTCACTAAATGCATTTTGACATTCATCAGTCCAGCAGAAAGGAACATTCTTTCGAGTTAAGGTAGTCAGTGGTAGCGCAATCTTTGAGAAATCTTTCACAAATTTCCGATAATAACCTGTCAAACCCAGAAAACTCCGAATTTCTGTAACAGTAGTCGGTCTTGGCCAATTCAGAATTGCATCTACCTTAGCTGGGTCTACAGATAACCCATGCTCCGTCACCACGTGACCCAAGAAAGAAACTTCAGTCAACCAAAAATTACATTTTGAGAATTTGCATACAAGGTGTGATTTTTTAAGGTTTGCAGCACAATCCTTAAGTGCTCTGCGTGTTCGCCCTTATCCTTTGAATATATCAGAATATCATCGATAAATACAATAACAAACTTATCGAGGAATTCTTTGAATACCCTATTCATTAAATCCATGAAAACAGCTGGTGCATTTGTCAATCCAAAGGGCATTACTACGAACTCAAAATGTCCGTATCTGGTACTAAAAGCAGTTTTGTAAATATCATCTTCTTTGATTCTCACTTGATGATAACCTGATCTAAGGTCAATTTTTTAGAATACTTTTGCATTTACCAATTGATCGAATAAATCGTCGATGCGAGGTAGGGGGTACTGATTTCGAATTGTCAACTTGTTCAAAACTCGATAGTCGACACATAATCGCAGTGAACCGTCTTTCTTTTTAACAAAGAGTACTGGAGCTCCCCACGGCGATGAACTTGGACGTATAAAATTTTTATCCAACAGCTCTTGTAATTGACTTTTCAATTCTGCCAATTCCATAGGAGCCATACGATAGGGTGCTTTCGCTACAGGTGCAGCTCCTTCCACTAGCTTGATGGTGAACTCAACCTCTCGTATTGGAGGTACTCCTGGTAATTCTTCGGGGAATACTTCGAGGAATTCACGCACCACAGGAATTGTACTCGGTTCACACGTTACTGTACTATTCCATTTAATCATTACTAACACCGCTTCACAACCTTTCCTTATTTTCTTTATTGCCTTCATTGACGAGATCATAATCTTTGAGACTTCACTCATTCCTTGAAATCTACACTGTGTCTGATCTGGTAATTTAAGGATAATTTCTTTCTTTTTACAATTAATAATCGCTTCATATTGCGATAGCCAATCCATTCCCAAAATAATATCAAATTCCGATAAAGGTAGGAGTGCAACATCTGCCTCTACTTGCCTGTTATCCATTGTTAACCATAGGGCACATCTAAGCCGTGTAGTCATTTCAGTATTATTCGGCATTTTGACCCTCAATTCATTAAATGATTGGTACGGTTCCAACATTAGATGTTTAATTGTTGTTGTCGTTATAAAGGAATGACTAGCCCCCGTATCGAATAATACTTTCATAAGATGATTCTGAGTATGGATCATACCTGTGATGACATTGTCATCAGCCTTTGCTCCTTGTTGATTTAAATTGAAAACTCGAGGCTGCACTTGTCATTCTTCCCTGGGGTCTATGCCAAACCCAGATGCCACTGATTCTACACCTTTCCCTTTCTCACCTAAATTGTAAGTGTCCATATAATGCAATGTCGGTGTTTGGCTAGGACCACCTCTCGTATTCTTTTCAGATACCGTCTTCCACAAAGGGCAATCTTGCTTGCGATGCCCATGCCGTTGACATTTAAAACAAACCCCTGTCCCCTTCAGGCATTCACCAAAATGATTTTTCCCACATTTTGGACATTGGGGCTTACTCGGAGTACTACTGGCCCCACTTTCTGACCGGTTTTGAGTTGGGGGACCTCCTTTCTTCTTCTTCCAATTCGGACCTCCACTCTTTCGTGAGAAGTCTACGCTCTGCCCTTCAGGAAGTCTCTTCTTCTGAAACTCCATTCGCCTTTGCGCATTCTCCACATCGATTTCAATTAATTTGGCGGTTTCCACCAGTTCATTGTAATTCTTAATCCTCTGAGATATAAGATGTACACGTACATCTTCCCGTAAACCCAATTGAAATCGAAAGCAACGATCTCGCTCTTTCGCAACCATATCCCCAGCATAATAGGCTAACTGTGCAAACTCAGCTTCATATTGCAGAACTGTGCGGTTCCCTTGCAGCAAGCGAAGAAATTTCTCCTAGAGCATCTGCTTTTCTGACGGTGGAACAAACCACTCAAGAAATTCGTCTAAAAATATCTCCCAGAGAATACTAGCATTAGCACGACCAGCAAATCGTCCTTGCCTCAAACTATTCCACCATCTATCAGCCTCTCCTTCTAGAAGGAAAACCACCAAATCGATTTTCCGATCGTTTGGACATTTCATCGCATTGAAAATTAATTCAATCCGTTTGATCCAGCCTTCTGTTTCCATTGGGGTTAAACCACCCCGAAATATTGGCGGTCGCATGTCCAAAAATTGTCTCAAATACATATCGACAGTAGACATTGGTTGAGGAATGGCAGTATTACCCATTCAGATTGCTTCAGCTAACGCTTGCATAACTTCAGTTAAGGGAGGATTTGATCTCCCGGGACTTTGTCTTTCTTCATATTGTTCCCCTTCAATTTCTTCTCTTTGTCTTCTACTTAAGTACGTTCGGAAAGGTTCCTGTAACAGAAAGGTTCAACTTAGCATTTGAACAATTACGTTAAAACTTATTCTACTTATCCTCACACGTCTCCTTACGTACTCAAGTCACACTGAAAGTTCAAACCTGGCTCTGATACCACTTAATTGTAACGGCCCTTCGAATTGGCTACCGCTACAATTTACATATTCATTTATCTTTTATTCTTTTTATCATCAGAGGCGCCAGGTAGGAACATTCAGTGATTAAATATCATGCTAGAGTACAAAAAGAAAATTGCAGGATAATTAAAACATTTCATTTCATTAAAATCTGATGAGTACAAAGATAGCCCAACATTATACATACAAAAGGAGGGCTTATCACAAAAGTGTAGTATAATATACAAGGCTGACTCAGCCCAAAAACTCATCAGAGTACACTACTATATACAGACGTAACAACTGCTGACTACATAAAATAAAACTGGAACTCTTCATGAGGGCACTCGGGGTCTCTGCATCTCTCCCGATGAGCGTCCAGAACCTCGAATACTGCGGTAGACACTTCGACCCAAAGACTATATTTCTTTTGCTGGCGAGGAGAACATGGCGGACGGGGATTACTGGTTGTTGGGGTGGCTTCTTCCTTGACCTGTTTAGTTATATTATTTAATTAGTCAAAAGACTAAGCGAATTCTTATTGTCCCCCCCCCCCCCCTTTTATTCTTATTTTTATGATAAATTTATAGGTTTCCTTTTTATCATATCAGTGATTGTTCACTTTACTTTTCATCTTTCCTTTCTAACTACATACGATTTAATTGATGTCGTATGTCGTTACATATTCTTTTGACATATTGGACATATTATCACATTTCATTTCTTTATTGGGCACTGTTAAGGATATATTGTTCTTTAGTTCTTGTATTTATATAGCGCGCTTTATTTATCTGTGTGCATTTTCATATTCGCACACATATAAATCATTTACGTGCCTTTTCATATTCGCACGTTTATTTTTCATTTCATTTCATATTGAGAGGACATTCACCCCACCTCCACTAGTTGGGTACATCCTTAACATAGCCCATTATAGTTTGCTTTGCATTGGCATATTGTGCATTTCAGTTTCGTATTACTTGCTTCTAAATCATGTTCATTTCTAAGTTGCATCATTGTAATCGAACAATAATAATAAGGACTAAGCAACTGAAGTTAGGGAGGTAAGAACTCACCGCGGCTTTCCCTTTCCTCAGATCCCTTCCGGAATCATCATTGCGTTTCCCGCCTCCTTGAGATGCCATCACCTATAAGAGGAGTCATCTACATTATTTTCCATACTAGGTGGCTTTCACTTGACCTAATTAGGTCAAATAAGACTCTTAATTTGGCTGCCCTAATTTAACATAAGGGGTTTTCCACCAAATTAGTGAGGGAACATCACCCTCAAGCCTAATCTAACTTTACATGGAGAAAAAGATATCAAATCCCAACTACAAAATTGCTGCCCTACTTTCTGAGGAAGGGGTTTCGCTCCAAATAAGTTATAGAATACACTAGGAGCATTTTCCCAATCTTAGAAATGCTTAAAATTTCTGAAATAGCATAAGAACAACTAGGGTTTCACATAGAACTACTTGAAATCATGAACTAACGCCTCTAAATGCTTAATAATCCCTTTCAGAAACTTTTAACGTGGAAAGGAACTAAAAACTTCAAGAAAAGGAAACCCTAGAGTTTTGACTCTACTCAAAATATGCCAAATATTTGTATAAGACTAAAGAGGAGTGTAGAGGAAGGGATTACCTCTTGAATGGAGAAGAAATCACGAAAAACGACCGAGATTTGGGCTGCCTGGAGCTTCCGACGCCGAGCGCCTACCGTGCGTCTATCGTCGGCTCGCAGAAGGCTGGGAGAAGAATATGAGGTATCGGCTTTTACTTTTCTCCCCTTATCGAGACCCGGCTGCCCTTTGGTTGACACGCATGCTTCAAAATAGCGTGACTCACGGTTTATTTGACCGGCTAAGGCCATCTTTGCTAATCGCAGCCCTTGTTACTTCCTCCTAGTTTCAGTTCTCTTGTTATAATAATTATAATCATTTGGGCAGCCTATGGATTTGTCTTATCAACATTGATTAAAGTCTTAATTTTATTTCGAAATTACAAACACATTTTACGTATATCACGTGCGGATTAATTATTACTCTATTTTTCGTTTCCGCCGCTTCGATACGCACATTTATTACATAGAATAATATAATTAGTCATACCTATCATCGACGGCGTCACACGAAGTACTTGGACACTTGTACCTACCCCATATGGAGGCGATATTATTGGTTGTCGTTGGGTCTGTCATCAAGTTTCTCCCTGACGACATCATGGACAGAAACAAGGCTCGTCTAGTTGCCAAGTGATTCACCCAGACATATGGTGTTGATTTCTCTGACATCATCTCTACGGTTTCCCGTATCAGTACTATCCGAGCCTTCTTCTCTATTACTGTCAACGGGAATTGGCAAATATCTTAGCTCGATGTCAAAAATGTCTTCCTATGTGGTGACTTGCACGAAGAAGTCTATATGGACCAACCTCTTGGAAATGTTGCTCGGGGGAAGTCTCAGGTGTGCAGGCTTCAGAAGGTCATCTATGGTTTTAAACAAAGCCCTCGAGCATGGTTTAACAAATTCAGTCAAGTCGTTTCTACCATTGGTTTTTCTAGAAACAATGTCGATCACACTCTTTATACGGAAGACCAACCAAGGACCGGTTAATATTACTGTCAACGTAGATGACATTATTCTTACTGAAGATAATTCTTCTATAATAGAGAACAAAAAAACATCTTCGAACACATTTTGTTACAAAAGATACGAGTCCTCACAAATAATTCTTCGGAATCAAAATTGCGAGACGCAATAACATCATAGTTCTCTCCCAACAAAAGTACGTCCTAGATCTACTCAAAGAAATAGGTCTCTTTAGTACAAAGCTTGTTAGGAATCCTATGCCTATGGATGCTCACAGACTCTGTCATAAGCAATCCCTTCTTCTATAAAATATTACTGGTTACAGAAGTCTGATCGGTAAACTCATTTAACTTACCGTAACCAGACCTGACATCTCCTATGTTATTGGAAAATCAATCATTTTATGCAAGCTTCCAGAGAGTGTAATCTGAAAGCTGCGTTGAAAATATTAGAATACATCAAAAGATCTTTGAACAAAAGACTATTATTTCAAAGAACCAATCATTTACACATTGAAATATATTCATATGCAAGCTATGCAGATGATAAAGAAGATCGAAATTCAATTCTGGATAATGCACGTTTGTTGAAGGAAACGTTGTTACTTAGAAAAGCAAGAAACAAGTTGTGGTGATAAAGTCAGGTACAGAAGCTGAATACAGAAGTATAACTAAGACTATTTGTGAGTTAAAGTGGTTGAAAATATTTGTAAACAATTTTGGTGAAACTTCTAAATATCCTCGACCGATGTTCTGTGATAATAAAGTTGTCATCTACATATCCAAAAATCAAGTGTTCCATGAAATAACAAAACATATAGAAGTTGACTTTCACTTCATCAGAGAGGAAGATATCAATAAGCGAATATGCACTTTGTTTATTACTTTAGATAAACAGTTAGTTGAACCAAACTGATTCATTCATCTTTTTCTGGTATTTGTGTCAAGCTAGAAATGATCGATATATATTCTCCTGCTTGAGTGTGAGTGTTGAAGTTCATTTGTAAAAAGCTCAAACGAGAACTCATTGTACATTTTCATCTTTGTTATATTTAATCTCACATCTCCAAGTGTATATTTCTCCTCTTCTACTTTATATAAATTATTTAATTCTCTCAAAGAGAAAAACAAATAAGTGAAGAAGTGTGTTATGGGCCCGCAATAGAAAATCGATGGCATCATCGAAGAGATGGTCGGAGGTGGAGATGTGAGAGTACTATGGAGTCGAAACCACGACTGCCTAAAAGGGGTGTGCTCAGGAGAGAGAGCTAGCATAATTTCACAACCTGGGACAAGATAATTGACTTCAATTCATGCATACATCATTCATCCTCTGAGGGGTGCGTAAACAGGATTACAAGACTCGGTCATCAACTAACATATTAATGATATGCATTAAATGACTCAACTAACATATTAATGACACACAATAATTGACTCAGCTACCAACAACACATTAATTGACTCAAATAAGAACTAGTATATTAATGGCACGCATTAATTGACTCAACTACCAATACCACATTAAGGACTTATATAATTAAACTAGGCTTGAAGAATCGTAAAAGGATAACAAAGCACCAAGTTCCATAACATCTCACTCATCCTTCAAGTTGAGCATGCCCTCAAGCTCGGATGGGGATCTAACAGTTTGATTATCTAGTTCCTTAATTTCTCATCATAACAGTTGCACATCTAAAAGTTTGATTATCTAGTTCCTTAATTTCTCATCATAACAGTTGCACATAGCATGTTGTCTGAGCTGAGCCTTCATCGAGCAATGAGCCTCTGTCATGTTCAAGATGGCGCGAACAATGGTGATGTTGGGGGTCGTTGGTTACGTAAAGACGAAATAAAAAAAAAAACAAGTGTGTAGTAATTATGATCATGATGGTTGGGTGGCTGGGTGGCTAGGTGGCTGGGTGACTAGAATCGGGCCAAGGTTACCTAATGGCTGCGGACAACTGAGGTGACAGATTAGCCTGCAGGACGGGAACCGTGGGGGTCAGGAGCGGTGGTTTTTGTTGGGTAGCAATTGCCAAAAATAGTGGCTCAAGAGTGTTGGTCGACGGACTTATTGTCGTAACGGTTGGAGAGATTGTGGAGGGCAAGAGATGTGTTGGTGTCGTGGTATTAACGTTTTGTCATGGCGTAAGTCCATCGATTATGTTGGAGAGTGCAGCAAAGATAACCCGTTGTCGTGCTTCAGCTTCTTGGTGTCGTGCTTCATACGGTGTCTTGAGTCGTCATGAAAATGTACATCAGTTCCACAAGCTTACTAATTTGATCTGAGGAGCCCTCCATGTTGTTGATAATGGCCGACAACACGATGGTTGGAGCACGATAGTAGAATCAGATATCCAGACAACACTAATACAAAAATTTTACGAGCTCGTAATAGAACACTGGTGGCGTCACCGAAGAGATGGCCTGAGGCGGAGATGATGGTGGAGATGCAGGGATACTATGTAGCCAGAACCGAGGTTACCTAAGTGGGATATGCATGGGAGAGAGAGCTACCACAATATCATAACATGGGACCAGAATAAACTTCAATTCATGCATACTTCATTCATTCTCTGGGAGATTCTTAAATATGATTACAAGACTCAATCATCAACTAACATATTAATGACATACATTAAATGACCCAACTAACAACTGATATATTAATGACATACATTAATTGACTTAACTACCAGCAACGCATTAATTAATTAAAGTAACAATTAACAAATTAATGACACATTAATCGATTGAACTACCAATAACCAGTATTGCAGATATCAACCGACATTTCGATCGACATAAAGGTTTTATGGATAAAACGACACGTTTCCGTTTATTTTTTATAAAATATCTTTTTAAAATATATCGGTCAATATACTTTGATGGTATATCGGTTGGTTTTTTTTTTTTTTATTAGCATTTAGAGTTTAATAGACAACAAAACGAAATTGTTTCGATGTTTGACTTGTTTTGTGTCATAGCTCTCGACAATCTAACCGCTTCCTCTGGTTTTCTTCCCTGTGCCAGTCAGTCGTCGACGTCGAATTTACTTGGCCTTCGGATTATGGACTGAGGGTTTCTTATCTTCTATTGTTGTCAACGACTTCCTAGCGTGTTGCTTCCTCTGGCCTTCTTCTCAGCGTTATACCGTTATTACTCGTGTAACATAAATTATTTATACTATTTCGGTGGATTTATAAGTACAATAAATATTAAAATGTTAATATATCAATATATATAAATTAAAAAATGATTATTTATATACAATTATGCACATAAATAATTACATATTGAACCTCGATATATGAAATATCATCGATATATCCCCCGACATGTTAAAACCGACATGAAAAACCTCAAACCGACGTGTCTCCGGTATCTGACATCTGCAATCCTGTCAATAAAACATTAATGACTCATATTCATTAAACTAGGCTCGAAGACTCATAAAATGTTAACTAAGTGCGAAGACTCATAAAATGTTAACTAGGTGTGAAGACGCATAATAGAAGCAAGAGCAAAGAGGAGCAATGCTCGGAATGAATAATCTCTTAGAATAAATATCCTAACGTAATCTTTAGTTGCGTGAATGTTTTGATTCAAAACATGTTTAATTGAACACAAGTGAACTAAACACTTTGAATCCATAAATCAGTATATTGAATTGTTAAATCAAGACAGGTGTGTGTGGATGAAGTACACTCCACAAACAGAGCAAAACATATTAAATTCCCACAGCACATAGACACGCACAATCAGATCGGAATTAGGTGTACATTTATGCAATTAATTAAAGAGTTTTTTCCTAAATTAGCATGCCTAGGAGTCTATATAAGTGAGTGTCACGTAAAGTTGAGTATCATTATATCCTTGAAGTTCCTTGGGGTTTGTTTTGGAGAGGAAAAGACTTAGGACCAGGCGAAAGATCTCTTCTGATTTGTGTCAGTTTGTTGTTATTAGTGAATTTGTGAGTTAATCAGCTTCTTCTACCCTTAAGTACCTGCTTAGTAACAATGGTCTGACCCGACTCGAACCAAAATAATATCATCAAAAAGGTCAATTTTGACCTACATCAACGTAACGAAGGGATAAGCCCACCTCTCATGTCAGTTTGTGATTGGAATGTCGAATGTCGGATTGCGGGGATATATCGGGGATATTTTACAATGTCGGATTTTAATATTTAAATAAATTTATTCATATATATAGATATTTTTTGTAAATATGTAATATTGTACACATAATGTACGTTTATAAATTACACAATAAGCATATAGACACATAATATATGTTTATAAATGTTGGAAATTCCCAAAACTTTTATATATATTTTTCACATCACTAAATACAAAGGAGAGTACACATATATAGTGGAGGAAGAGAGTAAGAAAAACCTATACAAGGTGTGGGACTAATAAGGAGGAGGAATAAAGGGCCCAAAGATGGGCCTATTACATGGGCTTTTGTAATCTCTTTTCTAACACTCCCCCGCAAGCTGGAGCGTACAAGTCGTATGAACCAAGTTTGGATAAGAACTGATAGTATAAAGGCCTGGAGAGAGCTTTAGTAAGGATGTCAGCAACCTGTCTTGTAGCGGGAACATGCTCTAATTCTATCTTCTTTGACTGGACCTTCTCCCGGATAAAGTGACAATCAACTTCGATATGCTTTGTTCGTTCATGGAAGACTGGATTCTTGGCAATGTGTATTGCAGCTTGACTGTCGCAAAGAAGGATTGTCGGAGATGAGAGTCTTACACCTAAATCATTCAGAAGGCTCTCAAGCCAGGTTAACTCAGAAGTAACGGCTGCCATGGCCCGGTACCCAGCCTCAGCAGAGGAGCGAGCAACCACAGTATGTTTCTTGCTACGCTAGGTAATGAGATGTCCACCGAAATATGTACAGAAACCAGTGGTAGAGCGTCTATCATCAGGAGATCCTGCATAGTCAGCATCACAGAACGCGACAAGGGATAGAGAGGTAGAAGGTTTGTACAGCAGTCCTTGTCTTGGAGCGTTCTTTAGATATCTAAGAATACGCTCAAGAGCTTGAAGATGAGATGTCCGAGGAGCATGCATAAACCGACTTACTACTCCTACAGCAAATGAGATGTCCGGTCGTGTCACCGTAAGGTAAATTAACTTTCCGACCAAGCGTCAATAGTATTCGGGGTTTGTAAGCAGTTGGTCGGAGTCAGAGCTATGAGCAGGGAGCTTGTGATTTGCATCCATAGGAGTGTCCACAGGTTTGCACCCAGAGCATCCAGCATCTTGAAGGAGGTCAATACAGTACTTCCGTTGGGAGAGAACAAGACCGTCAGGTCGTCTCGCTACTTCAAGCCCAAGGAAGTATCGAAGATTTTCCAGGTCTTTTGTCTGAAATGCCGAGTTCAGCTGTTGTTTAACATATTGTATTCATGTGGTGTCGTCGCCAGTGATGAGGATATCATCAACATATGCAAGAAGAATCACAGTGTCGGTTCACCGATGGCGGGTGAATAGAGAGAAATCAGTCGTGTTGCGAGTAAATCTCATAGCACAAACAACCTTGCTGAATTTGTCAAACCAAGCGCGTGGTGACTGTTTGAGACCATATATAGACTTCCGGAGACGACAGACCAAGGACTCCCTCGTGGTCTCAAACCCGGGAGGTTGGAAAATATAGACAACTTCTTGCAGATCACCATTAAGGAAGGCATTTTTGATGTCTAGCTGATAGAGGGGCAAGGAAGGCATTTTTGATGTCTAGCTGATAGAGGGGCCAATGACGATGGACAGCCAAGGAGATAAGAACACGAACAGTGTTCAGTTTGGACACCGGGGAGAAGGTTTCCTCATAATCGAGTCCTTGTTGCTGAGTGAAACCCCTGGCCACGAGGCGAGCTTTCAAGTTATCAATGGTGCCATCAGCAGCATGTTTAATAACAAAGACCCATTTGCAGCTAACACGGGAGTGGCCAGGAGGAAGGGGGCCAGATCTCATGTCTAGTTAGCCCAGAGGGCTGTCATTTCGTCGTCCATGGCTGCCCGCCAACCTGGATGGTGAAGAGCTTCCTGCACATTGTTAGGAAGAGAAGCAGAAGAAAGAGAGGTGGCAAATTATTGGAGAGGGGGGGAAGACGATGTAGAGATACGTAGTTGGCCAAGGGATGAGCCGTAGAGGTGGTCGCTGGATCAGCCGTTGTCGGAATGTCATTGGCATCAGGAGACTGTTGTAGGAGAGCATCCTTGGATTTTCGGCGAGTATAAACATGCAGAGGAGGTGGCGGTGCCACGGGAGGGATGTGAAGCGTAGGTGGATTTGGTGGTAGAGACGGAGTCGTGACCGGGATGGCTGGTCGAGGAAGAGGAGTCGGGAAAGAGGGAGAGTAGTGAGAGGTAGGGGAGTGGAATGGTTGGTCCTCAGAGAAGGTTACATCAGCCGAGACCACTAGTTTGCCTTCAATGGGAGAGTAACAGACATAACCTTTCTGAGTTCGTGAATAACCAACGAACATATACTTGACGGCGCGAGCAGCAAGTTTGTCGGTAGGTGGGCCAAGGAGATGAGCATGGCAAACACAGCCGAAGACACGGGGTGTGAGAGGGAAAGGAGAGGTGGAGGGGAAAAGGAGACTTAATGGGAAGGCGAAAGCAAGGACGGACGAGGGCAAGCGGTTGATGAGATGACAAGCAGTGGAAACCGCAAAGTTCCAATATTCGGTGGGTACCTGCATTTGGAACATAAGGGACCGAGCTACATCAAGGAGATGTCGGTTCTTGCGTTCGGCCACATCATTTTGTTGGGGAGTATAAGCGCAGGAGGTTTGATGGATGATGCCAAACTCGGAGCAAAGATTGGAGAAAGTACGATCGGTGTACTCACGAGCATTATCAGTGTCACGACCCATCTCGATAGAAGTCAGAGTGCGCTTCGGGGCGGGCCGTGATGCCACAGGCATGGGCGAAAAGGATTCCATGCCTGCTAAGGCGGAGACAGAAATACTATAAATTGTTTTAAAATAGTTAATTTGAAGAAAAATAGTTTGATTTATTGCGGAAACTTTAAATTGTGAGAACTTGAAACAGGTGCACATGCATTTTAGTAAAAACTTAAGATACAAGTTTTGAAACAGATTTTTATGCAGTGATCATCGCAGATGAATGAGCATGCAACTATGTCAAATATCAGTACATATAATATTTAGCCTAGCAGTTGTCCATGAAACAGGAGAAAATGGTTGATTATAATTATTACATGAAATAAATATCTGACAGTAAAAGAAATGAAACATAAACACAAAATCTGAAACTTGACGCAGATCGGCCTCAGAGAGCAGGCGGCGCAGGCACAAACACTAAGGCAAGTCCAAAACAAGAAGGAAAAGCCTCAGAACATTGATAACATAAGCAAGGTAAATTACAACTAGCAAGGGAAACAACAATGTATAACAGAAGCAAAGCTAGCAGGGCAGACAGTCGAGTAGAAATAATTAGAATTATTAGACTACTCCGAAGCACAACAAAGATTCAGTCATGTAATGTCATTAGTTGTAATCATTGAAAGGTGCAAGTGTTTCTTTCTGATGCACGAGATTCTAACAGGAGTCTAAATGCAAGGCTTATCAAAGTAATTGGGCTTGCTATGACATTATTGGTTCCCGTTACAAGGTAAGCGGAAACTCGATTCAAAGCGTCACATCAATTTAACACTACCTTTCAATGATTGCTTAACACATAAATGAACTGAAGGATTCATGATTCAAACAGATTCAGGTTCAGATACAGGTTCAGATTCAAGACTTGCCGGAGATTCAAGAATAAGCAGATAAAAGATCATGTAATATCATAAGCTGTAATCAATGAAATGCGTAGGTGTTTATAGTGGGCGCACATGATTCACACTCATGTCTGGGTGTAAGGCTTACTAGAATAAGAGTATTTCCTACTTACCGTGACCATGCAATCAAGACGATGCACCACCTAAACCCTAGCTTCCAAGATTTACTTATGACACACGAGACCTTAGTGATTCAGATATACAAGAGTATATTTTACAAACGTGAAACGGGAGGAATCAAGTTATAGAACGTTATTTAACCAAGTCTTGAAACTAGACAGGCATAAGAAACAAGGTTCGATGACTCAGAGAACTCGATAGAGAGTTTTGAAACTTGTGGATTCAAGAATTCACGAGTAATAAGATTACTATGCAACATTTTCTAGGGTATCCAGTATTCCTTTAGATTACGTCATTCCAAGACACGAATATCTTCTAAGTAACCATGTGTACGAGTCGAAGATTTTATATCAAGCACAATTCACCTAGTTGCTAGCAGGAATCTTAACATTTATTATTATAACAATTAATGTTCCTGCTCGAAAAGATCTACTAGTCCTCCAATAAAAATCATCATTTCACATTTCAAATTTGTGTTATCCCAAATGTGTGAAACCTCAAACTACTATCAAGTCAATTCAAGCAATCAGAAACTAAACTTATTTGATGAAACGTTTATTCAAGGGTGAATTCATAAAATCATAAGAACAGGTCATGCTAAACAAAATTCAATGCTTGCAAGAGAGAGGGATCTCTACTTGCCTTAAATGAGGCTGAATCTGACGGCGGCGGCTAAGCGGCGCAAGCAAAAGTAGAAATCATAATTCGAACCTGATCAAGCACAACGAAAGCGATGCAGCATAAATTATTACGCGAACACAATCTTTCTACGACGCGGAATATAAAGTACGGGGGATTAGCAGATTACCTCCCTCAAAAGAGAGAGGAGAAGAGATTCCACGCGGAGACGGAGACTTGGCGACGCTTAGGTTGCGGAAACCCTAAATCGGAGAGGACTTGAAGAGATCCCGCTGAGAGATTCGACGATCAGCGCCGGAAATCACAAATAAACCGGGTTTAGATGAATATAGGAGGGCAAACATCTGAAATAGGAGGGGAAGAAGGAATTTCTTACCAATAGAAAGTCAAGATCGGGCTCAAGGAGCCGAATCCGAGTCCAAAATCTGAGCGGAGGACGGTTCGAGCGAAACCCTAGGCGGAAACGGAGAGGAAGAGGGCTGCCGAAGGGGAGCAGAAACAGCTGGAGGCGGCTCCTTTGTAGGAGAAGCCTTGCTGCCGGAGGGAGAGGCTGCTGCCGGCTCCTTGGGGAGGGCTGCTGGAGGTTGCCAGCCCTGGAAGGGGGAGAAGGAAGAGTCGGCCATGGCAGAAGGAGGAGAAGAAGGAGAGCTGACGTCGATCTTGAGCGCAGAGGAAGAAGAAGAGAGGCAGACGCCGGCTGGAGGTGGATCCGGGAGCAGGAGGAGGCGCAGGAGGCGTCGTCCACGGCAAGAGGAGGCGACGCCGACGAGCAGGGAGGCGGAATGAGCGGCAGACGGCGTCGGCTCTGCGCGCAGGTGACGGGATCGGCACAGAAGACGGGATCGGGAGATGCGTGCGGGAGCCCTAGCCGAGCGGGAGCGAAATTAAATCGGGGGGGGGGGGGGGGGGGGGGCTGCTCGGGATTTAACAGAGGAGGGGGGGACTGGGGTGCGGATAGCATCTTTAAATGTATTTCATTTCATCAGGGTTGTTACATTCTCTCCTACTTAGGAAGTTCGTCCCGAAACTTTCTGAGGATTCCTTTAAAGGGGTCTCTTATGGCGAAGATTCAGATGTCATTTATTCCAAACAAGATTTGCAGGTCAAGACATGGGAACTAACTATGAATATGCTGAAACAGAAAGGAAAACAAGCACGGAGACTTACCGAGATCAAGAGAAAATTTGCGGATACTTGCTTCGCATAACAGATTCAAATTCTCGAGATGATTATTCAGACTTTTCATGCATTCAAAACACAGATATCATCGGGGTGATTTTTCTTTCGAAGCTTGCGCACTTGATACTCTACGATCTTAGCAGGTATGGCCAGATACGAAGGATTGAATTCAAGGAACACAAAAATTGCTTCACTCGGCTCGGAATTGAGGGATAAGACTCAAAAATTCGAGAGCGAACAATCTTTGCACGAATGGGGTAACTTACTTGCGATACTGACGCTTAAGAGTTAACTAGAAGGAGATACTGGAGAATCAGACGAGATCGATAGACAAGCAGAACAGGAAGCACTGATTACGAATATCAGAGATTTGAAACTAGAGATTCTAACGCATTTCCTACTATCAGGTACATAAATTATGTAATAATTACAGCATTTTCATTGGACAACTCTAGGTAATGATCATGCAAGTGCAAAAATTGAAATCATGTGCGATGTCAAGCAAATAGTAAAACCATGCGTGTACAATCATTATTGTTGTTCTTGGTTTCACACTTGTGCAATGATTTATGATATGAATGCAAATGAATGGATACACATGCCATGTTAAGCGCCCATATCACTTAACATGTCATGCATATTAAGACTATAATGTCAACGCACTTGAAAATATTAAACTGCCCATAACCATTTAATATTCGCAAGCGGTGTGTATCCTAGTGGAATTCATATGCACAAAAATGTTAAGTTTGCCCATACTCCCTTAACATTCGTGTGCATACTACTCATGCTTATGAGTGAGTGTGTGCGTGTTTCAGCCACGAACAACACATAATGACAAGGTGCGTGAAGTAATGATGCATGCATAAATATTTATAAAATAAGATTCAAAATATTTGATAATTGTAAAATACTTTATCTTTAGAAACAAACCTCCCTCTGATACCAATTGTCACGGCCCGCCCCGAAGCGCACTCTGACTTCTGTCGAGTCTTGAATCTGAACCTGTATCTGAACCTGAATCTGTTTGAATCATGAATCCTTCAGTTCATTTATGTGCTAAGCAATCATTGAAAGGTAGTGTTAAATTGATGTGACGCTTTGAATCGAGTTTCCGCTTACCTTGTAACGGGAACCAATAATGTCATAGCAAGCCCAATTACATTGATAAGCCTTGCATTTAGACTCCTGTTAGAATCTCGTACATCAGAAAGAAACACTTGCACCTTTCAATGATTACAACTAATGACATTACATGACTGAATCTTTGTTGTGCTTCGGAGTAGTCTAATAATTCTAATTATTTCTACTCGTCTTGCTTACTGTCTGCATTGCTAGCTTTGCTTCTGATAAAACTGGTACTTATACATCGTTGTTTCCCTTGCTAGTTGTAATTTACCTTGCTTATGTTATCAATGTTCTGAGGCTTTTCCTTCTTGTTTTGGACTTACCTTAGTGTTTGTGCCTGCGCCGCCTGCTCTCTGAGGCCGATCTGCGTCAAGTTTCAGGTTTTGTGTTTATGTTTCATTTCTTTTACTGTCAGATATTTATTTCATGTAATAATTATAATCAGCCATTTTCTAGGGTATCCAGTATTCCTTTAGATTACGTCATTCCAAGACACGAATATCTTCTAAGTAACCATGTGTGCGAGTCGAAGATTTTATATCAAGCACAATTCACCTAGTTGCTAGCAGGAATCTTAACATTTATTATTATAACAATTAATGTTCCTGCTCGAAAAGATCTACTAGTCCTCCAATAAAAATCATCATTTCACATTTCAAATTTGTGTTATCCAAAATGTGTGAAACCTCAAACTACTATCGAGTCAATTCAAGCAATCAGAAACTAAACTTATTTGATGAAATGTGTATTCAAGGGTGAATTCATAAAATCATAAGAACGGGTCATGCTAAACAAAATTCAATGCTTGCAAGAGAGAGGGATCTCTACTTGCCTTAAATGAGGCTGAATCTGACGGCGGCGGTTAAGCGGCGCAAGCAAAAGTAGAAATCATAATTCGAACCTGATCAAGCACAACGAAAGCGATGCAGCATAAATTATTACGCGAACACAAGCTTTCTACGACGCGGAATATAAAGTACGGGGGATTAGCAGATTACCTCCCTCAAAAGAGAGGGGAGAAGAGATTCCACGCGGAGACGGAGACTTGGCGACGCTTAGGTTGCGGAAACCCTAAATCGGAGAGGACTTGAAGAGATCCCGCTGAGAGATTCGACGATCAGCGCCGGAAATCACAAATAAACCGCGGTTAGATGAATATAGGAGGGTAAACATCTGAAATAGGAGGGGAAGAAGGAATTTCTTACCAATAAAAAGTCAAGATCGGGCTCAAGGAGCCGAATCCGAGTCCAAAATCTGAGCGAAGGAGGGTTCGAGCGAAACCCTAGGCGGAAACGGAGAGGAAGAGGGCTGTCGGAGGGGAGCAGAAACAGCTGGAGGCGGCTCCTTTGTAGGAGAAGCCTTGCTGCTGGAGGGAGAGGCTGCTGTCGGCTCCTTGGAGAAGGCTGCTGGAGGTTGCCAGCCCTGGAAGGGGGAGAAGGAAGAGTCGGCCATGGCAGAAGGAGGAGAAGAAGGAGAGCTGCCGTCGATCTTGAGCGCAGAGGAAGAAGAGAGGCAGATGCCGGCTGGAGGTGGATCTGGGAGCAGGAGGAGGCGCAGGAGGCGTCGTCCACGGCAGGAGGAGGCGGCGCCGACGAGCAGGGAGGCGGAATGAGCGGCAGACGGCGTCGGCTCTGCGCGCAGGTGACGGGATCAGCACAGAAGACGGGATTGGGAGATGCGTGCGGGAGTCCTAGCCGAGCGAGAGCGAAATTAAATCGGGGGGGGGGGGGGGGGGGGGCTGCTCGGGATTTAACAGAGGAGGGGGGGACTGGGGTGCGGATAGCATCTTTAAATCTATTTCATTTCATCAGGGTTGTTACAATCAGTTCGGATGATTTTTAACAGAGTAGAGAACTGTGTACGCGTCTCAGTAATAAAGGTGCAGAACACAGATGTTAATTCAGTACGGTCATGCAGTAAATATAACCAAGCCGTGAGTAATCATCAATAAATGTCACAAAGTAGCGATATCCAAAAATACTAGGGACTTTATAGGGGCCCCATATATCAGAGTGAACTAAAGAGAATGGAGTACTACTCCGGGTACAAGTAGGGGAAAAGATGAACGATGTTGTTTGCCATAGATACAGGATTCACAAGTAAACTCTTGTAAGGGAACACCAGAAAGAGCTTTCTTGAGAACTGGAAGGGGAGCATGGCAGCATGCCCAAGGCGGCGATGTCAATCAGTGGTGGAGATAGTAGAGAGAGTGATAGGTGAGATATCCATGAGATACAATCCATTTTCCAGCCACCATTTATCAATGATATTTCGCGTGCGCCGATCCTGCACAACAAAAGATGAAGAAGAGAAGGTAACAAAGCAATCAAGTTCCTGCGTTAGACGGCTAATAGAGAGCAAATTGAAGGGAGAGCCCGGAACATGAAGAACCGAGGATAGAGGGAGAGTTGGAGTGAGGCGAAGGTCAGCTGCGCCAGAAACCGGGGTGGTGTCGCCATTAGCAACAATGATGAACTTAGGATGAGCCGACTGTATATACTTTGGGGGCCTCTGGGAGGTGATGTGATGAGTAGCACCGGAATCGGCAATCCAGTGGGGGCTCTGAGAAAGACAGGTTATACCTTCAGTGGAGAATGAGGCAGTGGTGTCAGCAGGGCGGTTGAGAGCACCCTGGAGCTGTTGGAGTTGGGTGCGGAGCTCATTGATGTCTTGGTGGGTAGGAGAGGCAGACTCCTGTGAAGGCATTCCAGCGGAGGCAGAGGCAGTAAGGTGAGGAGGCAGGCCATGCTTGCGGTAACATGTGGCTTCAAGATGTCCCTCGCGGTGACAGTAAGTACAACGCTAAGTTGAGCGGCCACCACGTCCTCGTCCGCGAGACGGGTGGCGGCCTCCCCTAGTGGAGGAGCCACGAGAAGAACCAGGAGTGGGAAGAAGTGGCTGCTGAAGAAGAGCCGAGGAGAAACTTGTGGGAGTCTCAGAGGGAGCAGTTACCCTGAGTAACATAGAGCAAACATCATGAAGGGAAGGGGTGGTAGTGGAGGAGAGTATCTGGGCCCGAACACTGTGCAGATGTGGAGGAACACGGGCCATCATCATAGCAATACAGACGGCTTCCTTCTGAGCCCATTGAGTCGCGAGATCAGTGGTAGATGGTTGATGCTGGATCCATGTTTCAGTAAGACCCTTAGCACGAGCAACAAAGGAGGTCATGTCTGCAGCCTCACCCGTATCCAAGGCCTGGAGATCAGTAATAATGTTATAGAGGTGCTGGAGGCTGTCCTTGCCTGAGTACAAGGAATGGAGCTCATCCCACATACCCTTGGCCGTCTCGTGATACATTGTCATTTGGTAGGGTTCGCCATCCATGGGTTGAGAAGACATGTCTGAACTCGACATTCATTATGCAACCAATCGTCGGTAGAAGGGGAAGGAGGTGCCTGCGTGAGATGAAGTAAGAGTCCTTTTGCCTGAAGGACCCGGCGAACGGAGTGCACCCAAGGCACAAAATTTTTCTTTCCGGACAGGGAAATAGTGGTGATCCGTAGCTCATCACGAAGTTCGGGAAAAGGAGAAAGAGTGACGCGAGCAGCAGACACTTCAGAGGAATTGACCGAGGAACCAATGAAACCGAACAGAGCAGCGAGAAGAGGTCGCGCGGTCAGAGCTAACTGAGAGATAGTCGGGGCGAGACCGGGGAACCGCGCGAGCAGGATAAAGCCGCGAAAGAGAAAGCCCGGGGACCTGTGCGGGGAGAACGCAGCGATCTGATGGCACGGGTAGGAGAAAAACCCGGGAAACTGCTCGAGACCGCGCGAGTAGGGGAAGCCCGCGCAAGAAGAGGAGGGTCGCGGTCGGCGGACTGGAGACAACGGTCAGCGGGCTGAGCACGAACCAGCGGTCTGGCGGCGGAGCTGGAGCAGAGCTTAATAGGAGAGCCCGCGCGAGCTGGAGCTGGCCGATGGCGATCTGGAGCTGGCCGATGGCGGTCTGGAGTTGGCCGAAGAGGAGAGCTCGTGCGAGCTGGAGCTGGCCGAATAGCAGACCAATGGCGGCGAGCTGGAGCTGGCGGTCTGGCGGCGGACTAGCAGCGAGCGGCCAGAGCTGAGCGAATATGAGAAGTCGGCGGACTGACGCAGCGGTGGGTCCCAGCTGGCAGAGGGCGGGGAGAATATATAAAGAGGAGGAGGGAGCACGAAGGAAAGAGGGGAGGAGAGAGGGGGGGCGGTCTCACAAAGTGGAGACCGCACAGGAGGAGGACGACCGCCCAGGCAAGATTGGGGACGCGATTTCAGAACGGAAATCAAAGCTCTGATACCATGTTGGAAATCCCAAAAACTTTTATATATATTTTTCACATCACTAAATACAAAGGGATAGTACACATATATAGTAGAGGAAGAGAGTAAGAAAAACCTATACAAGGTGTGAGACTAATGAGGAGGGATAAAAGGCCCAAAGATGGGCCTATTACATGGGCTTTTGTAATCTCTTTTCTAACAGTAAATTACAAAAGAAAGAGTCGTTGATGGCAGTAAAGGACATAAAAAGCACCAAATGAGAGCTAGACGAGAAAGTCATCGAAGGTAGACTCATAGAGATGCACAAAATGAAACACGAAATGATATATATATATATTCATACTCCGCCGACATGTCGTCCGCGAGATATCGTTCGATATAATGGATAAGACCGATATATCAGGCGATATTTGCAAAAATGATATTTTTGCTTAAAATGTCGATGTCGTGGTATTTTCTACCTAAAACATTTATGTTGATCGACATCTACAACACTAATGTTGATGATGGGCAAAGTGTAGGTGTCGAATGTCGGAGACACATCGGTTTAGGTTTTTCATATCGGTTTTAATATGTCGGGGGATGTATCGGAGATATGTCAGATGTCAGGTTTTAATAATTAATTATTTATATACAAAATTATATATAAATATAATCATTTTTTAATTTATATATAGTAATGTATTAATAATTTAACATTTATTAAACTTCTAAATCTACCAAACTAGTATAAACATTTTATGTTATACAATTAATAACAGTATAACGCATGGAAGAAAGCAAGAGAAAGTTTGGAAGTCGTCGATAACGATGGAAGATAAGGAACCTTCAGTCTAAAATCCAAAGGCCAAGCAGAATCGAAGTCAATGATGGCCGAGCGCAGAGAACAAAGTCAGAGGAAGGACACAAAATAACCTAACAACGGAACAATTTCGGTTTATTTTTTATTAGACCATAGACACTAAATAAAATAAATTGAAATAAGTCAGCCGATATACGTCGGGATATATCGACAAATATGTCAGTCGATAGTGGATATATCTGATGATATATTCCAAAATGATATTTTGTAAAAAAAATCGGAAACGTGTCGTTTTGTCTATAAAATCTTTATGTAGTCTGATATGTCGGCCATGTCGGAAGATATCCACAACATTGATTATAACCAACAAGTGGAGATACTTCTCGTCTTATCCCGAAGAATTTTGCCGCATGTTAATTTTGCTCCAAGGGTTCATACTCTAACGGCCTCCTTAAACCAGTGAGGCTCCATTGTTAGCCTTCTTCACCTCACCTCTAACCCCTCTATAATATAGCACCTCACAAATCAAGACAGAAGTAACACCGGCGTTGACCCGCATAATATGAACCCAACTTCAAATCATATCTATAATTTTATTTTATTATGTACTATTATTTAGAACATTTTTCTTCACCTCACTTGCACTTATATTTCAAAAGCTTCATGTAGTTTGTGTTATTATTTATTTAATTCGAGGTGTTTATGTATTATATGATATATTATAAATTTTGAGCAAGTGAAGCCCAATACCACCCAAGCCCAAATCACTTAGCTCACATTTGAACCCACCCTTTCTTATTTCCACCTTATGACAACCAGCCCATTATTGCACCTATACTCAAAAGTATATATTCAACTATCCACATTAAAATCTATGACACAGAGGTTCATGCATGGCCGCCACCTTAAACAAACTCCTTTTCACACCTATATTCAAAATTTCTTATTCAACCGTCCACATTAAAATATATGACCAAAATATTCATGCACAACCACCTTAAACCACGTCATTGTAGCAAATAAATTAAATTTCTTATCCAACCAAATCTTAGACCAAAATAGTCACGCATGGCCACCTTAAACTACCTCATTATCACACATAAATTCAATTTTTTCTTCATAATTCAAACATGTGACTAAAGCCCACCATAATGAGGCTCCAACCTTCAACCACCTTCATTAACTCCAACGTCATCCCTTCCTCACCTTTCATGACTCTCAAAATCTATAAATAGAAAAGGAAGTTAGTGTTGTAATCATAGTTGAATGGATAAGATTTGCAAGTGTTAGTTTTTGCTACATTATTATCTCAATGTGCTCTTCCCTGAATGACGGACTACTGAGAGTGAAAATGTACGGCCCTTGAAGGACTTTCAAGGAAGGAGTTGGTAATAACCCCGACGAAGGATTATCCAACTGGTTCCAACTCGAGTTATCCCTTCAACTAAAAATACAAAAAATTAGTTAGTCTACAATATTTCTCTTTCAAAGCTTCATTATTTTCTTTTGCAGAATTGTTAGGACTAAACATTGTCATGTTAGCAACATTGCATGTCACAAAATTATTGATGGTTGTATTTTCGGCTTGTTTGTTGTCTTTAAGTTACTTTTGCATAGCTAAACTTTTAACGGAAAATAATTCTGAATCTTTTATGCAACTTATGTTTCGTCTTAAAATCATCTCATCATTATCTTTTACTCCACTACACACACTGCCAACAGCTCCGACAAACCCGTCAAACCCACTACCACCCCCATGACGGCCATGTTTGCCCTACTTCTGCGGCTACTGTTGATTCTAACATCAACATTGACCCTCGGGTCCACTTCTGCCCTTGGTCCTATTCCGTGCTCACTAATCACGCGATGTTACATTGATTCATGGACCTGTAACATCTGAAATTTTGACCCATCATATGAAATTCAATTTCAAGGTCCCATCATGATCAGTATTGTCGGTGTCGCCGTCAGATCGAGGTATCTCAGTTCGTTACTGTTAATTTATGTGCAAATCGATAATTAGATATTTCCGTCTAGTAGGAATTTTTATACTTTTAATTTAAGCTCAATTTAGATGTTAGTAAAAATATTATGTATTAAGATAACATGGCTTTAATATGTGATGGCATTTTAGTAAATGATTTATTTGAGGTAATAAGGGTGTGAAGGTTTTAATAGGTATTGATTACCTTACAATTTCTTTCGAGCAGGCACACACCTTGTCGTGTGTCGCTGAAGCTCTTAATCACTTCCTCGTCAAGTTTCTTTCCCGTCGTAAGAAACGGCATTTTCATGAACGTAGCTTAATTCTTGTGAGTCCCGCGATATGAACTTAGTAGCCGACAACCCAAGCGATCCTTCTATAGTCATCGTCGACCCGGTTTGAGGATTTCAGCAACATCAACCTTCTTTGCATCATTGCTCCTAGTCCATAGTCGATCTTAATCGGCTTCTTCAGCACCTTGTCGTTGTCGTCTCTTCAATCCCAGTGTCCAGCTGATGCTTCTCCATCATTTTCAGAAAGCATTTGACATCTTCTCCCTTTCTAGTGATCGGTTGGACCTAGGTTTGTGGATTTCCGACCCCCGTCGATTCAGTTTTCCATTTTAGAATCCAGTCAACTCATTTACATCGAAACCAGTAGGTAATGTTAGTCTTGTGTGTTATTATATGTATTTTTATTTTTGCACTTTTACCCTTTACTATTATAATCTCCCACTCCTATATATATAAAGGAGTGGTAACTCTTGTTCAAGGTTTTATTATCTAATCTTAATTCCAACATGGTATTAGAGCCTTAATTTCCTCTCATGTATGGGTCTCGCTCCCGACCCCACTTCCGCATATGTTTCGTCTTCGCACGCAAACCCGTTCCTCGCCACCGATGTCGACTCTCTCGCTCGTCTCCTGCGTGACTTCCGCACGCTGATCTTCAGTCCGCCGATCTTCAGGCGGCACTCTCGCTCGAATGTTCCCGTGAGCGAGAAGCCCTACTTTGTGTCGATCAGCATTTAAGAGTGCCAGAACCCACAATGGAGTTTTGACTCCCTCTCTGGTGCTTGATCTCCTCCATTCTTTAGGAGATGATTCTTTCTCCTCTTTCTCATCACCTATTGTGATTTGTATTGGATCTCATTTTTTTCCTCTTTCTATGAGGAAACTCTAATCTACGACTTCCTAAATTATTTTTTGTGGTCCGTTGATTTTTATTCTTGGATCGTCATGTCGGGGAGTGTTGAATCTCCAGTTATCTCATCCAGAGGAGGTGCCAGTTCTTTTCTCGTGACTTCTGTGGGATCCATCCGGGTAAGTCATGATCATAGCACTCCTCAAATTACCTTATTCGATTGGATTCTAACTACCTTCCATGCTAAGTTATTCTATTGTGATTCGTATTGGATCTCATTTTTTTCCTCTTTCTATGAGGAAACTCTAATCTACGACTTCCTAAATTATTTTTTGTGGTCCGTTGATTTCTATTCTTGGATCGTCATGTCGGGGAGTGTTGAATCTCAAGTTATCTCATCCAGAGGAGGTGCCAGTTCTTTTCTCGTGACTTCTGTGGGATCCATCCGGGTAAGTCATGATCATAGCACTCCTCAAATTACCTTATTCGATTGGATGGTTCTAACTACCTTCCATGCTAAGTTATCAAGGCGCGCGCCTAGGAGCGCCTGAGGCGCCGGGCGCACCCCGTTGCGCCCCAGCAAAGCTTAGGCGGGTGATGTGCCTGAGGCGCGCCCAAGGCGCACTTAGGCGCCCAAATGCTAAATTTCAGTGAATTGGGCGCCCAATTTACTAATATTTCATGAATTGGGCGCCCAATTCACTGATTTTATATTTTCCCCATTTTTGCGTCTCACGTGTCTCAGGCGCGCACCTGCGTCTTGCACCTATGCTCCAGGGCCCCTTTGCGCCTCGGTGCGCCTTGCGCCTTTAATAACATAGCTTCCATGGGCTCCCTCCATCACCCTAGCCCTGAAAAGTTGGTGAATGTTTGGATATGTCCATGACACAATTAGGGAACCCCCTCCGGCTTCACTGTATTGGCTTTAATGGGAGTCGAAAAACTCCTTGGTTATATCATGGCTTAGTAACACCGTGCAAGAATTCATTGCCTGCAACTATTTATTCTTGGATATGGTGGCAGATATTTGGAAAAGAGTTGAGGTCACTTATTTTTGTCGTGGGAATGCAGCTTAGATCTTCCAACTACGATAGCAGATAGTCCTTTTGCGACAAGGAGATTGCCCTTCTTCTGCCTACTACTTAGAATTTACTTTATACCGGGTATAAAAGGGCAGCCCGGTGCATAAAAGGGCAGCTTTGTGCACCGGACTGCCCTTTTATACCAGGAATACGATCACTTTGATTCATTCCCTCTTGTGTCTCCAGAGGATGAAATGTTGGTGGAGCTCGAGAAGAACGCAACTGAATCTTTGAATTCCTTCACGACATGCATCGTGGTTTTGATCAAATCACTGTTTAGATTCTCGGGGGCTCTCTCGCTCCTTCTCTCCCAGAAGTTTGCAGTCTTGTGCAACAAGAAGTTGATCGAAGACAGACCTGGCTTCCTGACTTAGTCTCAGAGAGTTCTACTCTTATTGCTCGGTACAGCTCTGGATGTCACCATGCACGTGACAATAGGTCAAAGTCCATGGACAAGGACCACATGATTCGTGATTACTGCGAGAAAGCTCGCCACTCCCTGGACACGTAATTCAAGCTTCAAGGTTTTCCCCCTCGGAGAGGAGGTTCTGCTCCACGACGTGGTCGTGGCTATGGCCGTTCTCAAGATCGGCCACCTCCGTCTCGGTTTGCTCATCTCTCTGATGCCACGGAGAAAACTACAATCAACATTGGCCCATATCCTACTGGACCTCCGGCTTCTCTTTCTGCAGAGAGATACTGGACTTTCGGCGCTTGATGCCTGGACTTACTGATCACATGACTGGCTCTGCCACAGGTTCCGTGTCCTACTTAATTTTTCCTGGTAGAAATAAAGAGTGCGGTGGATGGATCGTTTTCCTCTATTGCAAACAAAGAATCCATACATTACTCCTCACTCACTCTCTCTTATGTTCTTCAAGTTCATATGTTTACTCGTAACCTTCTCTTTATTAACCACTTCTAACTCTATGAATTGTTTCGTGACTTCTTTCCCAACTCATGTGTCTTTCAGGACCAGAAAACAAGGGCGGTGATTGGCTCTGCCAGGCAGTGCGATGGTCTACGTATTTGACCCTCAGACTTCTGCTTCACCTCCGCAAGCCCTTCATGCAGATCAGTCATTTGCTCTAGATTCCTGACACCGCCGTGTAAGACATTCTTCTATCTCAACTATGAAACTTCTTTTTCCTACTGTCTATTTTGTTGTTTGAAACTTTTAACTGTGATGTGTGTGAACTTAGTAAACATCGTTGTACTTCGTTTAATCATATTTCTTCGCCTAGTATTGCACATTTTGTTATTATTCATACTAATATTTGGGTCCTTGCCCCATTGCATCTTTCTCTAGCTATTATTGGTTTGTCACTTACATAAATTGTTTTTTTCGTACTACTTGGATATATTTGATGAAAAATAAAAATGTTTCCTCTTTTTCAAAAAAATGATAAACACTCAGTTTAACACTACTATTAAAAATTTACGTAGTAACAATGGTCAAGAGTATATTGAGTCATTGACTCTAAGTTTGAGAGATACTTTAGTGATCTGGGCATTATCCATCAACCCTTTTGTGTCCACATTCCCCTCAGAATAGGGTGGCTGAGCGCAAGAATCATCTTCTTGAAGTAGCAAGGTGCCTCTTACTTAAGACGCGTGTCCATAAATATTATTGGGGCGATTTTGTTCTCACCGTCACTTACCTCATTAATCATAATTCTACATGTGTCCTTGGACATAATACACTCCTTAATACTCTCCAGGTTACACCCACATAACTTCACCCTCGTATCTTTGTGTGTGTGTGTGTGTGTTTTGTTCATGTGCATCACAAATTCAAACTTGACTCATGGGCCATTAAGTGTCTTTATTAGGTATCCGCCTATGCAAAAAAGTTACAAATACTTTCATCCTGCAACCAAGAAGAACATTATTACCATGGACGTCACTTCCCGGGAATCAAATGCTTACTATAGGATTGGAGTCCTCGCCTACGATGGAAGTGAGTTCCCTTCATATTCCTCTAATCATTCCTCCCTCATATCAGCCTCCCTAGTCCTACTTCTCCTATTGCCCCCAATGGCTAGGAGATATCTCCTCCTCACCCTTTGCAAGCTTACACTAAAAGGAACAAGGGTGTAAACACATAAGCTTCGCATATGATACAAGAACGAACACTGAATCCATCTTGAGATCCTAAGGGTAATTGTAGTTCTACCCAGTATCCTTTATCCCAATTTATGACCTGGTTCTTTATCTGCCTCACATAGAGCATGTCTCCTCATCGTCATCTATGTCTATTTCGTCCTCTTGGAAGGAAGCCCTTGGTCACCATAAGTGACAGGAAGCGATGCTTGAGTAAATGCGGTCTCTTGAAAAAAAATGCATGTGGGATCTGGTGCGCTCTTCCTCAAGGGAAGACTGACATTGGGTGTAAGTGGGTCTTCTCGGTCAAACAGAACTCCCAAGAAATTGTTGAAAGATAAAATGCAAGATTGGAGGCTACAAGTTACACTCAAATTGTTGGGATTGATTATCATGAAACTTTTACTCTGGTAGCAAAAATGAATTCCAGAAGAGTCATATTCTCCTGTGCGGTCTATAAAAGATAGAACCTCAGTCAGTTAAATGTGAAGAATGCATTCCTCCATGGAGATATAGGGGAAGAGGTATGTATATCTCTACCTCCTAATCTTGCTCCTAAAGGATCTGAAGGGAAGGTCTGCAAGTTGGAGAAGGTCATATACTGCCTGAAACAATCCCCTAGTGCCTAGTTTTGGAGTCGTGAATACACTGTTTGTTCCCTCCGATCGACAATTGGCGGATTGTCTCACTGAAGGATTGTGTCTGAGTGTCTTTGGAAAAAAATACGACCAAGCTAGGCATGATAAATATTACACGCCCAACTTGAGGAGTGTTAGTATTGGGTGTTATTGTATTTATTTTTATTTTTGCATTTTTACCTTTTACTCTTGTGATCTCTCGTTCCTGTAATACATTTTTCTTCTTCCTTTTTCCTCTCCAAGATCTTTGATTCCTCTTTACTACGTTAAAAAGTATTTATTCATGACTTCCAGATAAACCCTGGAAGTGGGTAAAGAATTTTGTGAAGTAGATTGGAGAAATGACATTGCGTGAATTTCAGAATAACCTAGAGAAGTCATGTCTCTGCGTCGCACTATGGATGTCAGAACATCGATGTAAGGAATTTTTTTCCTCTCGGTTCGGCATATCAGTTATTTCTTTAAGTAATTTTATAGATCCAAGTATTTATATGTTTACATATGACTAATATGATAACCACACATATAACAATTTCCTTTTGAGACATAATATAGTAAAAACATAATATAAACAATATATCATGTTAGTAGGGAGCATGCACGCTAAACTTTAGTAATATTTTATCAAGACATAAAACGAAAGAATGAATTAACAAATTCTTAGACTAGTGGGTTTATGCGGATATCATACTATAATGAACATGCTGACAACTAAATGTATAGTTTGTTAGGGACATAAGGAATGTTTTCTCTTGTGAATGAGGAACGCACATCATCATACTCATAAAGCATAATAGACCATATGAGCCTCAATGGGGGGTCTACGACCCATTCTTTTACGTATAGATATAGTTGGATACAAGTCCGTGTTCCACACTAGGGACGCACTACATGATTTTTACTATCATTAGGGACTCAAATCTCATATTGTATCTAGTAAGTTAAGAAACCTAAAGGAAAGAAAACATGAACTTGAACACTCTCAATTTTAAATAGAACTCAGAGCTTAAAAACCTATCCACTTTAATATAAAGTTATGATTAGAACCATCAACTATGAATATGTTAAAATATGAATTATGGTTTAAGTTATTATGTTTTAGCCAAGTATAGTTAAATTGTTTTGTCATTATGGTATCTAACTCCCTTCATTGCATGCATGAATATTGTTGCATGTTTACATAAGTTTGTTAAGAATTTATCTTTAGCAAATTTGCTGATGTCAGATGTCGGGGACACGTCAATTTAGATTTTTTCGTGTCGGTTTTAATTTGTTAGAGGATATTTTATATATCGGGTTTCAATATTTAATTATTTATATACATAATTATATATAAATATTATCATTTTTTAATTTATATACATTTATATATTAAGAATCTAACATTTATTAAACTTCTAAATCTACCAAACTAATATAAACAATTTATATTACACAAGTAATATTATATAATGCTGGAAAGAATCTTAAGTCCAAAATCCAAACGCCAAACAGAATCAAAGTTAATGATGAACGGACACATGAAACAAAGTCAGAGGAAGCAGAAAGATATTTGAAAACTAGGGCACGAAACAACTCAAACAACGAAACAATTTCATTTTATTGTCTATTGAATTATAGACGCTAAAAAAAAGTTCATCAATATACCGTCAAGATATATCGACTGATAAATCGGCGGATATATCGGTCGATAGCCGATATCAATCGATATATTTCAAAAGGATATTTTGCAAAAATTATTGGAAACGTGTCGTTTTCTCTATGAAACATCTATGTCAGCATATATGATGGTCATGTCGTACGATATCTACAACACTGATTTTTAGTGTCATGGGGGTTCCTTACTCATCAGCGGACATACGTATTTTTATGGGGTTTTCTTTCCAGAAAACACTGGTCTCGAGATTCACTTAGGATGATCTACCAAGAATTCTCCGCAGTCTTTGTTTTACGTTACTTGCATAAAACATTTGCAGTCTTTTGAAGTTAGTTTATATGAACTTGATAACTCAATTTGTATCAGAAAATATTTTTAATTCAAGCATTCAACATTGATTTTGTGTTCATATGGTTAGGTTTGTAATTCAGATATAAGGTATTCCTTTTAACCTTAGGACCAATTTTACTTCTGATATTTACATTAGCTTCAGTTACTGCATTTTTTGTTATTGTACCAGTTTTTATATTGTTCTCTAGTTTACTTCATAACACAAGTGTGCTCAAACATTTGATATGTTGTTAAACTAGGAAGGAGCGTTACATGACCTGGAAGCCTTCTGCTTCAATCTTGTGTTATCCTCATCTAGATGTTGGTTAGCGATATTGCGGAACCAAGAGCCTCGACCACCCATAGTCCAAATTGGGATCTTACCCTCTTATCGGGATGTCGATAGAGCTCGACTGCAATTTCTATCTAAATTATTACTTGGATATCTCGAATTGGGCCTTCGATTGATCTGCATAACAATTGTTTCCCACAACTCTCTGCACTATAACAGTCTCATACCTACCCCTTTTTTCAGATCCAACTATGTTGACTGACCAGCATTCATCACTCCAATCCCAATAACTGACCATACCCACAAGGGAGCCAATCTATGAACGTTGACCCATTCCCCGCACAAGCCACTCCATGAAATGTCACTCCAACAAATGCGTGCTTTCTATTTACCGCACTCAAGCAATTTCGCATCTACTCCCTCCCACTGCGGTCCAACGTCGCAGCCTCACCAGCAATCACTGCTTCAGTCTCCACCACTGACTAGACCCTTCTCACCACTAGCGAGCCCACTAACTGTAACGACTCAACCCTCAAAATATCAGAAGTATTGTCCGTTTTGGTTCATCCCAGACCATACTGAGTTGAACCGCACAATTTTTCTCTTTTCTATAAGTGACCTACGAGCACTTCTCAGGAGGTCGCCCATATCGGGACGACTCCATCGGAGCACGCTTAACCTTGGAGTTTCCATTACAACTCTGCCACTTGCCTGAAAAGGCACTGATAGTTGAGGATTTGAATATTACTTAAGCCCAACAACTTTTCCTCCAATTCTGATGTGCGATTCAGTTCATTTTTGCATCTCCTTTCACCTAGAAGCTTGTCATCCTAGAAAATTGTCAGGAGATGCTTTGTATGGGCTTCACTGCCCCTAAATAACTCATCGCCATCAATGGATTGCCCTCTTTAGATAGAGAATTTGTGATTTAATCTTCTTAAACCAAGCTTTGATTCATCGCCTTCATTAGAAAGAGAAAACCCTACATAAAAGAAAAAGGATGTTAATCCAATAATGGATCCAATAGAACCAAGTTTTGATTCATTTTTTCAACGTTCACCATCCAACTGGTGACTAAATGATTTGGACTCCCCATATGCTTAAAAACTCTTGGAATCTTCTTGTAAATAATCTAGTGTATAGGTTGAAAAGTTATTTTCTATGAGTATATATGATAGGGATCACATCATGACAGTTAATCATCGTCCGTCGAGACTCGTACGGGTCTACACTCGTAGAAGACAAAACTAGAATCAACATTTGGACGATCGGAGGTCACGATCACGTAAGGATCAATTGAGGGATATTTTACGTATTTTAATTCATTTTTCTGATTTTTTTTATCTATGTACATGTAGCGATCATTATGATCGAGTGATCAAGACCACCTATAATGGTGGCCCGCACCCATCATTTGAATATATGTACACATAAAATCCCATTTGAAGGCATCAAAGATTTATGATAGTTGCACACTATCAAGAACTGAAAGCGTAAGATTAAATTCAAAATAGAGCTACAAATGGCGAGACAAGTTCGACCCGAACTCTTGAGAGTTGGTTCTCCCTAAGAGCCTCTCTCACATAGGAGAGCCTAACACTCAATATCTCCAAGATGTCAACTAAGAGACACTATCACTCCCTTATATAGGGATCAAGACATAAATTACGACAATGCCCCTTATGACCACATAAGCAAAGGGAGATGAGCGTGCAGGAGGTCGTATATGTATCAACACTCCTCTCCCGAAAACGACCTTGTTCTCAAGATCGAGGTCTGTACAGGTCACCTGTGAGCGTCAGAGGATTCAAGTCTCCGAAGTCATGATTGTCGTCTTCAAATCTAATCAGTATGCACAAATTTTTGAAAGCGCAAACGTGGGTGGGAGAGTACGACTGTTGGCAGTGAAATCAAGGACCCTTGCGACGAAGCTCGAGGTGTTTCTCGTGAGATAAGCGGTGGGGTCGTCGGGGCGCGGCGAAGGCGGGATTGGAGGAACTGGCGACGGTGGAGGCGAGGTTGGCGGAACTGGTGGCGGCAGAGGCGAGGTTGGTGGAACTGGTGGCGGAGGAGGCGGGCCTAGCAGCGGGGGCCCATGCAAGCGCAGGTCATCCGAGAGGGAAAGAGGCGGTGAAGACTTTGGAGGAGACTTCAGTGACAACGATGGTAATGGCAGTGGCTGGCAGGGTGGGCGGGACGAGGAGGACGGTTGGGCTGTGTAGAGTTCCTCGTCAAGCAACGAGTTTGCTCCATGGCGTGGAAAAGAGTCGTCAGAATGTGGAACCGGAGGCGCGCCCGAAGGTGGGGTTGTAGACCCCCAAGGAAGTACCCCAGGTAATAGTCGGGGGATAGGTCGGGTACGTGCGTGGCGACCTCGATGAACTCGTCAATTAGGTGGCTACGGCGTCGAACTGGCGCACGGAGCTGAGGCGCTCGTAGGCATTGTCTGCCTGGCGGCCGTCATAGTGGTGGAGGAGCTCCCCCTTCAGCGTGGACCAAAAGTGGTCAAGACCGAACAACTGAGAAAAGCGTCTGAAGCAAGTTAATATACAAGGGAAATTATACGGGTGAGGATGTACGTGTGTGAGTATTTGTGTATGTCTATGCTTGATGAAGTAGGAATCAATGAGCATATTATACTTTGCAGAATTATGTCAACCTTGCTCCTGCAAACAGTAGAATTCCTCATGCCATCTATAAATATGTTTTCAGAATACGGTGAGGAAATAGAAGAGTTTGAACGTAAAGAAAACATGGAAGAAACCACATGTTACACAGATTCTCCAAAATAGCAAGTTGAGATGCATCACCATGAAAATAACAATGTCTCCACTGGTAGATCACTGTTAATTTGACTGCTCGTTGCTTAACAATGTTTCCACTGGTAGCAAAATACTATTGGGACACATAAATATTACATATAATCTCAGACTTAGCTGCCGGTGATAGCATCTTAGTAGATGATGACAGCCTGGATCAACTTGACTATTAAAATGAAAATTGTGCGCACAAGTGTATGGAAGAAAAAGGCTTGTGGTGTTCATGCGTTTAAGGCCCATTACATGAATTCATCAGCAAACAATTCACTAAGCCATCACTAGTTATCAGAAAATTAGGAGAGAAAGACCAAACTAATAAGAACTCGCAAATTAACTCTTTAACGTCCAGCACCAGACCTTATTCGAGATTCGTATAAACATCTAAAGCATAAAAGACGCACGCGAATGATTCAATAACCCTATGATTAAATTTTCGATTAAAACAAATATGGAATTAAAACGAAAACCCCCAAAGATGAACTACAACAAGACAAGAATAGTGCAGACAGAAAACAACTAACCTTCCGTCCAGAAATACGGAGCAACGTCCGCCGCCTGTCTCCCAAACCTAACATTGGCATGTTGAGATCCTCTTTCCAAGCCCCATGTCTGCAAGCTTCGCGAAAACCGCCGGTCCATCTCTCTATACTGGCAAATTCGATGAGCCGCCGCCGGTGAAAGGTGTATCAACGTGAGAAAGCTATCCGGCCAATAGGAATCGCCCGTGGAAGGCCATTAGATTGATCGAGAGATTGTGACGGGAGGATCGCCCGCCGAGAGCGAGGGTTCTGGAGCAGAGAGGGAAACGACAGGGTGGACAGGTAAAAAATGGAGGATGGTTCAAACTTTCAAGTTTCAAAACGCACCCCACCTGAAAGTTCGCTCGCACGCGTAAGCGGGGAGACTAGCGCGGGACTTCCATTAACCCGTGTATAGCGCACGTGAGAGGCCATTAGATTGATCGCACGTGTAATTTTCATTGCTTCTTTTGGCTTTCAGAATATCAATCGCTCGTACGATACTTGTCAGGGATTCGTCTTAGGATTCAATGAGATTAGAGTACCTAATTAAGATAATTCAATAATAATAATAATAGAAGAAAAAAATGATGACTTTATCATACATGTCAATAATTCATTTGAAAAGCACGGAGAGGACAATATATATTAGCATTTTTGCACGGACTTTGCCATGCTCGATGCTCTCGGGATGGTTTCACCTGCAACCATGCCGTGTGGGCTCCGCCTGCATGAAGCCTCTGCTTGCTACTCGCACTCCACCAATATAATATTATATATTTCAACATAATAATATTATATATACATATTTATTAATATAATATTATATATGTAAATATGATCTATACTAATGTTGTATATTAAATATATAAGTGCCGCCGCCGCCCTCTCTCCACTCACTATCTCTGATGGATGCAGGCCCCACCATTTGCCTCTCTTTCTTCTTTCTTTCGCTCTCCCTCTCTCTCCTTCTCTAATGTATGTCGCCCCTCTCCCTCTCTCAACGCTCTTTCTCTCTCTCTTTCTCCCTCTTTCTCCATCTTTCTCTCTCCTTTTCTTATCAAAGAGTTGCAGTTGATTTTTTTTCAATGCTGTTTGAAAACGGACGGCCATGATTTCTTGGTTGGCTCTTTAGCCATCTCAGTAATACAATATGTTTATTTCTTTTTAGAATATATATATACACAAGTGAGAGTGCACGGCCCTCCGTGCCCAGCACAATAGTACCCGGCCTCTGATCGGCGGGTTTCGCTCACCTCAGATCGATGCGTCGATGCGGGCTTCGCCCGTATTCAAGCGGAACAGCTAAATCGATGTGTCGTGGGCTGCGCACGCATCAAGGCGGGTTGCGCCCTTAACATATACGTATGTGTACTCAAAACGATCGTGAAAAAATATAAATCAAAATTACAATTTTTATTTTAAAAAATGTAAGCTTAGACGTAAAAAAATTATTTTTCTCTCTTTCTCTCCTCCTATCCCCCTCTCTATCTCTTTCTCTCTCTCTCTTCTTGCCCTCCATTCCGCCATCTCTCTCTCTCTCTCTTTTTCTTTCTCTCTCCCCACTCTCTCTCTTTCTTTCTTTCTCTCTTCATTGAAAATGGATGGCCAGAATTAATTCGATGGATGTTTAGCAGTCTCAGTGATCCTAAAATTATTTCTTTTTATAATACGAGTCGAACGGCACGGCCAGCCGGCCGTTGCACCCGTCGCGATAGTAATATCGGCGCAACAGTACCCCGTGCCATATCTACTTTACCCGGGCGCCCCCGGCGGGCTTCGCCCGCCCCGCGGGTTCGGTTCAGGTCTGGCTCGCGGGTCAAGGATTTCTGGCTCGCGGGTTGGTTCAGGTCTGGCTCGGTATAACCGATATTTTTTAATTTAAAAAAAAAATTGTTTTTAAAAAAGGGGACCCGCGGGCCAAGGATTTCTGGCCCGCGGGTTGGTACGGGTCTGGCTCAGGCTAACCGAGCAAGCTCACGCGGGGGAGCCAGGGTCGGGCTCAACCGCGCAAAATCGCTCAACACTTAGCAGGGGACTCCGCTATATGAAGAGCGGAATCCCCTGCTGAGGCGCGATGTGGGACTAATCTCCCACATTGCGCCGTGCGTGGTGACGCGTGGCGATGTGGGAGATTAGTCCCACATCGCCAAGCAGGGTTTGACTCCGCTCTTAATATAGCGGAGCCCGCTGTTAAGATTTGAGTTGTTTCACGCGGGGTAGCCCGACCCTGGCTCCCCTACGCGAGCCCTTTTCCGGTCAGCCCGAGCATCGCCGCCCAATTAACCACCCCCACCCGTGCGTGGACCCGATGTAGACCCCCCCCCCCTCCCGCGGACCGGGGTTTCTCGCACCCGAACCCGACCCCATTCACCTGTTTTTCAGCCATGTAGGGGTAAAACCGGAACTTCATAGGTTTTTAAGGCTGCCCTCTCTTAGGTTTAGGAGGCCTATGAAAAATAATGGGCGATCCTGATTCGTTGTTGTGATCGACGGTCCAGATCAGATGTCTGGTACTCATTCAACGGCTAATATTGAAAGCTTGGTTGTTTAGGGGCTTCAATATGGGCCTAAAAGTTTTCCTATATATATTAAAGATATGAGTGACAGTGCACGGGGGGCCCCCCGTGCCCCGTGCGACAGTACCATGCCCCCCCCTACGGGCTTCGCCCGCCCCCGTGCCCCGCGCGCTTCGCCTGCCCTCCGTGCCCCGCGCGACAGTACCATGCACGCCCCCTGCAGACTTCTCCCGCCCCCGGCACACACGCAGTTATATATAATTTTTCCTTTTCTTTTTTTTAGAAATAAAAAAAAAATACATTATATATTATATATAATGCATAATATATATAATAATATAGATATATACGCCCCCCCCCCCCCCCCTCCGTCTCCCTTCCCCGCCGGCGGTGGTGGCCCTGCCGGAGCGCCGCCGAACTGACCCCGGCAGGTTCGCCGGGGTCCGGCGACCTCGCCGGTGGTCTCCGCTCCGGTCAGGCGGCGGTGGCTCCGGCGGCGGCGGGGAAGGGAGACGTGGGTGGGCGTACGAAAATGGGGAAAGATGGCGTCGGGCTTCTTTTGGGAAGGAGGAGAAGGAAAAAAAAATTTTTTGACTATTTGCAGACCTGATAGATTAGATCCAACGGTGGAGATTCAATAAGTGTTCATATTTTGGCTTCAAAATGGGCCTATAAGTATTCCTTTATATAATATAGATATATATAGAGACGAGTGATATGCACTTGACTCCGACTCTATCAATTAATTAATAAAATATTTAATTAAACACTAATATGAATTATCATGCTTCAACTCTGTCCCATTTCATAACAACAAAAGTCAAACATTATTTACAGTAGCATTTATTTTGAGTGATGATATGCCACTTTGGCCCGCACAAAATAAAAATCAAAATGAAATACATAGGAAAAGTAATTTTACACCTTTCATGAAATTGTAATCACCGTCAATTAATTTTCTATCGAATCATGAGCGTTCAATCAATGAGATCTAAGTGTAACAGATCAAATTAATAAAAGTATTTGATTAACAACTTTTTTTCAGTCTTGTAGCGATGAAGTGTTCAAGCCATTTGTAAATTTGATAGAATAAATTGAGCAAAGTTAAAAAAAAATGTATGATATTATTGCATTTGACATAAAATTGACAGAACATTTAAATGCTAATGTATTTAAACTATGCATCAACACAAAATTAATATATGTTCAAAATATGCATCAACAGAACATAAATTTTTATTACACCAACATATAAATCAAAATTTATATATATATATACACACTTATAGATAACATACATGCTAAATAAACTGTTAATAAAAGTGCACCTTTCATGCACGGTGTTGATCTTCTTTAACCTCTTTTCGTGCCAGATTTGAAGTGATTCCTTAGGCGTGAGCTATGGCGAAGAATGGTAGGAGAGGCATATCTGTAAGGGGTTTGAAGAAGCCATATAAGTGAGGAATCTGGAGGTTATTTGTATAATGTAAATATTGGAATTACTCATTGTTGAAGCTCAAAGGTTAGGTTTTTCTCCCCTGAGAGAAGCCACTTTGTGCATAGTGTCAAAGGTTAGGTCTGTTTTCAATTTTTCCCCGCCCATACCCCCAATGATTGGGGACTATATGGGTTCTGTTGTTGTTATTGTACTCATTATTGAAGCTAGAAAAATCATAGCTCTAAATGTTCGGACCTAAGTGTAGTCTAAGGTTACTGATGTCGGGGTCGAAAGCCACAACTCTAATGGCTAGAGCAGGAGAGAGAAAAAGATGTCTAAAAGCACACCTCAGGTGCTTCAGCAGGGCGGTTATGCCACATACCCGAAAGTCTAGAAGAGCTTCCCTCCAAAATCAAAGAATGAGCTAGGTACGAGGAAGACACAGACTTGACGAGTATCTCGCTTTGTGAGGGGGGGATGGTCAACCTCTTCCAAAGTGTCATTCTCAGTACCCCTATGGGTCTATTTTTGCAAGTGGTGCTCGCCCCTACTCGCCTCCTTGAGGATGTTCAGTACTCTACTGTCGAGGTCTGTGAATAGTCTCCAGGCTGCAGAGCTGAATGGTCTGCGAATAGCCGTCTCCTTGGGCATTTATGATCTCGACGAATAATTACGGGTTATACACTCGTAAGTGTATTTTATATCCACTTGTACTCTCATTTCACTGCCTCTGCAACATAATATCTAACAAATAATATGTAATGCTTCAAATAATTTGCATACATTTTAAATGCTAAGGGTCTGTTCGGTTCGATGGATTTGCTCCCGTGGATTTGGTTTTCCGCTTTAATAATTCTTTTCGGTTGTTCGGTTGGACGAAAACGAAGTGGGAATTGGAATTGGCAAAAACCGCGGAATTCATTTTACGCGTGCTCCAATTCTTATCTTCTGCCTCATTTTTTCGCGATGTCATCGACTTCCTCCGTTCGGTGGAGCTTCGAACAGCCTCGACGAGAGAAGGACCGAACAAAGGTTGAGCTTCCTCCTCTTCTTCCTCTTCTTTCTCTTCCTTTTCTTCTTCTTCCTCTTCTTCTTCTTCCTCTTCCTCTTCTTCTTCCTCTGGTTTAGGATTTTCTGCGCCTATTCCTCATCTTCCCGCACCTCTTCTTCTTCCTATGGTTTTAGGGTTTCCTGCGCCTCTTCCTCTTTTCTTCGAATAGCTTACAGGTAGAGCTTCCTCCACTTCTTCTTCCTCTGGTTTCCTATGCCTTTTCCTCTTCCTCTTATTCTTCATCTTCTTGAGGAATTCTTGCACCTCTTCTTCTTCCTCTTCCATTTGATGCCCTAAACCCTAATGCCATAATTCGAATTCCAATTCCATCAAATTTTGAAATTGCCAAACACATTATTGGGAATTCAGTCCATTTCAGATTCCATTTGGTTTTGGTTTTGACGAATTCCAATTCCCTAAAACCAAAATCTTCCAACCGAACGAACCGTAAAAGATCAGGGACGTACGGGTTGATGTATTAAATTTATATAATTTATAATACTCACAAAAAGACTTTAAAGTGCATAAATATTTACTTCATTACTTCTCTTCCATTTACCCTTGAAGGTGCTTGCATGGAGTACATAAAAGAGAATTCGTAGGTCGTTAGTCCAATATGGCAGTATGGCAGTATTGCCTCAGTAATTCTAGGTACGTGCGTGTACAAAGAGAATCATTGGGGACCTTTTTTTCTTGTCAAATTATAGTTGTATTCTCAGTTATATAACTATAAATGGTCTGTATTTTCAGTATAAATTACAGTTGTAATTTAATTCAAAATTTTCACCTTTTTATAGTGTACAACCCCCATATTTGCCGAGCTGATTTGGTTAACCCAGACTCAGCGGAATCGCGGAAGGTCCGAAGGAGATAGAAGCAGGAGCAATGGATCAAGTGGGCCGAGCACCCACTCGCCCGGCCCTTTGAGCGAGTGGAGGACCACCTCTTAAGAGGGCGAGTGGAGGCAGCCCCCCACTCGCCCGACCTCTTAAGAGGGCGAGTGGAGGCAGCCCCCCACTCGCCCGATCTCTTAAGGGGGCGAGTGGGGGCAGCACCTCACTCGCCCGACACCTCCTAAGGGGGCGAGTGGGGGCAGCCCCCCACTCGCCCGATCTCTTAAGGGGGCGAGTGGGGGCAGCACCTCACTCGCCCGACCCCTCTTAAGGGGGCGAGTGGGGGCAGCCCCCCCCCCCCCACCCCCCCCCCCCCCCCCCCCCACCCCCCCCCCCCCCCACTCGCCCGATCACTTAAGGGGGTGAGTGGGTGCAGGACCCCACTCGCCCAACCTCTTAAGGGGGCGAGTGGGGGCAGCCCCCCACTCGCCCGATCACTTAAGGGGGCGAGTGGGGGTAGCACCGCACTCGCCTGACCTCTTAAGAGGGCGAGTGGGACATCCCCCCACTCGCCCGATCTCTTAAGGGGGCGAGTGGGGGCAGCACCCCACTCGCCCGACCCCTCTTAAGGGGGCGAGTGGGGGCAGCCCCCCACTCGACCGATCACTTAAGGGGGCGAGTGCGTGCAGGACCCCACTCGCCCGACCTCTTAAGGGGGCGAGTGGGGGCAGCCCCCACTCGCCCGATCACTTAAGGGGGCGAGTGGGGGCAGCACCCCACTCGCCCGACCTCTTAAGAGGGCGAGTGGGGACAGCCCCCCACTCGCCCGATCTCGCACCCCACTCGCCCGACCCCTCTTAAGGGGGCGAGTGGGGGCAGCCCCCCACTCGCCCGATCTCTTAAGGGGGCGAGTGGGGCAGCCCCCCACTCGCCCGACTTAAGGGGGCGAGTGGGGGCAGCCCCCACTCGCCCGTTCCCTCCCTTTGGGGGGATTCTGGTTATTCGCAGTCCGATTCTGGCTATCACAGTCCGTTTTTGGGAAAGTCTATAAATAGACCCCCATGGGCACCTTGGGAAGGGTTGGTTCCTGCCCCCTCCCTCGCGTGGTCTTGTGAGCAAGCACCCCCCCCCCCCCCCCCTCTTCTTGTCTTCGAAGGTTGACAGTGAGGTGGTTCTAAGTGCCCTCCAAGGTGCCCAGGCTCAACATTGGCTTGGGAGGGGAAGTTCCGAGTGAGCTTTCGGGTGTGTGGTGGGACCTCCGCGCTGCAGCTTAAGGGGTCTGTCTATAGACTCCAGTGATCGTCAAGGGTAAGTCTCTCAGTTCCTAGTGACCGGTCAAGGGTCTTAGCTTGGGTCAAGTAAGAGTTAGTCGCATCCCCCTTTCGAACGCTGAAACTGGGTTGCTGGTTTCAACATTCTGGTGCGGTGAGCGTGGAAGCGGCTAGTTTGGAAAGCTCTGAGCCAAGTCCCATGACAGGAAGCAAAGAGTCGGGGAACTCGCCTCCCCCCAGCAAGTTGCGGTCGTTGACAGGGGAGGAGAAGGTAGAAGAGGCAGATCAGGTGTTGGGTGATCTGACCAAGTTGGAGGTGGCAGAGGAAGTGAGCGAGAGGGAGGTCATTGGCGGCAGTGGAAGGCCGGAGAAGATACGAATTAGCGGGAGGTTGAGCGGGCAGGATCAAGAGAAGATCTGAAGATGTGTCCAACAGAATGTAGACATCTTCGCGTGGAGCGCTGCGGAGATGTCAGGTGTTGATGTGAATGTGGCATGTCATCGCCTCAACCTCGACCCGAACGTCCGCCCCATTCGCCAGAGAAAGAGGAACGTGTCGCCCACCCTCGTTGGGTCGATCATAGAGAAGGTGGGAAAACTGCCAGAGGCAGGCTTCGTAGAGGAAATCCAATACCCAGGATGGGTTTCTAACGTGGTAATGGTGAAGAAGGGGGACGGGAGGTGGAGGATGTGCGTGGACTTCACTCTGTTGAACAAAGCATGTCCAAAGACTGCTACCCGTTGCCCCGGATCGATGCGTTGGTGGCCTCAGCTGTCGGCTTCCCTTTGATGAGCTTCTTAGATGCGTTCTCCGGCTATCATCAAATCCGAATGCCTCCACCCGATGTCAAGGACGTCTCGTTCATCACGAACGATGGGTGCTACTGTTACAAGATGATTCCATTCGGATTGAGGAATGCAGGAGCAACCTACCAAAGGATGATGGACCGAGTCTTCAAGGAGCAGAAGGGGCGCAACTTAGAGGTCTATGTGGATGACTTGATGGTTAAAAGCAAGAACGTGGAGTCCCACCTGCAGGATCTAGTGGAGACCTTCGCCACCCTTCGGAGGTTCAAGATGAGGCTTAACCCTTCTAAATGCGTTTTCGGAGTGAGCCGTGGAAAGTTCCTGGGTCACCTACTCACCCCGGAGGGGGTCGAACCCAATCCAGACAATGTCAAAGCCATCTTGGAGTTGGAGTCACCGAGGAGCGCGAAGGAAATTCAGAGGCTGATTGGGAAGTTAGCAGGGCTGAGCCGGTTCCTCTCCAGAGCGGGAGAGAAGTGCTCCCCTTTCTTCAAAGCCCTGCGCCAGGGTCAAAAGTTCGAATGGACGCCAGAGTGCGAGAAGACGTTTCAAGCGTTGAAGGAACAACTGATGCGAGCCCCTTTGCTCCAAGGGCCGAGAGAAGGGGAAGACCTTTTTCTCTACCTAGGGGTAGGGGTCGAGGCGGTGAGTTCGGTCCTGGTCCGGGAGGAGGGGAAGAAGCAGCTGCCGATTTACTACGTTAGCCGAGTCCTGAAGAAGGTAGAGCTCAAATACCCTGCCCTGGAGAAGCTGGCGTTCGCTTTGATCATCTCAGCCCGAAAACTCCGTCCTTATTTCCAGGCTCATTCAATCAGGGTGGTGACCGACCATCCCCTTTGCAACGTTATGGAGGGAGTGGAGCATTCGGGCAGGTTGGCAAAGTGGTCGGTCGAGCTCAGCGAGTTTGACGTCACCTTCGTCCCTCGGTTGTCGATGAAGGCGCGGGCGGTAGCAGACTTCCTAGCGGAGTATGGGAAGGAGGTGGAAGGGCAAGAACCCACCGGGTTAGTAACATGGGACCTGTTCGTAGATGGGGCATCAGGAAGAAATTCCCTCGGCGGAGGGGTGATCCTGGTCAGCCCACATGGGACCAGGATCGAGCAAGCGATCCACATTCGGTTCCCTGTGACCAACAATCAGGCCGAGTATGAGTCAGTGGTGGCAGGGCTTCGTCTGGCAAGAGAGATAGAGATCCGGGACGTGAAGGTTTTCACAGATTCAATGGTGGTGGCCTCCCGGGTTCGAGGGGAGTTCAAGGCGAAGGAACCTACCCTCCAGAGGTATCTGGCGAAAGTTAGGGACCTCGTTGGATGGTTCCACACTTTCTCCATCCAACACATTCCAAGAGAGGAGAATGCCCGGGCGGACCAGCTGGCAAAGCACGGCCCTCGCGCGGGAGGGACGGTGACCGAGATTTTCCGCCCATCCATCGAAGAAGGCGAGCTGATGGAGATCGATCAAAGGGCCTCGTAGATAGACCCGATCCTCACCTTCCTGACCTCAGGCAAGTTCCTGGAGGGGGACCTGGATAAGAGGCGGTTCAAATACAAGTCAGCATACTACATGATGCGGGAAGGAAGTTTGTATAGGAAGACCTTGGCCGGGCTCCAAGCAAGGTGCGTGACGGAGGATGAAGTTCCAAGGGTTTTGGAGGAAATCCACTCCGGGGAATGCGGGAGCCATTCAGGGAGTCAGACCTTAGAAAAGAGGGTGCTGAGGCAGGGGTACTTCTGGCCGACCCTTCGGAAGGATGCCATGGAATTTGCAAAGAGGTGTCAGAAGTGCCAGCTCTTCGCGCCACTCCAACTTCAACCCGCACAAAGGCTCAGAACGATCACTGCGCCTTCTTGGCCCTTCGCCATCTGGGAGATGGACTTGGTCGGTCCGTTCCCTCGGGCTAGCGGTCAGCGGAGATTCCTGTTAGTCATGATTGACTATTTCTCCAAATGGGTGGAGGTTAAGGCCTTGGCAAAGACGACCTCGCAGGTGATAAAGAATTTCATCTGGGGGGAAATAATTTGCAGGCACGGGCTCCCCCTCGTCATAGTGACAGACAACGGGCCACAGTTCGCTAGCGATGAACTCATTAACTTCTGCGGTCAAGTGGGCATCGACCTCCTTTTTGCCTCTGTTCATCACCCTCGAAGCAATGGACAGGTAGAGTCCGCGAACAAAGTCATAGTCAACTTGTTGAAGAAGAAGGTGGAAAACCTGAAGGGGAATGGGGTGGAGCAACTTCCCTCAGTCTTATGGGCCTTGAGAACAACGCCCAACACGGCAATGGGGAAAACGCCATTCAAACTCTCCCATGGGTAGGAAGACGTGCTCCCAGTAGAATTCGAGGTCAGATCCCCTCTGGTCGTAGCCGTCGAGGAGGGAGACGAAGACTGGAGACTTGACAATGAAGAGGAGCAACGACTCTCGCTGGACATGGTTGAGGAGCTCCGAGACCTTGCCACGGTTCGACAAGAGGAGGTGAAGCGCCGGATGGCCAGGTACTTCGATAAGAACATTAGAATCAAGCAATTCGCCCCAGGCGACCTAGTCCTCAAAAAGGTCGACGCCGCGGGAAGGTCGGCGAATGTAGGAAAGCTCCAGCCCAATTGGGAGGGGCCCTATGTAATCTTGGAAGCCCTGAAGTCCGGGGGGTATCGCCTTAAAAATGTTGAGGGGATCCCCCTTGGTAATACATGGAGTGGCGATGATCTTAAGCGTTTTTATCCTTAATAAATATGCTGATTTTCTCTTTAACCAGACCTCTTACTCCAGCTTATGATAGTTACTGTAGCCAACATGAGTATAGGTTGGTAGGATTCAAAGAAGAAGAGTCGCATAGCGAAAACATCAAGCTCCCCCAGATGAGGTTGACTCCCTATGAGAGCGATGAGTTCCTCTGTCTCCAGGCAAGCTGAGCCCCTAGGACGCGGGTGGACACTTCCGCCTCCCATTGAATTGGTAGGGCGTTAGGTTCCCCTGTCTCCAGGAAAGCAAGGCACCTAGGACGCGGATGGATACTCCCGCCTCCAGCTGATCTAGGAGGGCGATGAGTTCCTCTGTCTCCAGGCAAGCTGATCCCCTAGGACGCGGGTGGACACTTCCGCCTCCCATTGAATTGGGAGGGCGTTAGGTTCCCCTGTCTCCAGGAAAGCAAGGCACCTAGGACGTGGATGGGTACTCCCGCCTCCAGCTGATCTATGAGGGCGCTGAGTTCCTCTGTCTCCAGGCAAGCTGAGCCCCTAGGACGCGGGTGGACACTTCCGCCTCCCATTGAATTGAGAGGGTGTTAGGTTCCCCTATCTCCAGGAAAGCAAGGCACCTAGGACGCGGATGGGTACTCCCGCCTCCAGCTGACCTAGGAGGGCGCTGAGTTCCTCTGTCTCCAGGCAAGCTGAGCCCCTAGGACGCGGGTGGACACTTCTGCCTCCCATTGAATTGGGAGGGCGTTAGGTTCCCCTGTCTCCAGGAAAGCAAGGCACCTAGGACGCGGATGGGTACTCCCGCCTCCAGCTGATCTAGGAGGGCGCTGAGTTCCTCTGTCTCCAAGCAAGCTGAGCCCCTAGGACGCGGGTGGACACCTCCGCCTCCCATTGGATTGGGAGGGCGGTGAGTTCCCCTGTCTCCAGGAAGGCAAAGCACCTAGGACGCGGATGGGTACTCCCGCCTCCAACTGATTCAGGAAGGCATTGGTTCCCCCTGTCTCCAGGTAAGCGAAGCACCTAGGACGCGGAGGGGTGTTCTGCCTCAAATATCTAAGGTCCTTGACTAGGGACCATTCGCCGGGCTCAGTCACGCTGGCAGGTGGTGAGACTGGTCGGATCGACTAGTCACTCGGTGATCGGTTCAACAAGGCATCGAATCCCCAAGCAGTGAGGAAAAAGAAGAACAAGCTAAGAGATTCATTAGAACAATAGCTGGTTCGGTAGCGATATATATTACATAAACTGTTGCTTTACCCTTACTGATATATGCAGGATGAAGAGAAGAATATATGCAAGAGGTACGTGGTTCCTATAAGAAACAGCAAGAAAGGAGGGGCCCCTGACAACCATAACATTCAGGGGGAATAACCACCGCCGCAAAGAGACAAGTCAGGTCGCTCAGGAGAAGGGAGTAACTCGTGCAGGACGTCGTCGGCAGAGACCCCCCTCCAGCTGTCTCGGAGAGCATCCGCCCCATGAAGGCGGTTCACCAGGGTTTGGGCCGTTGACGTCACGATCTTCCTCCGAGCACTCTCTGCTTCAGCCGGGCAAGGTGGGGAGGACGTCGATGCCTTCGGAGGTCCACCTCTTTCTCTCCCTGTCTCCTTTAGCTGTCTTCGAGCCTCAGCAAGCTGAGCCTTTAGGTCGTGCACCTCCTTGTCCGACTCCTCACACCGTCTCCTAAGTGAGTCGGCAGCACTGGGTTCCTGCAGGTCGGCAAAATAGTAGGGTTAGAGCCCGTGCAGGTGGAGAGGTTGAGAAAAGAAAAGCCACCAACATAAGCGCGAACCAAAGCTCCAAGCTCCGTTAGGTCGATTTGACCCTTCTCGAAAAGAGCCTTGAAGCGGGCCCTGAAGTCTCGGGGCGGATCCATCCTATTCGAGTGGGGAGAGTAGGGGGAGCTCTCAGGGATGGTGCTCTCCTCACCTCCCCCTCGGGGTTTTTATAGCCATTGAGCGGGGCCCTCCAAAGATTCTCCTAAAAACTCTACCTACTCGTCAAATTGGTGGGTTGGACATTCTCTCCGAGCTTGAAACAAGCTCGAAAAGAGCAGGGATTGTGTACAACCCTCATATATGCTGAGCTGATTTGGTTAACCCAGACTCAGCGGAATCGCGGCAGGTCTGAAGGAGATATAAGCAGGAGCAATGGATCAAGTGGGCCGAGCACCCACTCGCCCGGCCCTTTGAGCGAGTGGAGGACCACCTCTTAAGAGGGCGAGTGGAGGCAGCCCCCCACTCGCCCGACCTCTTAAGAGGGCGAGTGGAGGCAGACCCCCACTCGCCCGATCTCTTAAGGGGGCGAGTGGGGGCAGCATCTCACTCGCCCGACACCTCCTTAGGGGGCGAGTGGGGGCAGCCCCCCACTCGCCCGATCTCTTAAGGGGGCGAGTGGGGGAAGCACCCCACTCGCCCGACCCCTCTTAAGGGGGCGAGTGGGGGCAGCCCCCCACTCGCCCGATCACTTAAGGGCGCGAGTGGGGGCAGCACCCCACTTGCCCGACCTCTTAAGAGGGCGAGTGGGGACAGCCCCCCACTCGCCCGATCTCTTAAGGGGGCGAGTGGGGGCAGCACCCCACTCGCCCGACCCCTCTTAAGGGGGCGAGTGGGGGCAGCCCCCCACTCGCCCGATCACTTAAGGGGGCGAGTGGGTGCAGGACCCCACTCGCCCGACCTCTTAAGGGGGCGAGTGGGGGCAGCCCACCACTCGCCCGATCACTTAAGGGGGCGAGTGAGGGCAGCACCCCACTCGCCCGATCACTTAAGGGGGCGAGTGGGGACATCCCCCCACTCGCCCGATCTCTTAAGGGGGCGAGTGGGGCAGCACCCCACTCGCCCGACCCCTCTTAAGGGGGCGAGTGGGGGCAGCCCCCCACTCGCCCGATCACTTAAGGGGGCGAGTGGGTGCAGGACCCCACTCGCCCGACCTCTTAAGGGGGCGAGTGGGGGCATCCCCCACTCGCCCTATCACTTAAGGGGGCGAGTGGGGGCAGCACCCCACTCGCCCGACCTCTTAAGAGGGCGAGTGGGGACAGCCCCCCACTCGCCCTATCACTTAAGGGGGCGAGTGGGGGCAGCACCCCACTCGCCCGACCTCTTAAGAGGGCGAGTGGGGACAGCCCCCCACTCGCCCTATCACTTAAGGGGGCGAGTGGGGGCAGCACCCCACTCGCCCGACCTCTTAAGAGGGCGAGTGGGGACAGCCCCCCACTCGCCCTATCACTTAAGGGGGCGAGTGGGGGCAGCACCCCACTCGCCCGACCTCTTAAGAGGGCGAGTGGGGACAGCCCCCCACTCGCCCGATCTCTTAAGGGGGCGAGTGGGGGAAGCACCCCACTCGCCCGACCCCTCTTAAGGGGGCTAGTGGGGGCAGCCCCCCACTCGCCCGATCTCTTAAGGGGGCGAGTGGGGGCAGCCCCCCACTCGCCCGACTTAAGAGGGCGAGTGGGGGCAGTCCCCCACTCGCCCGTTCGCTCCCTTTGGGGGGATTCTGGTTATTCGCAGTCCGATTCTGGCTATTCGCAGTCCGTTTTTGGGAAAGTCTATAAATAGACCCTCATGGGCACCTTGGGAAGGGTTGGTTCCTGCCCCCTCCCTCGCGTGGTCTTGTGAGCAAGCACTCCCCCCCCCCCCCCCTCTTCTTGTCTTCGAAGGTTGACAGTGAGGTGGTTCTAAGTGCCCTTCAAGGTGCCCAGGCTCAGCATTGGCTTGGGAGGGGAAGTTCCGAGTGAGCTTCCGGGTGTGTGGTGGGACCTCCGCGCTGCAGCTTAAGGGGTCTGTCTATAGACTCCAGTGATCGTCAAGGGAAAGTCTCTCAGTTCCTAGTGACCGGTCAAGGGTCTTAGCTTGGGTCAAGTAAGAGTTAGCCGCATCCCCCTTTCGAACGCTGAAACCGGATTACTGGTTTCAACATATAGGTGTATATTAATCTCAAAATATATACATATGACTATATACTTAAAATGATCGTAAAAATACATAGATCAATATTTCGTGACTTTAAAAAAAATTGTAGTGTATAATTTAATTTCTCACATCATGCATAGGTACGCTTCTCGTACCTAAAATTTACACATTGTTATATACACTATCTTTTTTTTCGGAGGATACCGACTCACCAGCTAAGTTTCGATATCACCAGCTAAGTTTCAATATCTTACTAATTTTTGTGCCTCAATCTTATTTGCGTCTTTTTACTCAAGTTTACTAAATTGTGTTCAAAGATATCTAGCATTACGTATTTTCAGTATTATTATCTCAACACTTACAGTACTCTAGTAACCGGTTGACTTAATTGAGATGGCTTAATCCATGCCCTTTGAAAACGATATCTCACGATTACACACCCTGCCTAAAACATCTTCCAAGCGTATCCAACATCTCGCCCATGGACCACAAAATGTTGCTCCGGGCATCATCACCACATTCGCTACTCATTACAGTATGTCGTCTGTCCATTCTTATTACAAGACGTCGACCTGGACACATTCTACAAAAAGTGGTATTTATGAAAGCACAATGACATTTAGACTTCGTTTGGCGGGGTGGTGGCGGTCGTGAACGCGGTGGTCATGAACCGTTGTTCGTGAACGCCTGATCTCACATAAAAAAATTCATGCATTTTATGCTCAAAACCAATTTATTTTCTTGGTAGTGTTCATAATCTTTGTCTTGTCAAACATACGTTCTATGATAAAATCGTTTTTGACCAAACTCACAGGAGAAAATAAGTCATGCTAAACGAAGCCTTAGTTTGTCAAAAATATTATTCAGAGGCAAACAATTTTGGCCTGTAGCCGTCTTCGACAATCTCTGTTGGACCATCGTTGTAAAAAAAATGATAGTTGTCGGATCGTCACTATTTTTTGGGGGAAGTTTCTTCCTCGACAATCTCGAGAAAAATGAAAGATGTTGAATTGTCGTCAATCAGGAAAAAATTATTTTCGTCATCCCCAGACTTCTCGTCGTGACAATTTATCGATCCATTGTCGGATAATTACCGTCAAAACAAGAAGATTATCCGATTTCATTTTTGTATACTCAATTCACTGTCTAGCCAAATAATAGAACTAAAATTCAAACTGAGGTCAAATGCAAGCATTGTCATGTGCATAGACAAGCTAAAGGACGACAATTATGCGCGCATAAATTGTTACACTCAGGCATACGAGTTCAACAACCCGCAATGTGGGAATACGATCAACACTAATGTACAAAATAATTTAGGTCAAAAAATTGTCAAAAATTACAAACACAGAAAAACCGCTATCACAATCACAACCACTATTATTGTAGTTTCGCACCACCGTCACTCAAGCGCTCAATTCATCTCATATTTCATTCACCAAGAAAAGAATGTACGTTTTATTCATAACCATCACATTCATGACCGCCGCCACCGTGCCAAACGGAGCTTAAGATGTTGATTGTCTCATTAGTAATGGTTTCCACAATATCTTTCTCAATATAACCAATTAAGCAGTCGTTCATCAACTCATCTCTCATTTTATTTCGCAAACGACTCTTTATGATCTTCATTGCCGAGAACATTCTTTCAACAGTAGCCGTTGCAACAGGTAGTAGACATGCTAACTTCAAAAGTCGATAAACAAACTGAAAATTATGAGCTTCCTGAGGGCTGAGAGCTGCGCCGTCGGGACTCGGGAGCGGGAGGTTAGGTTTCGCAGTTCGCGATAACTGTGGTTCTGTGAATCCGTCGCGAGTTTAGGGTTAGATATGTGGTGGAATCGCGTATAGCGGGCCGGAAGGCGGAAACCGGGCGAAATAAATCGCAAAATCAGACCCCAAATAGTGTCTAGGTGCGACTAAATTGGACCTAAATGTATTTTGTTGAACCCAAAACAACACCTATAATTTATTTTTCTGAATTTTTGGACCCGGGCACGTGCCCGGGTGTGCCGGTGAACAGTTCCGCCGATGACACAAATTTTGGGAGAAATTTTTCCCATCATCTTGAGAGCATGGACGACGCCACGACACGCCGCTTGAAATATATACAAATTAAAGGTCTAAGATTTCTCCAAAACTTGAAGAGAAATTAAGAAGGAAGGAGGAAGTGGAGGAAGCATAACAAGGAAAGCGAAACCATGCATTCGAACGATGAAGCGACGACGCTTCTCGCCGGCGTACACGTCGAAATGCTTTTTCGGCACGTCCCCCGGAAACTCCACACCGCTTTCTTTTCGTCGCCGTTCGATTCACAACTCCCTCGGATAAGAAGCATGTATTTCCGCCGTTTAATAACCATCTAATCATGTATTTTCGTTAGAGATAACAGTTTAATAAAATTAGGGATTAAAATCTTACATTTATTAAACTTTTGCGACCAAAATTCTGAAGTTTAAAGTTGCGAATGATTCCTTAAATGTCTCAAAAAACTTAAGGACTGAATTCATAGTTTAAACGATTACATTTTAAGCATGATGGTAATTGCTGAATGACCCCACACTATTTTGGCTCCGTTTGGCCGGGCGTTTTTGCTCCGATGAGTTTGACAAAAACACCGACGTCATAGAATGCATGTTTGGCAAGACAATGGTTATGACCAACACCAAGAAAATAAGGCTTCGTTTGGCGCGGTGGTGGCTGTCGTGAACGCCGTGGTCATGAACCGTTGTTTGTGAACGCCCGACCTGAGCAAATAAAAGTGGTTATGACCAACACCGGAGCAAATAAAAGTGTTCATGACAACACCGGAGCAAATAAAAGTGTTTATGACAACACCGGAGCAAATAAGCCGCGCCAAACAAAGACTAATACTAGTTTTGAACATAAAAGTGGTTGAAATTCCTTAGGTGAGGTTGGGTGTTCACGAACGACGGTTCATAATTGCAAAGATTTCGGTACCAATGGAGCACCGAGACAAGAACATCAAGGATGAACACAAAACAATTTTCTTCTATTCCAAATGAATGTTACAAGTTATAAATGAACAAGACTGAAAACAAGTTGCATACAACTTGATTTACAACAGTCAAAATAGAAGTAAAATAAATGATCGCGGACGGTGTCCGCTTCTCTCCACAGCACACACACAAGTGTCACTCGCTATCGCCCGGTGTTAACTCCTAACGTCTGGCGTTAGCTCTCAGGTCACTTCTCGCAAGCTCTCTGATTGCACTCGCAGCTCACTAGCCGCACTCGCACTCGCAACTCACTAGCCGCACTCGCGTACTTAACTCCTGGCGTTAAGTACTTAACGCTCCGCATTAGCTCGTGAGTACTCTCTCTCAAGAGACCTTCTCTAAGTCACTCGCCGAACTCGCTCTGAGTTCTCTGTTATCTCGCCCAAATCAAAATATATCTCTAAAGGGGGGGGGGGGGGGGGGGGGGGGGGGGGGGGGGGGTCTGCCGTCCTATTTATAGGAAAAGGAGAGAGATTCTAGAAGCCGAGCTAACGTCTGCGTTAGCTCTAACGTTGGGCGTTAGCTCACTTCAAAAATCTAACACTCCCCCTTGAAGTGAGCTCCGGGAACAACTCCAAGTAGCGAGCGAAGCCTCCTGAACGGCCCCGCAGAAAGGGGCTTCGTGAATATATCTGTAAGGTTGTCTTCGCTCCACACATGCTCCACTGCAATCAAGTCACCCAACATCTTCTCTCTGATGAAGTGATGCTCGATCTCTATGTGTCTTGTCCTTGCGTGACACACTGGGTTGGTTACCAGTTTCAAAACACTCTCATTGTCCCCACGAAGCACTATAGGTTCGTTGACCTTCTCGTCCACATCTTCCACCAGCCTCCTCAGCCAGACACACTCCTGTGCTGCCAGGGACGACGTCTTGTACTCAACCTCAGTGTTGGAAAGGGAGATAGAATCCTACTTCTTGCTACATCACGAGATGACAACAGCTCCACATAAAAACACATAGCCTTATGTCGACTTGCGATCATCAGCATCACATGCATAGTCTGCATCGGTGTACCCATGCAGCTTGAAGTCAGACTTCTCTCAATAAAATAACCTCATCTCAAGGGTTCCCTTCACATACTTCAGTATTCCTTTTATTGCCTCTAGATGAGACTTCCGCGGCTCTTGCATGTACCGACTAACTCGCTCGACGACAAAAGCGATGTCTGGCCTCGTGATAGTCAGGTAGATAAGACTCCCCATCAGTGCCCGGAAGATTTTCGGATCAGGAAGAATCCTCCCTTCTTCCTTCTGAAGCTTCAACCCAGCCTCCAGTGAAACATAACTGTTATTCCCTTCCTTCATTCTAAATCTCTCGATGATCTTCTCAGCATAAGCCTTCTGGAAAACGAGCAGTCTGCCTCTTCTCTTCCCAATGTGAAGGCCAAGGAAATGGTGCAGTTCACCAAGATCTTTCATCTCAAACCGGATGGATAACTGTTGTCTCAGCGTCGCGACCTCCTCACTGTTGTTCCCTGTCACCATCATGTCGTCGACGTACAACAACACTAGCACATGAAGATCTCCACTCTTCTTCACAAACATGCTAGAGTCTGAGTCTGAGGCACCATAACCACAGAACTGCAAGTACTCTGCGATCTTCTCATACCAGGCTCTCGGCGCCTGTTTCAACCTGTAGAGAGCCTTCTTCAGCTTGCACACATGTAGTGGAAGCAACTATGACACGTATCCAGGTGGTTGCACCATGAATATGTCCTTGTTAGTCTCACCATACAAGAACGCATTCTTCACATCAAGCTGTCACAACTTCCAACCTCGGCACGCCGTCAGAGCAATAACCGTTCTCACCGACGTTATCTTCGTCACAGGGCTAAACCTCTCCTCGTAGTCCTCTCCATAGGTTTGCGAGAAACCCCAAGCGACAAGCCTCACCTTGTACCACTCTACTTCTCCATCAGCACTCTTCTTTACCTTGTACACCCACTTGCAGCTGACAGGTTTAATGTCTTCAATCATCGGAACAAGGTCACAGATCTCATTTTTCTTCAAGGCCTCAATCTCTTTATCCATGGTCGCATCCCACTCCTTAGTGCCAACAACATCTTCAAAACGGGCAGGTTTCCTCTCGTCGAGTAGTCCTGCAAAGAAGCAAGAGACCAAATTTCACAAAGTTCCCCTCCTTATAGCGAGCAGGTGGGACGATGGTCCGCTTCGACCTCCTCAAGGCTTGACCACTTTCTACCACCCTGGTAGACTCCTCCTCTTCAGCTCTTCTTCCAACATCTCTTGAAGCACCGCTCCCCCTACTTCTAGAGCACGAAGCCCCCCCCCCCCCCCCCCCCCCCCCCCCCCCCCCCTCGAGCCAGATGGCGATGGGGCACTTGGAGATAACTCCAACTCCATAGTAGAGTCCTCAGTGACTCTCTCTTCTCTCCTGCTTGAATCTCCACTCTCCAACAACACCACAGAAGAGACTCCCTGATACGAGATCAGTTCGTTAAACATCATGTCGTGCGAGACAACGAACTTTTGAGTTTGCGGATCCATGCACTTACACCCCTTCTTCCACCCATCGTAGCCGATGAAGACACACTTCCGTGCTTTCGGCTCCAACTTGGTTCTCTGAGCATCCAGGACGTGCACAAAGCAAGTTGAACCAACTATTCTCATGTGAGCCACGTTTGGCTTCTCCCTGAACATAAGCTGGTGTGGAGACATCATCCTGTTGGGGCTCAGTGGTAGCCGGTTGATCACGTGGGTAGCACAAGTCATTCCCTCCGCCCATAAGGCCTTGGGAATGCCCTTGACATGTAGCCAACTCCTGGTTGTCTCCACTAGATGGCGGATCTTCCTCTCTGCGACCCCATTTTGCTGAGGGGTGTGGGCGCAAGAGAGCTCCCGCCGAATGCCAAACTTCTTGCAGAAAGAAGCAAACTCATTCGAGGTAAACTCCCCCCATTGTCACTTCTCAGCTTCTTCACCATCAGGTTCAGCCTCCCCTCCACAAATTCCTTCCACTCCTGCAACTTCAAGAATACTTCTGACTTCTCCCTCAGAAAGTATACCCACGTATAGCGGGTGTAATCATCCACTAGAACCAGCGCATACTTATTTCCTCCATAAGTAAGGGTGGCGCACGACCACATCACATCAGCATGTACGCACTCAAGAGGTGCCTTACACCTGGTCACCGACTTGTCAAACGGAAGTCGATGTGACTTTCCATATTGACAACCCTCACACACATGGTCGTCACCGTAGGAAGAGAGATTAGGCGGGCCAGACACTAGACCCTTCGCAACCATCATCTTCAACTTGTCCATCCCCACATGAGCTAGCCTATCATGTCATATCGCAGCGCTGTCACTTGTCTTTAGCTTGTCCACATAGGCATTTGCAGATAGAACATACAAGTCCTTCACCCTTCTCCCGGTGAGTGTGATGTCAGCATCAACAGACGACAAGTTCTTCAGGAACTTCACCTCCTTTGGTCCAAATAGCACGTGGTATCCAGCATCCACTGCGTTTGCAACCGAGAAGAGATTCTTCTTCATGCCCGACACATGATACACACTCTTCAGTGTCACTGGCTTCCCTTCACTCCCAAGAGATACCATCCCTTCTTTCTCAACTGGATGCACTGTATCATCTGTAGTGATGATAGCATCTGACCCTTCATATGCCTTTAGAGAGGCAAATTTAGACACATCTCTAGTGAGATGGTGCCCGCAGCCGAAATCCACAATCCAGTCGTTGTCGAAGTTGATGGAGGTTAAGACCTCGACTGACGTTGTCGTCATCTCAGCCAGGAAGCAATTATCTCCGCCCTAACCACCCTGGTGACCTTTGTAACAACCTTGTCCAGCTCGATAGAGTGCACCAGGCGTTGTATAAGATTGCAGTCCATGCCACTCCAACCCAATCACTGAGCCTGTTTCTCAGCAACAGTAGGTTGTTGATGTTGGGTTTCGAACCCAAGCACCCTTGATAAGGCAGTTGGTGATGAGGAATGTTGAAGGTGTCTTATCAAGGGTGCTTGGGTTCGAAACCCGACATCAACAACCTACTGTTGTTGAGAAACAGGCTCAGTGATTTGGTTGGGGGGCACGGACTGCAGTCCTGTACGGCGCCTGGTGCACTCGATCGAGCTGGTCAGGGTCGTTACAAAAAAGTGCAGCGCAGTTGGTGATGAGGACTGTTGAAGGTGCCTTATCAAGGGTGTTTGGGTTTGAAACCCGGCATCAACAACCTACTATTGCTGAGAAACAGGCTCAGTGATTTGGTTGGGGTGGAATGGACTGCAGTCATGTACGGCGCCTGGTGCACTCGATCGAGCTGGCCAGGGTCGTTACAACCTCCACCTCTCGCCCCACCTCTCCAGTGGCCTCCTTCCTTCTCAGCAACATGACCAGCCTTCTGATTGGTCCGGCGGTCCTTTGACATGTGCCCATACTTCTTACAGGCAAAGCAAAGAGTTCTCCCCTTCTCGTCGCGAGCAGGGAGGAACTTCCATTTATCTCCTTGAGAGGATGTTGACGGTCCATCTCCGGAGTTCTTCTTTCTCTTGTCCCAGGACTTCTTCTTCCCTGAAAACAACACCTCACTATCTCCCCCTGAGATAGATACTCCAGTCATCTGCTTCGCCAAGCTCTCATGTGATGACAACAGGTTCTCTAGCTCCAGTAAGGAAGGTTGAGTAACTTATCATTGCACAGAAGTAACAAACGGAACATACCCCTTCCGCAGGCCTCGGAGTATATGCCTCTTCAACTTTGCCTCAGAGATCGGCTCATCAGGATCCAAAGTCGAGATCTCAGCACACAGGTTCTTCACCTTCAAGAAGAAGGTGGATAGTGAAATCTCCTTTTGAGTGGCCCGCGCCAACTCATTCTCCAGAAATTGTAGTCGCGCTACATTCTTCTTGTTGAATAGCCCATCGAGGGCTTTCTAGATTCCAGACGCTGACTTGCAACCTATGAAGTGGTCGAACAAGTCAGGTGAAATAGCTCTCTTCAGAGTGAACTTCGCCTTGGTGTTAGTCTTCCTCCAAGCCCTCACAGCTGGACCATTTCCTTCGGTTGCCAGAACTTCCTCCTGTTCTTCTCCACCAACAACCTCCCAAAGGTCCTCTTCGAGTAGGTAGCTCTCCATACAAGACTTCCATTTCTTGTAGTTGGTCTGAGTAAGCAACTCAATGTCAGATCCTCTAGCATAACCTCCTCCGCCGTCCATCTTGGTTACTCAGTGCTTGTTTCAACCTACCTCTGATACCATGTGAAGATTTCGGGACCAATGGAACACCGAGACAAGAACATCAAAGATGAACACAAAACATTTTTCTTTTATTCCAAATGAATGTTACAAGTTACAAATGAACAAGACTGAAAACAAGTTTCATACAACAACTTGATTTACAACAGTCAAAATAGAAGTAAAATAACTGATCGCGGACGGTGTCCGCTTCTCTTCCACAGCACACACAAGTGCCACTCGCTATCGCCCGATGTTAACTCCTAACATCTGGCGTTATCTCTCAGGTCGCTTCTCGCAAGCTCTCTGCTCGCACTCGCAGCTCACTAGCTGCACTCGCGTACTTAACGTCTGGTGTTAAGTACTTAACGCTCCGCGTTAGCTTGCGGATACTCTCTCTCAAGAGACCTTCTCTAAGTCACTCGCCGAACTCACTCCAAGTTCTCTGCTATCTCGCCCAAATCAAAATATATCTCTAAGGGGGGGGGGGGTTCTGCCCTCCTATTTATAGAAAAAGGTGAGACCTTCTGGAAGCGGAGCTAACGCCTGAGTTAGTTCTAACGCTGGGCGTTAGCTCACTTCAAAAATCTAACAATAATAACCACGTTCATGACCGCCGCCACCGTGCCAACCGAAGTCTTTATCTAGGCCCAACCATTTAAGCCCTGATAGGCCCTCCATTTTATGGAGGTCTTGGACACAACCAAACCAAAAAGAGGCCCAGGCCCGACGGGCCATTTTTGCACTGCTATCCGCAAGAACATCACAAGAACTGCGCCGATGAGAATTTTCTGAAAACCACCGCGACGACCACAGCGGCAGCGCCGTTCAAAGAAATGCATCACTGGTTTATTTCGCTCTCCGTCGACAGACCCTTCAAATTGGACACGAGGTCCGCGCCGGGGGAGAGACCTCCGGAAAATCGCAAATGGAAAGAGGCGAGAGACTGCGTGGGTCAGCTAAGAAGTGAGTGCGAGTAGTACTATTAAAAGACTCTAAAATATTTAAAATTTGAGTGTTAATAGCCAAATAACATGCAAGTGCTAATAACAATGCCCTAAAAAAATATCAAATACACCAATCCTACAACAACAACACTCAAGCCTTTATCCCACCGTAGTGGGGTCGGCTATATGGATCCTCTGTCACCATTGCGCCCTATCTTTAATCATAGTCTCACCAATGCCTAAGTACATCATGTCTTTCCCTATAGTTTCATTCCAAATCTTTTTTGGTCTACCCCTCCCCCGTTTAACATGTCTAGTGACTAAACTCTCACAACGTCTAACATGTGCCTCTAATGGTCTCCTATATACATGTCTAAACCATCTTAAACAAGCTTCTCGCATCTTCTCTACAATTGACGTCACTCCTATCTTATCTCTGATACATTCATTCATAGTTTTATCCAGTCTCGTGTGACCACACATCCACCTACACATTCTCATCTCCTCATCTCCGCAACTCCCATTTTTTGCTCATGTATACCATTCACTGCCCAACACTCAGAACCATAAATACACCAATCTTAATTTCTAAAAAAAAATTACTTTTTTCCTAAAATTTTTCTAAAGAAAAAATACAAGAATTTTAAATATAATAATTTCTATTTAATTAATCACGCGGGCCACCAAACCTCCATGTCTGCCGCCAAATCTAATAATTTGCCCCGTGAATGAAAGAAACTAGAGAACAAATGTGAAATGATGGGTAATGCCGACACGAGGTACACTCAATATATTCACCCAGTGTTTTCACTCTCACAGCAAATATTTGTGGTGGGGACAGATAGAAAACGCGTTTCCAAACACAGAAAGGAAAACAAACAATCAAGGTGCCATTTGCTGGAATCCTCTTTGTTCTCTGCTCCCAGATATTTCTTCCATTAGTCCGGGCTAAGCTAGCTCCCCCGCACCTTGGGTTCTATCCGGATAGAGCTGCTTCAGTTTGGAATCAGGAATTCCGCCGACCGACAGCTAGCCTGCGAGCAAGATGGACGGCGAGAACTAGATGAGATTCTGCGGATAATTAATTATGAAATTTATAACTAATTATCTAAAGTAGGATAGAAATGAGAATGTTGAAGATAAATGTGTCATTTAAAAAAAAGGTTACAAATCAATTGTATCAGAGAAATGGAGTGACATAAGATGATTAAGTAAACTTGGATGATTTGGGCATTTATAACAAAATTTAGAAAATACATAGCAAACAAGTGGAATTTGCGAATGGTCGGGCCAAGAGTTATCTTGGTCGTCCTCCGACTGGTTGCTTGACTCTGGAGTTTCTTTTCACATGGCCTATGATGCTACACGCCTTTTGTCATGTCAGCACATTACTCCTGCCCTTAGTATCATGGTAGCAGATGGCACCATTCACCTCATCACCAGTCGTGGCCTCCTTCACACCACACATTTTCACATTCCCGATGTTGCCTACATACCAGAGTTATCCATGAACCTTATATCCGCCAGCCAGCTCACATCTCATGGTTGTCCGGTTACCTTTGATGAGTTCACATGCCGTGTGCAGGATCGTCTTACTGGGGCACTCCTTGGGGATGGTCGTCGTCGTTACGGGGTGTACGTCCTTGATCGTCTCCACCTTCCATCCACATCACGGTCACCTGCAGCTTCCTCCTTGTGTCTTCCTTCGGTGGGTTTCTCTCAGTGGCACCACCGTCTTGGTCATCCCAGTGGTTCACGTCTAGCTTCCCTCATTAATCATGGTTTTCTTGGTCGTGTTTCTATTGATCGGTCTCACTCATGTTCAGGTTGTAAGCTCGGTAAACAGCTACAACTCTCCTATCAGTCTAGTGAGTCCAGGTCTCAGCGTCCCTTTGATCTAGTTCATTCTGATGTCTGGGGAACCGCACCATTTGTATCCAAGGGTGGACACCGGTACTATGTACTTTTCGTTGATGACTACTCTCGTTATTGTTGGGTCTATTTTATGTGTTCTCGATCTGAATTTTTTCAGATCTATGTTACTTTTTCTGCTATGGTGCGCACTCAGTTCTCTGCTTCCATACGCATTTTTCGTTTTGACTCGGGGGGGGGGAGTACTTCTCTCATGCTTTTCGAGATTTGCTAGCTACTCACGGCACTCTCCCTCAGCTTGCCTGTCCCGGTGCCCATGCTCAGAATGGCACCGCTGAAAGGAAGCATCGTCATATTATTGAGACAGCTCGCACCCTTCTTATCTCCTCTCACGTTCCTCCTCACTTCTGGGCTGAGGCTGTTTCCACTGCTGTCTATCTTATTAATCTGCAACCCTCCACTTTCCTTCAGGGTCAGTGTCCTGGTGAGTGTCTGTACTCTCGACCACCACGTTACACTCATCTTCGTGTTTTTGGTTGTCGATGTTATGTTCTTCTCTCTCCACGTGAGCGTACTAAGCTCTTTGCTCAGTCTGTTCCTTGTGCCTTTCTTGGGTACAGTACTGAGCACAAGGGTTATCGATGCTATGACCCTGTTGCACGTCGACTTCGCATTTCACGTGATGTCACTTTTGATGAGTCTCACCATTTCTTTGTGTCCCCTGTTTCCTCGACATCACACTCATCCGTTACTCCCTCTAACGTGCAGTTTTTCACTCTTCCCATCTCTCCGCCTCATGTATCCCCGCCTCATGTATCCCCGCCTCATGTATGCCCTCCTCTTCCCTTGCCACAGTCTACTCTGTCACCTCCTTCTCCCTTGTCACAGTCTACTTCCTCTTTCTCTGATGAGCTGTCCACTTGGGATCGTGTCTCTCCTCTTCCCTATCACTATACTCGTCGTCATCCTCCTATCTCCTCGCCTCCAGTGCCCCCAGACTCAGTGCCTACCTCCTCCAGTGAGTGCCCTATGGATGATCCTCCTGTGCGTCGCAACCCACCTCGTGAGAGGCGTCCTCCTGACCGTCTTAGCCTAGCCACCCTACCGCTGGACCTACCTGCCCTTCCCGCCACTGCCTGCAGTACTCCAGAGCCGACTTCTTATCGAGAGGCTGCCCAGATACCTGAGTGGCAGGTTGCTATGTCTGCTGAGTTGGAGGCGCTTGAGCACACTCGTACTTGGGAGCTTGTTCCTCTTCCACCTGGTGCTGTTCCTATTACTTGCAAGTGGGTCTTTAAGGTCAAGACTCGCTCCGATGGTTCTGTGGAGAGGTACAAGGCTCGACTTGTTGCTCGTGGTTTTCAGCAGGAGCAGGGGAGAGACTATGATGAGACTTTTACTCCAGTTGCTCATATGACCACGATCCGCACTCTTGTTGCTGTTGCAGCTGTTCGTCGCTGGTCTCTGTTCCAGCTCGATGTGAAGAACGATTTTCTTCACGGTGACCTTCAGCAGGAGGTGTACATGCTCCCTCATCCCGGTCTTTCCTCTCCTCTAGGACTTGTTTGCCGCTTGAGACGAGCTCTTTACGGGCTCAAGCAGGCGCCCCGTGAGTGGTTTGCTCGTTTCAGTTCGGCCATTACTGCCGCCGGTTTTCAGCCGAGCCCGCATGATCCAGCCTTGTTTGTCCACTCCTCTTCTCGTGGTCGGACTCTTCTATTACTTTATGTGGATGACATGATCATTACAGGTGATGACCCTACTCATGTGACATTCGTCAAACATCACCTCCAGCAGCAGTTTCGGATGACTGATCTTGGACAGCTGAGTTATTTCTTGGGCCTCGAGGTCACCTCTACAGACCGTGGTTTTCAGCTCTCTCAGCGGCGTTACACATCAGATCTTTTAGCTCGGGCTGCTCTCTCTGACTCTCGCACTGTGGACACCCCTATGGAGCTTCACCTTCAGTTACGACCGGATGATGGGGTTCCACTCTCTGATCCTACTCGTTATCGTCACATTGTCGGGAGCCTCGTCTACCTTACTATTACTCGGCCCGACATTGCACATGTTGTTAATGTTTTGAGCCAGTTTGTTGGTGCGCCTACCTCTGTGCATTATGGTCATCTACTGCGGCTATTGTGTTATCTCCGGGCGACGACTTCACGTGGTCTCTTCTACTCCAGTAGCAGTTCTCTGGAACTTCGTGCTTACTCAGATGCTACTTGGGCCAGTGATCCCGTTGACCGCCGATCTATCACTGGTTTCTGTCTATTCTTGGGTACTTCACTTATTTCCTGGAAGTCCAAGAAACAGACCGGGGTTTCTCGTTCCAGTACTGAGGCTGAGCTGCGTGTCATGACTACTACTACTGAAGACATTATTTGGCTCCGCTGGCTCCTTGAGGATCTTGGTGTCTCTTCTCCGGACCCCACTCCACTCCACTGTGATAACACCGGTGCCATTCAGATCACCTTGAATACGGTGAAACATTCTCTTTCCAAGCACATCGGGGTGGATGCTTTCTTCCTTCGTGAGCAGTATGGTCGGGGAACTCTTGCTCCTCTCTTTGTTCCTTCTGAGCAGCAGCTTGCAGACTTGATGACTAAGCCGCAGACTCGGTCCCAACATGCTTATCTATTATCCAAACTCTCGGTGTATGACCCCCCATGAGTTTGAGGGGGGGGGGGGGGGGGGGGGGGGGGGGGGGGTATTAGATGTATTATGTAATATATTGTATATTTAGGTGGTAGATCCTCTTAGGCTCACCTCTAGGTGTTGGGAACCTCTCTTGTGTATATATATGTATCCATTTTAGTGTGAATACAAGATTCTTTTATCCTAACAATAAATCAATAATGACGGGACTTGCCGAGCTCTTGGCCGTCGGCTTGAGAGATGATGCCAGACCTTCAAAGAATTTGGTTAATGGCAAAAGATCAGCACATTTAAGCCAGAAAATAAAGGCTCTGTTTGGGAGGGATGTGACTGCGGGAAAAATAGTGTTGGGAAACCAATGTTGGCAACATTCAGAAAAGCAGTGGTGGGAAAGCAATAGGAGGAAAAAATAATGGTTGAGAGAAGCATGAAAATGCGGAAAGCTTCTTTTAGCTTTTTTGAAGTGGGAATGTCCATTGCTTTCCAAAAAGCCCCTAAAACACTTTTTTTGCACACTTTTCGCACAACTACGAAACCAAACGACTCCAAAATAACAGTGACAATATAACTTTTCCTACCGCCACCATCATCCCTGTAGAGGAGAGCAAAAGCTTGAGTATTGGAGGGGGAGGCGGCTTGGAGGGGGCAGGTGCAGAACCTGGTGAAGGAAGTTTTACACCAAGGTCAGTCAGGAGGCTCTCGAGCCATGTGAGTTCATAGACCACAGAAGCCATTGCCCGGTATTCTGCTTCAGCTGAGGATCTCGCAACCACAGCTTGCTTCTTACTTCGCCAGGTAATCAGGTGTCCTCCAAAGTACGTGCAGAACCCACTTGTTGACCGTCGATCGTCCAGGGACCCAGCATAGTCAGCATCAGAGTATGCCACCAATCTTGGAGTTGACGATGATGTTTTATAAACCAGTCCCTGACCAGGAGCTGTTTTGAGATACCTAAGAATCCTTTCGACTGCCTGAAGATGAGAGTTTCGAGGAGAGTGCATGTATCTGCTGACCATGCCCACGGCAAAGGATATATCAGGTCTTGTTACCGTTAGGTAGATTAATTTTCCAACAAGACGACGATAGTATTCTGGGTTTTGTAGTTGCAGATCTGAGTCGGAAGCTTGAGTACATAGTTTGTGATTGACATCCATTGGAGTATTTGTTGGTTTGCAGCCTGAGTATCCTGCATCATGAAGGAGATCGAGACAGTATTTTCGCTGAGAGAGGACAAGGCCATCTGGTCTTCTGGCGACCTCCAGACCCAGGAAGTAGTGAAGGTGACCCAGATCCTTTGTCTGAAATACAGAGCTAAGATGTTGTTTGACCATCTGTATTCCTTTGACATCATCTCCCGTAATTATGATGTCATCCACATATACCAGAAGAATCACTGTTCCCGTCGCCTGTTTACGATGTGAACAGGGAGAAGTCTGCCGAGCTCCGAGTAAAGCCAATCTCCCGAAGAGCCTTGCTGAACTTGTCGAACCAGTTGCGAGGTGATTGTTTGAGGCCATAAAGAGACTGTAATAGACGGCAGACCAGAGGAGACTCCCCCGTGGTCTCAAACCCGGGAGGTTGCTCCATAAAAACAGTTTCATGGAGATCTCCGTTAAGAAATGCATTCTTAACATCTAGCTGAAATAACGGCCACTGACGATGCACGGCTACGGAGATGAGTACACGAACAGTGTTGAGTTTAGCCACCGGAGAGAACGTCTCGTCATAGTCGATTCCATGTTGTTGAGTGTAGCCACGAGCAACCAAGCGAGCTTTCAGCCGGTCAATGGTTCCATCAGGAGCATGTTTGATAACAAAAACCCATTTACACCCAACAGGTTTCTGTCCTGGAGGTCGGGGTACCAGAGTCCAAGTCTTGTTGGCCCAAAGAGCAGTCATTTCTTCCTCCATGGTAGCGCGCCACCCCGGATGTTGTAGAGCCTCCTGCACAGAGTTAGGAATAGCAACTGTGGACAAGGAGGTAGCCAGTGTCTGGAGTCGGGGAGAGAGACGATGGAGGGACACATAGTTCGCCATCGGATGAGCGGTTGATTCTGTTACCTGATCAGCCAGACGCGGAGTACCGGAGGCCGAGGCCGACTGCGTAGGGGCAACGGGGGTGGGAGTGCGCCGAGAGTAGACATGGATGAGAGGCGGCTTGGAGGGGGCAGGAGCAGAACTTGGTGAAGGAAGAGCTAGTGTATGGACAGGAATGATAGGTCGGATGATAGGTAGTGGGGTAGGTATTGGTGTTGGTGTGGACACTGGAGCAGAGAAGAAGGGATGATCTTCCCGGAAAGTAACATCCGGCGACACAGAGACTTTGCGAGTAGTAGGAGAATAACAAACGTAACCCTTCTGGGTACGGGAGTAGCCAACAAAAATTTGCTTGGCCGCCCGGGGGTCCAGCTTGTCCGTAGACAGTCCCAGGATATGAACGTAGCACGTACATCCGAAGATTCGAGGTGTGAGGGGAAAGGCCGGAGTAGAAGGAAAGAGGAGGCTGAAAGGCGTGGCATTGTTGAGGACAGTGGATGGAAGACGGTTAATAAGAAAGCAGGTCACGGAGACCGCAAAGTTCCAATAGGTTTTGGGAACGTTCATGTGCAGCATGAGAGAACGGGCAACATCGAGCAAGTGTCGGTTCTTCCGTTCAGCCACACCATTTTGTTGTGGGGTGTAGGGACATGAAGTCTGATGGATAATGCCAAATTCAGAGCATAACTTGGCAAACTCGTTGCTTGTGTATTCACGAGCATTGTCGGTTCGTAGAGTTTTGAGGGTGGTGGAGAATTGTGTGCGAGTTTCAAGGATAAATGCCCGAAAGATACGAGGGAGCTCCGAGCGATCGCGAAGTAAGTATAACCAAGTAACCCGTGAGTAGTCATCAATAAACGTAAGAAAGTATCGAAACCCAGAAATACTCGTAATTTTATAAGGTCCCCATATATCAGAATGTACGAGATCAAAAGGAGCAGAGCTCCGAGTACAATGGGCGGGAAAAAAAGAACGGGGTTGTTTGCCCAAAATACACGAATCACATTTAAAAGCAGGAAAAGATATATCAGGAAGTGCCTTCTGGAGGACTGGAAGGGGAGCATGTCCAAGACGCTGATGCCACTCAGCGGAGGAGACCGAGGAGAGGATATTTGGAGAGTCATCGAGAAGGTAGAGCCCGTTATGCAGTCGCCCCTTACCAATGGTAGTCCGCGTCCGCCGATCCTGTATCAGAAAAGTAGAGGATGTAAACGTTAGGGAGCAATCCAAGTCCGAAGTAAGACGGCTAACAGAAAGTAAATTGAACGGGGATCCCGGAACATGAAGAGCCGAACGGAGAGAGATGGAGGGGCTAAGAGAGAGGTCTGCTGAGCCGGAGACCGGAACCGTCTCCCCATTGGCAACAGTGATACACTTCGGATGAGGAGCATTCAAATACTCTGGTGGTTGTCGCGAGGTGATATGATGAGTAGCACCAGAGTCCACTATCCAGCGTGGACTCGTTGAGAGACAGGTTATACCTGGATTGGAGACGGAGGCAACGGAGGCAGGTGGAGACATCATCCCTTGAAGCTGTTGGAACTGTAGGCGGAGGGCGTCAAGATCGGCGCGGGAGACCGAGGAGCTGTCATCAGCAACAGCGACAGTCGGACGAGGAGGATTCCCAGGCTTCCGATAACAGGTCGTCTCGAAGTGGCCATCTCGTCCACAGAATGAACACTTTGGTCGAGGCCGACCGCCACGTCCCCTTCCCCGAGAGGCAACCCGGCCACCACGAGCTGAAGGAGGCACAGAGAGTAAGGGAGCTGGAGTGTGCTGGAGAAGGGCCGGTGATGGAAGAGGAGGAGCCGCCATAGGTGCTGAGGTTTTGAGGAGCATGGAGCACACATCTGAGAGGGAAGGAGTGATGGCTGAGGCCAGAACCTGATTACGGATGCTTTGCAGGTGTGGCGGAACACGAGCCATGATCATAGCAATGATGACAGCTTCCTTCTGAGCTCGTTGAACGGCGTGATCATTGGTGGACGGTTGATGCTGGATCCATGCCTCAGCAAGAGTCTTGGTGCGAGCAACGAAGGAGATCATGTCAGTAGCCCCAGCCGTATCTAAAGCCTGGAGATCTGTGATGATGTCGTATAGATGTTGAAGGCTGTCCTTGCCCGAGTATAGAGAGTGGAGCTCATCCCACATTGCTTTAGCAGTCTCGTGATACATCACCATCTGGTAGGACTCTCCATCCATCGAGTTGAGGAGCCAAGTCTGAACTCGGCCGTCATTACGGAGCCAGGTGTCCGTAGGCGGGACGGGAGGCCCTTGGGTGAGATGACCCAGAAGTCCCTTTGACTGAAGGACGCGCCGGACCGAGTGAACCCATTGGATGAAGTTTCCTTTCCCGGAGAGGGAGATGGTGGTGATTCGCAGCTCATCACGAAGTTCGGGAGGCTGACCCAGGTTGTCAGGCTGAGGTGGAGCAGGCACCGGGGTGGAGTCAACAGAGGATCCCATTACAAGATAGAAAGGGGGGCGAGCGGGATGCTGGAAGTAGACCGGGCGAGCTTCTGACTGGGGAAGGCCGGGCGAGCTGGCAGAGAAGAGACCGGACGAGCTGCTGACTGGGGAAGGCCGGTCGAGCTGCTGACGAGACCGCTTGGGCGACCTGGCAGTGAAGAGGGAAGCTGGCCGAGAAGCAGGTCGCTGGAGGAGACCGCTGGAGAGCTAGACCGGCAGAGGAAGCAGGTCGTTGGAGGAGACCGCTGGACTGGAGAGCTCGTAGGAGACGGGCTGACGAGCTGGGAGTATGAGATCGCTGCGAGTAGGAGATCGCAGGAGGCTGGATGGCGAGCTGCGAGGTGAGATTGCAGTAGACGGGCTGACCGGGCTGGAGTAGAGGCGGAACGCGCTCAGAGGAAGAAGCCGCTGCGGGCTGGGGAGAGCACCAAAACTTGCCAAAAGAAGTTTGCGAGCTGCGGTCTTGGGAGAGCACGCGGCGGGCTGGAGATCGCAGATCGGGGAAGGCAAATCGCGTACAGCGAGTTGAAGAGCAAGAGGAGCCCGTCAGTCAGAGACCGCAGAGAAGAAGAGCGCTGAGGTCGCGGCGGGCTAGAAGCAGACCGCACGGGAGATCGAAACTACAGGCCGAGCGAGGATGCCGCGCGAGAAGTAGAGGAGAACGATCCCGCAGCAGACCACGCGAGCAGGAGCGCGCGGCTAGACGAAGGCAAGCGGGGCCCACCTCACAGACGGCAAAGGCTATAAAAGAGCCACGAAGAGGAGGGGAGGTGGAGGCCACGGGAGAGAGAGGATCAGGCGGTCAAGAAAACAGAAGATCGACGAGGCCGGTTGCGGTTAGAGGGGCAGGCGAGCCAGCAGATCGCAGACCTTGATATGGAGACCGCAAGTTTGGATCGATCCCTCTGATACCATGTAGAGGAGAGCAAAAGCTTGAGTATTTATTTTTTCTTATCTAAATACAAAGAGGAGTACACATATATAGGAGAGAGGAGGAGAGAAATAATCCTATACAAAGTGTGGGACTAAAGAGAAGTACATGGGCCCAAATATGGGCCCTCTAAATGGGCTATTCCAACAATCCCAAACAGAGCCAAAATCGAAGAAAAAAAACAATGAATAATATCTCCTCAGAGAATTTTTTGTTGAGAATACTGCTGCATAATGAGAATATTAAAATTTGAAGTTAAACATGCGCACTGAAATGTGAATGAAACCTATGAAAATTGTTCTGTAACAAGGAGAGAATAGCCTTTTCAGCTGTTTTTTTTTTTAGAAACATAGGAAAGAAAGGGAGTAAATTTGTTCTGTTTGCCATTGTTGCAGAATGACCATGCCATTGTTCAAAAGAGGAATCTTTGTATAGTACTTTGTAAAGCAATTAGATACCTGAAATAGCCTAGAATCAAGGTTATAAAACAGTAAAAGAAAGGGGATGAAATTAGATCGACTTGCCATGGAAGTGTGCCGCAACAGGGATATGCTACAAATTCTGCTGCGGGGGCTCCGAGAAAGCTGTAGTCGTACATGTGGAATGCATTTCCAGCTCTCCCCCATGGCAGGCTTTGTCGTTCCTCTTTCACCGCCGACCATATGATTGATTACCTAAATTGAAACAAAATATTATACAAAATACTTAGGGCGAGTTGATGTAGATTATAAGAGTCTAACAAAGAGTCAGCATTGCATAGAAAACACCAAATTGGTAGTTAAATTAAGGCTTTGTTTGAGAGAGTTGTAAGTTTGAATTGTGGTAGTAAACACAACAATCGTGTTTTGCCTGCCATTTGGAACTTCAGTGACAACGTTTGGCGCACAAATCCATTGGGGTGGGGGGGGGGGGGGGGGGGGGTGGTTATTTGTGACCGCTAACGTCTAACCACAACTTGATGATGATTGTGGCGACATTTTGATCCAAAGTGGTGTTTATGAAGGCAATTATCCAACCGCTAGTTGCATTTTTACAACCGCATTTATAACTACCACAACTATACCGAACAGAGCCTAAAAAGCATGCATGATGAATGTTGTAATCAAACAATAAAACTTTATGTTAAAATATGCTAATTTGGATCTAGATGCATTAAAAGAAAGTGAAATTGCCATTTTATGAAGGCGGACTCAAATTCGTTGCTAAAGCATCTACTGCAATATAAAAGGGAATTCTAATCTTTGGTTTAACATTGGGACCTTACCCATTATTTTATATTTAGTTTACCCCTCATTTTAAGTTTAGAGAGAGTGATGGGGGCAAGCACGAGCCGGTGGAGGCCACATGCATAATTACCAAATATACTTTCGTAAACGTCTTAAACATATTCAATACCATATGATAGATGGATGCAGCTTCGATTGAACAACGGAAGATATGTAATTTATCACAAACCAGAACGGAGAGATTCCATTCATGAGCTAGTTTCTTCAAAAGATATCCAGTAGACACCATTAACGAGTGTCCTGCAGTTCATATAAAAAAGTGGACGAGTTAATCCACTACTTTAGTCACAAATATACTCGCATCAAAAGGCAGGGGGAGATGTAACTCCATTTGCAAGGTTTTTAGCCAAGTTAGGCTCCGTTTGACGCAACGTTTTCAACGTTTTTTGCTTCGGTGAGTTTGGACAAAAACGCCACCGTCATAGAATGTACGTTTGGCATGACAACGGTTATGACCGTCACCAAGAAAAGAAAACTAGTTTTGAACATAAAAGTGAATGCAAGTTCCATAGGTGAGGTCGGACGTTCACGTACGACAGTTCATAGCCACCGCGTTCACGACCGCACTTGATATTAATAAACGTGTTTGTTTTAAGTGGATTAAAAATTTGAAGCATGTCACAAAGCTCACTCCTCGCTAAACAGAACGCAAATTTTCGAGAAAATCATCATCATTCAATAGCCTTCTTCCCACTATTTGGGGGGTATTTTTTCAAATATCAGTAACTAAAATGAAACCATCAGATACTTATAAGGATCTATGCTATGAAAAATCACTCTTGCACAGTCTGGGACTGTGAGCTCTCTCACCTATATTAGTTGCACGGAAATATTACTTACACCAATGTGATAGAAAGACGAATTTAATTCCATATTAACGTTTTTTACAAGATGTTAGTGCCTGAATGTATGGGACGTATGAGTTGAAACTGTTCATTCTTGGAATATTATTTTGAAGCCCAGGACTTGGCCAAGAAAATTCTCTTAGAATTCTACTATTTTCCTCCTCTTCTCCCCTTCCTCTCTCTCTCCCATCCGCAGGCTACCCTAGAGGGTAAAAATATTCCTTTTTAAACATGTTGCCTGGTAGTTTTAAGTCAATAACATAAAAAAATTTCACTTGTTCAAATGTGTATACTGTAGCCTATGGTCCAAATATAGCATAAGCTGATCAAAAACTTGAAAATTCATAATTGATTGAAAAATTATGATATATTCAAACTAATTCCAGACATGATTCATAGAATGCATTTTAATTGAAATTTCAAAAGGAAGCGCCATCAATTATTCCAAACATAAGCATTTAACAAATGAAAAATCAACAAGTGTATACCTTGTGAATCTTTGCTACCTAGGATAGGAGTTATGAGGGATGAAACCGAGTCAACTATTAACATGCATATCTTCTTATCCTCGCTGATTGTCTGATAAATTCATGACAATATCTAAAACACGGTAACAAATAAAATGTTTTTAATATAATTAGCATATAAAGATGTTTGAATTTACAAAACCTTCTTCATTAATGTGCTTTCAAGTTCATGCAATGCATCATGCAGGGAAAATATGTCAAAAACTGATTGGCAGTGTATGCTGTTCATGATCTTCATGATCCTTCTTTCCGGCCCCTGAGCACAAGTAGGGATCTTGAAAATACAAAAAAAAAACAAAGAATTTCAAAATTAATGAGAATGATATAGATTCGAGAATCCATCGTTATTTGATCATAAGAATCCATGTCATCATCAAATTATTTTGTTGTTCACAAGTGCATCAAATCAAGAAATGTTCAAGAACAATAAAGCAGTAAGGAAAGCCTTGAAGAAGACCTCTTTGTGCCCGGGTTCACAAATTTGGTTTATCATGGACGCAACACGATTTGGAGAAAAGGAGTTGGATGTATCGAAGAAAACAATGGAACCAAAATGCTTGACTGCAACATAGGAAGCAACGTATAGACAAATCTGCACATCAGTGTAAAGTAAATTAGATGACAGGGCTAATTATGAGAAAATGATCAAATGATCTCCTAACTATTTAGGATGTATAGGTTTTGACATCATTTTTCTTTCTTTCTAGAATCTGATCCTTGCATACCCAGAAAAGACTTTCATTGTATAGGCCAACGACCTACAGGTGAAGCACTCGTAGAAGTCTACAGCTGACATAGATACCAAGTAAATCGACATGGCCTACAATAAGCTCGTGCGGCTACTCATACCAAGCATTTTAGGAGGTGTGATTTCTACACTCAAGGCAGAGATATCATATTCAAATCGGATATACCTATAGGGCATCTCAACACAAATCACCAACCCTCACAGGTGTACCGAAATCACACATGTAAGAGCAAGCTGTAAGCACAGTGCCTTAAATTCATTCATAAAACTCAATGTAAGTGCCTATTATAAGCGCAGAGGTCCAAAAAGCTTATATGCCCATATCCATACTAGGTTGCCATAGCTGTCCAGCAGTTAAAGGCTCTCAGCCTAATACATGCATTTGTAATGTGAAAGGGGCACCAGATTGAGATGTCAAGATCCCCTAATCCTCCAACCACTTGCATGTACTCTAAGGTTAGCGGAGGGACCTCTAAAAGAGACATATTTTCTTCTCTCTTCGGTGTGTCTCTGTTGCGACTTAGTAGTTTCATAATCAAAAACTTCCTAACGATGAATTTGGCTTTAACAGTCCTTATACTTTAAACCAAACATGAGCATTTCAACCTTTCTGTAAACCAATTATAGCTTTGTGGGGTTAGCCGTGTTAGGGGCAAACAGATATTTCATTGCATCATGGAAAGTCACCTATGACCATGACATGTGCCTCACTTAGGCCTTTTTTGTTGATTATTTATGGTTGAATTGACTGAATGACAGCAACGATCACATTTAAGTAGGTTTAGGGACCACATTAGAGAAAAATAAAATTATATCAAAATCCATACGCCTTAAATAGTCAGGGAACTATTTAGTTATTTTCTCACTAGCGCAAGCCTCATTGATACACTCTTCTTCTTCCTGCAGGTAAAGTTAGTACAGAAAACGAGAGCGGTGGCGCACCGTTGACTCAGATGGAGAGATGGGAGGAGGGAAATTCAGGGAAATACATTACTTCATACAACATACATGCCTCTGCCTGTTCGGCAGTCCAATACATAAGGAAGGTGGGCAGTTACGGCGGTTGTGGCGTCAAGCTTAACCACTCCCGCCTGGTTTAACGTCTCCCGCTTAATCCCAAATACACACATTCAAATTCAAAGGACACAAAACGGTAAGTTAAATTAACATACGTATCAATACTCCCTCCTTAGAAGGATCCTTGACCTCAAGGATCAAAATCGGGAAAGATTGATTTAATGTGGAGGTAGTCCTCCCATGTGGCCTCCTCCGCTGGGGTATTGGCCCACTGAATCAAGACCTGTGTCACTGGTACTCCGTTCCGGGGGACGAGCCTCCTCTCAATGATCTTCTCTGGAATCTTCAGCTTGTAGCCCTCTGTGGTGAGGAATTCTGGGAGTGTGGTGGTGGTAGGGGCTGCTCCAATGTGCTGCTTTAGCTGGGAGATGTGGAAGGATGAATGAATTTTTGATGTGGGTGGTAGTGCCAATCGGTAGGCCACTGGGCTAAGCTTTTTGATGATCTGAAAAGGACCAAAAAAGCGTGGGGATAACTTGGTATAGCTGCTTTGCCGCATGCTTGCCTGTTTATAGGGTAATAGGCGTATATAGACCCATTCTCTTTCTTCAAACTCCTTCTCCTTCCTCTTTCTGTCAGCTAGCTGCTTCATGCGGTTTTGAGCTTTGTACAGGTTTGCTTTTAGTATGTTGATGATCTTTTCCCTGTCCTGGAGAGTAGTGTCTACTGCTTCATTCCTTGCCGTGGTGGGTATGTAGGGTATATGTAAGGGGGGAGGTGTGCCATATACCACTTCAAATGGGGTCATTTGGGTTGAAGTATGGTATGAAGTGTTATACCAGTATTCAGCTAGAGGTAGGCAATGATACCATGACTTGGGTTTAGTGAAGCAGACACATCTGAGGTAGTTTTCTAAGCACCTGTTTACCACTTTCGTTTGCCCATCGGATTGAGGGTGGTAGGCCGTGGAGGTTTGGATGTTTACTCCTAGAAGCTTGAACAGCTCTGTCCAGAAATCGCTTATGAACACCACATCTCGGTCTGAAATTATAGAGTTTGGCATGCCATGGAGTTTGAACACTTCATTCATGAATGTTTGGGCCACCGTGCTAGCTGTATAGGGGTGCTTGAGTGCAATAAAATGAGCATATTTGCTTAACCTATCCACCACAACCCAGATTACCTCATATCCTTTGGATGATGGCAGCCCTTCGATAAAGTCCATGGATAAGTCCCTCCAAATTTGATCTGGAATAGGTAAGGGCTGTAACAGTCCCAGTGGCTTCTCATTGGGGGTTTTGCATTGTTGGCAAATGGTACAATGCTTGATATATTGGTATACATATTCCTTCATCTTTTTCCAGTAAAAGTTCTGTCTGAGCTTGTGTAATGTGACAAAGACCCCTGAGTGGCCCCCAATGCTTGAATCATGAAAAATGTGGCATAAGAGCTTTCTGACTTCTTCCTCCTTCCCAACCACAATTTTCCCCTTTCTCCTTAACCACCCATCCACCACTTGGAAGTGGGGTTTAATGTCAGGATTGACTTCTTTTTCCTTAATTAGCTGCTGTATCATGTCATCATTTAGCTGAGCAGTCTTCAACCTCTGCTCTAGATCAGTGCTTCCTGTGAGCAATGTATGCAGGGGCCCTTCCTCTTTTTCCTCTTTTCTGGATAGAGCACCTGCTGTTACATTCTCTACTCCTTTTTTGTACTTGATGGAGTAATCATACCCCAAAAGCTTGGCCATGAATTTCTGTTGTAGGGGGGTGGTTAATTGTTGCTCCATCAGGTATTTCAAACTTTGGTGGTCAGTGTGTATTTCGAAGTGGATACCAATTAAGTAGTGGCGCCATTTCTGAACAGCCAATACTATGGCTAGTAATTCTTTCTCATAAACTGACAGGGCTGAGTGCTTCTTGCCTAAGCACTTACTAAAAAAACATATGGGGTGACCCTCCTGAAGTAACACTGCTCCAATGCCCTGGTTAGATGCATCTGTTTCTAGAACAAATTTCTTTTGGAAGTTAGGCATTGCTAGCACAGGGGGAGAGGTAATGGTTGACTTGAGAGCTTCAAACGCCATTGCTGCTTCATCACTCCACTGATATGGTTTCTTTTGCAACAAGTTAGTGAGGGGTCTTGCTATGCATCCATATCCCTTGATGAATCTTCTGTAATAGCCGGTAAGCCCCAGAAATCCTCTTAACTGCCTTTGGGAAGTTGGTGTGGGCCAATTCTTCATATCTTCCAATTTCTTTGGGTCAACTGCCACTCCCTGAGCTGAGATTATATGCCCTAGATATTCTATTTGGGCAACACCAAATTGACATTAGCTTCTTTTGACATACAACAGAATTTGAAAAGTTTGTTCCAAATGTTTGAGATGTTCTTCCCAGTTCATGCTATACACTAAGATGTCATCAAAAAACACTAGTATAAATTTTCTTAGATGATGGTGGAATACCTGGATCATTAGGCTTTGGAAGGTTGATGGGGCATTGGTAAGCCCAAAGGGCATAACAAAGAATTCATAATGTCCTTCATGAGATCTGAATGTTGTTTTCTCAATGTCTTGAGGAGCCATCCTTACTTGATGATATCCAGCCCTTAGATCCAGTTTGGAATAAACTGTGGACCCCTGCAGTTCATCTAGTAGTTCTTCAATGACAGGTATAGGAAAATTATCTTTGATGGTGTTGTCGTTCAGGCGCCTATAATCAATACACATCCTCCATGAACCATCCCTCTTCTTCACTAGCACGATTGGTGATGAAAAAAAACTTTTACTATGTCTGATGGTTCCTTCCTCTAACATCTCCTTTATGAGCCTCTCGATTTCTGTCTTCTGCACATAAGGATAACGATAAGGTCTGGAGTTGGAGTATACAGCTGGATCTTTCAAAACAATACGATGATCATGGGCCCTGGGGGGAGGAAGGCCATGGGGTGCTTCAAAAATATGATGATATTTGTTTAGCAAGGTGGCCAATCCTGCATTGGTTTGCCCCTTGTCATTGAGCAGCACTTGGTTTGTCCCTTCCTGTGCCTGTGGCTGAATCCAACACACACTTAACATAGTGCATTGGGCTGGTTTATGTATTAACTTGGACATCCTCTTCTTGTTAATGAGTGTAGTACCCACATTCTTACTCCCTTGAAGTGACACTTTCTTACCCCCCCCCCCCATTGGAAATCCATATGTAGATTCAAGAAGTCCCAGTTAATCGTCCCCAATGTGATTAGCCATTGCACCCCTAATACTATATCACAGCCCCCTAGAGGCAACATTAACATATCTGCTTCAAAGGTGAGACCATGCATGGTCCATTGAAATTTGGGGCATAATTTAGTGCTGGCAATACGATTACCATCAGCTACTGCTACCTTGAAGGTTGGTATGGTTATGGTGGGGCATTGTAAGGAATTGGCTACCTCTTCATCAATGAAATTATGTGTACTGTCTGTGTCAATGAGGATGAAGATTTGGTGTCCTTTGTATGAGCCGGTGACCCTCATAGTGTGGAAATCTATGATGCCTGTAAGAGCATGCATAGACACTTGGGGAGTAATGAGGGGTTCCTGGCTAAGCATATTCTCTTCTGGTTGTTCCACTTCTTCTGTCTCCCCTGCTTCTTCTTCTTCTTCTGGTGCTGCCACCTCCAATACATAAAGCTGCGTTGTATTTCCGCATTTATGCCCATTAAAATATTTCTGGTCACACCAGAAACAGAGTCCTTTTTGTCGTTTCTCATCCACCTCCTTGGGTGTGAGACGTTTGGTGGTTTTGGATGAAATAGGCCTGCTGGGATTGGCAGCAGGCAACCGAACCTTCCAGAAATGAGCCAGTATGTTGTGCCCCCTGATGATGAGAGCTCTTAGGCAGATCCATTGTGACTTGTTGCTCTTGGATACGCGCTAGCGCATAAGCTTTCTGAAGGGAGGACGGATAGAACATCCTCACAGGCAGCGAGATGTTCCTGCGTAATCCCGTAAGAAATAAACTTATGGCATATTCTTCTGTGAGGATTAATTTGTTACGCAGGGCTTCGAACTCTTCCAAATAGTGTTGCACTGATGTCGTCTGCTTCAGTTCCTTGATCTCACTCATGGGATTGTCAAAGATTGTAGGGGCGAACCTTTGATGAATGGCTACTGAGAATTCCTCCCAATGCAAATCAGACCCGGCCAGCCTGGATTTGGCAAATATCTGATACCAAGCCAGGGCCTTATCTTCTAGATTCATGACAGCCACCTTCACTTTCATACTCTCTGGTGTGCCATCCACTTCAAAGAATTGTTCGCTGCGGAAAATCCAATCTCTGACAGCGTCGCCGGCAAACCGAGGGAACTCCAGGCAGGTACTGCGAGTTGGTAAAGCATAATTGGCGGAGGACTGCGCCTCCTGAACCCTGGCAGAAGGCTCGGCGGTTGCCTGAGCCCTGAAATGGCCGGCTGTCAACGTTAAAAACATTTGTTTCAGTTCATCCATGGCCGTCGACTGTCGATTTTCCATTTCTTGCAGAGCCGGTTTCCAATTTCCCTCGCCAAGTTGTTGTAGTTTGTCTTTCAAGGCGTTCACCTCCTTGCGGAGATCATTCTGCCGCGTGTGATGGTCCCCCATGGTAAATTACCACGGCCCGGAAATTGCTCTGATACCACTGATACACTCTTCTTCTTCATGCAGGTAAAGTTAGTACAGAAAACGAGAGCGGCGGCGCACCGTCGACTCAGATGGAGAGATGGGAGGAGGGAAATTCAGGGAAATACATTACTTCATACAACATACATGCCTCTGCCTGTTCGGCAGTCCAATACATAAGGAAGGTGGGCAGTTACGGCGGTTGTGGCGTCAAGCTTAACCACTCCCGCTTAATCCCAAATACACACATTCAAATTCAAACGACACAAAACAGTAAGTTAAATTAACATACGTATCACTCATACATCAAATAATAAAGCTTCTCACCTGTGTCTTGCCGGATGCTGAAGGACCAACTAGTTCCGTCAATTGGCCCTGACGAAGTCCTCCACCAAGAAGTGTGTCTAACCTGGCAGCTCATACAACTCAAAGATAATAATCAGCCCATGATAAGTTTTGATAAATAGATTACATCTTTCACATTACCAATTCCATTAATCAGAAATAACCTGCCCAACGTACCCTTCACATCCAGTAGGAAGGAACTGTTTATTTCTCAGAGCATCATCAAGCAGTTCGACTCCATTCATCCATGGTGGGCCTTGGGATTCAAAAATCGAGAGTGCCCTAGTAGGTCCCTGCTTGCCCAATGCATATTTAGTTCAAATTGTTTTACACGTTTTATATCAACAACTGTACTTCAAGATGATTACGCTGAGAAAAGATTTTCAAGCCTTTAAGACATCAAATATAAATCACATCTAACAAAGAAGATCAATTTATAAATTAGCTGAAATACAAAAGAATGCACATGACCGGTGATCTTCCAGTGATTTTTTTTTTTGTATATGTATATATATATAGGGCCATTTACCGGGACCTCCCCTCTAAGTTTGCTAAATTACAGGTTGCACCGCTTTTACTTTTGAAATTACAAAAACCTCCCCTATAAGTTTACACTTCATAACATCCATGCACAAAAAGACCTCCCCTAAAAATTTACTCAAAAGGGATATTTTTGTGCATGAATGTTGTTAAATATATATGAAATATAAACTTACAAGGAAGGTTTTTGTAATTTCAAAAGTAAGCCAGGTGAAACCTGTAATTATGCTAACTTCCAGGGGATGTTTTGGTAATTTCAAAAGTAAGACAGGTGCAACGTTGCCAGCCTCCCACTCCTCCTTCCCTAGCTGTGGAGTTTTCATAATGGCAGAGAAGAGAAGAAGATAAAGCAAGGAAATATTTAAAATTAGGAGGGGCAAAATTGAAAACTCAAAATACATACATACTATTCATCCAACAACTACCATTTATAATTGTGTGTGTGTGTATCATGGTTGTGTAATTGCATTTACTTAGAAAACATCATGTTGGCATTGAAATTGCATTAAGGACATGCAAGGGACAACCCTAGATAAAGTCAAATGGGATGTACTCAGAAGTTAAAGAGTTGACATAGAAAAACAATGGCTCTGTAGATTAACTAATTTTATCAACATATAAATATTCGAAGAAAATGATAACTAATCGACAGCATCAAAAGATGGATTAAAGTATGAGATGTCATTCTGCACACATGAGATCCATTCATGAATTCTGGATATGCAGACAAATAATTAGCACAAAAAGAAGATTATGTAAATATTCCACACTAATCATGATTATGAATAATTCATACAAAAACACAAAGATACTGGATTTACCCAGCATCAAGCATGTAAATATTAATAGACGAAGCCATTCCAGAACCCTGACTCATGAATGAACAAGGCCAATTCACAAGCCACCTATGTGATGGAGCCATCAACTTCATTGAACGACTCCAACAGATCAAGGAATGAGCTAATTAGGCAAGTTGCGACTGCCTCCCAAAGAAAGGTCCTCGTCTGATCCTTGAAAATGGATCACAAAAGTGAAGACTCCTCACCTGATCGCTAGAAGCTTGATCGCAGGAGAAAGATCGTTGTTGTCGATGACAAAATTACTGAGTCGTCGACCTGCTTTATGAGATTTATATCCCCTGCAGGCCCAGGGCTCCTTTTGCCTCTTTCGCTGCTAGACGAATCCTCCTCATTGTTTGACGGGACATCTTCCCTGCTTGACCAGGGTTTCTTAGTCCCTATCTCTGCTTGACACTGACTTATTTTCAAGCTCACATGAAGGGACCAATTGGTTGTCCTTGTTTGAATCAATTTGCTTCTTATGATACAAGCTTACAGCATAATCCGATTTAGTTCGACTTGGCACCGACGAGGAGGATAACTTCTGGCCAAGTCGTAAATGGCAAGTTAAAACTCTGCATGTTGTATGAAAGATGGCCACACGAAGCCGGGGAGTGGAAATAATAATATGTCGCCCCCTAATGAGTAAAATCTACGGATATTAGATTGAAGTGCCAAAAAGGTAGATAAGAGATCTAGAAGGACCTCTAGGAGGATTGCACACCGATCATGTAACGCCCCAGAAATTATAAAATTAGAGTGGGGTGCGGATAGCTTATTGATGGTGTGCGGATAGCTGAAATAAGGTGTGCGGATAGGGATTAGGTTTTACTTAAAACCTAAACCTATACTTCTCCCAGCCCTCACTTCCGATTCCCGCCCCCTCTCCCTCGTTTTCGCACAGGCCGGCGCATAGGGAAACCCCCCTTCCTCTTCCTCTCGCACCGAGCAGGCCTGGAAGTCGCGAGACCCACTCCCTCTCCTCTCTCCCTCCCTCTCGCATGCAGCAGGGCCGAGCAGCCCCCTTCTTTGCCGCTTTCAGTCGCTCCCTAGGGCAAGAAACGGAAGCCCCTCTTTCGATCTCTCTTCTCTCTCTCTCTCTCGCCGGTCAGGAGGAGGCCGACGTCCCCCTCTCCCTCTCTTGTTCGCGTGGCTCCAGGAAGGAGAAGGTCGACCCTCTCCTCTCCTCCCTTTCACTCGCTGTTTTGGCGCTTGACCGAGGATCTCGAGGAGATCTCTTGCGAGAGCCGTGTGTGGAGCCGAGTCGAGGCTAGATCCGAAGTAGGGCAGCAACTACCGTCTCCGTGATGCCTGCGCGACGCTCTACAAGGGTAACGACCCTTTTCCCCGGTCTTAGGACCGTCTTTTTCTCTATTTCTGTGCTTGCATTTGCTAATCGTGCAATGAGAGTCCCCTCACGCCGTTTCGGTTGAGGATGGGGACTCCGCCAGGGCGTGGGATTGCGACCCCGGCGTATGTTTGTGTGAACTGCACGTAGAGTCCCTCTCCCGCTCCGCGGTGGAGAGCGGGGACTTCGCCAGGGCGTGGGATTGCGACCCCGGTGTAGTTTTCTGCTTTTATTTTGCTTAGGAGGGTCACCCGTCTCCAATTGGACGCGGTGTGTGTTTCCCTCGGTTCATTGCGAACCCCCTCCGGGTCGATTGTGTCCGTCCCCGGCATAAATTGCATTAGTAATCCGATGCGCGAGTCTGGATTTAGGCATGCTGTGTGAAGCCTACCCGTGGCGTTCAGCCCGGATCGGTGATGTTGTTGTGTTGTGCATTGCGGTTAGCCTTAAACACGCGAACGGGAATGTCCCGTGTTATTCGCCGTAGAGATCATAGGATTCGTGGGTTTTGTTCGTGAATACCCCGTTCCTAGGCGGGCTCAGGTGAGCCCGGTAGAATGACGTTCGTAAGGATTATGCGGAACGGGTGAGTTTCCCCGTCACGACGCTCCAGGACTGGGAGTAGTGCTATGCTCTCTGTCGCGCTCCTTTGGACAGTGGCGGACTGTGTTTCCCCCATGTCGCACTCGTTTGGACAGTTGCGGACCGTTTCTTCCCGCTGTCGCGCTCGTTCGGACGGTTGGAGACCGTCTTCTCCTCTGTCGCGCTCTGTTAGTTAGATATGTACTTTGTACCTCGCTATCGCGTTCCGTCAGATCGATGCGAAGCGTAGCTCACCTACCGCTACGCTTGAGTGCGAAAGGCAATCACACGCCTCTCGTCATGAGTGCTCGGTTTAGAATGCCTATGTGGTTTAGGTCGTGTGACTTTGGGAGTCAACGACGCGTGTGCTGTGGTATGCTATGGGGACCCCTCGTGTGTGCCCCTTGGTCCTTTGTTTGATGCTTTAGTTTTCGTGCGTGCTTGCAGGAGAGCGATGTACTCGCCCCGGAGTCCGCTAGGATGGCCGGGGGGAGGGGTCGTTACGTTGTGTTGGTCAGCCCCATGCTGACCTTCGTTGCACCGCCTGTTTGTTCTTGGTTTCAGGTGGCGGAGCTCGCAGTGGTGTGTAGTGGGCCGGAGCCCATGGGTTGCTGAGGAGCTGGTTAGGGTCCTCTCTGTTTTGGGAGTTTTTCATGTAGCCCTGTGTTTTGTTTGTACCTCTTTTGCAAGCCATGTAAGGCCTTAAGGCCGTGTCACTTCTGTATTGTTTTCTTCTAGCTGTGGACATTCTGGGCCCCTTTGTTTTGGGCTTGTGTTTAGCTTCCGTTTCTGATTACTCTGAGATTTTATTAGCATATTTTCTTGTATCAATTATTAACGTTCTAGATTTTGTGGGTATTATATGTCGTGGGGTCCCGGCCGGACCCATGTTATATTTTATTTGCAGATCAGGGATGTTACAGATCATGATGACGATGGGCATGGATCTGAATTCTTCTTCGAAAATGTGTTCCAGGACGAGAATCATTTGGGGGGTCCACCACCTTGACTAGACAGATGAGGTGATACAAGCATATAAGTTGACCTGCCTGAATATGCAAGTGGTCTACAAGAAGACGTCTTCAATGACTGATTGAACACAACTTTGAGTACCCAAAAAGTGTCTGAAGTCAATAAGGTGAAACTGATCGCTCTGAAACTGAAAGATAGCAATCCCTCTACCAACACCTTCAAAATCTATGACAAAGGGGTAGATTTCTTGATGAGTACATAGAGGATTTTATCAAATCTCCTCTCGAAATGATTTGTTGGAGCTAGATGATCGGTAAGTTGATAGAAACTTAGGAGGTTTGGTCTATATAGCATGCCCTCAGTTTGTTCACATTCTAGAGCTTTCAGAGGCCTGTCAACGAGCTATTGCAGCAGAGAAACAGCTGCTCAGAGGCCAACTCGACCTTCAAGGCTGTATTTGAGTTACCGAGCTGTTCGTCCTCACGAGACTAGAGTTGACAATTGGCGTGGCTCTATACCAAACCCAATGAAATAGTCCATTGAATATGGGCCAAATATGCGAACAGTCGGAAGGTAAATGATCGTCCAGGAAAGTAACTCCTTATGAACGGTAATGAGTTTCATTACATGGAAGAATATCCATATCCGCTCTATGATGATGAAGGTGAACATGTTGATTATTTTGTATATGGACATGTTGGTGAATCCTAGTTGTCAGGAAGACTCTTCTTACCACTGGGAAGGAAAGGAAGGAGGATTGGTTCAAAACCAACATCTTTATGTCAATTGCACCATCAAGGATGAAGTCTGTAAAGTGAACTGGGACAATGAGAGTTGTGATAATGTCTTAAGAGGTTGTTACCAATTTTGATATGTTGATTGTTGACTAAGAAATTGCCATAACCCTACAAGTTATACAAGTTCAGCAAGGGAAATCAGGTGACCATAGAAAGTAAGTGTTTGGGTTTTACATTGGTAACATGAACTATGACTACGTCTAGTGTGATTTGGTGGTCATGGATGCTTGGCACCTACTCTCGGAAAGACCGTGGTAGCATGATCAATGATGGGAGAAAGAACACCTACACCATGTGGAAAGATGATCAGAAGGTAACCTTGGTTCCAATGAGAGAAGCAAATTTACTATACTAAATTAGGAAAGGGTATTAGTCTACTCCCCTTGAGACCTTTCATGAAAGACGTTATTGAGCATAGGGTAATTCTTACAGTGGTGGAGAAGAATGTGGTAATGGTGGGCATTGATACCCATGAAGAGGTTCAACTCTTGATTGAAGATAATTTCACAGATAATTTGCCTCCAAGACTATTTTACCTCTGTGAGGGACACAAAACATAGCATAAACATCATTCCTGGAGCAAGTCTACCTAACAACCCTGTTTACTGCATGAAATCAATGGGGGTAGGAGTAGTTGAGGAGACTTCAAAGAGGCAAGTGCAGAATTTGCTTCACAATGTTTGTATCAATCTAGTAAGAAACATAGTGTTGTACCCACTCTACTGACTCCAAAGAAAATGAAACTTGGAGAATGTAAATTGACCATCAAGTAATCAACCAGATCATTAAGAAGTATTGAGCACAAATTCCCATATTAAATGACATGCTGGATCAATTTACGGGGGTGAGATTTTTTTTAAGAGCTGACTTGAAGTGTGGATACCATCAATTACACATCAGATTTGGAGATGAGTGGAAGACCTCGTTTAAGACACGCGATGGGCTACACAAGCGTGAGATGGGTAATGTCATTTGGACCATTAAATGCTCCAAGTATGCTTATGCAACTAATGGATCATATTTTTGCAACATTTTCTTAACAACCTCAAATGGTATAGTTTAATGATATCTTAGTATATAGTGTTACGCCTCCTGACGCCATCCGGTTCCGAGGATATCAATACGCGTGAAGGCCAAAGGAGACGGCGGAAGGAGATCGGGCTGAACCATCCGGTTCAGCCCACCAACACTAATTAAGAAGAAGTGGGGCTGAACCACGCTGGTTCAACCCCTATGGGGGCGGCGGTCGGCCCCTTGGGTCCAGGTAATATATATACCCGGACTCCCCCCGTTTTTGGGGCTTATCAAATATTATCATCAGGTATTTCTTTCTTCTTCCTAACCCTAGTTTCTTTTTCTTAGTTGTTCTCTACTTTTCCATCCTCCCTTGCAAGTTCATATCTATTGGTATCAGAGCACCGTTCTTGCAACCATGGTAACACGCACCGAAGCAGAGACCGCGCGGCTAGCATCCCTAGAAGAGAACTATGTGGACTTGACGGACACGGTGGCGGCAATCGAAGAACAAGTGAAAACGTCCCAAAAAAATCTGGAGGAGCGCTTGGATGCTCGTATGGAGGAGATCAAAGCCCTCCTCGTGCAAAATCTGAAAGGGAAAGCCACTGTCGCTGACGGATCGGAGGCCGAAGCATCCTATCAACCGCCCGCACCACACAGCGGGGGCGGAATGGCCGATAATTTGCGACAGACGCACGGCTGGACTCCGCCTGCGCAGGAAAACGTCGGATCGGGGCCTTCGACGGGCACAGAAGGCGATTCCGACCCGTCCAGGGTCGTCGACCTTCAGGCCCGTTCGACGGATGGGCTTCCAGCGTATTACGCCGAGCCTGGGGCTCTTCCGGGAGGCCGCATGGAGGGCGGCAGCAGCCAGACGGGAACCAGGAGGTCGGCAGACACGACGACGGGGCTAGCGGATCTCGGACCCTACCAACAGGCCTGGAATGGAGCTGGACAGCAGTCGGGGCACAGTTGGCGGCCGTCGGGTCAAGGCACAGGACTTCTTCGACCTACTGGAGCGCAGGGCGCGCCGATTGGAGGCATGGCCGAAATTTTTCCGCCCCCACCATCTTTGGCTCCACCTACAGGGTACGGGAACAGCAACCCGTGGCAAGAAAGGACGCCCATGGCCAATCCATGGGGCGGCGGACAACAATTGGGCAACGAACCGGAACGAGGACGACTTCCTCAAATGGAACAAGCGGGGGGTACGTAGCAGCCCCACCAGGGCCACCCAACCATATTGGAGAGCAACGATGGCCAGCCGGCCAAGATCCAGGAGGGTACGGGATGGCCAACCAGCGGGCATACATGCAGCCCAAGCGAACCCGCATGAACTTTCCGAAGTTCAAGGGCGGTGATGCTCTGGAATGGGTACAAAAGGTGAAGTTATTTTTCAACTATCAGGAGATCCCCGAGAAATCGAGAATCAGTGGGTGCAATTGGCGGCCTTCCATCTGGAAGACGTCGCCTACCAGTGGACCAAGTGGTTCCTAAGGGGTCGTACCTATGCCCCTTGGGTGGAGTTCGTCGAGGCATTTTCCGCACGTTTTGGCCCTTTGGAATATGAAGATGTCGAAGCTACTCTGCAAAAGCTGCGACAGCGTGGGACGCTGATGGAGTACCGGACCGAGTTCGAGAGATTGGCAAATCGGGTCACCTGGGAGGAGAAAACTATGCTGAGTTGCTTCATCTCCGGTTTGAAGGATCATTTGCGGGATGAGGTCCATGCTTATATGCCCCGAAGTCTGAGCCATGCCATCAGCCTGGCAAGAATACAGGAGGAGCGCTTCAACAGGCAGCGGAACCGACCCATTGGGAGGGCGCCAGTGGCGCCGGTGACGGCCCGGAGTGATCCCCCGCCGACCACTCGCCCTACGGTGACCAAACTGACTTGGCCAGAGCTGCAGGCCAGAAAGGATAAAGGCTTATGCTTCAACTGTGATGAGAAGTACACCCGCGGACATACTTGCCAGAAGGTTCAGGTGTTCATGCTGATGGAGGAGGAGGAGGAAGATCCTACAACCGTCGTTGAAGAGGAAGAGCTAGATCTCGCTGAGTTTGGAGTATCCGTCCACGCCATGGAGGGTTGCAACACACCTTTGACTCTACGCATAGCCGGGAGGGTCGGCACAGAGCGGGTAACCATGCTGATTGATAGTGGGAGCACCCACAAGTTTATCAACCCCGCGGTGGCCTTACGGACGGGACATACGGTTGATAGGGAGGCTGCCTTCCAGGTCATGGTGGCAGATGGTAGCAAACTGAAGTGTGAAGGGGTGATAAAAGTGGTGGAGCTACGGATGCAGGGGTTCGTCTACTACACCGACGTTTACCTTCTGCCAATTCGGGGCTCCGACATGGTTCTGGGAGTGCAGTGGTTGTGTCAGTTGCGGCGTGTCACCACCGATTGGGACAGGCTGACCTTAGAATTCACTCAGCAGGGGAAGGACCATTGTCTGCACGGCCTACAGTCATCTCCTCTTAAGGGGATTTCACTTCGGAGGTTACAGCGGTTGGAGGAACAGGGCAATCCGGTGGCGATGATCGTAGGAATAGAGCCGCCTTCAGCGGACGCTCCGGAGGTCCCAGATCAGATGCGGCCACTATTGGCCCAATACGAAGACGTGTTTCAGGAGCCCCGGGGCCTTCCTCCGCCACGGTTCAGAGATCACGGGATCCAGTTGAAGGAGGGCGCTCCTCCCACAAACGTCAGGTCATACCGCTACCCCTACATACAGAAGGCAGAGATTGAACGGAGTGTCCGGGAGATGATGGCAACAGGAATCATACGACCGAGCACTAGTTCTTTTTCTTCGCCTATTATTCTGGTGAAAAAGAAGGACAGCTCGTGGCGATTCAGTGTTGATTATCGTAGTCTGAACGACTCCACCATCAAGGATAAGTTTCTCATACCCATGATCGAGGAGTTACTGGATGAGCTGCACGGGGCGTGCCTTTTCACCAAGCTGGACCTGCGCTCCGGCTACCATCAGATCAGAATGAAGGACATACACAAAACAGCTTTTCGGACACATGACGGGCACTATGAGTTTCTAGTGATGCCCTTTGGGTTATCCAATGCTCCGTCTACGTTCCAGGCGGTGATGAATGAGATTTTTCGGCCACTCCTACGCCGTTCGGTGCTGATCTTCTTCGATGAAATTTTGATCTATAACCGCAGCTGGATGGAGCATCGGGAGCACGTGACACAGGTCCTCACTATCCTCCGCCAGCACCAGCTCTACGCCAAGATGTCCAAATGTTCTTTCGGGCAGACGGAAGTGGAGTATTTGGGCCACTTAGTTTTGGCCCAGGGAGTACGCGCCGACCTCAGCAAAATAGAGAGTATGATTACATGGCCGCGACCGACGACAGTGCGGGCCTTACGAGGGTTTTTGGGCCTTACTGGCTACTACCGCCGATTTGTGAAGGATTATGGCAAGTTGGCTCGTCCCCTCACACAGCTTCTGCAGAAGGAGGCCTTCAGATGGAATGAGGAAGCCGAGGTGGCATTTCGGGCTCTCAAGCAGGCTATGACGACTACACCGGTCCTCGCCCTCCCAGATTTCAGTAAGGAGTTCGTTTTGGAGACGGACGCCTCCGGGGTCGGTATCGGTGCGGTCCAGATACAGGAAGGGCGACCGCAAGCCTACTTTAGCAAGGTTTTATCCCCGCGCACATTGGGCTTATCTACGTATGAGAAGGAGATGCCGACGATACTGCATGTCGTGACCTTATGGAGGCCATACTTATTAAGACACCACTTCAAGGTCCGAACTGATCATCAGAGTCTGAAGCACTTCTTGGAACAACGGCTAGCCTCACCTCTCCAACAGAAGTGGCTGACGAAACTATTGGGCTACGTTTACGAGATCGTGTACAAGCAGGGCAAGGAAAATGTTGCCGCTGATGCTCTCTCGCGCTTGCCGGAGAGCACCCTCCATCACATTTCCGGACCCTTAATTGAGTCATTGGATGATATTCAGCAGGAGATCACATCGGACCCGGAGATACACCCCATTAGGGAGGCACTTCTACAGGGCCGACCGACCCAGCCAGGCTACCACCTGCACGACAGACATCTTTACTACCAGGGGCGGGTCGTCATTCCCGCCACCTCCGCGTGGAAGGCAGTCATGCTCCACGAGTTCCATTCTTCGCCTACGGGGGGCCATGCAGGCGTGCTCCGCACTCTTCAGCGGCTACGGGCCAATGTGTTTTGGAAGGGGCTACGACGAGACGTACAACAGTTCGTACAGCAGTGTGAGGTCTGTTAGCGGCAGAAATATGAGACGATCTCCCCTGCAGGCCTACTTACACCGTTGGAGATTTCGCAACACATTTGGGAGACTATCTCCATGGATTTCATTGATGGGCCGCCTAAATCACAGGGCAAATCGGTGATTCTGGTTGTGGTGGACAAGTTGTCTAAATATGGGCATTTCATTGCCCTGAGCCACCCGTATTCGGGGGAAACAGTGGCCGATCTCTTTGCTCGGGAAGTGGTTCGCTTACACGGCATCCCTCGGTCGATCATCTCGGATCGCGACCCAGTTTTCATTAGCAGCTTCTGGAGGGAATTATTCCGCTTACAAGGCACCCGTCTACGCATGAGTACGGCGAATCATCCCCAGACTGATGGCCAGGCAGAGGTGCTCAATCGGGGTGTGGAGACTTATCTGCGTTGTTTCGTTATGGACGAGCCACGTTCTTGGACTCGTTGGTTACTATGGGCCGAATATTGCTACAATACGTCATATCACACGGCCAGCAAACTCACTCCTTTTGAGGCCGTCAACGGGCGACCCCCTCCTTCTCTTGGTACCTACGAGGCGGGGAGCACAACCCTCCCTGCAGTGGATCGCACATTATGGGACCGGGACCGGACCCTGACACTACTCCGGACCAATCTCCGTGCAACGCAAGATAGGATGAAGGTCCAAGCCAACAAACACCGGACCGAGCGGGAGTTTTCGGTGGGTGATGAGGTTTTTCTTCGCCTACAGCCGTACCGCCAGCTATCAGTCTCACGCCGGGCGAATCAGAAGCTGGCTCCGCGATACTATGGACCGTTCCGCATCACTCATCGGGTCAGACCCGTCGCCTACACCCTCGCTCTGCCGGAGGGCTCACGCATCCACCCGACCTTTCATGTGTCCCTGCTCAAGAAGAAACTGGGCAAGACTATCCAAGTTAGTCCCCTGCTACCCGAAGCCACGACTGCCAGAGAGTTACGCACCATTCCCGAGGAAATCTTACTGTCCAAGTGGAAGAAGCGCGGTCCCGAGTATCGTCCTGAAGTTCTTGTCAAATGGAAGAATATGTCGGTTGCGCACAACACCTGGGTCGACCTCCTTGAGTTTCGCGAACTCTTTCCGGACTTCCATCCTGAGGACAAGATGGCTCTTGATGGGGAGGGGAATGTTACGCCTCCTGACGCCATCCGATTTCGAGGATATCAATACGCGCGAAGGCCAAAGGAGACGGTGGAAGGAGATCGGGCTGAACCATCCGGTTCAGACCACCAACACTAATTAAGAAGAAGTGGGCTGAACCACGCTGGTTCATCCCCTATGGGGGGCCGGCCGGCCCCTTGGGTCCGGGTAATATATATACCCAGACTCCCCCCTTTTGGGGCTTATCAAATATTATCATCAGGTATTTCTTTCTTCTTCTTAACCCTAGTTTCTTCTTCTTAGTTGTTCTCTACTTTTCCATCCTCTCTTGCAAGTTCATATCATATAGCCCCACTTCAGGAGCTCACTTGCAGCACCTCATAAAATACTTGATGCATTGAAAAAGCACGAATTATATGCCAATACAAAAAAAGTGCAATTGCATGGTCATTACTCTAACATTTTTGGGGTATATAATGACATTCGAGGGCCTGAAGGTTGATCCCCTTCCAAGGTGCAAACCATTCAGAATTGGCCCATACCTCGAAGCGTCCATGATGTTCGGAGCTTTCATGGACTAGAATATTTATACAGAAGTTCATTCAAAATTTTAGCAGTATGATGAGACGCCTCATATATTGTAAGAGAGGCAAGTCATTCAATAATGTTCGCAGCAAAACTAACTTTGAGGAGATCACGCATATGATCTCTTTTGCTTCAATATTGGTCTTATCGGATTTCACCATCATCTTTTAGGTAAATTGTGATGCATCTGGATCTTTGAACCAAGTGGATGATGCTCTTAGCAGGAAGAGAAGTATACTCACTATCATGAGGGTCTAAGTGGTTGGGCTTGATGTTTTTTAGAGATATGTATGCTAAGGATTGCTATTTATCTTTATCATGTAGAAGCATGGATTGAGAAGATAGTGAATTAACACATTCGAGACATATTCCTATTTAAAGGAATTCAGTGCATTCTTGATTGCTCCATATAGGATAAGATCCTCAGAGAACTACTTAACGGGAACATTTTAGGTGAGACAAAACCTTGGAGTTATTCTTTTAATTATCATTGGTCAAAGATGAAAATGAATGTTACTACCTATGAGAAAAAAATGTCATGTTTGCCAAGTGTCCAAGGGTAGCGTTGCTAATGCAGGCCTCCGTACTCCTCTTCATGTACCCATCTCCCCATGGGCGGGTGTTGGGCTACCAAGGACGCACCGAGAAGTGAATTCCATATTCATGATAGTAGACCATTTATCTAAAGTAGCACAGTTTGTATCTTGTGGGAGGACGATGTATGCATCTCATATTGCCAAGATATACTTCAAAGAAATTGTTCGTCTTCACAGAGCACTTAAAAGTAACACATTTGATGGGGGAACTAAATTTATGAGCCATTTCTAAAGAAGATAGACACAAATCTGTAATTCAACACCGATTATCATTCACAGACTGAAGAACAAACAGAGGTTGTGAACTATAGTTTGACAAATCTGTTGAGGAGTCATGTAGGGGGCAAATGGAAGCAATGAGACTTGGCATTTCACAAGCCAAATTTGCATTTGCAAGTCCAAAATCGTGCTCTTGATTGTAGACAATTCCATGTGGCATATGGATGTAAACAAAATAGTGTCCTCATATTCCTCATACATGGAAGACCAATACGAAGGCTGAGGAGATGTCAAAATTTTCAGGTCGGTTCATGAGCCATACAAGAAACAAAATAATGTCAAGTACAAAATTACTGCAGATAACCACAAAAATGATGTAACTTTTGAGATGAGGGATCAATGTATGGACTATTTTAGCCAAGGATTGATATCCAATGGAAGAATACAATAAACATAGTGCTAAGAACGTTGGTTCCTATGAAGTGTGGAACGACAATGTCTATTAATTGAAGCTACGAAGTCACCTCCGCACCTCTAACGTGCATAGTTTGAAGCACTCGGTTCGTTACACAGGCGATTCATCGACTGACGAGTCTCCAAATTCAAGGACGAGTTCTTCCCAAACCGATGAGGATTATGCAGCCATCTTAGCGATCAAAAATTGAGCTAACTAGTGGAATTTTACAATTTCTCTATCCCTGAATATGTATTTTGTGCTCTTTTGATACTTTTACTCTCTAGAGGATCTTTATGAAATCGTGTCCTTTAATCCCCAGCCTTATATGGCCAAGAACTGTATCCAGGGGTATCAAGTAGATGGAGATTAAGCTTATCGGGATGTTACTCCACTCATCCTTCTATCGTGAGACTTCGATCGTGCAGGGCACGTTGTGGCGGCCGTCTTCGTTATGGAATCCATAACAAGGAGGAAGGGGATGAAGAATAAAAAGGAAGAACCCTAACCGACGAATTCATCTGAAATCATCTTGAAGCGCTTCCACTCGGTCTCAGCTTCCTCGTCATTGCAGCTGACACCGACGACGGCGACGACATTGCTCCGCTGTTAACGCCGAGCAGGCAGACCTCCCAACCCTATCGATCTCTTGCTCGCCTGCCTCTACTTTCGTCGTCTCTCTCCCCTCTCCTCTTCTTCTATCAATCTCTCGATCAACTCCCCCACTCACTCCGCGGCGGAAATCTGATTCTTTTAATTTTAGGTGATTGTTATCCGCACTACAGTTTTGGATGTCCGCACTTTTTTTTGTATGAGTTATTACGCGCCTTTTGGAAATACATCTTGTACATGTATTTTTAGGAAAAATGATCAATACAAAAGTTGTAGATCTGATGAGATCTACAACTTTTGTGTTGAACACTTTTCCTAAAAATGCACGCACAAGACGTATTGCCGCCCTGATTGAAATATGTGCGTAACTATAGCGAATTTTTGGAAATACGACTTGTACATGCATTTTTAGGAAAAATGTTCAACACAAAAGTTGTAGATCTCGACGAGATCTACAACTTTCGTGTTGAACATTTTTTCTAAAAATACATGTACAAGGCGTATTTTCAAAAGGCGCGTAATAACTCATACAAAAAAGTGCGGATATCCAAAACTGTAGTGCGGATAACAATCACCTAATTTTAATTGAGCAAAAACAAATCTAAAATGGCTATTCGCACTTCTGAAAAAAAAACCCATAGAATCCCCCGATTATTCAATATAATCCCACCCCAATAAAAACTCTCAACTCAGACACTTTCCGAGATCATGGCTCAGTTTGGAGTGGTGGCGGCGGTCGTGAACGTAGTGGTTATGAACCGTCTTTCGTGAGCACTTGACCTCACCTAATAAACTTGATCTACTTTTATGTTCAAAATTAGTAATCTTTTCTTGGTGGCGGTCATGACCGTTGCCATGCCAAACATACATTCTACGATTGTGACGTTTTTGTCCCAACTCACCGTTGCAAATAAGTCGCGTCAAACGAAGTCATAACCCCGCGTGAAACGCCGCTCCTCCCGTTCGGCGATTCCCGAGCCTACCTCGCCACGCCTGCGTTGCCGCCTTCAACGCCTCCAGTCAAACTCCCCGCCAACTTTGCCGAAGGTTTCCGGTGCTCAATTGTCGAAAGGTTCCTTCTCCTTCGAGCGCTCAGTTGACGCAAAATATTCCAAGTAAGGGAAAGCAAGTGCAGAAGGAGAAGGTTTAATGCTATGAGCTTGCTACAATGAAATATCTGGGTTTCTTCTTCCTAGTTTTGTTGTAATAGATGATTCATAGGCTTCTTCATACTCTATGATACCATCTGCAATACTACTTTAAATTTCTGTTTTTGAAAATTTCTGCTTTATCATTGTTCACTTCTACCTTGGTCATGGGCAGGATCTAAGGGGTGTTTGCCCCCCCCCCCCCCCCCAAACATTCTGCAAAAATAGAAAGTGAATTTGGATTCGTCTCTTCGAGGCAGTGAATTTTTGACTACTTACACGTCAAAAACGGTGACCGAATGGGGGAAAAACAACTCCGATAAGATGGAGACGTTCAAAAAAAAACTTTGGCCGAAAAAAGACAATGTCTGCCCCCCCCCCCCCCCCCCCCCCCCCCCTTATTAAACTTCCTGGATCCGCTCCTGACCTAGGCCAAGTGTGGCAACCAAGTTATTCAACCTCTTTTGAAGATTCCCTGCATATAATGATGAATTAAACCTTTTTCTGAAAAATTGAAAGCAAGAAACCACACAATAATGAAGACTTTTTACTTGGCACGGTTCTGAAATAGGTATGAAACCTCTTTTTGATAATGATGAATTTTTACTATGGTATTCAACATATTCTTACAATGTATTCAACCTCTTGATTTATCCAACCCCTTGCGATAATGATGAATTTTTACCCGGCACTTTAGAGGAGTTTTTACTGCAACTCCCATATTGAGAGACATGCTCGGTTTTTTTTTCTTGAACGGAAGTTCAGTTAGATGGAAGAAAAGGTTGAAACTATTTGATAACATTTGTCCTCGGTCAAGTTTCTTTGACGAACAATTTATGGTTGGTGTTGAAGTACTGAATGCTTGCTCATATAAGGAGTCTCTGAAATTGGTGAATCAAGTTGCTGCTAAGATATCTTTATTGAGGATGCTTCTTTGATGGCCAAATTTGAGTGTATGCAGTGGCGGGTACGGGATTTTTTTTTCCAGTCTGGGCGGACTTAAAAATAGAAAAAAATCGAAAATTTGACAAAAGTACATTAATATCGCAAAAATTATACAAAAGTTGCACATACAATGATAGAAAGATGTAAATAACTTTGTTTACAAGATTCCTCTTCGAGCTTTTATATTTTGAAAGCATTTCATGATGTCCTCATTGTTGATGGTGGAAAATGTCTTTTTTCAATATATATGTTACTAAGCAAGAATTCATTCATTCACCCACCATCCGATTACGTAATGATGACTTGATAATATTCAGTGTAGAAATAGCTATTTTCACAGTTGCAGTTGCGACAGGTAATCGTAATGCTAGCTTCACAAACAAATATATTAATTGATAAAGAACATCCTTTTTCAATTCAACTAGTCTTTGAGCTAATCATCCAAACCCAATCACCTCTGAGAAGTCATCATTTAAGCGGACGTCTAAAATATAACTTTCAAGTTGATTATCAAGCTCCATTAATGCAATTGGAGAGAAACCCATGAGATAATGTTTAGCAAATCGAATCAATTTGTGTTTATCAAATACAATAAATTCATTACTTTGATCTAAACTTGTCATAGATAAAAGCAATTAAGTGCTCACCTCATCGAATCGATTATTCAGCTCAAAAATTTATAAATCAATCACTGCATAATATATATCGACACGATAAAAAAGAAGATTTGTAGTTTCTTCAATTTTACGTCATGAACTCCCTTGAGCAACGAATTTGTCTTCCATATTCGGAACAACAATTTCATGTTTGTTACAAAAAGAGTTATCTCGCTAAATAAAGAATCTCATCAATTATTCCGCATTTCTTGTAATCATAACTTGTAAATTTTGACAAGAGTCATGACATTTACAAGATCTTGATCACTCATTTGTAATGCTTGTGACAATTCATTGGTGATCCCCAAAATATTTTTCATTAAGTGAGTCAATAATACAAACTCAAAATATTGCATGCATTTAATAAATCATTAGCTTCATCCTTTTGCTCTAAAAGTATGTCATCCACCTCAATGACCTCAAGCACATCAATAACTGATGAAAATAAACAAATTAAACTCAGGAGAGTTCTATAATGAGAGTTCTATCGCATGTCTCCTGCTCTTTCAAAGTTCTTTCTTAATTCAAGTCTCTTCCTGTTACAACTTCACCACTTGAGATATCTTTAATAACTTGTATAAATTGCTTCTTCCGGAGAATGTCTCTACATTTGCAGGATGCCTCAATTATATTTGTTACCAAGTTAAAAAAGAACACTTTATTGTGTTTCTTTACGACTGCAGCAAGTGTCAATTGAAGTTGACGAGTGAAACAATGAACATAATATGCATATTGATTTTCTGTCATAATCAATGTCTTTAGACCGTTGAATTCACCTTGCATATTACTAGCTCCATCGTACGCTTGTCCCCGTATGCTTGATATACTCAACCCATATTTAGAAAAAACATGCTCAATCGCTATCTTAAGTGGTAAAGCGCTATTATTTTCAACATGAACACAATTCCTAGAAAGCGCTCAATTATCCTTCATTTCTGATCAACATAGCGCAAAACAATTGTCATTTGCTCTTTGACAGATGTATCATGAGTTTCGTTAACTAAAATAGAGAACAACTCAGCTTGGACAACATCTTTAATGATGATTATTGTAGTCTTTGTTACTGCAGCTTGGAAAATATCTCTTTGGATACTTGGTACTACTAATTTAAAATTTTCGGGAGCATTTCTTAATACAACTTTCTTGATGTTGTCATTATGATCCAGAAAGTGTAGAAGTTCAAGAAAATTTCCACGGTTGCTTGATTCATCGGATTCATCATGACCACGAAATATTAATCATTGTTTTAAAAGAAATCAAATGTAGTCCACTGAAGCTTCCAGAAGGGTGTGATAATCATTTTGAGCTTGGTCAGATTGAGTGCACAAAGCAACTTAAATGTGTTATTTTTGATTCATCAAGTCTAGGCAAGCCTTCAAGCACTTGTTATGGATGTTACCGTGGTTTCGAACATGAACATCTAATCTACCTTTATGCTTCCAATTCGTGACCCCCCCCCCTAACAAAAGCATCTCCACTGCCTTGTTCACCATGCTCAGGATTGAATAGATAACAATATAAATAAGATGCAGCATCATTTACTATACTATACTCCAACCAGTAATTGTATTTCTCAAACCACGAACGAATAAATCTATGCTGATCGTTTCCAATAAGCCTTGTTGGAAAATTATGATTTTTAGGTTGAAAAGTTTTTTCTGTAGATATCATCTTCGAACTTTCTCTCTATCATTAATATCATAATCACAAATGCACTTTCGTAACCCCGAGACAGCATTAGGGCATTGTCGCCCAACAACATTGTTGCAAAATGTCAGCAACTGCTACTGTTTGGCCGCATCTAGATGCCAAAACGCAGCTAGGAGCTGCTTTTTCGCAGCAAGCAACACCCAAAAGGCTGCTAGCTCAGCTGTTTGCTAATAAATGCCCATTTTGGGGCCTGTTTGGGTCCGATCTGGTAGGCTTAGGCAGACCCCCTTTCCTATGGGAGTATCGAGCCCAATTTGAATAGGGCTCGTCTGGGGCCTGGTAGAAAAAAAAATCTCGGGCCAAGGGGGGCCTGGGCCCGACCTGAGCCATGCAAGCCTTTTTTGTCAACACGTTCAAACCTTCTTAAATTGCTCTAGGTGTAATACCCTCCCTGTTACATAGAATATAGCAGTAGGTCCGGCCGGGACCCCACGCCATATTAAACGAACAAAAGAGCGCGTTACTGAATTAGCATTAAACAATTAATAACATAACCATCTCAGCGCACAGAGTCGTACAACGGAAGCATTTAATTTCATTGAAAACCAGTTTATACTGTCCACAATAACTACGAGGAATGAAATACATTACACGTTCTTTACAAGGTTTGTTTACATCATAAAGGTGGCTTCCAAACATCGGCGCGCAGGCCGGCCACACATGAAAACAGTAAACAAAAGCTTTGGCCTTCGAGGGCCAATACAGCACAGCAGCAGGGGCTTCAGCCCGGTATTTACCGCTAGTCTCGCCAGGACCTGTATAAACAAATCCACCAAGCGGTGGGAAAACAAGTAACCGGTCAGCTTTAGCTGACCCAGATTTATAACAACCTCACCCCATGCTCGGGGCAGCGGTGCTCCTTCCCTGCAGGCAAGCAATATCAGTACATATATCACAGGTGCGTCTAAGCACCGCATAGAAGCATTCATTTTCATTAAGAGCGATGCATTAATCGACAAGTACTTTTTCAACTCGGATTTAGGCTTACACGCATTGTGCCCCCTCGACACGACATCGACAAGTACTTTTTCAACTTGGATGTATACTATGAGTTGCGACCGTCAAGGCTAGCACTACCTTACGGTTTCTAATCCACAATTCCCTCAGTGACCCCGGAGGAGCGACCTCATCACTGACCGACTTTGGAACGGGTTCGGTTCAGCTTGTGCCCACGCTCATAAATGTCAGTATTCAACTATGCCTGACACGGGTTTGGCTTCCCCTTGTGCCCGTCTAACTGTACCCACATTGGGTCACACAATCTGCTCACCTAGAGCTACCGCCGGCGTTAATACTAACGTCAGGCGCTAGTAACAGAACCCAGTTCTGCTACTCTTTTCCGGGTATTTTCTGGGAAACACCACCAGATCTCTTTTGCAGTACGAAACAGTACACAACACCCGAAAAACATAGCATAATCACGGAGTCTTCTCCGGAGTGCAATAGCATATCAACATCACCAATCCAGACCAACCTGTCCAGATGGGCTTCACACAGCAAGCCTATGCCCGTACTTCAATTCCGGGCTCTATATGCACTTTCTACGGGGATAACATCGACCTGTCGGCAGAAATCTATCCACTTGCTAGTGGAAATCTGTCTACTACTATGCAAATCAAAGGATGAACGTGTCCAAAGACTAGGGAGGAGAATCGTTACCCTCGACGCTCATTTCGGTGCCATAGATTTGAGAGGAACTCGGCTGGACTCTCTTAAAAATAGCTTCCTCCGACGATGGCACAAACACTCAAGTAATCTCCTTCACGGATTTGCACTCAACACAACTCATGGCTAGCCAAAACCGACCTCCTTCCTTCAGGATCCCACGTTTCTCTGCCTTACACGAGCTTGGAATCAAAAAAATGAGAAGGCAAACTGAATTTGTCTGTCTTTTATATTTTCCTAGCTACCGTCGGCGTTAGCACTTACCACTGGGCGTTAGCCCCTAAGACGGTGGCTGAACTTATCCACGGTCGCTTAAAGCCCGACGGCATTCGACGAACGACGTTCGACGAACGGCTCGGAGTTCGTCGAACGGAGTTCGACGAACACTCTGCAGCCTGCATTCGACGAACGGCCTGAAGTTCGTTGAACGACGTTCGACAAACACGCTGCAGTCTGCGTTCGACGAATGGCCTAAAATTTGTCGAGCGGCGTTCGACGAACTGCCCAAAACTTGCGTTCGACGAACGGCTGGCTGCGTTCAACGAACGGCTGGCTGCGTTCAACGAACGGCTGGCTGCGTTCGACAAACGACTGCCTGCGTTCGATGAACGGCCTGGGCTAACGCCGGGCATTAGTCTTAACGCTGGCGTTAGCTTCAAGACTAACAAATTGCTGATTTCAGTGCACTGGAAATTGAGGTGTTACAAATCTCCCCTCCTTTAAGAAATTTCGTCCTGAAATTTTAACAGTGCAAAGAAACAAAAAGATACAAAACATAACTTGTACCTCAACGGAATAATTCGGGGAACTCATCTCGCATGGTTTGCTCCCGCTCCCATGAAAGCTCCTCACGACCGCAATTGTTCCAGCGGACTTTGACCATTCTGATCATTTTATTCCGCAACTGCCTGACATCAGTGTCTTCGATGCAAATAAGCGTGACCAACGTCTTCAACTCATCATCGATCGACACCTGATTCTTTACCAGGACCTGGCTAGGCTCTGGCATAGCTTTTCGCAGCACAGATATGTGGAACACGTCATGCAGTCCGCTCAACTCTGTCGAAAGAGCGAGCCGATAGGCAGCTTCACCAATACGCTCCGGAATCTCAAACGGTCCAAGGTACCTCGGACTCAGCTTTTTCAAGCGCCGAATCCGGGACACACCCTTGAAAGGTTTGATCTTTAGATAAACCCAGTCTCCCACGGCGAACTCGACGTTTCTGTGCTTGGCATTGTAGTACTTTGCCTGCCTATCTTGCGCAATCAACAATCTCTCCCGAATTGTGCGAATAGTCGAATTTGCATCTTCGACTTCCTTCCGCTTAAACAGCTTCGTCTCACTTTTCTCCGCCCAAGCTAAGGGAGTGCGGCAAGCTCTACCATAGAGCGCCTCGAAGGGCGCTGTTGGAACCCGGATACCGGTCCAACTTGTTCGAGACTTGGGGAGTAGCTTGAGTTACTTATCTCCTCGTCGGATCCCTAGAACTAAGTGTCCCGAACTAAGAACTAACCCTCACTGGTTGGTAGGTGGCTCCCTAAGAATGACCCACTGGCTGCAGCGGGGAGGTCCCGCCACTAACCCGGAAATCTAACTTGATTTCCCCTCCCGAAAACCAGAAGCTGAGCCTGTCTCAGACAGCACAAGGAAGAAAGCACAGGCTCTCTCAAGGGGGTGGATTTGTGCTGACCTGAGACATAATGGGTCCTATTTATAGGGAAAGACTTCCCAGGGGTAGAATGGTCCGGATGACCTGCGGATAGCATAACTCCGCCTTACTATTTTGCTAAACGCACTCCAAATTGGTCTGCAGGTAGCCAGACTCCGCTGTCCCGAAGGGCTATAGGCAGACCACCAGGGGTGCCCGGATGATTCTATTCCCCAGAATCTGACTCTACTCGCCGAGGGAGGCACCGGTCTACTCGCCAGGCCTCCTGACTCTACTCACCGAGAGAGGCATCGGCCTACTCGCCAGGTGCCTTCGGCTCTACTCGCCGAGAGAGGCATCGACCTACTCGCCAGGTGTCTTCGGCTCTACTCGCCGAGAGAGGCATCGGCCTACTCGCCAGGTGCCTTCAGCTCTACTCGCCGAGAGAGGCATCGGCCTACTCGCCAGGTGCCCTCGGCTCTACTCGCCGAATACGGGTTGTACAGGCGCCATCTTTATACTTGCCTGATAGTTGTTATTATAAGCGAACTCGATCATTAAAAGATGATCTTCCCACTTTTTACCGAAATCCAGGACGCACATACAGAGCATATCCTCCAGAGTTCTATTCGTACGTTCAGTCTGTCCATCCGTTTGAGGGTGGAAGGCAGTACTAAACTTCAACTTTGTACCCAACAACTGGTGGATTAACCTCCAATCTTTCGAAGTAAAGCGCCCATCTCGGTCACTGATGATGCTACGGGGCACACCGTGCAATCCAGGTACAATGCTATCAACATATACCTTTGCCAACCTTTCAACTGAATCGTCCCTCCAGTTTGGAATAAAGTGGGCTACCTTCGTCAAGCGATCCACGATCACCCAAACGACGTCATTCCCACTCCGAGATCTCGGCAAACCGTGCACGAAATCCATAGAAATATCATCAAATTTCCATTCCGGTACAGACAACGACTTCAGGAAACCTCCAGGTTTCTGACATTCCGCCTTCACAAGTGCGCACGTTTTGCATTTTTCCACGTACAAGGCGATGTCTTTCTTTAGACCTGGCCACCAAAACAGCTTTTTCATGTCTTGGTACATCTTTGTGCTCCCTGGCTGAATTGAGTACTTTGTAAAGTGCGCTTCGTACATCAATTCTTCTCGCAGCTTACCCACATTTGAGACGCACAACCGACCGTCTTTCCACATCAGACCGTCGTCTAACACAAACTCTGCAGAAGTCCCAACTTCAGACTCTGCCAAATAGCGTTGCATGCTCGAATCAAGCTCCAGGGCCTGTCGTATTCTGTCCGCGAGGTCATATTGCACCTCCGTCCAGTTCAAGCACGCACTCGCACTAGAACTCTTTTCCACACAGGAGATCTCCAAGGCTTCCAAGTCACTGATCAGACGTGGATCATACATCTGAATCCAGTTGTCCTGCGCAGAAGCCCTCCGGCTCAAAGCATCTGCGATGACATTTCCCTTCCCGGGAGTATAGTGTATTTCGAAAGTGTAGTCCCCCAGGAACTCCATCCACCTTCGCTGTCGCATGTTGAGCTCCTTCTGATTTAGCAGATATTTTAGGCTCTTATGGTTCGTAAAGATATCAACCTTCACGCCATACAAGTAGTGTCGCCGCAATTTCAGAGCGAAGATCATGACCGCCAACTCCAAGTCGTAGACCGGGTAATTCCGCTCATGCACTTTCAACTGGCGAGAGCCATAAGCTATCACTTGACCATGCTGAAGAAGTACGCAGCCTAAGCCGCTCCCTGACGCATCGCTGTAAATTTCGTAGCCTTTCGTACCACATGACAAACACAAGATCGGTGCCGTGGTCAGACGACTCTTAAGTTCCTCAAAAGCTCACTCACACTCCGGTGACCAAACGAACTTTTGATCCTTCCTTGTCAAGGTGGTGAGAGGTAGAGCGATCCGCGAAAAGTTCTCCACGAAGCGCCGATAGTAGCCGACAAGTCCAAGGAAACTCCCGACCTCCGCTACTGTTGCCAACACGGGCCACTTCTGGATTGCATCGATCATTGTCGGATCCACTGCGATACCCTCGCCACTAACAACATGACCCAGGAACGCTACTGAAGCTAGCCAAAACTCGCACTTGGAGAACTTGGCATACACCTGACTCCGTCGCAGGGTCTCCAAAACTTCTCGCAAATGAATTGCGTGTTTTTCTTCAGACTGAGAGTATACCAAGATATCGTCGATGAAGACGATGACAAATCGATCCAGGTACTCTCGAAAGGTCCTATTCATCAGATCCATAAATACTGACGGCGCATTCATCAATCCAAACGGCATCACTGTAAACTCGTAGTGCCCGTAGCGGGTACTGAATGTCATCTTGGGGATATCACAATCCCGAATTCGCAACTGGTAGTAGCCAGATTTGAGATCCAACTTTGAATACACCGACGAACCCACTAGCTGATCAAATAAGTCATCGATTCGAGGAATCAAATACTTGTTCTTCTCGGTCAGCTTGTTCAATTCACGGTAGTCAATGCATAGACGTGGACTTCCGTCCATCTTCTTCACAAAAAGGACCGGAGCACCCCAAGGTGATGTACTTGGGCGTATATAGCCTTGCTCTAGTAACTCCTGTAATTGAATCTTCAACTCGGCCATCTCCTTTGGCGCAATACGGTACGGAGAGCGTGACACAGGCTTGGCACCTGGCACCAACTCTATAGTGAAGTCTATCTCTCACTGAGGCGGCGCCCCAGGAAGATCTTTAGGAAACACATCAGGATACTCTGAAATAACAGGAACGTCACTCAGACTGGGCTGAGGCTTTGCAGTCGCCACTAGCACAACACACAGCTCTGCGCCTTGCCGAACGGCCTTGACTACTTGGACAGCAGACATCAGCGTCTTGCTCGACCCACGCAAACCGGCAAACGTAGTCGCATGTTCGGTATTCCGCCCCAGTGTGACCTCCTTAGAAGTGCAATCAATGTAGGCCTGCTGCGCCGACAGCCAGTCCATACCAAAGATCATATCGAACTCTGAAAGTGGCAGTATCAGTGCTTCCAAATCGAAATCCTGACTTCCCATTCGTACCTTTACAACACAGCCTCGATCTGCACTTATCGTGCAGCCATTGGGCAGCATCACCTCTAAACGTTCCTTTCTAAATGACGAAGGCACCCCAAGATGTCGTATGAAGGCCTCTGATAGAAAAGAATGCGAAGCTCCCGTATCGAACAACGCTCTCGCCGGACAGTTAAATATTAGGACAAAGCCTAATACACACAAGGTTACCAGCTATGCACAAGGTATGAAGTATAACATGTAACAAAAGCTGTATACTAGCACATACACATCGCTTTGTTTGATGGCCTCCTGCTGGCCAAGATTGTAAACCCTAGGCTGGGCTGGAGCAGCATGGGATGCGGTTGACTCTGCCACCTTCCCTTTCTCTGCCGCATAGGCCGCAGTCGCTTTCTTGCCTCCACGACAGTCTCGGGCCATATGACCCGGCTTACCACAGTTATAACATATGAGTGGGCCTCGCCCAGTCGTCACACCCGAAGCCGCAGATTGAGCTGACCCAGAAGGTCGCGCTCTGTTCTTCCAACTGCCTCGCCTCGACTTCGCAGAGCTCGGTGCTTTGAACTCTGGCTTTACCACTGCCAACTCCTTCCTGCTCTGGGACCGCTTCATATCCTTTTCTAAGGAACGAGCTGTATTGACCATGGTCATAAACCCCTGTGTCATTGCCCCCGACACAAGGACCTGCAACTCTTCTCGCAGACCTTCATAGAACCGATTGGTCTTTCGAGCTTCATCGACAAAGGTCGCTCCTGTGTATCTCCCCAACCGAGTAAACTCGTGCAGGTAATCATCAACCATACGATCACCCTGAGTCAGACGGTTGAACTGGTTCTCCATCTCGATTTGCTGAGCAGGTGGGAGATACCGCGCCAAGAACAATCTCGAAAACTCATCAAACGAGATGTCCGCTAGCTGTCTTCCTGCTAGGTGATGCAGCTCTATCTCATCCCACCACAACTGCGCCTCCCCATCAAGTAGGAAGGTTGCCAAAGTAACCTTCTGGTCTTCCTCCGTGTCAGTGGCCTTCAAGGTCTTGCGCACCTTTGATAGCCAATCCTCAGCTTGCGTCGGGGTTCCTGCCCCCGTGAATGTAGGAGGATGGAAACTCAGAAAGTACTGCAGTTGTTGGTCCGGAGCTCTTCGTGCCCTCACCGGCACTGGCCTTTCAACCGCAGGTTCAACTGCCACAACCGGCACTGGGGCCACTCCAAGAGTAGGAGGCTGTCCAGGGACATGCCCTCCGGGTTGTGCAGTGAACATAGCAAACACTGCTTCCGCTATCATCCTTACTGTCTCAGCAGAAGGAGGAGTAGATACTTCAACTGGTGTACTGCTGGCAGTCGAACGCGGGGGTCGAGAGGGCCCCGCTCCACTCCCAGTCACCTATACATGTGCACAAAACACAATTAGCGACTAAGAGATAGCACGGATCACTAGAGGAACACAAAAGTTCCATCCCAATGCTACACGCATACATGTAATTCATTCCTAAAGTGGACAATTACTGGTTATTTACATGAGTTAACGGCGACGCACACACGTGCTCACCACCCCTTAAAAGAATTCGACCACGAATTCAGACGGAAAGGTATCGAGACCCGTAGTTGATACCAATTTGTAATACCCTCCCTGTTACATAGAATATAGTTGTAGGTCCGGCCGGGACCCCACGCCATATTAAACGAACAAAAGAGCGCGTTACTGAATTATCATTAAACAGTTAATAACATAACCATCTCAGCACACAGAGTCGTACAACGGAAGCATTTAATTTCATTGAAAATCAGTTTATACTGTCCACAATAACTACGAAGAATGAAATACATTACACGTTCTTTACAAGGTTTGTTTACATCATAAAGGTGGCTTCCAAACATCGGCGCGCAGGCCGACCACACATGAAAACAGTAAACAAAAGCTTTGGCCTTCGAGGGCCAGTACAACACAGCAGCAGGGGCTTCAGCCCGCTATTTCCCGCTAGTCTCGCCAGGACCTGTATAAACAAATCCACCAAGCGGAGAAAAAACAAGTAACCGGTCAGCTTTAGCTGACCCAGATTTATAACGACCCCACCCCATGCTCGGGGCGGCGGTGCTCCTTCCCTGCAGGCAAGCAATAGCAGTACATATATCACATGTGCGTCTAAGTACCGCATAGAAGCATCATTAAGAGCGATGCATTAATCGACAAGTACTTTTTCAACTCGGATTTAGGCTTACACGCATTGTGCCCCCTCGGCACGACATCGACAAGTACTTTTTCAACTTGGATGTATACTATGAGCTGCGACCGTCAAGGCTAGCACTACCTTACGGTTTCTAATCCACAATTCCCTCAATGACCCCGGAGGAGCGACCTCATCACTGACCGGCTATGGAACGGGTTCGGTTCAGCTTGTGCCCGCGCTCATAAATGTCAGTATTCAACTATGCCTGACACGGGTTTGGCTTCCCCTTGTGCCCGTCTAACTGTACCCACATTGGGTCACACAATCTGCTCACCTGGAGCTACCACCGGCGTTAACACTAACGCCATACGCTAGTAACAGAACCCAGTTCTGCTACTCTTTTCTGGGTATTTTCTGGGAAACACCACCAGATCTCTTTTGCAGTACGAAACAGTACACAACACCCGGAAAACACAGCATAATCACGGAGTCTTCTCCGGAGTGCAATAGCATATCAACATCACCAATCCAGACCAACCTGTCCAGATGGGCTTCACACATTATGCCTATGCCCGTACTTCAATTCCGGACTCTATATGCACTTTCTACGGGGATAACATCGACCCGTCGGCAGAAATTTATCCACTTGCTAGTGGAAATCTGCCTACTGCTATGCAAATCAAAAGACGAACGTGTCCAAAGACTAGGGAGGAGAATCGTTACCCTCGGCGCTCGTCTCGGTGCCATAAATTTGAGAGAAACTCGGCTGGACTCTCTTAAAAACAGCTTCCTCCGACGATGGAACAAGCACTCAAGTAATCTCCTTCACGGATTTGCCCTCAACACAACTCACGCTAGCCAAAACCGACCTCCTTCCTTCAGGATCCCACGTTTCTCTGCCTTACACGAGCTTGGAATCAGAAAAATGAGACGGCAAACTGAATTTGGCTGCCTTTTATATTTTCCTAGCTACCGCCGGCGTTAGCACTTACCGCCAGGCGTTAGCCCCTAAGGCGGTGGATGAACTTATCCACAGTCGCTTAAAGCCCGACGGCGTTCGACGAATGGCCTGGAGTTCGTCGAACGGAGTTCGACGAACACTTTGCAGCCTGCGTTCGACGAACGGCCTGAAGTTCGTCGAACGACGTTCGACAAACACCACTACAAGAAAACTGGGTTTTAGTGACGAAAATTTAGTGACGAAATATATTTGGTCACTAAAATACCTCTTTAGTGAAGGAATATAGTTCGTCACTAAAGCCACCTTTTTTGTGACAAAATAAATATTTGGTCACTAAAGACATATCTTTAGTGACGAAATATTAGTTCCGTCACAAAAGTAAAATTTCTAAAGTATTTAGTGACAAAAAAAATTAGTCACTAGTCATCAAAATATTTAAATTTTTTTCATTAAAAATTTCATTTATTCTTTCATAATGAGAATGCGCTTCATGTGTCTATCAAAATTCTTGTTTCTTATGAATTCATCATTGGAGGTAATACGATCCATGTTCGCCATCCCAATTCTTTTGATGATGAAATTAGAGGTGAGTAAGTAAATGATATTTTTCAATTAGTTAGTGATTAAAATTAATATTTACTAACTAAAAATTTTTTTTAGTCCAAAATAATTTTATCTCACTAAAAATTAATGTTTAGTAACTAAATTATATTTTGTGAGACAAAAATATATTACTCACTGAATCCCGCGTCTATTTCGTTATCCCGCGCTTATTTTGTATCGGCTATCAAGCGCATTCTAGCCCTAAATAGGCGATTTCCTTCATCTATCATTCACGATCCCTCTGTGATCCCTCTCGATGATGAGCCCCCTTCAACTCCCTCGATGACCTTCGCTCTATCCTCCGCCCTCTCGACGACCTCCGCCCTCTCGACGACCTCCGCCCTCTCAACGACGATGAGCGCTCTCGACGTCCTCCTCCGCTCGATCTGACGAGGCCAGCCCTCTCGACGACGACCTCCACTCGATCAAAGGGGTAAATGGATTTCTTCTTCCTCACAATCCTCCCCCTAAACTTATCATCCTGCCTTCATTTCAAGCAACACAAGGCAAATTTAGAAGAACATCAAGCTTTAAATGGCCATGAGGCTGTGCGCTTCTTCAACAGCCAACATGCTCAACCTCTGCTGCAGCAATGGAGTCCGAACCACCATCTTCGCCACTTTCTCCATCTACAGACACTTCTCTTCCGGTATTTTGATCTGTTTCCCGCTCCAAGCCTTTTAAGCATGAAATTTACATTTTTTTCAAATCTGCAGTTTTGGATGTTTTAAATACAACTCTTCTCATGAATGGGTCAAGCACGATGGCTTGGTTGCCACCATTGGCATCACTGACCATGCCCAGTTAAATTTAATTGCTCCCAGCCTGTTTAGCTAATTTTAGGAAGGGTTATAATCTCCATGGGGTTATATGCAGGGCCATTTGGGAGGGGTTATGTTTGTGGAGCTTCCAGAGTCCGGCAGCGCCGTGTCTAAGGGAGGTAGCTTTGGTGTTGTCGAGAGCGTCAAAGCGACCAGCAACGTGAACTCTCCCATTTCAGGCGAAGTGGTGGAGGTCAACACGAAGCTCACCCAAGCTCCGTGCCTGGTAATATAATGCCCTGATGTAGGTTTTCTAATGGCATTGCTTGGATCATTTTTAAACATATAAATGGACTTTCATTCCCTGATATAGGTTTTCTAATGGCATTGCTTGGATCATTTTTCACGATGTTAGTGGTAAGATGTTTTTTCTTGTTTATGTTGACATTATCTTTCCAATTCTAACATGGACAATATGTTGATGCAACTTTTTTCTCGCATATTTTGGTGCATTGCAATTGGTAGGCTCTCATTTTACCATGCTTATGTTATCTAAGCATTCGAAGACAATCTGTAGACATTTGGGAGGTATGAAAAGTTATTTCAACATTATAGTATTGGGTTAATAATTATACTAAACTCCCGTAGGAGTCTACGTAATTATCAGAGCATACCCTCTCCTTTTTGAAATTATCCAGTGAAAGATGCAATCGATGGAGCTGTTAAAATTTTGAAATTTACATGAACAATATAGATGTGATTTTCAAAACACATTATAGGACCTGATAGGCTGCACACATTTGACCTGTATTGGTTTATTACAATAGAAACATTAATGGTCAAGTGAACATTTTTTACCATTGTTTACCATGCTTATGCTATATAAGCATTTGCGAGAATTATGAGAGAGGCACAAACATACACATATAGTAGTACCCTAGGTTCTGTAAATGGCTTCCTGCTTGAGTAATCATCCTACTCATATTTCAGGATTTAGCATTTTTTGCAGGGACATATGATCCACTGTACACTTTCTCAAGTCTAAGTTAAGTCCAAGTCAAAGCCCAACTGAAGGCTTCAAACACATGATCTAAGGAAATCATACTCTCCATGAACTCCCATCTCAAGCAAAAATTAGGCTTGCATGCACCTTTCTTTATGTTTCACACTATTTTGGGATTATTGGATGTAATGGTCATATGGCCTTTGGAGATTGTTGGCATGCACTCACCGAGAAGGATAAATATGATTGGGCTTTTTTGTCTAAAACATCGCCTTCTTAATTATGAGATATTTTTGTAGAGCTAATTATAATTAAGGTTTTGTTTGAAACTCTATTTTTACTCCGATTTACAAAAACACTAATTTCTCTGGCGGCGTTTTTACCCCCAACGAAATGGAGTTAAAATGCTCAGATAAACGAGGCCGTAATCATATTTGCCATCTTATTATACATCATCTTAAGTTTTAATTGATTTTATGTTAATGAGTTAGATGACGATTATGGAAGATCATGTTGGTGTAATTAAGCTTACTTCTCCAGATGATGGCCAACAATTATCCTCTACTGTATCTTCTCTGTTGATTGAAAGCATTGCTCAGAATACAACTGTCAATGTGTATGAGCCAGAGGTAACCTATTTTTATTGAAGCCCTTTTTTATAGTTTAGAAAATTCAGCCAGCGATCAAGTAACATTATGTATGATGAAAACTTCATTTTTTTTTGCAAGCGTAGAATTTATGTCTATCCCTGCTATATAATGATTCCTCACTCTATTCTTCCATGTTTACCCCAATTTTATCTTAATGTTCTTGTTTCTACTACACACAATTCAGGATTTTTTTAATTTCTTCCTTGCCAACTTTAATATCCATATTACGTTACTAGTTTATGTTTAATAATTTTTCCTTCAATTTTTCATGAAATTTCCACATCATGAAAGCATTCAGGGTGCAGTTCTTCAATACATATCAATTTAGTTTTTGCATAGTAGACTCATGATTCTTAAATTTACCATAGTTACTACCACTTGATCTTACAACACTATCCATTGAATAAGTTCACTTCCACTAAATTGTATTCCTTATGCTCTATATTGTTTGACCATCCCAGCCCCAGGCTTTCTTTCGTTGATGTTTTTTTTCCATCTCTTAACATTTTACTGAATTCATTAGATATCTACCTCAAAAAATTAAAGCCTACCTTATCCTCACCAAGAGAACTATTGGTTACAGTAAGCAAAATTGTATCATGCATGCAACTAGCAATTGTGTTGCTAGAAATTATAAAACCAATTTGTCCACTAATCTATCTCTTCAAATTTTTATTTTAAATGGAGTCAATGTCAGAATCAAAATTACGTATGTACCAAAATTTTTTTTTTCTTACATATATATATATAATATTATTCACTTTTTGTCAATTGGGAAAAGCAAATGGACGAGATGCAGGTGATTATGGGCTTCATTGGCAGTAACATACTTAATATCGACATGAAATGTCCTCCCTTTGACATGAAAGGTGCAACAACCATAAAAAAAATCTACAAGTTTACTAGCATCGGTAGTAGCAGACATAACTATAATCCGCAAATCAAATCTTTTGAGCAATTTCTTCTTGATTAATGCCAATAGAAGATCAATATTCAGACTTCTTTCATGAGCTTCATCAATAATGATATGTGAAATGCCATTTAACTTGTATCATTCATATATTGCTGTAGTAGAGAGTTATCTGTCATATATATTATTCCAGGACTTAAATTTTGAGAACTGTATGAATATACTATAATGATATACTATAATGATATACTATAATGATATACTATAATGATATACTATATGAATATACTTATGTATATATCTATAAATGCCAATAATGATATAATACATTATATATAATATATGAATATACTTATATAGTATATTATAGATTATTACAATAGGATTAATGCCAATAATGATATACTATATGAATATACTTATTCATATAGTGCTGTAGCAGCTATTGCAATGTTAGCACATTTATTTCCCCCTGATTCATTTCACTTTTATGAAATGTAGACTCACAAGAGAGATTTTTGTAAATTCAATATGTACTCACGTATGTATATATCTATAAATTTACATATATAGATATAGTCAAACAATTTGTGTAATCTTGATGAACTTAAATGTTTAACACAACTTTCTTTGTTTATACATCTTCTGAAGTGATTCTTAGAATTGTCCCATTTGAACTATTTTCCATGTTACTTATATGCAATGATATGTATATTCTTATATGACAAATATATTGCTAATTGTATCAGGTCTTGTATGACACAAGCGGCTACTTAGAGAAGAACAAAGATCTAATTTACTCATATGCAGTCCAACTCCTTCAATCATGTAGTTGCAAACTTCTTTAGTCATTTGCAGAGGGGAAGAGAGGAGTGCAAGTCTTCCTCTTTCCACGTCACTACTTGTTTGTGAAGAAAAAGTGAGATGGTTCCATAAGCAGCATCTGTTTAGGCAGTAGGTCTTTTGCATATAGCTCTCTTTTTCAATGTATTGATTTTAATGGAGAGATAAAAGTTTCATTGGTCTGTATAGAAGGGTTTGGGCTATCTCCCACCTTCATTTTTTTAATAAAATAAAAATAAAAATTCTCCTTGCAATAAGATTTATTTAGCAATTTGAAACTCTATTATTGTGTTGTGTATGATATTGTGCATATATAATAACTAAATTAATTTGGTCACAAAAAGTATTATTTCAACAACAAATAATGTTTTGGACAAAAAATATGTTTAGTGACAAAAATTTTGTTGGTCACTAAATACATTTAGTGATGGAGATTAGTTGCCACAAAAAATACACATTTAGTGACCAAATGTAATTTGGCTACTAAATATATTTAGTGATTAATTGTTTTGGTCACAAAAAATATTTAGTGACGGAGAATAATTGTCATTAAAAGTATACATTTAGTGACGAAAAAAAATTTAGTTACTAAAAAAAACAGTGACGAAGATTATTTCGTCACTAAAAATATACATTTAGTAACGAACATTATTTTAGTCACTAAATACATTCTGTGACGGTGCTTTTGCAACCACCTTTCGACGAATGACCTGAAATTCGCCGAGCGGCGTTCGACGAACTGCCCAAAACTTGCGTTCGACGAACGGCTGGCTGCGTTCGACGAACGACGAACGGCTGGCTGCGTTCGACGAACGGCTGGCTGCGTTCGACGAACGGCCTGGGCTAACGCCGGGCGTTAGTCTTAACGCTGGCGTTAGCTTCAAGACTAACAAATTGCTGATTTCAGTGCACTGGAAATTGAGGTGTTACACTAGGTGACTTAGAATTTATCATGTATTAGCTTGTTATGACCGCCTCATTGATAAGCACCCGTCAAAATGATTTGAGGTCAATTCTTAATTTGTTTGCTCATTTTATGTTTCCGAAACGTTTGCGGCCCAATTTGATTTAAAGGTCGAAAATCACTCTAAAGATGTTAAAATCACAAACAAACAACTATGTTGGATTCGTAATGTCATTACGAGTCTAACAAAATTGTTGGAGTCAGTTTTGAGGTTGTTTTTTCGAATTCACCTTTTCGGATAATTGCAATATTTAACAAAACTGAGTTCAAATTCCAAATTCTCTGATATTGATTTATATTAAGCACCAATAATTTCGTTGGACTCGTATGGGTATAACAAAATCATATGAGGTCAATTCTGAGGTCATTTGCTCAATTTCACATTTCTGGGTAATCACATTACTTAAACTGAGTACACACGTTAAATTCTCTGATACTCATCACAATTTTGTTAGACTCGTATCGTAGTTATGAGTCTAACGTAACATACTGGGGTCGATTCTGAGTTTGCATACTCAAAATGTCATATTTGAGGCGTCGCGTAACTCGACGTCACCCATTTTGGTCAACTTCTATGATTCTCATCAGAATGGAGAAAAAAACAATGTTGAGTTTGTATGGTCCGGGTCATACGAGTTCAATGACACTGATCGGAGTCAATTTCGAGTCAATTTACCAAAATAGTGATTTCGGGGCCGTCACACATCTCAAAACGACCTATTTCAGACAACTTCCTAAATATGCATCGGGATGCAACTATATTGATCTTACGAGTGCAATATCACTGACTGGAATTCATTTGCTCAAAATCCTGATTGAGTGATCATTACAGTTCAACTATGGTATAAACCAAGTTGTAGTTGGGTCATCAGGTCGACAAGAACTCACTGGCCTCAAATAGACTTACCAAAAGAGTTCAATTGAATAAGCTTAGTCCCTAGGTAGTTCAATTGGTCGGATCAAAATTTTTGGATGTTACGATGGCCTCCCCCATCAAGCCATTCCCGACCAAACAAACATCTTTACCTTTGCCACGATTCTTTCAGCCTGGCCCTTTCCTCCACTGGAATGACATAAACCTTTTTAGAGCGTCTGCCAATGTATTCATCTATATGGGGTCATACCAAAGTGTTCACATGTTTCTTCGGAAGGACACAACAAGAAACTATAATTTACTCCTCCTCAAGTGCTCCATCCTGGACTCCCCCTGACAGCCTAATAGACTCCAGAATTGATGTCTCCTTCAATTTGTGTGGCAATGTTCATAACATGGTGATTGGATTGTTGGCAGGCCCTTGACCTACCACCCAACGGGGGACTACCACCCCCCCTTGAATATATTTTCTGGCCCAATTACTTCCTAGACACAATGTGTTGACAATGATGCTTCAAGTGTCCAATCCGTTTGTAGCAAAAGAAAAAAAACATGAAGGTTCTCATAAATGAATCTATGCCATAATTTATCCTTCGATGATCTACCTTATTTACCAGTAGTATTCACCCCCGGAACAATGGGTGTGCTTGAGTCAACACACACAAACATGTGCATAACCCTAGGGTAATCACCAAAGCAAGTAGTTGTCTCGAAATCACCCTAGGGCCGCCAACCTTTACCCTCTCTTTACTCTCCTCATTGTCGAAGATGAACACAAAAAACATCAGCCAGGGTTGTGACTTGAAATTAATGGGTAGTCCGCCACTAGAAACCAAGAGAGCGGGCCTCCACAGAGACCAACAATCTTTTCACAAAGAAAAATCCGACTAGAGCCATCTCCCAAGGCCCGTTAACCTCCCCGAGTACCGTCGGAGAAAACAACAGTTCACAATTGAAAGGATTTCTGAAGGTTCGCAACCTTAGATGCGGAAAAATCAACATATACATCCCATCGAGATTACCGATGATTCACTTCAACTCCTATGGAAGGAGAGCCGGAAGTACCAATCTTAGACAACGCCTCTGTCACGTAAGCCTCCGCCATGACCGCCTCCATCACGACAATCTCACCCACACTAGCATCTAAAGTGGTTGCCTCACCACGTCCATCTCTGCCATTACTACTTCCAACAAGCCCCCATCCATGAAGGGGAGGAAAGGAAGAGTCTTTGGAAGGCTCGACCCCTCAACCGCTTCATTCCCCTCCATTCATCACTCCAACTCGATGAATGCTTTAAGGTTAGTTCCACACAAAAAATACGAAGAATGCCCCTCCCACTGAGTTTTCCTTCTAGTTCCTGACTTGCGTCAGTTTCCTGCTTAGCGCCAAACCCCTCACCAATCCTATCCTTTAGCTGTGATTTCTGTCCTCGCTATCCCGAGCACCTTTTGTCAATGAAACCCTACACAGTCTTTGTCCTATAGAATCGACATCTTCGCCCGTCTGTCCAATTGAAGATGAAGCTAGCAGTGAAGAGAGCCAACGTTGATTTGTGGCCCAACTCCGATTTAGATAAGCTTCTAATTCTATGCCCAACAATACTACATTAATGACAATTGATCTCATACTTAATTGTACCATCCTTATAATAGAACTTACACTTATGTTTTGTTGGTTAGATTTAAGAAGGCGCATTTATACTTTATTAGTATGACTGTAAACTTATAATACTTGTAGTGTTTATGTTATATGTTATTGATTTTTTTTCTAATCTACGAAATGATTAATATGCACACTACGTAAAATTATCTCTCCTATTTTATATTTATTTGTATGGGTTTATGTGTGTTGTGGGTCGCTTAGTGCTCTCCCGGTTCGGAAGATTGAATCGCCTTAGCTTGAGAGTGAGTCAAATACACAAATAGTTAAAAGTGAACCAACAACAGGAACGATAAGACTTTTTACCTGGAAAGGGAAAAAACCATGGGTCGGTTCGGTGTCAACAAAATTCACTAATTTGTTTGAGGTTACAAGTGTTAGAATCTTCGAAACGGTGACAAGACATCACTCCTATTACAAGTATTTGAAGGTGAAAAAGAAGCAAAATCTTTCTTGGCGCTCGCGAGAGCGGCTTCTGGAGCAGGCGCTTTAGATAGCTAAGTCCACCCTTGAGCGAGAGAGCAAGAGGAGTGAACACTTAAGCGGAGTGAGCGCTTGTGAAGGAGAGCAAGCAGAGTTCCAAGTATTCATTGGAAAACTTCAGAGCTCTCTCTCTTCTTGGTTGCTTCAAGCGGAGCGCGCTAGGGAGGAGTCTGGAAGGATGAACGCAACAATTGGGTCTCTGGTTCCGAAGCGCGGACGCTAAGGGAGATCTTCGAGCCGCTCTTGGAGGAGGACTTGAGAATTGAAGGAGGTCTTCGAACTCCGAAGGAGATCTTCCAGCGCCTCTTGAAGGAGCTAGGACTTGAGAACTGAAGGAGGTCTTGACAACCAAATGAGGTCTTCAAACACCGAAGGAGACCTTCGAGCCGCTCTTGAAGGAGGACTTGAGAAACGAATGAGGTCTTCGAACACCGAAGGAGATCTTCCAGCCGCTCTTGAAGGAGCACTTGAGAACTCTCTCTCTGGTGTGGATTGCAATTTGTCTTCAAGGAGAGCTCAGAGCCCCTTTTATAGCTTTTCTGGAGGGGGGGGGGGTGGTGTAATTGCGCCCTCTTGAAATTATTTGAACCGGAGAATTAAGTTGCACGATTTTGATCACATGGATGATCAATTTTCAGAGAATGATGTCCATGCCCCGGGGCGGTTCGGGCAAACTGTGCGGCCTGAAGAGGTTCATCGGAGGTGGTGGCAGCGGTTGACGACGATGTAATCCGGCGACGGCAGGAGGCCGTCGGCGCGCATGTGAGCATTCGACGCTCTGTGTGCATGTAAGATCCCTCTCCCGCACCTGGAGAGCTTCTGGATCTTATGTCCAGAACCGCCGCCTTATAGTGACACTAACACCCGAGTTAGCTGCCTCCGCAAGACGCCGATCCTGCCGGCAGAACGATCTCAACATGCCAACAAGAGCTAAGAAGGAAAATAAACAAAACCAAGTCCACAATCACACAATTATACAACAAAATATAAAAAGTCCATAAATGAGTACAATAAGTAAAGGAGAGAAAGGGCTTAAGCCCGGTACATATCCAAGCAAAGTACAAAAACTCTCTCACTCTACATCTATGCGGAAGCTAAACAAACTCTCAACTCTCGAACACCTGTCTTGTAGTAGAAGTAATGCGCGACATAAGCTCCTTAGGTCATGTCTCCTCTTCTAGCTGGGGCTCCATCACCTCGGGTACCTACGGTCACAACCGACCGTTAGTCATAAAGACTAAGCCGATTTTGTCCCCGCCTCCCCCGCGACTCCTAGGCACCGTGCGGGAGGACGAAGAGGAGGAAAAACAAGGGATAATAGAAACAAGGCAGGTGACAAATGTCTAGACTAGCAGGGTATATGTATATTAATCAAGTAAAGATAACAATTCTATACTAACCAGAGTAAGTATGACAGCAAATAGTAAAAGACGATGCAATATAAAGAAGCGGGTACAAGAAATAAGAGCAACTACGAAAGTAACCATAACTTATATGCACACACAAAAGCATATAAGCTAAGGGATCTGGCAAGAAGTAAACTCATCGTATAAAAGAGCCCATACGGATTTATACGATGAGGTCTCTGTTTATGCAGAAATGCTATGCTACGATGTGCAATGCGATGACGCAATGTTTGTATTATCATTTCATACACATGCAACTCACCCACACGACTCTGTACGTACAGACCTTTAGTTCCCACTTTTCGGAGGTAGCTAACCTCTCTGGCACCTCCCGTCGTGGTCAAACGGTGGCAGAGGAGCAGACGTCTCCTCACCTAGGTGGGTAAGTCACACTACCAGACCTAGGCCCTAACGTACGCTATGATACCGGTACCCAGTACTCACGAGCTCCTGCGTACTAAACTGAATTGGCCAGGCAGGGTTTAGGGAATCCGTCCCGTCGAACGCGCAGTAAGACAATCTGGCCCCCATAAAACCACTAGCCTTGCCGAGTCAATGAACTGTTGTCGATGTGACGATTAAGACAGAACCGAAGACCCACCACATCTTATACACAAGCAACATGTATTAGTCATTTACTACCGAGCCTCCAGCTCGCAATCCTATATCAACATTTATAAAGTAGAGCCTACCGCTCGCCAGACTATACCAGTCTTATATTTAAACTACGAGCCTACCGCTCGCTAAACTACACTAGTCTTATATTTAAACTACGAGCCTACCGCTCGCTAGACTACACCAGGCTTATATTTAAACTACGAGTCTACCGCTCGCTAGACTACACCAGGCTTATATTTAAACTACGAGCCTACCGCTCGCTAGACTACACTATCTTATATTCAAACTACGAGCCTACCGCTCGCTAGACTACACCAGTCTTATATTTAAACTACGAGCCTACCGCTCGCTAGACTACACTAGTCTTATATTTAAACTACGAGCCTACCGCTCGCTAGACTACACCAGTCTTATATTTAAACTATAAGCCTACCGCTCGCAGGACTATCCCAGTCCTTCCTAATATATCCCGAGCTTACCGCTCGCAGGACTATCCCAGTCCTTCCTTATATCTCGAGCCTACCGCTCGCAGGACTATCCCAGTCCTTCCTTATATCTCGAGCCTACCGCTCGCAGGACTATCCCAGTCCTTCCTTATATCCCGAGTCTACCGCTCGCAGGACTATCTCAGTCCTTCTTATAAAATGTTCCGATTTGGGATGAAAGTTAACTTGTCAAGTTCTCCTACTTAACTAGTCTTGTTTTTAATTTAGTTGATCTTAGAAGCTTAGGGTTAGCCTTGGACTTCCGAAGGGTTACCCGGTGAGGGGCTCGCAGCGGTACCAGGAAGTGTGGCGGGCTGACACTCCGAACTTCCTCTTCCCAAGGCACTTAATCTTGTTGGTATCTACCTCATTCTACTTGATCCCCATTTTCCGCTTCAATTACATTAAATCTACAAAATGAGTTAAACTTGGCTCTTAGGAGTGGGGGAGTTCTTTTGAACTCCAACACCACCCATTGTGACCGGGTGCTGACTCTCCCGTCGTCACATTCTAAGCTCGAGTTCCCTTCTTCACCGAGGAACTGCACACATTCAATTAGCATTCTCAACCTTACTTTGACCCACACTCCTATTCTTCGTCATCCTTAATATAGATATTTCTCGACTTCTCCCTTGAGTATTTGCCTTAAGATGGCTCACCCGGCTAAGGGTAGTTTTGCTTCCATATAATCGTTTAACACTGATGAGTTGTTTGTGGGGCCCTTGATGAGGTCTAACCTCCTTTTTATATCATTATAAATTCCTGCACTTATAGCTTTGCTAAACGCACCCCAACCTTTATTTCCCATGATGCCCTTAGAGATGTTCTTCCAAATAATTTGAGCCTTCATAATAATCAAAGAGTTAATAGTTCTATGTGTGAAGGTCAGTGGTGGTCTAAATCATATGAATCAGTTTTACTATTCGCATACCAAATGAGATTGAGCTAGATTTGACTCATATGGTGCAATCTTGATCATATCATATCCAAACGAGTTCCAATTATTACCATAGGTTCCTAATGAGTAATTTAGGGGTTGACTAGAGTTTAACATATTTCTATTAAATTTAGCTTCCATTTAAGATCCCTTATTCAATTGTCTTAGTCTAAATTACAAAAGGGGTACTCTAAATTTTTATCTAAACCATATGAGATTGTTTCTACTGATGTAACTCAACATAAAACCACAATTTCCAGAGAATCAACATTTTATGAACTATATTACCCTATTTTCAGAATTAATTAAAAACAAGGGTTTTCACTTGGTTTGTGAAGTGACTGCTGTATAAAATCATCAACATGATTGAATTAATTTCTAGAGATCCATAACTTGAAAATATCACTGTTGGAACCCGGATACCGGTCCAACTTGTTCGAGACTGGGGGAGTAGCTTGAGTTACTTCTCTCTTCGTCGGATCCCTAGAACTAAGTATTCCGAGCTAAGAACTGACCCTCACAGGTTGGTAGGTAGCTCCCTAAGAATGACCCACTGGCTGCAGCAAGGAGGTCCCGCCACTAACCCGGAAATCTAACTTGATTTCCCCTCCCAAAAACCAGAGGCTGAGCCTGTCTCAGACATCACAAGGAAGAGAGCACAGGCTCTCTCAAGGGGGGTGGATCCGTGCTGATCTGAGACATAATGGGTCCTATTTATAGGTAAACGCTTATGAGGGTAAAATGGTCTGGATGGCCTGCGGATAGCGTAGTTCCGCTTTACGTTTCCGCTAAACGCACCCCAAGTTGGTCTGCTGATAGCCGGGCTCCGCTGTTCTGAGGAGCTATGGGCAGACCACTAAGGGCATCCAGGGAGCTTTATCTCAAAAGATCTTCCTGGGCGAATTCTCCCGACCTGGTCTCGCCTGAAAATGGGTCCACTCGCCTGGAGGTGTCGGCCTACTCGTCGGACGCCCTCGGATCTACTCGGCAGGGGGTGCCAGCCTACTCGCCGGACACCCCTGGCTCTACTCGCCAGGGGGTGCCAGCCTACTCGCCGGACACCCTTGGCTCTACTCGCCAGGGGATGCCAGCCTACTCGCCGGGCACCCTTGGCTCTACTCGCCAGGGGATGCCAACCTACTCGCTGGGCACCCTTGGCTCTTGTCTGCCGAATAGGGGTTGTACACAATCCCCGCTCTTTACGAGCTCGTCAGAGGTCAGAAAGAAGAGTCCAACCTACTATTCGGCGGGGCTGCGCGCTGACAGGGCCTTCTTCTATAAATAGGGTGAGGGTGTACCATGATCCCCTCATTCCAAGATGTCTTATGGGGCGGGTTCTTCTCGGGCTGATAACCGGGTTCTCGCGGACGACGAACCCGAGGCGGTCACGGTCCTAGACATCCTTGGCGAGTTTTCGACGCCTCGCCTCCCGGGTTCCGCGAGAAAAAGGAAGCCTAAGAGAAAGAGGGCGGAACCCGAGCAGCGTGAGAAGTCCTCTACCGATCCCGACTCTACGGCCCGGTGCGGTCTCCCACTCAAGAGGCCTACCGCTTCGCCGATCCCTGAAGAGCCCCACGCTGACATTCCTCGCTGAGAGAATGAGGGCGGGGTCGAAGTCACCACGGGTGGGACTGAGGACGCGAGAGCGCCTCCAGTCCTTACGACCGGCCTTCTGCTCCCTCCTGCTCCTACCGTCCTGACGTTGGGTAAGGCTACAGTTTTCTTCCGATTATATCTACCAGCTCTTGACTTCATGCTCCGTGCAACGCTCTCTACTCGCCCTCCTTCACAAGGGCAACCTGCTGCGGCGCCCTCAACGAATTTAGCGACTGCGTCGTCTTCAATTTTGGGGCGGGCTGGTTCAACTCTGGCTCCTCCCTTGCAACAGCCCCTGTCTCAGTCTGGGATAGGTCAGCCTGCCCGCCCAACCTCTGGAGGGAAGTCGCTGACGATGGGCCCCTTGCCGGGGAGGACTGGTGTGGTTCTTCGCCTATCCACCTCCACCGGGGGGTTGCGGACAGATCCACCTCGGCTTCAGGGAGAGGACAACGCGTTGGAGGGTACTCGCCTCGCTTACCTCGTCTCTATTCTTCTTTCCGTCTTACCCTTCTCGCCTGACTTCTCGTCTTCAGGCAGCCACGAGTCCCTCCCGTCTAGCAGTCTACCGTCTTCTGACTCGATTCCGGGGTCGCCGCCGCCAGCGGCGTCCACTCCCTTGAGGGAGTTTCTCGCGGACCCCCCTGCCTTCAACGAGGAGTCATGGACTCGCCTGATGGCTGTCCTTCGGGCCCATGATTCCTTCTTGATGATTATGCCGCCGGCCGAGGTAAAGGCCCAATTGGTCAACCTTGGTGATCGCCTCGCCGAAGTGGAGGGACTTCACGACAACCTGCAGGGTGAAGACGGCCTACTTGGCCGGATGAATGATGCAGAGGCGAGGTTATATGAGGTGGAGACTCGCCAGAAGGCTACCGATGATGATCTTCATCGCTTTGCTCAGGTGGAGGGCACCGTGGGGGAGGCCTCCCTTTTGGAGGAGCACATTAGGCGAGGCGAGGAACGTATCCGCCAAAGCGAAGGGATCCTGGAGAGGGCTCGCGAAGACTTGCGTGCGGCCCAAGGCATCGCCTGGAGAGCTCGCCACCCCCAATGTCCTCGCCGTCGGGGCCGCGGTCCGGTGCATCGTGGTTGAGATCTTCAGGGATAGTCCCTGTTCTTTCTTTTGATTTTTTGAGAGCCTGCTCAGCAATCTAACTCGCGACCCACGGGTCCTTGTAATCCTCAGGCATCCTTTTATGTCCCTTTACTTGTACTCGCGCTGGGCGCCCCAAGAATGTTTATCATATATTTACATGTGTTCTTTTTGTGCTTGTATGGTGTGCTCCCTTCGTTCGTTATTTTTCCTTTTTCGGATGGGCATGCATTCTTTCTATATCTATTCGCTGCTTAGGGCCTACTCGCCACGCTAGGTGATCTGTTCGCGCGCGGTTAGGCCTGGGGGCAGGGTCTATAAATAGAGGGTCCTCCTGCGCTGGTAGGTACGCTTCCCTACCCCTCCCCAGCATCCTATCTCTGAACCTCCTCCACCGAATTCCCTTGCTCCTACTCGCGGCCCGCTATGGGGAAAGAACCATCCGAGGAGGGGCGCGCCTTCTGCGTCCGCAATTTCAGGGCGCACAACTTTCCCAGCTCGCAGACCCTCGGCGAGGAGTTGGCGGATGTCGAGAAGCGTTACCTACCTCCGGGCTACACCGCGAGGCGGCCAGGACCGGGCGAGTTTCTCAACTCGCTGTATAGTGGAGAGCTCGCCATTCCCTTGGCACACTTCCAGGTAGGATTGAGGCTGCCCCTGTGGCCTGAGGTTCGTCAAGTCTTCCGGTATTTCGAGATGATCCCCGCGCAGGTCAACCCTAACGCGATCAACGTCCTGGTCGCTTATGCCTGCTACCTCCGCGGAGAGAAAATAGAGTTCAACCTCTCCACCTTCCGCAAAGTGATGACCCTGAAGGCGACCAGCGATGGCACCTTATTTTTCACTAGCGTGTGCGTCAAGGTTGCCTAGACCTTCAATAAGGTCCACCATTGGACGGACAAATTCGTCCTGGTGCGAGGCGACTACGACAACATTCCCTTCTCCCCCATCAAGAAGACGGAGGCAGAGTACCGACCGCCTCGCCTGAGGGGGGACGCGCTCGAACTCTACCGTTTCCTGAAGGACAAGGTCTTGGACGTCGTTTTCCTGCGGCAGGGCGTGGATCGACTCGCCTTCGTTAATCCGGGAGCGGGTAAATCTTACTTGCCTCGCGGTATTGGTTATCTGTTCCTGGTGGGGGTGGTTACTAACTGCCTCGTGTTTAAATGCAGGAGAGCGCACCGTCCCCCTCTTACCCCCTCATGACGCTTCTCGGCAACGGTCCAGTGAGCCTTCCAGGGAGGGGTCCCTCGCAGGGGTGGTGGTCACGGTGGACAGCGGGCCGGCCTCGCCGGTGGACAAGGGCAAGGGGCAGGTGGATCCCGAAATCGCCTCGGCGAGCGAGCCGAGGCCAAAAAGGCAGAAGACAGGGGGTTCTTCCTCCCGCCTTCCGGCGAGTCCCCCTCCCGCCCTTCCACTCACCCGCATTACGGGCTGGGGATGCGGAGTAAGGACTCCCGGGGTGACCCCCTCATGATATGGGATCACGAGGTGAACCGGGTTTCCGTGAGTGCGCTCCTCCCCTCTTGGGAGGATTTCGAGGAGGTCGGCGATCAGGCGTTCAATCTGATCTTTGGCTTGTACGGGCGAGATGACGCCGAGGTACTCGCGGAAGTTCCTATCCGTGAGTTGGCCAACCTGAGTTGCCGCTCCGCCCTCCGGACAGCCGAGCTGATTCACCAGACAGCGCGGCGGGGGATTCAGTCGAACAGGCAGCTCCGCGACCTGGGCGCCGCCCACGCGGAGTTGGAGAAGAAGATGATTGAGAGGGATAGGGAGATAGCCGAGCTCCAGGCCAAGGAGGTTCCCCCTCCCGAGGTATTTAGCCCGCCTCGCCTTCGTCCTACTTGCTTAACTTGGGGTTAGCTAATGTCTCGTTTCTCAGGAGGCCGCGGTGGCGCTAGTGACGTGGATATCCGAACTGGAGGAGCAACTCGTCGCCTCGCAGCGTCAGGTCGATTATCTCAGTAATCGCGTCGCCGAAGCCGAGTCTGAAATAGAGGAACTTTGCCACCCCAGCCGGGGGGAGTCGTCGAACGCGCCAACCCTCCTCCAATTTACCCCTGCTCAAATCGCCGAGACGCGCCGGAAGCTGGCGATCGCGACCGCGGTGTTCGTGCGGGAGCGCCTCCGACGCCGCTTCATGCTTACTGCTGATGGGGCCCAGGTTGATCTCGCCACCCTTCTTCCAGAGTTATACCGCGAGGCGGTGAATCCTGCTCCCACCGAGGCCCAAGATGAGAACTCCTCTAGCGGGTCAGAAGAAGTGGGTCCAGACGTCTAACCCTTTTGGCTTTGTAACAATAAACTTATCTTGGCGTGTTTATTTTGGGTGTACTCGCCCTTCTCCTCGTATTTGCCTTGATGCGTTTTGCTTTATTTTATTCTGTGGTTATGTCGCTCATGCTTAGGATCAATTTTTACGCATACACATTTTCTACTCGCCCTTAGGGTGTACTCGCGCGTGACTGTGACTCGCACATGAGGGTTCTTTTGCAGATTCGGCGCCCAGGCCCCCTTCCCTGGCCACTAACGCGAGGAGGCTGGCGGAAGACTCGCCGCTCTGGTTGCTCACGCGTTCGCACTGGGACTTCCTGCGAGGCGGTAAGATGGCGGCGGTGTCGGACTCGCCTCGGAGGGATGTTAATACCACTCGCCTCGCCCACATGTTCATCCTCCCCTGAGGTGGTAACAAGGTTCTAGTACACTATAGGGTATGACCCTCACTCGAGGGGGCAAGTAATCAGCCTGTAGGGGAGGAGCCTAGTGCTACGGCTTGGTCTACGGTGACAACACATCCCGACGACTTAGAACTCACTCGAGGGGGCAAGTAGCCAGCCTGTAGGGGAGGAGCCCAGTGGTACGGCCTGTTCTACGGCAACAACACATCTCGAGGACTTATAACTCACTCGAGGGGGAAAGCAGCCAGCCTGCAGGGGAGGAGCCCAGTGCTACGGCCTGGTCTACGGCAACAACACATCTCGAGGACTTAGAACTCACTCGAGGGGGCAAGTAGCCAGCCTGCAGGGGAGGAGCCCAGTGCTACGACCTGGTCTACGACAACAACACATCTCGAGGACTTAGAACTCACTCGAGGGGGCAAGTAGCCGGCCTGCAGGGGAGGATCCCAGTGCTACGACCAGGTCTACGACAACAACACATCTCGAGGACTTAGAACTCACTCGAGGGGGCAAGTAGCCGGCCTGCAGGGGAGGAGCCCAGTGCTACGGCCTGGTCTACGACAACAATACATCTCGAGGACTTAGAACTCACTCGAGGGGGCAAGTATCCAGCCTGCAGGGGAGGAGCCCAGTGCTACGGCCTGGTCTACGGCAACAACACATCTCAAGGACTTAGAACTCACTCGAGGGGGCAAGTAGCCAGCCTGCAGGGGAGGAGCCCAGTGCTACGGCCTGATCTACGGCAACAACACATCTCGAGGACTTAGAACTCACTCGAGGGGGCAAGTAGTCAGCCTGCAGGGGAGGAGCCCAGTGCTACGGCCTAGTCTACGGCAACAACACATCTCGAGGACTTAGAACTCACTCGAGGGGGCAAGTAGCCAGTCTGCAGGGGAGGAGCCCAGTGCTACGGCCTGGTCTACAGCAACAACACATCTCGAGGACTTAGAACTCACTCGAGGGGGCAAGTAGCCGGCCCGCAGGGGAGGAGCCCAGTGCTACGGCCTGGTCTACGGCAACAACACATCTCGAGGACTTAGAACTCACTGCTCAATGTCCGTCTTCTAGGTGATGAGACGTTATAAGTTTGCCATGGAAAGCGTTATTATATTTAAGCATAACAAGGATCGACTAAGTATTACATTAATGCTAGGAGTAGAAACGCTTCAAGTCGTCTCCACTCCAAGTGTTTCCTAAGAGTTCTCCCTCAACGTTCTGCAGGCGGTACCCGCCGGTTCTCAACACCTCTAACACAATGTAGGGGCCTTCCCAATTGGGATGAAGTTTGCCCACCGCGGCGGATCTTCCTGCGGCGTCCACCTTCTTGAGAACCAGGTCTCCTTTGGTGAACTGCTTGACTCGGACCTGCTTGTCAAAGTGCTTTGCCATCCTTCGCTTGATCTCTTCTTGTCGGATCGTGGCCTGGTCGCAAAGTTCCTCCACGAAATCTAAGGCGAGTCGCTGCGCCCCTTCGTTCTCGAGTCTCCAACCTTCATCCCCGCCTTCTGCCGCTACCACCCTGGGACTCCGGACTTCAAACTCTATCGGGATGAGAGCCTCCGAGCCGTACGATAGCTTGAATGGTGTTTCGCCGGTTGCCGTGGTGGGGGTGGTTCTCAGGGCCCAGAGGACCGAGGGGAGCTGCTCCACCCAATTTCCCTTCAGGTTTTCTACCTTCTTCTTGAGCAGGTTGAGGATGATTTTGTTGGCTGCTTCAACCTGGCCGTTGCTTCGCGGGTGATGAACTGAAGCGAAGCGGAGATCGATGCCAAGTTGACTACAGAAAGCGGAGATCAAGGCTTGCGAATTGCGGGCGGTTATCGGTGACGATGGCGAGGGGTAGGCCATGTCTACACACGATCTCCCCCCAAATGAAGTTCTTCACTACCAGGGAGGTTGTTTTTGCCAGGGCCTTCACCTCCATCCACTTGGAGAAATAATCGATCATCACCAGGAGGTATCTCCTTTGCCCGCTTGCCGGGGGGAATGGTCCTACCAGATCCATCCCCCAAATGGCGAAGGGCCAGGGGGTGGTGATTGACCGGAGACGTTGGGCTGGCTGTAACTGGAGCGGGGCGTAGAGTTGGCACTTTGAGCATCTCTTTGCGAACTCTTCGGCGTCTTTCCGGATGGTGAGCCAAAAGTATCCCGCTCGGAGTACTCTCTTCTCCAGGGTTCGGCTTCCCGAATGACTGCCGCACTCGCCTGCGTGAACCTCCTCCAAGACCCGGGAGGCCTCCTCTTCGGACAGGCACCTGGCTAGGGGACCGGATAGAGTCTTCCTGTAGAGCACCCCGTCAGTTAGTAAATAATAGGCGGACTTGTACCCGAACCATCTCTTATCTTGAACCTCCGCGGGCAAGCATCCTGTGGTCAAGAAGGTGACCAGGGGATCCATCCACGAAGCAGGTCGGTCGATGTCCATCACCTCTCCCTCCTCGATCGAAGGCCAAAATAACTCGGTGATTGCTTCCCCGACCAGGGGGCCATATTTGGCCAGCCGGTCCGCTCGGGCGTTCTCCTCCCTTGGCACGTGTTGTATGGAGAATGACTTGAAGACGCCCACCAAGTCTTTGACTTTTACCAGGTAGCGTTGCAGTACCGGCTCTTTTGCTTCAAACTCTCCTCGGATCTGGGAGGTGACCACCAGTGAGTCGGAGTGGACCTTGATGTCATGGATTCCCAATTCCCGGGCTAGGCGTAGCCCCGCGATTACGGCCTCATATTCTGCCTGATTGTTGGTAACGGGGAAGCGAATGCTGACGGCCTGCTCAATACTGGTGCCCTGTGGGCTGATCAGGATGATGCCTCCTCCACATGAGTTCCTCCCCGACGCTCCATCCACGAACACTTCCCACGCCACCTGCTGTGGTATCTCCTCCTTGCCTACTTCTGTGGTATAGTCGACTAGGAAGTCTGCCACTGCTTGGGCCTTCATGGCTAGTCGGGGCACGTATGTGACGTCGAACTCGCTAAGTTCTACTGACCACTTCGCCATCCTTCCAGAATGCTCTACTCCTTCTAGGACATTGCGGAGAGGGTGGTCGGTCACTACCTTGATCGGGTGGGCCTGGAAGTAAGGTCGGAGTCTCTGCGCCGATACAATCAAGGCAAAAGCCAATTTTTCCAGGATGGGGTACCGCAGTTCTGCCTTCCGCAGGACCCGACTTACGTAGTAAATGGGGAGTTGGCGCTTCCCCTCCTCGCGGACCAGGACCAAGCTTACCGCTTCCGACCCCACCCCTATGTATAGGAAGAGGTCTTCTCCCTCTCTAGTCCCTTGTAACAGGGGTACCTGGGCCAACTGGAGTTTTAGGCTTTCGAAGGCTCCCTGACACTCTGCCGACCACTCGAACTTTTTATTGTCTCGGAGGGTTTTGAAGAAAGGTGAGCATTTCTCTCCTGCCCTGGAGAGGAACCTGCTCAGCCCGGCTAGGCGACCTGTCAGGCGCTGAACTTCCTTGACGTTCCTGGGTGCTTCCATCTCCATGATCGCCTTCACCTTGTCCGGGTTCGGTTCTACTCCAGCCGGAGTCAAGAGGTGTCCCAAGAATTTCCCCTTTCCATCCCCAAACACGCACTTGGCCGGATTTAGTCTCATCTTATACTTTCGCAGCGTGGCGAAGGTCTCCTCCAAGTCATGGAGGTGTTCCTCGACGCTCTTGCTTTTTACCATGAGATCGTCGACGTATACTTCCAAGTTTCGCCCCTTCTGCTCTTTGAACACCCTGTCCATCATGCGCTGATAGGTTGCTCCTGCGTTTTTAAGCCCGAATGACATCATTTTATAACAATAGCATCCGTCGTTGGTAATGAAGGATACGTGCTTCACGTCGGGTGGATGCATGCGGATTTGATGGTAACCAGAAAAAGCATCTAAAAAACTCATGACAGGGAATCCGACGGCCGAGTCTACTAGCTCGTCGATTCTAGGCAAATGGTAACAATCCTTGGGGCAAGCTTTATTAAGGATAGAAAAATCGATACACATGCGCCACTTCCCCTCTCCCTTCCTCACCATTACAACATTGGAGACCCAGCCTGGGTACTGGATCTCCGACACAAACCCTGCTTCCAGCAGCTTCTTGACCTCCTCCCTGATGGGCTCGGTCAGGGTGGTGGCGGTTGCTCTCTTCTTCTGTTGGATGGGGTGGACTCCTTTATCCAAGTTGAGATGATGGCAGGCGACGTTCGCGTCGACGCCTGGCATATCGGCTGCGCTCCACGCAAAGATGTCCGCGTTCCTCTGGATGCAGGACATGATCTTCTCCTTGTCTTCCTCTTCCAGCTCCCTGCTGATCTTCACCTTTCCCGACCTCCCGCCTTCAGCTAGGATCTCCTTCTCCTCCATTTCTTCGGCTGCCTCCAGCCTTGCCGTCTCCTCTGCTTCTTCGGCCGCATCCTGCCTCGCCATCTCCTCCATCACCAGGTCCACCGCCTCGGCCTCCTCCTTCCAGCTGATCATGTTGACAGCGTTAAGATAACACTGCCTTGCCACCTTAGGATCGCTTCGGATCCGGATCTGCACACCTCCTTGGTTATACTTAAGACACTGGTGGTAGGAGGAGGGCACACACTTGTAGGCGCTGATGAGCGGCCTGCCGAAGATGGCATTGTAACTGTTGGGGGCGTCCACGATGAAGAACCTGCAGCACTTGGTGGTTCCTCCCAGCGTCACCACCAACTCCACACCTCCCTCTACTTCCTTTCTTTCTCCCGCAAATCCAAAGAGCGGCCCTTCCATCGAGGTAACCCTCTTCTCTTCCACCTTCATGGCATCAAACGCTTTCTTGAACACGACATTGACGGAGCTCCCGTTATCCACCAGTATGCGAGAGACCGTATAGTTTTCTATCGCGGCCTTGATCACCACAGCGTCGCAGAAAGGGTTTTCGTTCCCCAACATGTCTTCCTCCGAGAAAGTGATCTCTCCTGACGGTGGCGGAATCTGGGAGGTAGAGGCCACGCTCTTCTGATACACGGCGTTGAGGCTCCCCTTCCGGGTCGCCTCCAACCCTGCTCCTCCGTGGATGATCCCTATCCCCCCTATCCTCACACCTCCTTGGGGCGGGGGCTCCTCCCCCTTCGATCCTCAACATGTCTCCTTCTCGCCTCTCATGCCCTTCCTGGGCTCCTCCAGCTCCCCTCCTCAACTCCAAGAACTCAGGGCACGTGGCCGTCGCGTGACCCTCCAACTGATGGAAGTTGCAGTAGGGCATCGCCCGACGCTCTTCTCCACCTCGAGGCTATCGCGGCCTTCCTCCTCTTCCTCGTCCTCGTCCTCTCCTGATCACATTAGCTTCTCTGGGCGGTGTTTGGTTTTGCCTCCACTGACCTTGCCTCCGCTCGGGGGAGTGACAACGGTCTCGTCGCTCCGGGGAATACCTCCCTCCTGGTCTCCCTTGGTAGCCTCCTCCAGCAGGTCTCCAGGCCGGCCGGCGGGGCGGAGCCTAGAACCTCCTCTCCTGATCTCGCTGATCCCGGTTCTCCCGGGACCCTCCCTCTTCTCGCCTCCTCGGCTCACTCCTCTTCTTGGACTCGCGCCGGCCGCTCCCCTCTCCTTCTTTCTCCCCTCCCTCCAATCTGGCTAACTTGGCTACGAACTCTAGGCTGGTTGCCTCCCTCGCGATCTGCCTTCCGGCCCGATCGACTAACTCCTCGAACGATAGGGGGGATTGTGAGTGATCTCCATCTTGAAAAACCCTGGCTGCAGCCCCAGCTTGAATGCCAAGATCAGGGTATGTCCAGGGACCTCTTGGACCAGGAGGATCTCCTCCTGAAAGCGATCCAAATACGACCCGAGCATCTCCTGGGGTCTCTGCTTGACAAGGAAAAGATCTTCTGAACCCTTCCTCCTCTTCTTGGACGTGGAGAAGCGGAGCAAATAACTTCTGCGCAGGTCATCGAACCCGTAGACGCTTCCCGCCGGTAACTGGTGGAACCAATCTCTGGCTTTTTCCTGGAAGGTTATGGCGAACAACCGACATTTGAAGGGATCCGTCATCGGCTTGATGGAGACCATATCTTCAAAACACTGCAGATGCTTGGCGGGATCTTCTTTCCCGGAGTACAAACTCATGGCGGGCTTTGTGAATCCTACAGGAATGGGAGCGGACAGCACCGACTCGCAGAACGGACTACGCGGGGCGAGCTGGCGTATGAGACGAACTTGGTCGTACTCGCCCTCTGACTGGCGAGTCTCCGTCGGGCTGACAAAGAGCACTCGCCGCAGAGCGGCTGGTCTTCCTCCCCTAGGAGCGCTTCCTTGCCGAGGCGCTGACTAGGAATCGCGCCTGGGCAAAAAAATCGCGCCCGGCCGAAATAAACGTGCTCGGGAGAAATAAAATGCTCCCGGGCGAAATAAACGCGCCCGAGCGAAAAAATCGCGCCCGGGCGAAAAAATCGCGCCAGGGCGAAAATATGCGTCCGGGCGAAATAAACGCGCCCGGACGAAAAAATCGAGCCCGGGCGACAAAATCACGCCCCGGACGAAAAAATCACGCCCGGGCTAAAAAATCGCGCCCGGGCGAAAAAATCGAGCCATAGGCGAAAAAATCGCGCCCGGGCAAAAAAATCGCATCCGCCCGAAATAAACTTGCCCGGGAGAAATAAAACGCGCCCGGGCGAAATAAACGCGCCCGGGCGAAAAAATCGCGCCCGGGAAAAAAAATCGCGCCCGGACGAAAAAATCGCACCCGGGCGAAAAATCCCCCTTGCGAAAAAATCGCGCCCGAGCGAAAAAATCGCGCCCGGGCGAAAAAATTGCGCCATAGGGGAAAAAATTGCGCCCGGGCCAAAAAAATTGCGCCCGGCCGAAATAAACGTGCCCGGGCGAAAAAAAACGCGCCCGGGCGAAAAAAAAACGCGCCCGGGCGAAAAAAATCGCGCCCGGGCGAAAATATGCGCCCGGGCGAAATAACCGCGCCCGGACGAAAAACTCACTCTCGGGCGAAAAAATCGGGCCCCGGACGAAAAAATCGCGCCCGGGCGAAAAAATCGCTGCCGGGCAAAAAAACGCGCCCGGGCGAAAAAATCGCGTCATAGGCGTAAAAATCGCGCTCGGGCGAAAAAATCGCGCCCGGGCGAAAAAATCGCGTCTGGGCGAAAAAATTGCGTCCGGGCGAAAAAATCGCGTCGGGCCGAAATAAACGTGCCCGGCCGAAATAAAACGTGCCCGGGCGAAATAAACGTGCCCGGGCGAAAAAATCGCACCCAGGGGAAAAATCGCGCCCGAGCGAAAATATGCGCCCGGGTGAAATAAACGCGCCCGGACTAAAAACACCCTGCAGGAAAACGCACGCTCGGGCGAAAAACTCGCGCGTAGGTTGAAAAACTCTAGTGTAAACATTTGATTATGCGGAAAATCTATGGGCGGAGGTAAGAATTGCTATTTGATTTTTTAGTTCATAGTAAAAGTCTTTGGTTTTCACATGAAACCCAATATCCGTTTAAATTTCGATGCGCCGAAGACTAGAATTGGATTTCTAATCACCAATGCCAATTCCAGAAAGCTAATTCCGTCCAATCGAACGAACCCTTATAGTTGTTATAACCTTACTAGCATCTTTGCTAACATGATTCGTTTATAATAGCAGCACAAAATTAAGGGTCCGTTCGGCACGGTGGTGGTGGTCTCTAAAAGGGTCGTTACGAAACGTAGTTCATTTAGCCCGACGTTTTTACTTCTGTGAGTTTTAATAAAACGGCACAGTCATGAATATGTGTTTGACATAGCAATGGTTATGACCGCTGCCGAGATTTTTTTTATTTTAATCATAAAAATAAATGGAGTTCCATAATTAGTTTTGGTAGAGCGTGCACAAACGATGGAGTTCCTGACCACCGAGTTTATGACCGCCACGGTTGTCCACACGGACCATAAGTATACTACGTCTGTTACGAAAATTCAAGTAGAATGAAAAAAACAAATAGAAAAACAACAACACAAATGACACAGATTTATATATATGGTGCACCCCAAGATGGGCTACGCGCATCGAAATAGAAAAACAACAACAGTCCGTTTTTCACTATCAAGAACAAAGAAGGATACAGAAAGTGGGTGGATTTCCGAATAATCCAAAACCCTAGAACGACAAGGAGTTTATATAACACTCCGTGCATTTCAAAATATCCAAAATACCCATGATAACTACTCTGGACCACGCGGGTCATGATTAACTCCAATCGTCGTCTTTGAGTTAGAATTCGAGGCATATAATTAACAACGTCAATGAGTCCAAAACCATGGGAGGATGGTAATAGCTAGATGCAATTATGTGTCTGTTTGGCGCATCTTTTTTGGTCCGGTGAGTTTGGACAAAAACTACATCGGCTCTGTTTGGCGCGGTGGTGGCGGTCGTGAACACGGTGGTAAAACCGTCATTCGTGAACGGGCACGTATGGAACTTCATTCACTTTTATGTTCATGTGGATGAAGTTTCTTAGGTGGGCATTCATGAATGACGATTTTAACACCGTGTTCATGACCGTGTACCAACTACCAAACGGAGCCATCGTCATAAAATTTGTTTGGCACGACGACAGTTATGACCGCCACCATGTAAAAAAACTAGCTAATTTGAAAATAAAGGTGGATATAGGCTTCGTTTGTGCGGTGGTGGTGGTCATGAACGCGGTGGTCATGAATTGTCGTCGTGAACGCTCGACCTCACCTAAAATATTCATGTATTTTATGCTCAGAACTAGTTTATTTTCTTGGTAGCGGGCAATCGGGCATAACCTTTGTCTTGCCAAACATAAAATCTATGATAATGACATTTTGACCCAACTAACCGGATCAAATAAGCCGCATAGTTAGGTGAGTTCGGGCGTTCACAAACGCCAGTTCATAAACACCAAATTGCATTCACGACCACAATAATCACCGTGCCAAACGAATCCTATAAGTGTGGCATATTAACAAAGCTATAACTGGATACGAGCTTGAACATAACATGGTAGTTGGGAAATTTTTGTTGCGGGAAATTTTTGTTGCCAAACGAACCCTATAAGTTTTTTTATTGTGATTATTTCACCCGTCGCTGCCCCCAGAAACCTCGGTCATCGACTACTTTTCATCGGCAACTTCCTTCCACCCAGGGGCGGATCCAGAGGGGGGCCCGAGGGACATTGGCATCCGATTTATTTTTCAAAATTGTTAGTGGATTTGGATTCCTCTCGTCGAGACAATGAATTTTGACTACTTATATGTCAAAAAACGTAAACGGTGGCCAAATGAGAGAGAAACAACTCCGATAAGATGGAAGTGTTCTCACGTCACATAACTAATTTGTTTTGGGACAAATATTGGCTATTCGCGGACCAAAGTTGGTCATTCGCAGACCAAATTTGGCTATTCGCAGGCCAAGTTCAAATGGCTAATGCGAAGAGACACCTGAAATTTCACTATGCTGTAAGATTAATATTATCTACCTCCTGTGCAGGTTAACCGCGACAAATTAATCCCAAGGTACGAGGTCCCCCGACACTTCCGAAAACATCGAATCGCACAAGTTTTTGAAACATTTTAGAAGATCTGGTTCTATATATGTAGATGCTAAAAATAATTTTAGTAAATAATAAATTGAAATCAAAGCACAATCGATTGATGATTGTGATTTCCGCGGCGACACAGTAGAAAGCAAAAACTTAGAATAGCGTAGTTCACATGGCGAATCGTCGATCAAAACTTTATTTTCTTCTCGTAGAGTTTCGCTGATGTAATAATTCCCCGAGCAGGCGGGATCCGGATCCCCTGGAGTTCGTGCGCGCGGGAACTCCGGGGGTGGAGTTCGCGCGATCTCGCCCGTTGCGAGAGCCTCCTTATTTTTTTATATATATTTTTTGTTTTTTTTTTACTTTTCCTCTTTTATCTTCTAACAGATACTGATCACGTCTGTTGGATTGATGGAGTTGAAGGATCTCACGCCGTTGGATCGAACCTGATTTTTGTTTTCCCGTGAGTCCAAATGAAGAGAGATCCTAATCCGTCAAATCGATCTCCAGCACCGGACGAAAGCAATATTGCCATCATCATAAGCACCAATCATGGAGCGGACACGTGTAGCCAAAGGATCGACTAAATAATTTATTTACACGCGTCAGCTACAAACAGTGCCCCCCCGTCGCCACCTGTACAGAAAATATATAACACTTAAAAAGTCCCCATCGCCCCTCTAAACTCCCCACCCCCGTGCCATTTTACCATCCTACCCTCCCGAACCACCACCGCCAATGCACGCCATACATTTTCCACCTGATCAAAATTCTATAATCACGAACAGCCGGCCGGCGGCCGCGCGCCACCCCATTTCCCGGTCACTGGCCGTCGTTGAGATCTCTGCCGGCTGACTCAGCCACCATCTTCTGCCGCTCTTCCCTCTCCCTCGTGTACTCCCCGAAGAAGTCCCTGTTCTCCTTCTCCAGCTCCGCCCACACTATCATCAAAATTTCAAAAATATAACTACGTCAATATTATTAATATACACATTATATATATATATATATTTATATATATTATTTAAAATTAATACCAGTGGAAGTGATGACTGGGTTTATGTTAGCGTGCTTGTGGAGAGCCTCGACGCACTCCTCCTTGTTCATGCGGTGCAGCAGACACTTTTCGATCAGATGCTGAACCTAAAAATATCATAAAATATATATATTAAAATATGGTAAAAAAATGGGTGCGGTTATGTGCAGACCAAATTCTATCAAGTGCAAATCAGGTTAACTGCAGACCAAATTAAAAACCCATAAAGATTTGTGATCCCGTAAAGGGCCGGTCTGCAAATAGCTGCTTTCGTAATTTTTTTGAAAGCGCGATTTGCACGTAGCTGAAACTAGCTAGTTTGCACATAATTTTTTCGAAAAAAGCCTGAAAGTTTAAATATGGCACTGTCCACCATATACTTAAAAATCAAGGGTAATTTGGTCTGGTTTTTGGCTCGAGAAAGGGAGAAAAGGATTTCGGGATTTTGGGTTGTTGATGAGGAAGCTGACGAAAATACTCCTCGTTATAATACTTTTTGGTGAAAAGTGCTAAAATATATGCAAATGAGAGATAAAAAGTGTCGTACTTAAACTTTCGAGAAGCAAAATGTCAAACTGAGTTATTAATTGAGGGGTGCGTAGTGCCAAAAAAAATCCCGCTACACCCGTTCTTCGCATGCATGCATGCATATATAATACACGTACCGTGTGGATGTAAGTGGCGGATGAATCTCCCATGATCGACGCTCGAAATGGAGACTGAGAGAGGAAGGAGAAGAAAAAAAATGGAAGAAGCTAAGCTGGAAATGTGGGCGGAGTTAGAAGAGGAGGGGGATTAAAAAGGAGAAGTTTAGTAAGTTTAAGGATTGGAGAGGATGAGGGGCCAGAGGGGGATCACGTGGGCGACGAGCGATCATTGGCTGGGACGAGATGAGGGAGATTTCAAAGCGGGCTGTTGCTGGGTCCGGGCCACGTGAAGAGTGGGGCCCCCGGCGGGTGCCGCGGTGGCAGCCGTCCGGCGACAGTGGAGCGCAGCAGCACGTAAGACCGGGGAGGGTGTGGGTCCCCCAGGAACTAGTTAGCGCGCCAACCAACGGCTATCCTTGCTGCCGTGCACAACGCCGCCTGCAGCTTTGCATGGAATTTGTATGCGGGCGAGTTATCCATAACTTTTCGGGGAAAGCGGACGCTCCGTTTGGATACTTTTTATTTAATAGCGCCCGACAGACGCGCATAAATATTAAACAGTGACCATTCACAGACCTGTCCTCGTACTGCTGATGTATTATTGCTGTTAGGTGAAGGAAGTATTAGGCTTCTTTTGGCACAACGGTGACGGTCGTAAATACATGAGTTAAACCGTCATTCGTTAATGATTATCTAAAAAAGTTTATATGTTTGAACATAAAAGTGGATGAATTTTTTTAGGTGGGAGTTAACGAATGACAGTTTAACCCTCATGTTCATGACCGCCACCTCCGTGCCAAACGAAGCCTTAGTGGTCTGGTATATCTATATTGTAGAGAGAAAATATTTGAGCCTCGAAAAGTTTAAAAGGGATGTTGTAGTTCTTATTTTTTCATAATCGAGATATTTAATTTTCTGTCGAAAGAATTTGGAGGAGGTCAAATGTCTCGGTTATGAAAAATTAAAGGTCACAATGGGCTTTTGAAACCTACAGGTGATCAAATATCTTTTCTCTATAATATAGAGGTGTCACAGGTACTTTACCCTTGCTATTATTATTATTATTATTATTATTATTATTATTATTATTATTATTATTATTATTATTATCAACACGTCTATTCACTGACCCGCGAGTTGCAGCTAGTAGGTCCCGCCACACACCGAAAAGTTCTTTGAACTTCGCCTCCTGAAACCAAAGTCTGAGCTCGGCACATCGGATGGCTCGGAGAAGGAACTCGAAAAGTGTAAGCTCTAGGAGGCTGGGTATGCCTTCTCCGAGGTGTTACGAGTCATATTTATAGATAAACCTTCCCGAGAGCATATGGGTCTTTACTGGTCTGCGGGTAGCGGCCTCCGCCTTAACCATAATACTAATCCAGTACTCGAGGGTCTGCTGATAGCGGTCTCCGCCTTAACCATACTACTAATTAATCTGCTGATAGCCATATCGTCAAGTGGCGGCTACTTACTGGCATGGGCGAGCTCAAAGGCTAGGATGGTATGGGCTCGCCTCACTCATCAGGCGATTACCTGGGCTCGCCTCACCCATCTGGCGACCAACCAGGCTCGCACTGGTGGCGAGCTTGATCGTCCTTCCAGACTCGTCGTTGTGTGCTTGGGCTAAGTTTGCTCTCATCGTGATTTGTCAAGACGAATATTCTCTATGCTCACTGAATAAGGGTTATACATTAGTATTCTTTGTATTTTTGCACACAGTGTTGTTTGGTGGAGCGACGGTCTTTGTGTTTCTGTTGTGCAGTCTCTCACGCGCGAGAACACCTTTTTGTTCTTCATTCGGACCGTGCACGCCGTGTTGGGTAATTAGGCGATGGCTTTCCGAAACAGCTTTCTTTTTGAACGCTCCCGAGAGAGACACTCTGCCAAACACGCGATGGATAGAAAGTAATGACTATCATTTATTGGCTTCATAATTAAAGATTTTTTTTGTTTCTACGGGATTGCGACTAATCACTTCTCCGAAAGCAACTGAGATTGAGTGGATATAAACGTATCATCGCGTGCATAGGAGGACCTATGTAGGGACACACTCGGGCACGTGCCTGAGTGTGTTTTTCGCTAAATCCCGCCTGGCGCCTGCAGTTTGCTATTTCTTCTTCAGTCACGTCATCCGCCACTACCCAGTGCCCTAGTTTTTCGCTAAATTCCCCTTGTGGTTGCGGCCTTGCCTCTCAGCCCTCTCCCCACTCCCGCTCGCAGCCGCAAATCGCAAGCCTCCGCCGCTCCGACTTACGAATGTCGGGCGGCCATCGTTGTTTCCTCACCGTCCCAACTCCCAACTGCCGACTCCCACTCGGCCTCCGCCGCTCGTTCGCTCCCGCAACGTCGCAAGGCCACAACAGGTTCGAGTTCGACTCCCGCTCGGCCGCTCCGCCTCCGCCGCTCGTCATCACTCCCGCAAGGTCGCATCTTTTGGTAAATCGGTAATCCATGACCGGATCTTCAATGTTAGACTGATTTTTGAGTTTATGGTTGATTTTTTAGTTTCTGAATTCTCATTAATGCAGCAATGCTGATTTTCTGGATTTTTTAGTTTCTTGAAGAGCTTTACAAGTTGGAACTTGGAAGAGGTTTCAGATTGACTAGGCAGAGCTTGGATTTGGAAGTTGGAACTTTGAGCTTTGGAATGACTAAGCAGAGCTTTGGACTTGGGAGTACTCAAGTGGCAGGTACTTAGTTCTTTTTAGTTCAAGTGGCAGAGCTTAGAAATGTCTTGTTAATTAGTTGTTATTTGTTAATGTATTGTTCTTTTTAGTTCTTACCCGTGCTTGTTTGCAATCTAGGTTTTTTATACGTTATTTTTTGGATGGAGAAATTTTTTTTTGAAGGCGGGTCAAGTCTAACTAATTATGTGGATTTAGAAGAGAACAATCAAAGAGGTAAAAGACATTGTGTAGATACTAATTTGGAGGATTTACCATCAGATCCGGGTATGAGACAACATATTAGCTCTTACGATGTCAACCGTCAGGATTCAATAAGAGATATTATTTGCAGAATGAGCCTTGTAAACCTCGTTTAGGTAATTTTCCTTAAAGTATGATCGGTAGTCAAAAAACACGGCGATTCAATAAGAATTGGTATAATGAATTCAAGGGTTGGTTAGAGTATAACGCGAAAAAAGATGCAGCGTATTGCCTATATTGCTATATTTTCCCTCAAAGAGGATGCAATACTACTTTTGTTTCTCGTGGGTTTAGGTATTGGAAAGATAGAACGATACTTGAAAAACACATGAGAAATCATACGACTGCGCATAATGCTTCAAAAAAGATGTGTGAGACTTTGATGAATCAGAAACAATGTATTATGATTACATTTGCTAAACAAGATGAAACACAAAGTTTACAATATTGTGCTTGTTTATGTGCATCGATAGATTGCATTCGATTTCTCTTACGCCAATGATTATCATGCATTTCGTGGGCACGGTGAGACAAAAGAGTCGCTGAATCGAGGAAATTTTCTTGAACTTGTGGAAATTTTGGCATCTCACAATAATGGTATAAAATCAGTTGTGTTAGGAAATGCCCTTATTAATTGTCAATTGACATCCCCAAAAATTCAAAGAGAAATTGTTTCTGCAATTGCAAGTGTGAGACAACAAAGAAATTATCAATGACATTGGAGATTGATGCTTTGCATTATTAATTGACGAATCTCGTGATATTTGATCCAAGGAGCAAATGACTAATGTTTTACGCTATGTGGACATGAAAGGCAGGATTACGGAACATCTTTTGGGTTTTGTTCATGTGTCTGACACTACAACTTTATCTCTTAAGACTGCTATTGATAATTTGTTTATGAAATACGGACTTAGTATTTCTAAAGTACGTGGACAAGACTATGATAGTGCTAGCAATATGAAAGGCGAGTTCAAAGGTTTAAAAACTCCGATCATTAGAGAAAATAAATGTGTTTTCTATGTTCATTGTTTTGCACATCAACTAGTACTGGTAGCTGTAGTAGAAGGGCACTTTGAAATAGCTGAATTGTTCTCACTTATTAACAATGTTTTGAATGTGGTTGGAGGCTCTTGTAAGCGTCGTTATTCACTTAGAGCACTGGAAGACCTAGAGAAACAAGATGGAGTTCACATTATGGCACAGTACTGAATTTTATTCGTATGTTTTCATCTATTATTAATGTTCTTGAGATTATTACAGTTGAAGTAGAAGGAAACCAAAGCGGAATGACCAATACTCTTTTAATCCGTATCTTGACATTTGATATCATATTTCTTCTGCATTTGATGAAAAATATTCTTGCAAAAACACATGAATTGCCTCAAGCTTTACAAAAAAATTCAAGATATTGTAAATGCAATGAATTTTGTGAAGGTATCAACACATCTACTCTTCAAAATGAGAAATAATGATATTGAATGACAATCCTTCATGATAGAAGTCTCATCTTTTTTGTAGTAAGCATGTTATAGAAGTCCCAAATATGAATGAAAAGTATGTGCAGCCAGGGAGATCAAGGCACCGAGCAAATGAGATTACAAATAACCATCACTTAAGAGTTGAAAATTTTAATACAGTCATAGATTGGATGCTAAATGAGCTACACGATCGTTTTGATGAAGTCAACACTGAGTTGCTATTATGTGTTTCTTATCTTGATCTCAATGATAACTTTGGTTAATATGACAAACAAAAGTTAATTCGTCTTGCAGAATTTTATACATGCAATTTCACTCTAATAGAATTGCAACTACTTGAAGGCCAGCTTGACACATATATCTGTGACATGCGCACAATTTCAGTTGATATAATATCTCAAGTTAAAAGCATAAATGGACTTCTTCAGCTTTTAGTGGAATTGAAAAAGGATAAACATTTTCAGTTAGTTTCCAGATTATTGAATTTGTCATGTCTCCTTCCAGTTGCAACAACTAGTGTTGAAAGGATGTTTTCTGCAATTAAGATAATAAAGAGTCGTTTGCGAAACTGAATGAGTGATGAATGAATGATTATTTAATTGTTTATATTGAAAAAGATGTTGTTGATGATATTACAAATGACACAATTTTCTCCTGCTTCCAGAATGTGTCCAAGAAAAATGACTTGTTGAGCAATAAGTTTAATTATGTTGCTTTTTTTCTTTACAATGTAGTATTTAATGATTAAGAACTTGGTTATTTATGTCCACTTTTGCATTATCATTATTGATGTATCAATATTGCAATACTTTTGCTAATTAATTTTTAGTTTAAAATAATTGTGCCCGAGCTTGAAAAAATTCCTAGTTCCGCCACTGATCGCGTGCCACTCTTTCGAACATATCGCTAGAGGCTGACCACTGGGATGCTGCCTTGCGTGCAGTTCTCTAACTTATATTTAGATAATATAAATATAAGTTATAATATTTTTACTTATATTAGTTATAAAAGTTATAGTTTCCTTCGTATAGATAATAATTTATAAGCTTATAACAACTTGATAGCTGATGTAGTGATTGGGTTTTTATTCAATATATGGTTGGCTGATAGTTCGATCTCATAGAAACGCAAATTTGTAGGAAAATTGTCATTATTATAACTAGTATTTAATTTTCAATGTAAATAAGGCAAAATCATACTTTCACGTTGTAGGGCAATCGTGATCTGAAAATATAGGTCAATGACACTCTATCATAGTAGATATAAGAGCTCTAATAAAATTAATATGAGTTTTACCATTGCACCACGCAGGTAATGAGACCACTAGATTTGATTTCAGTGAGATCAGATGATTTAGATTTAGGCGGTTGTGCACACCATTACACCACAAAAGTGCTAAAGAGATATTTATATATATATATATATATATGTTAAGATATATGAATGTTTAACCAAATGACATTTCTCCTTTTTAATATAGTATTATATATAAATGTATATATAATTATTTAATTAGTTTGTTACCAAAACTACAAAATTCCTCAACTCTTCAAATATGCATTAGGAGGAGGTGTGAATGGCGCCATTGAGTTCACATCGGCCATACGAATCCAATGTGACAAATCAAGGTCGATTCAGAGTCTATTTTACTCAGTTTAAGCCTCTGGAGCGTTCACAACTCATTTTGACGTGTTCGTCGAAAAATTACTCTAAGGATGTAGGAATTTCATATGGATGACTCCTTGAACCTGTATTGTCGTTACGAGTCTAATGATGTTGTCTGGGTTCAATTCCAAGGTCGTTAGCTCACCTTCACCTTTTTGGGTCGTTGAGCTACTTGCGCACAAGCCCAAAATGTCAACTTCTCTGTTGTACATCGGAGTCGATTGCAGACAATTTTGTTGCACGTGTTTGTATTGACCTTAATTTGTAGTTCATTGAGACTAGATGAGGTCAATTCAGATGTCAATAACTCATTTTATGAGTTTACGTGCAGTATCTAAAATATTCAGTATCTATTGGGTCATATTCTGGTAATGAGTCACCCGAGCTCAACTAGACCGCTCACAATGGTTCAATTGAGCTAGCACGATCAGTTGAAAATGAGATGTTATATAGACCATGTGGTTTTTCCCTTTCTAGATTTTTCATGTAAAAATCTTGTTGTCAACTCTTATTTGACATTGTCCGCATTTGATTGACTCTCGACTAAGACGAACCTAATCTACGGAACCCATGGAGCACTGATCGATCTGCAAGAATACATATCCTGCACTTTTGTGTTACGACACCGAAAAATCTTTGTTGAAAGCCAACGCCCTCGTGTGATGCCCTCTCGAGCGTGCGGTAAAGCACAACTCTACGGTGCACGCTCCCATGCGCTCCTCTCGCGGGCACGCCCATTCGCAATCTGCTCCTGTGCGCGCCCCCACGCTCAACTCTATAGTGTGTGTTTCCGTGCGTTGCTCTCTCAAGCATGCTACTGTTGGACATGTGTGTCACATCCCTTTGTTTGAGAATAACAAATCCCATATTGTATTTGATATTGCTTGTAGTGTGTTTATAGTGTGCAGGAACTATAAGTGCAATACTCCACAGGTAGAAGGCATCATGGAATCAAATTTTTGAAAGGAGAAGCACTAACGCCAGCGCTATCGCTAACGCGGGGCGCTAGCTCGTTCGACGAACTTCGAGCTGCGTTCGACGAAAGTTTCATTCGACAAAAAGTTCCGTTCGACGAACTTTGAGCTGCGTTCGACGAAATTTCCGTCGAACGGAAATTTCGTTCGACAAATATTTCCGTTCGATGAACTTCGACCTCCGCTCGACGAAAATTTTGTTCGACGAATTCTGTTCGACGAAAGTTTGTTCTGCCACGACGACTGACGGTTTCGCAATCGCTACCGCCAGCGCTAGCGCTACCGCCAGGCGCTATCTCAAGTTCGTGCACAGCGCCACGCCGCCAAAGGTTCCGCACCGCTCCACACGAACGCTAACGCAGGCGCTAGGAGCTACTGCAGGCGCTATCTCCAAGTTCTATAAAATGAGCAAACTTCGATCATTTTGGCTGTCCATCCTAGAGAGAGTGCTGGTGCCACAATTCTATTGATGCTATGCTGCCGAAGATGAATCTCCCACTAAAAGCTTAAGGAGAATTCTGGAGGAGGACAACGTCACGCTACATCCGAAGGACGATCGCTTCGACATCGCTTATACTACAACGATCCTTCATCTCCGACTTTAGAAGATCTCATATAGGGAGTTTTATTAATTGTTATCTTTATTTTTCATTCCACACTTTCTTTGTAACCGTTTAGTTAATTCGTCTTGTGTTGGCGACTAGGTCTGGGTAGGACTTAAGGGAAAATTCGCCTTGTGTTGGCGACTAGTTCTAGGTGATTAAATCTAGGGGGGCTCGAGGCCATATCCGGGGAAGGATTGGCTAGAGCGGCTTGAGGCCTTATCCGGGGAAGGATAGGCTAAAGCCAACCGGTTTGTGGGGATACACGTCGGTATAGAAAAGGAAAAGATATTTACTTTTGTTCGCCTCCGATTTCTAGCGATATAGAAATCAAATTTATGTAAACACTTTTTAATATAATATAATCATGTCTCATTTTGTGTTTACTTGATTTCTATCATTTGGCATAATCTCTAAATATTGGTTACAAAGTCTTCAATTCAAATTACTTTATCTAAATTGTTTATTTCAATCTCTTTCATCTTAAAACAATTTAGTACTTGTTCCTAAACTTGCTTTTTATGATATTCTCTTAATTTAGCTGAATTGTTATTTCATTCTAATATTACTTTAAACAATTTAGTAAATCGTATAAAATTATCAAAGATTTTTATTCCCTTATTCACCCCCCCCCTCTAAGGGCGCCGCAAGATCCAACTGCTACCACACACTCTGTTACTGTTTGGCGCCGCCTCCCTCCACTCTCCGGTGTGTACGTTCGCGCGCTTCACTCTTGCGCATGCCCACACGCTTCGTTGTAGTGCGAGCCCCTCGCTCCGCTCTATAGAAGATGAATATGTCGCTCTAGTGAACCCACATTTCCAGTGAACACCACGCTACATTGAACACTTGCTCCGGTGCACGCTCAAATTAACATGTCACTATAATGAACACACCACTAAAGTGAACATGTTGCTCCGGTGCCCACTCTGGTTAACATCCTGCTTTAGTGAACAGGCAGTTACAATGAATACACAGCTACAATGAACATACCACAACAATGGACACCTTGCTCTAATGCATCCCTCCACTCACACTCTACTCTCCTAAAAATGCTCATGTCACCCAAGTGAGTGTTCTTACGCTCCGCTCTCCTAATGACCACTCACAATGCTCTAGTGTCCCCCCCCCCCCCCCCCCCCCCCACGTGCTCTTCTCTTATGAGGACTCTCATGTCGTTCCAGTGCCCCTGGTGCCCTTCTCTTATGAGGACGCTCATGTCGCTCTAGTGCCCCCCCATGCTCTTCTCTTATGAGGACGCTCATGTCACTCTACTGCCCCCCCACGTGCTCTTCTTTTATGAGGGCGCTCTTGTCGTTCCAGTGCTCCCTCCCGCCTATGCCCCTCTCTCTTAAAGACACTCACACCACTCGAGCACGCTCCCCCGTGCTCCTCCGCTCTCTAGTGTTCACCATCACGCTCTGCTCTCCTGAGGGCACTCTGATCTCTAGTGCTCACCCTCGCGCTCCACTTTTTATTGCGCATTATTGTGCCTCACTATCAAGAAGGAGCTCCACTCTCCAGAAGGCTCTTCGTTTTCCAGAAGACACTCAACTCTCCAATGCGCCCCCTATCCAGAAGGTGCTCTACTTATTAAAATACACTCCGCTCTCTAAAGGGCGATCCACTCTAGCTCCACGATGAGTCTTGTGCCACTCTTCCGAACATATCGTCGTGGGTTGATCTCCGGGACGCTCCTCGCATGCAACTCTCTAAATTGTGTCTGTGACACAAACAACCATTAGAAGACTCTTTGAACAATATATAATGAGGGTGATTTGTCATTCTTGCTAAATCTGGTGTGTATTCTGACAATATTGCTAGTGGATTTATCTGAGCTCGGTCATACCTCGTGGTTTTTTCTCTTTTTAGGCTTTCATATAAAAATTATGTTGTCAACTCAAATTTGTTTGTGTGTATTTAGTTGACTCTCAAGCTAAGACGCTCATAATCTACCGAACTCAATGAACGTTGATCGATCTGCAACATGTATAATAATAGGTAATTGGACAAAAAAACCAAACAACCAGTGAATTCGTTCGAGGGTGGTGTTGCGGAAATACGAGAGGAATGAAGAACGAGGCAGAAATAAACAATCACAGATGACACAAAGTTACACGGTTCACCCCAAGATAGGCTACACCCACGGGTAGCAGCTGTAACGACCCAAATTTTAAGATCGAAGCAGTGACATGTATCATATCATTATTTGCGAACACTTGGTGTACACCAAAGTCGTACAAATATATTTATAAAATTAGTGTTTAAATATTAATTAAGCAATAAGAGAAAAAAATGAATAACGCTTGGGGTGTCAATAGACATGTCTCTTTAATTGGAATTAAAAATTGATTGTATGTTGGGCTGCATTTAGCAATTTTTTTTTACAAAGTGAGCTGCCATTAATAGAAAAATATATTGCTGGTTGTTTTGATATGGTGACAGATTTTGGTGTTGGCTTATTTTGACACTTGGCTTGACTTTTGGTTGTTGGTGTAATGACATATAGTTGATTTTTGCTGGCAGCAATATAACACTTAGCAAAGTGTTATTTGACATACTTGACACTTGGCAAAAACCTCACCAACTCCACCTCTTATCCTTGTGCTATAAAAAGGCAGCCCTCCCTCTCATTCTCTCCCACTTTCCTTCAAGCTTCCAAGCCTACTGCTGCTCCTTTTCTCGTACCCGTGTGCTACTCCCTACTGCTGCTCCTTTTCTCCTACCCGTGTGCTACTCCCTACTGCTGCCCCTAGCTGCTGCTGTTCCCTTGCTATACTTCAAGGGTAACGTATCATGATGATAATTGCAAGTAAAAGGAAAAGGAAGTTATTCAAGGTGAGCACTTATCGCTTTAATTATGCTTAGTTACTGTAATTTTGGAATATAAAATTGTATCACCATTGCATGTGCATTAACATTATTTGGATGAAAATAAAGAGAGAAAATTTAGATAAAAACAATGGAAGAAAATATTTAAAGTGTTAAATGTAAACAATTGCGCATTTATGAAATTAATAGATTGTATTAGGAAAAGATAAAAGATGTTAAAACTCTACATAAGGAATTGTGATGGATTTCGAATCGTATGTAGAGGTTATCTACAGATGGATTCACCAGTGTAGGGGTGAGCCTACATTTACGCCCTTCGGGGGTGGGATCCTCGGATCCAATTCAAGTTTGCATGCCTTAACAATTCCCGTAAGATGAAATTAAAACTAACGTTTTGTGATATGTAATGAAATATTTTTGCCCTAAAGGGGTGTTATAAACGACATATTATGGTGATGTTGCTTTCATTTATAGAGTTATGAAATTAAACTTTATGCGTATTATTATTGGAATTTTGTGTTTGTATAGCAGTTAAAGGGGTATGTTGTTCGCTTAGTCATATTTTTATGACTAAGCCCGTCGTCATTTTGTTTAGGTTGCTATGGCGAACAGGTGTGCGCAAATGTTAAGTTGATCAAGACAGAATAATAACGACAATAATTTATTCCAAGGTATGAGAGAAGTTCTTATTATGTAATTTATTTTGTACTCACTCACCTTACTTCGTCCTGGGGCAATTGTGGTAAAAAGTAAATTAAGACACGGAGATCTTGTGAGGTCCAAGATGGGGCCTTACAAAATGGTATCAGAGCCAGGTTTCCAAGAAGTTCGGTTGCAATGAGTACGAAATAAATTCACATAATGTGACTTTGAGAGGATCGCGCATAGAAGTTTAGGTATATGAAACCCGTGCAAATCAATTACCCGTTCGTTCAAGTTAACTTAAATATAAGAGTTTGAGAAAAGCTTAAGCAAAACAAGATGTAATAAGAAGCAAACAGATATAGATGAGTTGAGAATAAAGCGAGATGACTTGGATGTTAATAAAATTTTTGTAATGAATGTTTGAGCGACATCTAATGAGAAATTAATTACCATGAAATTATTGTGATAGTTTATTCGATGAAGGTCTTCATTAAAAATTGAGATTAATTAGAATACTAAAAGCTGAAATGAACAAGTGCGACATGAGAATAATAATGCAATAAGAATTGTAATCTCACTTTCGTTCTATGTACTGTATTTTGGATTTTGGCCAGATCCTTTATATAGTAGGTAGTTTGGAAAGAGTTGTTACAGAGGAAAAGATAATAATAAGGGAATAAAGATAAAGCTTCATGAACATTTGGTGCGATAAAGGTAAATACAACATCCGAATTAAGGATTTGACGAGTTGAAGATAGAAAAAAAAGAGGAATTGTGTTAAAGAATTAATAAGTTGGAGAATTCAGTTTAGAATTGAGATTGCGTAAGATTTTCGAGGACGAAAATTCCTATAAGAGGGGAAGATTTGTAACGACCCAAATTTTAAGATCGAAGCAGTGACATGTATCATATCATTATTTGCGAACACTTGGTGTACACCAAAGTCGTACAAATATATTTATAAAATTAGTGTTTAAATATTAATTAAGCAATAAGAGAAAAAAATGAATAACGCTTGGGGTGTCAATAGACATGTCTCTTTAATTGGAATTAAAAATTGATTGTATGTTGGGCTGCATTTAGCAATTTTTTTTTTACAAAGTGAGCTGCCATTAACAATTCCCGTAAGATGAAATTAAAACTAACGTTTTGTGATATGTAATGAAATATTTTTGCCCTAAAGGGGTGTTATAAACGACATACTATGGTGATGTTGCTTTCATTTATAGAGTTATGAAATTAAACTTTATGCGTATTATTATTGGAATTTTGTGTTTGTAAAGCAGTTAAAGGGGTATGTTGTTCGCTTAGTCATATTTTTATGACTAAGCCCGTCGTCATTTTGTTTAGGTTGCTATGGCGAACAGGTGTGCGCAAATGTTAAGTTGATCAAGACAGAATAATAACGACAATAATTTATTCCAAGGTATGAGAGAAGTTCTTATTATGTAATTTATTTTGTACTCACTCACCTTACTTCGTCCTGGGGCAATTGTGGTAAAAAGTAAATTAAGACACGAAGATTTTGTGAGGTCCAAGATGGGGCCTTACAGCAGCGGTCAGATCTTCACTATCAAGAACAAAGACGGTTATAGAGAGTGAATGGATTTCATAATTCAGAATACTCAATAGTACTCAAAGACTAGAATGACCAGGAGTTTATATAACACTATGTACAATTACAATTTTGGGGGAAAAAATTTAACACGCCCTTGGCACACGTCCGTGTGGCCCAAACGACGTGTCTTTTCATCAACATGTAACAATCGTCATGGAATTGTCAGAACGGCACACGTCATTGTGCCTCGGGCCGTGTGCCCCAAAACGCCTTGTCTTTGCCTTCTGGATGTGTCCACATGCTTCTAGAACAGTCCCAATCGCAAACGCCCTGGACACCGGTCTTTGCCTTTGAGTTATGATTCGAGACATACAATTATATAACAAGTACATGTTCTTGAATCAACACTAAGAAGAATTCCAAGTCCGGTGATTTGGATCATTGAAGGCGGTGTGCATTTATCAGCGCGCGAGTTCATAGGTGGAGCGCGTCCGGCAGACAGGGTTGGAGGCCGTGGCGTGGGCTTGAAAGACCCAGTTGGTCCAGTGGTGCACTGGCGTGCTCAGTTTCCACGGGCAAAGCTTGGCAGAGCTTTGGGCCTCGTTCATGGGGGTTTCAACTTACACTTCTTCCGGCGACGTTGGTGGTGGTGGTGGTAGGTCATCTGAAAACAATAAAAGTTCATTCCGACAAGAAGCTTGCGCATCAAAACTTATTGCAGTCCAATTGTTCAACTCTTGTGCGGATCTGCAGTGTTTTTATCAGATTTGTAAATTTATCTTTATTTGAGTATTGACTTTTACAATCTACCGTTCTAACGAAAGATAGAATTGTGGGCGTTTGGCGGAATGCAGTCTATAGAGATTTCATCCCTCGAAGATAACCTCTTGTAGCTAAAGCTGTCACTTAAAACTGAAAACCGTAATCCGAACCGGAACCGAACAGGAATCGCAAAGAACCGGACCGAATCGTTCGCGAATTATTTGTGTTCCGGTTTGAATTTTGGAACCGTGAACAACAATGGTCTGGGTGTTGTTCTTTCATTTTATTATCCGGACCGGAACCAGAACTGGAACCGCAATATACAAGTCTCAAGCGGTTTCAAGATTTTTAGAACCGATCCGAATCGGACCGAAGTAGAACCGAATCGCAACCCATTATTATTATTATTATTATATTGTTAGTTTTTATAATAATATATAATATATATATTTATTATTATGGGTGAAACTGGTGCGGTTTGAACCCAAACCGCATTCGCAACAAAGAGAGTCGATTTTGGACTGAACAAAATCGCACCACACCAAATTCGTGATGTGTGGTTTGACATTTGTGCGATTTGAAATTTGTTTTTGCGGTGTACTTTCGGTTTTCATAGTCATATAATGTATTTTCAATTTTACTCACAATTTTTTCTGAAATATTTTGTTGTAAATATATATAGAATATATAATTTGTTGAAACCAGTAACCCGGTTTCAGCGTTCGAAAGGGGGATGCGGCTAGCCCTTACTTGACCCAAGCTATAACCCTTGACTAATCGCTAAGAACTGAGAAACCTTGCCCTTGTAGAACACCTAAGTCCACAAATGGACCCCTTAAGCTGTAGCGTGGAGGTCCCACCACATACCCGGAAGCTCTCCGGGAACTTCCCCTCCCAAGCCAATGCTGAGCCTGGGCACCTTGGAGGGCACTAAGAACCACCTCACCGTCAACCTTCGATGACAGGGGGAGGGGAGTGCTTACTCACAAGACCACGCGAGGGAGGGGGTAGGAACCAACCCTTCCCAAGATGCCCATGGGGGTCTATTTATAGACTTTCCCAAAAATGGAGTGCGGATAGCCAAAATTGGACTGCGGATAACCGAAATCCTGCTATCCGCAGTCCGACTACGATCACGAACGGGCAACGCAGGAGGAGGGGCGAGTGGGACTCAAAGTACCCATTTCCCTTCTTGCCGGAGGTCCAAACTAGTCTACTCGAGACCTCACTTGCCCAAGAAGGGTGAGTGAGGCTCCCCCTACCCTCCCCCAAGAGGGCCGGCGAGTGGGGAGGGGGGACCTCCCCTACCCGCCCCCAAGGGGGCGGGCGAGTGGGGAGGGGGGAGCTCCCCTACCCGCCCCCAAGGGGGCGGGCGAGTGGGGAGGGGGGACCTCCCCTACCCGCCCCCAAGGGGGCGGGCGAGTGGGGAGGGGGGACCTCCCCCACTCGCCCCCAAAGGGGCGGGCGAGTGGGGAGGGGGGACCTCCCCTACCCGCCCCCAAAGGGGCGGGCGAGTGGGAAGGGGGGACCTCCCCGACCCGCCCCCAAGGGGGCCGGGGAGTGGGGAGGGGGGACCTCACCCACCCGCCCCCAAGGGGGCGGGCGAGTGGAGATGGGGGACATCCCCCACTCGCCCCCAAGGGGGCCGGCGAGTGGAGAGGGCTGCCCCCCCAGCCTCCTCTCTTTGGTTCAGACCCAAGGTCCGCTGCGTTACGGTCATCTGCTCTACCACGGCCTCATCTGCGTCGGGTCACACCGGCTTGGAAAATATGAGGGTTGTACACAATCTCCGCTCTTTTCGAGCTTGTCTCAAGCTCGGAAAGAAAGTCCAACCCACCTATTTGACGAGAAGGTGGGATCTGAGGGGAATCCACGAAGGGACCTGCCAACGGGATACCCCTGCCGAGTCCTTCGGCTGAACCTGACTTGAGGTGGAACGGACCTTTCTCCACTAGACACCCCTCCTGTGAGCCGAGCGCAACAGGAGTTGGGGAAAGCTCAACACCTTTAGGTCGAGCTAAACTCGACCGAAGGTGGAGGGAGACTCAACACCTCTAGTCGAGTTGAACTTGACATGAGGTGAGGAACGGACCTTTCTCCACTAGACAACCCTCCTGTGAGCCGAGCTCAACAGGAGGTGGAGAAAGCTCAACACCTTTCGGTCGAGCTAGACTCGACCGAAGGTGGAGGGAGACTCAACACCTCTAGTCGAGCTGAACTTGACATGAGGTGAGGAACGGACCTTTCTCCACTAGACACCCCTCCTGTGAGCCGAGCTCAACAGGAGGTGGAGAAAGCTCAACACCTTTAGGTCGAGCTAAACTCGACCGAAGGTGGAGGGAGACTCAACACCTCTAGTCGAGATGAACTTGATATGAGGTGAGGAACGGACCTTTCTCCACTAGACACCCCTTCTTTGAGCCGAGATCAACAGGAGGTGGAGAAAGCTCAACACCTTTAGGTCGAGCTAAACTCGACCGAAGGTGGAGGGAGACTCAACACCTCTAGTCGAGCTGAACTTGACATGAGGTGAGGAACGAACCTTTCTCCACTAGACACCCCTCCTGTGAGCCGAGCTCAACAGGAGGTGGAGAAAGCTCAACACCTTTAGGTCGATCTAAACTCGACCGAAGGTGGAGGGAGACTCAACACCTCTAGTCGAGCTGAACTTGACATGAGGTGAGGAACGGACCTTTCTCCACTAGACACCCCTCCTGTGAGCCGAGCTCAACAGAAGGTGGAGAAAGCTCAACACCTTTAGGTCGAGCTAAACTCGACCGAAGGTGGAGGGAGAATCAACACCTCTAGTCGAGCTGAACTTGACATGAGGTGAGGAACGAACCTTTCTCCACTAGACAACCCTCCTGTGAGCCGAGCTCAACAGGAGGTGGAGAAAGCTCAACACCTTTAGGTCGAGCCTAACTCAACCGAAGGTGGAGGCAGGACCTTCCTCCACTAAACACCTACTGGGGAGCCGAGCTCACCTGGAGGGGTAGGGAACTCCACACCTACCAGGGAGCTGAGCTCACCTGGAGGGGGAGTGAACTCCACACCTACCAGGGAGCCGAGCTCACCTGGAGGGGGAGGGAATTCCACACCTACCAGGGAGCCGAGCTCACCTGGAGGGGGAGGGAACTCCACACCTACCAGGGAGCCGACCTCACTTGGAGGGGGAGGGAACTCCACACCTACCAGGGAGCCGAGCTCACCTGGAGGGGGAGGGAACTCCACACCTACCACGGAGCCGAGCTCACCTGGAGGGGGAGGGAACTAACAATTTCCGGAACTATCCGGGGGCGGAGAACCAGTCTACATCCCGGGTGCTTACCTTCACCTGGAGACAGAGGAACTCAACCACCTTATCAAACCAATTACCCTTTCTGGACTGCCCGTCGAGTAGCTATTCGATCTGACGAGTTCCCCATCTGCGGACGCGATTGAGACCGACGAACGATCCCTAGCCAAGGACCTTAACGATTTGAGGCTAAGTATCCATCCACGTCCTGGGAGCTTTGCTTACCTGGAGACAGGGGAACTCAATGCCCTCCCAATCCTATTGGAGGCGGAAGTACCCACCTGCGTCCTAGGAGCTCAGCTCGTCTGGAGACAGAGAAACTCAACGCCCTCCCAAATTCGTTACTGAATAGCGAGTCGACCTGACGAGCCCCCCATCTGCCGGCATGACTGAGCCCGACGAATGGTCTCCAGTCAGGGACTTTGCCAACTGGGGATGGAATACCCATCTGCCACCCTAGGTGCTTACCTTCACCTGAAGGCAGAGGAACTCAACACCGTCCCAAGTCGGCTACAGTAGTTATCACAAGCTGGGGCAAGAGGTCAGGCCAAAAAAATCATCATATTTATTAAGGATAAAATGTTTAATATCATCGCCACTCCAAGTATTACCAAGGGGGATCCCCTCAATATTTTGAAGGCGATACCCCCTGACTTCAGGGCCTCCAAGATTACATAGGGCCCCTCCCAATTGGGTTGGAGCTTTCCTACGTTCGCCGACCTTCCCGCGGCGTCGACCTTTTTGAGGACTAGATCTCCTGGGGCGAATTGATTGATTCGAATGTTCTTATCGAAGTACCTGGCCATCCGGTGCTTCACCTCCTCTTGCCAAATCGTAGCAAGGTCCCGGAGCTCCTCAACCATATCCAGCGAGAGCCATTGTTCTTCCTCATTGTCCATTCTCCAGCCTTCGTCCCCCTCTTCCGCAGCTACGACCCAGGGGGATCTGACCTCGAACTCCACTGGGAGCACGACTTTCGACCCATGGGAGAGTTTGAATGGCGTTTCCCCCGTTGCCGTGTTGGGTGTCATCCTCAGGGCCCATAAGACCGAGGGAAGTTGCTCCACCGAGTTCCCCTTCAAGTTCTCCACCTTCTTTTTCAATAGGTTGACTATGACTTTGTTCGCGGCCTCTACCTGCCCATTACTCCGAGGATGGTGAATGGAGGCGAAACGAAGATCGATGCCCAACTGGCCGCAGAAGCTAGTGAGCTCCTCACTAGCGAACTGTGGTCCGTTGTCCGTCACTATGGCGAGGGGGAGTCCGTGCCTGCAAATTATTTCTCCCCAAATAAAATTCTTTATCACCTGCGAGGTTGTCTTCGCCAAAGCCTTAACCTCCACCCATTTGGAGAAATAGTCAATCATGACTAACAAGAATCTCCTCTGACCGCTGGCCTGAGGGAACGGACCGACCAAGTCCATCCCCCAGATGGCGAAGGGCCAAGGCGCGGTGATCGTTCTGAGCCTCTGTGCGGGTTGAAGTTGGAGTGGCGCGAAGAGCTGACACTTCTGACACTTCTTTGCAAATTCCATGGCATCCTTCCGAATGGTCGGCCAGAAGTATTCCTGCCTCAGCACTCTCTTCTCTAAGGTCTGACTTCCGGAATGGCTCCCGCATTCACCAGAGTGGATTTCCTCCAAGACTCTCGGAACTTCATCCCCCGTCACGCATCTTGCTAGGAGCCCAGTCAAGGTCTTCATATACAGGCTTCCTTCTCGCATCACGTAGTATGCTGACTTGTATCTTAACCGCCTCTTATCCAGGTCCCCCCTCCGGGAACTTGCCTGAGGTCAGAAAGGTGAGGATTGGGTCTATCCACGAGGCCCTTCGATCAATCTCCATCAGCTCGCCTTCCTCGATGGATGGGCGGAACAGCTCGGTCACCGTTCCTCCTGCGCGAGGGCCGTGCTTCGCCAACTGGTCCGCTCGGGCATTCTCCCCTCTTGGAATGTGCTGAATGGAGAAAGTGTGGAACCATCCGACGAGGTCCCTAACCTTCGCCAGATACCTCTGGAGGGTCGTCTCCTTCGCCTCGAACTCCCCTCGAACCTGGGAGGCTACCACTATTGAATCTGTGAAAACCTTCACGTCCCGGATCTCCAGCTCCCTTGCCAGACGAAGCCCTGCCACCACCGCCTCATACTCAGCCTGATTGTTGGTCACAGGGAAACGAATATGGATTGCTTGTTCGATCCTGGTCCCATGTGGGCTGACCAGGATCACCCCTCCGCCGAGGGAATTTCTTCCTGATGCCCCATATGCGAACAGATCCCATGCTACCAACCCGGTGGGCTCTTGCCCATCCACCTCCTTCACGTATTCTGCCAGGAAGTCTGCTATCGCCTGCGCCTTCATTGACAACCGGAGGACGAAGGTGACATCAAATTCGCTAAGCTCGACCGACCATTTTGCCAACCTGCCCGAATGCTCCATCCCCTCCATAATGTTGCGAAGGGGATGATCGGTCACCACCCTGATTGAATGAGCCTGAAAATAGGGACAGAGTTTCCGGGCTGAGATGATCAAAGCGAATGCCAGCTTCTTCAGGGCGGGATATTTGAGTTCTGCCTTCTTCAGGACTCTGCTAACATAGTAAATTCGTCAGCTGCTTCTTTCCCTCCTCCCAGACCAGGACCGAACTCACGCATCGACCTCTACCCCCAGGTAGAGGAAAAGGTATTCTCCTTCTCTCGGCCCCTGGAGCAGAGGGGCTCGCGTCAGTTGTTCCTTCAGTGCCTGAAAAGCCCTCTCGCACTCTAATGTCCATTCGAACTTCTGACCCTGGCGTAGGGCTTTGAAGAAAGGAGAGCACTTCTCTCCTGCCCTGGAGAGGAATCAACTCAGCCCTGCCAACTTCCCAGTCAGCCTCTGAATTTCCTTCGCACTCCTCGGCGATTCCAACTCCAAGATGGCATTGACCTTGTCCGGATTGGGTTCGACCCCCTCCGGGGTGAGTAGGTGACCTAGGAACTTTCATCGGCTTGCTCCGAAAACACATTTAGACGGGTTGAGCCTCATCTTGAACCTCTGAAGGGTAGCGAAGGTCTCCACTAGATCCTGCAGGTGGGATTCTACGTCCTTGCTTTTAACCATCAAGTCATCCACGTAGACCTCCAAGTTGCGCCCCTTCTGCTCCTTGAAGACTCGGTCCATCATCCTTTGGTAGGTTGCTCCTGCATTCCTCAATCCAAATGGCATCATCTTATAACAGTAACACCCATCGTCCGTGATGAACGAGACGTCCTTGACATCGGGCGGATGCATTCGGATTTGATGATATCTGGAGAACGCATCCAAAAAGCTCATCACCGGAAAGCCGACAGCTGAGTCCACCAATGCATCGATCCGGGGCAACGGGTAGCAGTCCTTAGGACATGCTTTGTTCAGCAAAGAGAAGTCCACGCACATCCTCCACTTCCCATCCCCCTTCTTCACCATCACCACGTTAGAAACCCATCCTGGGTATTGGATTTCTTCCACGAACCCTGCGTCTAGCAACTTCCCCACCTCCTCTCTGATCGGCCCAGCGAGGGTGGGCGACACATTCCTCTTCTTCTGGCGAATGGGGCGGATGTTCGGGTCGAGGTTGAGGCGATGACATGCCACATTCATGTCAACGCCTGACATCTCCGCAGCGCTCCACGCGAAGATGTCTACATTCTGCTGGACAAATCTTCGAATCTTCTCTTGATCCTGCCCGCTCAGCCTTCCGCTGATTCGTATCTTCTCCGGCCTTCCGCTGCCGCCTATGACCTCCTTCTCACTCACTTCCTTTGCCACTTCCAACTTGGTCAGATCACCCAACACATGATCTGCCTCCTCTTCCCCTATCAACGGATGCAACTTGCTGGGAGGAGGCGAGTTCCCCGGCTCTTTGCTTCCTGCCATGAGACTTGGCTCAGAGCTTTCCGAATTAGCCGCTTCCACGCTCACCGCACCAGAATGTTGAAACCAGTAACCCGATTTCAGCGTTCGAAAGGGGGATGCAACTAGCCCTTACTTGACCCAAGCTATGACCCTTGACTGATCGCTAAGAACTGAGAAACCTTGCCCTTGTAGAACACCTAAGTCCACAAATGGAGCCCTTAAGCTGCAGCGTAGAGGTCCCACCACATACCCGGAAGCTCTCCAGGAACTTCCCCTCCCAAGCCAATGCTGAGCCTGGGCACCTTGGAGGGCACTAAGAACACCTCACCGTCAACCTTCGATGACAGGGGGAGGGTGGGGGGGGGGGGTGGTTGCTCACAAGACCACGCGAGGGAGGGGGTAGGAACCAACCCTTCCCAAGGTGCCCATGGGGGGTCTATTTATAGACTTTCCCAAAAATGGACCGCGGATAGCCAAAATTGGACTGCGGATAGCCGAAATCCTGCTATCCGCAGTCTGACTACGATCACGAACGGGCAACGCAGGAGGAGGGGCGAGTGGGACTCGAAGTACCCATTCCCCTTCTTGCCGGAGGTCTGGTCTACTCGCCCACCAAGAGGGCCTGGTCTACTTGCCCAAGAAGGGTGAGTGAGGCTCCCTCTGTAACATACCATTTCCTACTAGACCCCTTAACTCCAATTTAGGGTGAGACAAGTGGTGAGTGGGGCGAGTTTGAGCTAGATTGTAGCCTTAGGACTCATAGGGTTAGGTGAACTCACATGTGGTCTACTATAAGCCTCAAGTCAACCTAGGTCAAACTAACTCAACATGAACTCATACTTGCAAACTGACTCCTCCAATAGATGATAAACACTCCAAGGAATGCAATAGACCCAAAGCCCCATCACGGGGTCACCAATTGACTCAATTTGACCAAAGTCAAACTTGGGTCAACATAGGTCAAATCCTCCCCAATAAGTTCAATTGAACCCCAAAACATGAAATTGACCTCACCCCTAGTCTTAGAATATCATGGTGGACCTAATTGATCCAAAAGCCCCATCATGGGGTCAACAATTTGACCAAAGTCAACATTTCCCCAATTTTGGTCAAAATCACACCTTTGGGCCAAATTGGCTCTCTTAGGTCTTCATCATGACTCAACCAACCTTGGGTGGTGTCACTGGACTCAATGTCAACACATTGGACCAGTCAACACACCCAATTGACCAAGTCAACCCAAAAGTCAACATATGGTCAATTTTGCCTAAATTGAGCTTATTTGGAATTAATCCAAATTCCAATGGATTAAGGCCCTCAAGGTCAGCCCACTATGAAGCCCATAGACCTAATGACCAGCATTGCCCCTTAAATCCAACATGCAAAGGCATGCATGGGGGCAAAAGTGGAATTTTCCCCTTCCTCCATTAAGGACAAAGAGGATTTTGAGGAGAGCTTGCCATGTGGCCCTCCTCACCTCTGCCCAAAGCCCCCATTGAACTCCTCACATGAATGCCAGCCAAAATTTGGGCTGGAGCAATGCCACTTGGCAGCTAGGAGGAGCATCCAAGGTGTGGCCGAGCTCCTCCTAATGACAGCTTCACTTAGAGCCCTCCCCACTTCTTTTCGACGACACCATCATCTTCAGATGGCCTAGAGGAGTGGATCTGCTATCCTGGATCGAAGGAATCGGCTGAGAATGGAGGAAATGGCAAGGGTCGCCGGAGGAGAGAAGAACCATGGTCATCCGCCGCCGCCAAGCCCCACTAGCGTATGATTTCTCCCCCCTCCCTCTGTGCTAGTTATCTAAGGTCCTAGAAAGGGCAGACGAGCTCAATTGAGCCGTCAGCCATGGGATTTTTCCCTCCCAAGCTCCGATTGGGCTTCCTCCAGAGATCGCCGGGAACCACCACCTCCGGCCACCATTCCACCGCCAATCGACGGCCAACCCCTCAACGGAGGTGGCGGCGGCGGCAGATGGTCGGGGAGGGTGGAGGTTGGCCGGGATCAAGGGCTGTATCCTCTGGGCCGTCGGCTAGAGGAAGGAGACGAAATCACAGCCGTTGATTTCGTCTCCTTGATCTCTATTGGCAGACCACCTTAATTCTGCCTAGGTTTTTTTCAGTAGATTGCATGCAATATTTGAAGGCCTTAGAGGCGTTTTTGCAAAAAGGGGCAGAGACAACTTTTGTAGCCCTATGGGTCTACTTTCATTTGCCACTTAAATCATCTGATTTGGTGCACTGTGGACACCAGGGCACTCTTTTTCCTAGGACTGCTCCTTGTGTAGGGAAGAAATTAAAAGTGCAATAACTTTTAAATGGCTTAACCAAATCACTTGAATTTTCTACCCTGCATGCATGGTATGAAGACACACCTAGGGTTTTAATTTTAGAATTTTTGGAGGTGTATCCATTGAGTTATTTCATTTATTAGTAAAAGTTAATTTTTTTGTATTTAAGGAGTTGTATAACTCCAAACACCCCCTAATTTGGGGGGTGAGCTCTTTATATATATCTAAATCCCTGTTTAAAATTTCATCACATGTGCATGAGTATTTTTCTCTTAATTTCAAAATGAAGTTAGGGTCTTAAGTGAAAAATTGGGGTGCTAATAGTCAATTTGGGCTTTCGAGCTTTTTGATGGAATTGAAGGTGGGAATCACCTTGCATGCCTCTGAAACCTTGGGGTTAGTGTATGTCATGAGGATATACATCATTTTCATAAGTTTCATGATTTTTGGAAGTTATTTTCCTAAAGTTTTTTTTAATTAAATGAAAATTGTCACACTTTTAAATTAATGGAATAATTTGAATCAAAAACTTAGGGTTAAATCCAAAACTCTGGGAAATGGATCTTTGACTGGAAAGGCACATTTAGGAATTTTGTTGGAATTTTTGGACGTCATTTATTTCTCTGAATTTGATTTATTTGGTTAGGTCAATTTATTCAAATATGACATTTAGGTCTCATATGCATTTGGAGAATTATGAAATTATTCTAGTAGGTTTCCTGGGTGATTCTATAGCTCTGTAAATTTTATCATAATTTTTAGATGAATTTTTGTGGTAATTATCAATTTAATGAGGAAAAACTCCCTTTTGTAATTAATTAATTTAATGGGGTAAAATAGTTTGTAAAATTCTAAATCTCTGTATTTAGTGTTTTTAGATGATTATTATACAAGGATAATTTTCTCAGAATTTATAGAGACATATTAATGGTAGTTGTAGTGTAAATCCCTATTTGCACCCCATTTATGTTAAATAAAAATTATGGTCAAAAATTCCTGTTAAAATGTGAAACTTAGGATTTGGTGTTCTTAGACCATTATTAAGCCATAATAATTTTCCCAGAATTTATTGAAGTCTTAACATAGCACTTGTAGTGTACACCCTTATACGCACACCAAATGTAACAAATAATAATTAAGGGTAAATACTCCTTGGAATAATATGAAACTTAGGCATTGCTGTTTTTAAGTCAATAACATACTTCTGTGATTTATTCAGATTTTATTGGGACTTGTAGGTGGTGGTTGTAGTGTAAACCCTTATTGGCACACCACTTGTTTTAAATGAATATTGTGGATAAATATTACCTGGAATATTATGAAACCTTGGATTTGGTGTTTTTAGATGATTAATATGCTAGTTTAATTTTCTCAGAAGTTTTGGAATCCATATTTTAGTACTTGGTGTGTAAAGTCACATCTTCATCTTTTTCATGATAAATATAAACTATGATTATAAATTTGCTGGAAAAATATGATCTTCTGGAAATAGTATTTTTATGTCAATATGAAGCTACTGTAATTTTTCCAGAATTTTAGGAAGTCTAATTTCAGTACTTGTAGTGTAGAGCCATGTTTCCTCTCCTTTAAAGATAAATAGAAATTGTGGGTTTAAAATGTTTGAAAAATTAGGATCTTCTGGAAATAATGTTTTTATGTCAATATGAAGCTACTGTAATTTTTCCAGAATTTTAGGAAGACAAAATCTTGTACTTGATGTGTAAAAATTATTTTTCCATTCATTCATTGAAAATTAGGGATCATAGTTATTTAATTGCTGGAAAAATATGAAATCTTGGAAATCTTTTTATCATGTCACATTTCATCTCTGGAAGGATATTTAACAAGTTTGAATTCACTAGCATGATACCTCCTTCACATTTTAGATTCATATTAGTAATTAATGAATTTTTATAGAGGTCAAAACTAGATGAAACATGCTTGGATTTTGATCATCCCTTATTTTATCCACTATGAACCTAGGATAAAAATTAGAAGTCATTTGGAAGTAATTTGACCAAGATTCCATCATAGGAATCCAAGTTAGTTATATGTCGTGGTCTGCGGATAATGAAAACTCATTATGATGAATAGGTCAATATATTCACAAGGAAATCGGTGAGAATTTGATTATAACAAGAGATGAGTATAGACCACTTAGAGGACTAGAAGTTTTTAGAGTTGAGTCCAAAAGATTGATTGCATAGGAGCGGGGTGAAACATAAGGCGTAAGTTATAAAGGGTAATGAGAGGGAGGAAGGTTAGGTCAAGGTAGCCGCCAAGAATGTTAAATGTCCTGGAAAGGGGTTGGGCATCATCCCATCATATACCCTAGTACCTTGCGAACCCTTCACCGGGTAGCCCTCTGGAAGTCCAGGATCCACCCTAAACTTCCAAGTAGGATAATAACTAAACAAGAGTAGTCTAATTAGGAGTTTAGAAGATGAGAGTGCTTGGTGAGCTGTGGGTAAGGCTGTGCTCGGGATTGACGAAAGATCGTCCTTCCCCTTAGAGAGTTATAAAGCGCTGAGATTAATTCAAGTGAAATGGTAAGAGGGTAATTTTATGGGTAGTTACTAATAATACTAAGTGTCTTGAGGAAAGGGAACTTTGGGGTGTCATCCCATCGTAGTTTCTAGTACCGTAGCGAGCCCCTTACAGGGTAATCCTCGGGAAGCCCAAGATTAACCGTAAGCCGTAGGAATAAGATGTTACAAGAATAAATTAATAACACACTCACCCACACCCCGTGGTTACGGGAGCCTAGTCTGTTTGGTGCTGCGAGCAGTAAGCTCAGTGTTTGAAAGAGCGGATTGAAAGTTAGGTGAGCTTACAATTCAGTAGTGTTTGTTAATGACAGGCGGGTTAGCCCGGGGGAGCTTATGGCTCGGAAGGTTATTAATGACGGGCAGGTTAGCCCGGTGAGCTTATGGCTCGAAGATAGATTGTAGAACATGTTGCATGTGCACGAAGGTGGTGGGTCTTCTGTATTGGACGGACGTTCACACCGACGTCAATACGTTGACTCGGCAAGTGTGGTATATACACTTAGCCTAGAAAGTCTGGCGGTCCAGTCAGCAAGAGTACGCAGACGCTCCACGGTTTTGTGTTGAGGAGTACGATAGGTCTAGGTTAGGTAGTGTGAATACCAACCTAGAGGTGGGCGAGGCCCAACCCACCGCTTCCGTTTGCCACTACGGGAGTATCCTGGGAGTTTTGCTAGCTCCAAAAAGGGGGAACTAAAGGTCTATGCGCATAGAGTCGAAGTGTGTGAGTTGCACTTGTATGAACATAGCATAACAACATACCTTGCATGAACATTGTATTTCAACCCCTACCCCTATCCTATAAATTGGTTTGAGACTTTTTATACGATAGGCCCTGCTAAACGACCCCTTGGTCTATAGGTTTGTATGAGCATTCCTATAAATCAATGGTTACTTTTATATTACTTTACTTGCGTAGTTTACTTCCTTTACTGCTACAATATTACCTTACTGCACTTATTAATGTATATTTATAGTGTTAGTATAGAAATTATATGGGTATACTCTTGTTAGCATAAAGAACTTGTCACCTGCTTTTGATTACTCCACTTTGATGTCCTCCGCTTCTTCCTCCTGCACGGTGCCTAGGAGTCGCGGGGGGAGGCGGGGACAAAATCGTCTTAGTCTTTATGACTAACGGTCGGTTGTGACCGTAGGTGTCCAAGGAGCTGGAGCTCAGCTGGCACGGGAGATAGGACCTGAGGAACAGATGCCGTGCATTACTACCGTTACTGGACAGGTGTTGATGAGAGTGATACGCCTTTAGTGTATATACGCAAGTATACGTGCCGGCTTAAGTAATATAATAGTGAGTTAAGATCGTTCCCTCGGAGAAGTGAACACTCTAACGCTTATGAATATTAGTTTACTCTTTTCCTTAAATCCAAGTTAAATAATTCGATTGGTTGTACGAAACTAAATTGCAGAATTTTTAAAACTAATTTTTATATTACTAAAAATACTTAAGTTAATTTTTTTTTTCTTTCAACTTTTAGAGAAAGGAATCTTGCATATCGTTTTCCTAGATCTGTTGTGATGTTTGTTAAATATACCGATGCATTATATTTGTTTCACTATCTTGCTCGATTAAAATTAGGAATCATAATCTCTCGATCTATGAATTCCCATAACCTAGATTTCGCTAGTTATCTCTAACTTAGAAAAATGCAAGGTAAATTAAATCGCTCAAATCGCTCTTGCTAATAATTAAGATGATAGAATCTCTTCCTCTCTCACTTATTATATCAAAATTATGATGCACACACACCGCTCCTCTCTCGAATCTCGCGATGTAGTATAAAAGTAAAGATTTAAATTAGATATTCATGCGACTCATCTCTCGAATCTCGCCGCATGACATTAAGTATTTATCTTAAATCAATCGTGATTCCTCTCTCGAATCTCACCACGAAATGTTGAAGATAAACATGATTCAAATCTCTCGCAATAAATCATAATATTGATAAAGATAACAAACCAAGAAATCATACGGAAAAATTATAAATTAAACATCACAACAAAAACTAGTACTCACGACATACAAGATACGAAGAATTAGTTCATGATCCTTGAAACGACAAACAAAATTGAAAAGATCTTACAAGACATTGTTCGGAGTTTAAATTTAAGCGCAGAAATTTGTCCTTTAGTTGCCAAATCCGTTCAATATGTCGTCTCCTTCTTCTTCTCCAAAAACTCTTCTTTTCTTTTCTATTTTCTCTCTCTAAAAGTCACGCCCCCTTTGAAACTGCCGAAGTCCTCTTTTAATTGCCACGTTACAGTCCAAAAGGCTGAAAAGATGTGTCCTTTCAACAGGAAAACCGCAAGCCTCTTTTTATTATTTCAAAATGTTGTATTTTCGGTTCATAATATTCAATTTAAACCGCCTTGTTACGACCCGGTTATGACCAAACTGCTCCATTCTTTCCAGCAATATAATTCCAGCTTAAATTTGTCCATTCTTTCATGGATTTTTTTCGCACTTCTGCACAAATATGCTGCTCGTTTGCCGATAAACTGTCCACAATTACAGATATGAAATATATTAGTGAATTCATCGTTATATTTCGTATATTTTCTCAATATTTACTAAAATAAGGGAGGTAATAACTTCTTTTCGAGAAGTTATCATACCCCCACACTTAAGTCCTTGCTAGTCCCTAGCAAGAATTAAATCAAGTCTAACAAATAACTATGAAAACTTCTATTGAAATAAGGCACGAATCATCTTCTTTACATTTACCAACTTAGGCTTACTTAAGGATTTCAAATTAACTAAGGCAAATCTCTTAATAGATGTTTCAACCTTTTACAATTCCGTTAGTTAGATAACAAGTGCAGCTCCCTCAATATTTCTATGTTGTGTGTGTGCTTCCTTAAAATTGTTCACTCTCAAACAACTTAACTCATTAAACATGCTCATAATTGGAAAGGGTAAGGAATTGTCGAGTCTTTGTTTTATACCTCCACAAGAGTTTAGTAGGTCAATTTGATAAGAAATCATAAGGGCTTACAATATGAATGACTTTGGCTTGGTGAGGATTTGATGAATGAATTTTTGATAGAGAGCGGAATTTCCCTAGTTAACATTCTTAATGACTCGCCATACTTTGAGGTTTATTTCTTAATCAATTTTTTTTTTTAGGAACATAGTAGGGATCATTCCAAGTGGGTGTACACACACTTAGGCCACATATCACTATGTCATTATACATTTTTCTCATCAAATTTTTTTTTATAAGTTTTCTTTTACTTTATGATCATAGTTGGGATCATTCTAAGTAGGTGTACACACACTTAGGCCACATATCACCATGCCTCACACACATTTTTTATTAAACCCCCAAAGTCGGAAAGTTAACTAAGAAGTAACTAGTGAAATTATTGGGAAATTGTGCGTGGACAAATGGTATCAAAATGATAAGTTCAAGCTCAAAGACTGATGGATAATCAAAAATAATTTTGTGGTGTGATCTGATCCAAAGGTGACCCTACTCAATGTTATCAATTAACTACACACTCTATGTTTTAGCTTACAACATTGACTTAGTTCTTGCTCATCCTTCCATAATTATGTTAACCGGTTAATAAATTACTTTGTCGAGAGCAAATTCTTTAAAGAATCTAGTGCATAATTGAAATACTTAAGAGAGCTATGACCGCATCTTACTAAGTTTAAATTCATTATTGGAAATCACCATATTAATTAATCTGCCAATTAGTGTAAGACGAAGTAACTTTAGGAAGCCTTATGTTGGTAACAAAAATGAAGGAATTATCGTAAAGTGCCCTGAATAGAAATTCTATAAGTGAAAATAAACCGAGGATAACTGACGTCACCCCCACACTTAATTATCTGCTAGACCCTAGCAGAGAACGCAGTGATTTAAATAAATTAAAATAAAAATCCAAAGAAAATATTAATTGAAAATAAAATACTCCCCTGTAAATTTGGCAGGAAGGATGCCCATTGCACGTGTGGCAGCATTTGATAAGGTAGTCATTCATAGCACAATAAGAACTGCATTTAGTGGAGCACAAAAATAGGAAAGCAAGAAGTGTGAAAATGTTAACAAGCAGGACATTCTTAAAGCACACTGCACAAATCAAGTCCTTTCATAAAACGAAATGTAAGCTCAGGCAGAAGTAGCAGTCAATCAGATAATATTATTATCGACATAGGCTAATGATAATATCAGTTTCATGGTTGGTTTGCCTAGGAATGGAACAAAATCCAAATGAAAATTAGCTGAATAAATAGCATAGCAGAAACATTTCCTAACATGAATATTAGCATGGCCGCATATTAGCAGCAGCAGAGCATAAGCAAGTAATTTATAGCAGGATCAATAGCACAGCAAAATCATATAAGCAGCAACATTCAGCTATAGCATGATCAAAGTAGAAGAATCAAATAAGAAAATCAGTCATAACAAATTTAAAGATAGCCTAAAAGCAGCAGCATAGTATAGCCGCAAATCAAGAGTAGCAGATAAGTCTTTAAAAATTACAAAACCCAAAAAGAAAGTAAATGACCATTGTCTGATGATAGGAGGAAAAAGTGGTCCAAAACGATCATAAACCAGAATCAAGCATCGAGCATCTCGTCGTCGTCATCCAGGCCGTGGGCTTCACTAATGTCAATCCGCTCGCCATCTGGATAAAGCAAATAGCCTTGCTGATCAAATCTCTTTTTGTGCTTGTAGACAGTTTTCACGGTATCCAAACCCGCATCCTCCATAAGTCTGGCTTGATTCCGCAGAAGATCATCGCATTTTTCATTGATGAGCAGATGACTGAATCTCTGATAACATTTCATATAGTCCCTTTCTTCGGTTGCGCTAATCATATTATCAAGGATCTCTGATAAATCTACCTGTGCTGGCGCGGTGGAAGATGAAGGAATACTCGTAGCGGGCTTGGGGAGAGAAGTTGAAGTACCGGCAGGAGGTGGTGTGCTCTCAAGATTATCTGAAATGTCACGAATATTGCTTGTGATTACCACCTTAGTAATATGGTGTGCAACTTTGGTAATCAAGGTTTCCTTGTCTCCCCACATTCCGCTAACACGGCAAAGTTCAGTAATCAGAGTAGGGAACCATAATTGTAATCGGTCCATAGCTAAGAGTCTCTTTTGAAGTTGATCAGATATGATTTTTCCAACATCAAAACGAATGCCTTTTAAAATACAGTAAATTAGTACGGCTCGATCCATTCCAACTCGTGTAGTGTTCTTTGTAGGAATTATGCTGGCGTTAATGAACAAAAGCCAGACCTTGGCCTCCCGTTTTAAACTGTTCGCCTTCAAGTTGGACCCTTCCGTTGAAATCCATGCTGACTCAACATTATTACAGATTACTTCCGCAATGACGGAGGGCGGTGTTGTAGCTTGCACACGCATATACTCTTCCTCATTCGGAACCGTCATGCCAAAATAGGTATTAATCGCTTTACCGGAATAATCCACCGAATGACCTCGCACATAAATTTTTCTCTCATCGATGTTAAACGCATTAGCATAGAATTCATAGATCCAAGGCAAAACTGCTTCCTTTCGAGGGTGGCAAAATGATTCCCATCCAAGATCTTTCATTTTAGTGACATATTCCATACTCCATGCCCTCTTTTCAATCTCAAATCCTCTTTCGAAAATGAACGGTTTATCTTGTAAACCTTCATATCTCAGTTTTGCATCATCATTAATAAATCGGAAATCTTTACGAGGACTTAGTTCGGATTTGCTCTTTACTTTACGCTTAGAAGACATTTCTGATATTTTATTTAACAAAAATTATAGAAATCCAAGTAAGAACCCTAGAACACTAGAGTATTTTTGTTATCTTAGCGGAAAGGGGAAAGGTGTTGCGAAATGCTACCTACTCAAAGGTGAAATCGACGCCGAATCGAAGCTTGAATGCTACTGCCGTGCCAAGAGCATCCGAATGTGGACGCCGCCTCCTTGCAAAGTAGATGTGTACTCGGATATTCCAGAACCGCTACCTCCTTGCAAAGAAATCGCCGCTACTAGCACCCTCGCGAATCGCTCCGTCGAAAAGGGTATAGGGTTTGTGAGCGTCGAAGCCGTCGAACCAGGAGATGACGAGATGAAATGATTCCTGAACCGGTTTTATTTCATTATATACCTCATATTGGACCGGCGAATTAATCCAAGCGGTATGACAAGCCTTAATCCAGCGGTTCAGTTTATTTACGCAAGTGGACCGGTCGAATTCTTTTGGACCGGCGGTTCCTGTTGTTTAATAAATTTTTTAGCTTATTTTCTTAGTCAAAAGGACAGAGAATAAAAAGTTAGAACCCTGGTTATAACCTTGTCATGAAATTTTAATGCAGAAATATTTTTTTATGATGGACTTTCCTACGCTTTTCAACCTTTAACCTTTATAGTTACTACTTAATTAATTAATGTTAGTTGGGTTGCCTCCCAATTAGCGCTTGATTTAACGTCTCGGCTAGACTCAGCCCATCTTTAGAAAGATAAATTCGTCACCATCACCTCTCGCGGCTCGTGGTTATGAAAGTAAGCCTTAAGTCTTTGCCCATTTACTTTGAAAATAGAACCGTCTTTGTCATTACAAATGGAAACTACCCCAAAAGGATGGATTTCGTGAACTCGAAACGGACCGGACCACTTGGATTTCAATTTACCCGGAAATAGTTTAAGGCGAGAATTATAAAGTAACACTAATTGATTCGGAATAAATTCCTTCTTTGCTATGCGAGCGTCATGCCATTTTTTTGTTCTTTCCTTATATAATTTTGCATTGTCATATGCATGAAATCGCATCTCATCAAGTTCATTGAGATAAAACAACCTATTCTTACCGGCTTCTTGATAATCAAAATTTAATTTTTTTGTAGCCCAATAAGCTTTATGTTCCAACTCGACAGGGAGGTGGCAAGATTTTCCATAGATCATCTTGTACGGGGTCAGTCCTATGGGCGTCTTAAATGCAGTTCTGTACGCCCACAATGCATCAGTCAATTTCTGCGACCAATCTTTCCTAGTGGCACTTACCGTTTTCTCTAAAATAGATTTAATTTCCCTGTTGGAAACCTCAGCCAAACCATTAGTTTGGGGGTGATATGCTAAAGCGATCTTATGCGTCACTCCGTACTTTCTTAGTAACGTTGTAAATTGTGAATTACAAAAGTGGTTTCCACCGTCACTAATAATAGCTCTAGGTGTACCAAATCTTGAAAAAATATTTGTTTTTAAAAATTTTAATACGACCTTGGCGTCATTCTTGTGCGTAGCAATAGCTTCGACCCACTTTGACACGTAATCAACTGCTAGTAGAATATATAAGTTGCCATCCGAATTAACAAATGGGCCCATAAAATCAATCCCCCAAACATCGAAAATTTCAACTTCTAAAATGGTATTCATTGGCATGCTCGCTTTACGACTCAGGTTTCCTGTTCTTTGACATTTATCACAACTCTTCACAAATAAATGCACATCCTTAAATAAGGTGGGCCAATAAAAACCAGACTCCAAAACTTTTGCTGCGGTTCGGTCTCCCTTAAAATGTCCTCCATAAGGTGATGAATGACACTTTTCTATGATACTAAGAACTTCTGCTTCAGCAACACATCTCCGGATAATTTGATCCGAACAGATTTTATATAAGTATGGTTCATCCCACAGGTAATATTTCACCTGTTGGAGGAACCTTTTCCTTTGTTGATAGTCCATATCCGGGTGTACTATATTACTAACTATGTAATTCACATAATCAGCATACCATGGTATACTACCCACAGATACAGCTAAAATCTGTTCGTCTGGAAAATTTTCTTTTATCCCTACTTGTTGATTCCTCTCATTACTTTGTGCTAATCTTGACAAATGATCGGCTATTTGATTTTCAGCCCCTTTTCGGTCTTTGATTTCAATATCAAATTCCTGAAGTAAGAGCACCCATCTAATTAGTCTAGGTTTTGCGTCTTTCTTCTCCAAAAGATATCGGATCGCCGAGTGATCCGTATAAACTATCACTTTGGAATTTATTAAATACGAACGGAACTTGTCGAATGCAAACATTACGGCTAATAGTTCCTTCTCGGTTGTAGTGTAGTTTATTTGTGCATCAATAAGTGTTTTGCTAGCATAATATATAGTATGAAAAATTCTATCATGGATTTGTCCTAAGACAACTCCTACGGCATAATCACTAGCATCACACATAAGAACAAAATGTAACGACCAATCCGGTGTTGTGACAATAGGTGAAGAAACTAACTTGTGCTTTAGTGTGTCAAAAGCATGCAAACAATGATCATCAAATAAGTAGGGAGTGTCTTTTTCTAACAAGTTACATAAAGGTTTTGATATTTTAGAGAAATCTTTAATAAACCTTCTATAGAAGCCTGCATGGCCTAAAAAGCTACGAATGCCCTTGACATTCTTAGGGGGAGGAAGCTTTTCAATAACTTCTATTTTAGCCCGATCTACCTCCAAACCCTTGCTTGATACTTTATGGCCTAAGACAATGCCCTCTCTTACCATGAAATGACATTTTTCCCAATTTAACACTAGATTTGTCTCAATACATCTTGTTAATACTTTCCTAAGGACTTCTAAACAGCAGTCAAAAGATTTCCCAAACACTGAGAAATCATCCATAAAAACCTCTATACCGTCATCCATTAAATCAGTAAAAATAGATATCATGCACCTTTGAAAAGTGGCGGGTGCGTTACATAATCCAAATGGCATTTTGCGAAACGCAAACGTACCATAAGGACATGTAAATGTGGTCTTTTCTTGGTCTTCCGGAGCAACCATAATCTGATTATAGCCGGAATACCCATCCAAGAAACAAAAATAATCATTTCCCGCCAACTTGTCAAGTACTTGATCAATAAAAGGTAATGGGAAGTGATCCTTCCGAGTTGATTTATTTAGTTTCCTATAATCCATACATATTCTCCAACCGGTAACCGTCCTAGTTGGTATCAACTCGTTACTATCATTTTTTACCACCGTGATTCCTCCCTTCTTCGGTACACATTGTACCGGACTTACCCACTTGCTATCCGAAATAGGGTAAATAATGCCTGCATCTAACCATTTTATTATCTCTTTCATAACTACTTCTTTCATAGGTGGACTAAGCCTACGTTGATGTTCAATTGACCCTTTAGCTTCATCTTCTAATATGATTTTATGCATACAAATTGAAGGGCTAATGCCACTAATGTCTGCTATAGTCCATCCCATGACCTTTTTAAATTCTTTCAAAACAAGAAGTAGTTTTTCTTCATCTTCAAGTTTTAATGATGCATCAATTATTACCGGAAGAGTCTTTTCTTCTCCAAGGAAAGCATATTTAAGATGTTCCGGAAGAGGTTTTAAATCTAAAGTTGGAGGTTCAATAATTGAGGGTTTCATAATTTTTGGTTCACTGGACCTAGTTATAGATTCAAAATTCCTAAAGATAGACAATTTATAATGGGATTCTAAAACTTTAACGCATTCATCCAATTCTAAATCATCATCCCACTCTTCATTTGTCAAGATTGTGAGAAGTCTTTGTTCTAGGTCATCATCATTACCCTTAATTAATTGATTTTTAATCTCCACTTCTTCAATAGAGTAACAATCTTCTTTTTCATTTGGAAATGTCATAGCTTTTAGGATGTTGAATGTTACTTCCTCTTCATTAACTCGCATAGTTAACTCTCCTTTTTGTACGTTAATTAAAGTCCTTCCGGTTGCTAAAAATGGCCTCCCTAAGATTATGGGCACATCCTTATCCTCTTCCATGTCCAACACTACAAAATCGGCCGGAAAGATGAATTTCTCCACTTTAACCAATACATCCTCAACTATTCCCTTAGGGAATGCTAAAGTCCTATCAGCTAATTGGAGAGTGAGAGTTGTTGGGGTTATCTCTCCTAGACCTAACTTTGTATATATAGATAATGACATTAAATTAATGCTTGCACCTAAATCACACAATGCCCTCCCGACAAATTTTACTCCTATGGAACAAGGTATGGTAAAACTACCGGGGTCCTTAAGTTTTTGAGGCAATTTCTTTTGCAAAATCGCACTACACTCCTCCGTTAATGCAACTATTTCTTTATCTAAAAATTTTCTTTTCTTCGATAAAATATCTTTCATAAACTTGACATAACTAGGCATTTGCTCTAATGCATCGGCGAATGGAATATTAATTGTAAGCTTCTTAAAAATTTCCATAAATTTTTGAAATTGCTTGTCAAGTTTTGTTTTATTTAATCTAGATGGAAAAGGTGGAGGAGGGTAAATGATTTCTTTCTTTTTATTATTTTGCGGATCTACTTCCACTTCCTCCCTCTCCTTAACTTCTATAGATTTTTCCTTCATAATTGTATTTTCTCTTATCTCTTCTTCCCTTAATTTCTCTAGCAATCCATCCCCACTAGAGATCTCTACCCCACTCCTTAATGCAATGGCTTTACAATGATTGTTTGGTTCTTCTCTTGTTGGATTAAGTGTGGTATCAGATGGTAGTGATCCTGCTGGTCTTTGACTTAAAGCATTGGCCAATTGGCCAATTGTGGTTTCTAAAGATCGGAGTGAAGACTCAATACCACCCATCCTAGAATCATTCTTTTGGAACAAACCTACAATATACTCATCAGTTAATTTCCTATTATTGGTTTGTTGATTAAGCATATGGGTTGGTATAGGATTAATGTTTTGATTGAAACCTGGCGGTTGAATTGCATTTTGTGAATTTTTCCAAGAAAAATTAGGATGATTTCGCCATTCTGGATTATAATGATTTCCGAAATTTGAAGGTCCTTGCCTTTGTTGACCTCCTAGATAATGTACTTCTTCAGTTACTTGGTTTAATTGTTCTACTGTCATTGGCACACTTGTTGAAGGGGTAGATAAAGAATCTAACCTCTTATTTATTAAATTAAATTGAGTGGCCATTTGGGCTGCTAACGAAGTGAATTGATCTATTTGATGAATACCGGCTGGTTGGTTATTACCTTGCCTTTCGAATGCTTGGTAATTGTTAGAAGTAAGATCTTCTAAAATTTCCAAAGCATCTTCTGGGTATTTCTTTAATAAAGACCCTCCCGCAGCTCCGTCAACTAAGATCATCGTAGTAGTTTGTAAACCGTTATAAAAAGTAGTTACTTGTTGGTGTTGCGCCAACCCGTGATGTGGACACTTCCTAAGCATTTCTTTAAATCTTTCCCACGCTTCATAAAGTGTTTCGCCATGATTTTGGACGAAAGTGGTGATGTCTCTAATTAACTTAGCGGTTTTAGAGGGTGGGAAATATTTATTCAGAAATTTCTCTTCCAATTGATCCCACGTAGTGATGGAACCGGGTGGTAGAGAATCAAGCCAGTCTTTCGCTCTTCCCTCCAAAGAAAATGAGAATAACCTCAATTGAATAGCTTTATCTGAAGCCCCATTTACCTTATACATATCACAGATTTCTAAAAATGTTCTTAAATGAGCGTTTGCATTTTCATGATTTAGACCCCCAAACTTGTTATGTTGTACAAGTTGCATTGTGGTTGAGTCCATTTTAAAATTATTAGCGGCGATTGTGGGTCGCGCTATACTAAATTGCAAACCTCCTCTTAACGGTGCGTTATAATCTCGACAAGTCATTCGTGGTGCAGCATTTTGAACATTATGACCATTGTGTTCGACTTGACCATTAGGGTCCACCTGACCCCCATGATCATTTTCATTGCCTTGCTGATTATCATCCATCTCTTGATGAATAATAGTGCTTGCTCTAACAGTTTGTCTATTCCGTCTACAGGTACGTTCGATTTCTAGATTCAAAGGTAATATTTCAATGTTACGGAATCGGGACATACACTGGACAAAATTTAAAAGTGAAATAAAATAACGACTTGGTCTCTAATTACTAAGAGTTCACTAATATCGTAAGAAATAAACCGTTAGATAGCCGCTTCCCCGGCAACGGCGCCAAAAACTTGATACGCCTTTAGTGTATATACGCAAGTATACGTGCCGGCTCAAGTAATATAATAGTGAGTTAAGATCGTTCCCTCGGAGAAGTGAACACTCTAACGCTTATGAATATTAGTTTACTCTTTTCCTTAAATCCAAGTTAAATAATTCGATTGGTTGTACGAAACTAAATTGCAGAATTTTTAAAACTAATTTTTATATTACTAAAAATACTTAAGTTATTTTTTTTTTCTTTCAACTTTTAGAGAAAGGAATCTTGCATATCGTTTTCCTAGATCTGTTGTGATGTTTGTTAAATATACCGATGCATTATATTTGTTTCACTATCTTGCTCGATTAAAATTAGGAATCATAATCTCTCGATCTATGAATTCCCATAACCTAGATTTCGCTAGTTATCTCTAACTTAGAAAAATGCAAGGTAAATTAAATCGCTCAAATCGCTCTTGCTAATAATTAAGGTGATAGAATCTCTTCCTCTCTCACTTATTATATCAAAATTATGATGCACACACACCGCTCCTCTCTCGAATCTCGCGATGTAGTATAAAAGTAAAGATTTAAATTAGATATTCATGCGACTCATCTCTCGAATCTCGCCGCATGACATTAAGTATTTATCTTAAATCAATCGTGATTCCTCTCTCGAATCTCACCACGAAATGTTGAAGATAAACATGATTCAAATCTCTCGCAATAAATCATAATATTGATAAAGATAACAAACCAAGAAATCATACGGAAAAATTATAAATTAAACATCACAACAAAAACTAGTACTCACGACATACAAGATACGAAGAATTAGTTCATGATCCTTGAAACGACAAACAAAATTGAAAAGATCTTACAAGACATTGTTCGGAGTTTAAATTTAAGCGCAGAAATTTGTCCTTTAGTTGCCAAATCCGTTCAATATGTCGTCTCCTTCTTCTTCTCCAAAAACTCTTCTTTTCTTTTCTATTTTCTCTCTCTAAAAGTCACGCCCCCTTTGAAACTGCCGAAGTCCTCTTTTAATTGCCACGCTACAGTCCAAAAGGCTGAAAAGATGTGTCCTTTCAACAGGAAAACCGCAAGCCTCTTTTTATTATTTCAAAATGTTGTATTTTCGGTTCATAATATTCAATTTAAACCGCCTTGTTACGACCCGGTTATGACCAAACTGCTCCATTCTTTCCAGCAATATAATTCCAGCTTAAATTTGTCCATTCTTTCATGGATTTTTTTCGCACTTCTGCACAAATATGCTGCTCGTTTGCCGATAAACTGTCCACAATTACAGATATGAAATATATTAGTGAATTCATCGTTATATTTCGTATATTTTCTCAATATTTACTAAAATAAGGGAGGTAATAACTTCTTTTCGAGAAGTTATCAGAGAGATGTTTTGTTGTAGCTTTCGCATAGATGTATATAGTGAGAGAGAGAACTGTACTTCTTTTATTCTTTCGGACTTGTACTGGGCATAAGCCTCATTCTCTCTTTCTTTTCTTGTACTCATTGATGGACAGTTTTCATTTGGTTATATATACATATACAGATGCGTGTGATTGTGGACTTATGTGCTAGTTTTACTTCTTATCTCTTGATGGCCTAGTTGATCGTCCTTGCCGGTAGGATCGACGTCTTGCGGAGATGGCTAACTTGTGTGTTAGCATCACCGTAAGGCGGCGGTTCTGGGCATAAGATCCGGGAACTCTCCTGGTGCGGGAGAGGGATCTTACACCCCCTACCCGCCTCCAAGAGGGCCGGCGAGTGGGGAGGGGGGCCCTCTCCTACCCGCCCCCAAGGGGCGGGCGAGTAGGGAGGGGGGGACCTCCCCTACCCGCCCCCAAGGGGGCGGGCGAGTGGGGAGGGGGGACCTCCCCCACTCGCCCCCAAATGGGCGGGCGAGTGGGGAGGGGGGACCTCCCCGCCCTCCCCCAAGGGGGCGGGGGAGTGGGTAGGGGGGACCTCCCCCACCCGTCCCCAAGGGGGCAGGCGAGTGGAGATGGGGGACATCCCCCACTCGCCCCCAAGGGGGCCGACGAGTGGAGAGGGCTGCCCCCCGTGCCTCCTCTCTTTGGTTCAGACCCAAGGTCCGCTGCGTTACGGTCATCTGCTCTACCACGGCCTCATCTGCGTCGGGTCACACCGGCTTGGAAAATATGAGGGTTGTACACAATTACTATTTATAATAGTAATCATGAAAGACAAATCTAATTGTAGCCGATAAATTAGTCAGATTGAATTAACTAATATATTCTTCACACAAAATTTTAATTGTAAAATAGAATTTCAAGAGCAAGAATTCAAAGTTCTTTACTCTATGTTGAGTCGTGATCTTCAACAACATGAACATTGCATCAACATTAAACAAGCGTGATCTTTGAATTTTTAAAATTGACACGGTCTGGTGCAATTTTGTGGTTTTGCGATTTCAATTTTTAACTTTCAGCCCGACTTACTATATATTATACAGAAAGTAGTTCTCCTTGGTGTAACACGAAATTCCTCGGACCAGACCTCAGACTTCGAAGTCCCTCTTGCAAAAAAAAAAAACCAAATGAGTATACTTTTCCCCTCCGGTTTTTATTTTTGACCTCCCTCATTCATTCCGCCAAGTTTGATTTTGGTTCTAGTTAGAACCGATTGGAACCGGACCGAACCGCATAGAACCAGACCGAACCGTTAGTGGCCGGTTTGGTTTTGTTTTTTGTTGAACCGTAACCGGAACCGTTAACACGATGGTTCCAAAAATTATACCGGAACCGGAACCAGAACCAGAACCGGTCAAACCAAATACGGTTTTGGTTCTAATTTGAAGAACCGTTACCTTAGCGGTTCGGTTCACGGTTTTAGTATAACCGGAACCATGACAGCTCTACTTGTAGCACAGGTGAAAAAAATAATAATACTAACACCACCCTTCATAAAAAATATAAAAATTAACTATACAATAATTAAATTGATTGGATCTAAAAAAACAATAAATAATAAACTCAAATTGATTTTGAGTTTGATGACTATTAGATTTGACTGAGACTCTATTTGTGACGGTTGTGTTGTTTGCGCGGTGGCCATGTAGCACAGTGGTATAAACATAGTGGTGACGGTTTACTTTCACGACAGTCTATAGCTAGCCACACCTGCATGACCTCAACAATGTTTTAGCCTAAAATGAAGTTTTCGCAAAATAATTTCCGTAACCACACATATCAAAGCATTATCGGCGTTTAAACCTCATGCATGAGTTTTGAATAAACTCTAGATTTCGTTGTCTTTTTTATTTATAATCGTTCTTATGTAAAGATGTTTAACACATGATCATTTTAACATTACAAACAATCATTTATTAGCCATAGTACCAACAATTAAGGCTCTGTTTGGTGGGGAGAATTTTCTGTATGTGATTCGCATCATGTGCATGATGCATGAACTTTTTTTCCTGCAAAATTACAGTTGTAACATAAGTTACAGTTGTAAAAAAACTGTAAGAAAGTGGCTTTTTTAACGAATGTACAATTGTATTTTTGTTGTCAAAATAAGTGTAAAAATACAATTCATTACAACGGTAACCTTACATTACAACTGTAATTTTGTGGGAAAAAAGGTACACTTACCATGCTCATGGTGCGATTCACGTAGAAAAAATTCAGCCTTGTTTGGCGTGGTGTTTTTGCCTCGAAGTGTTTGGACAAACACACTACAATTATAGAATGTATGTTTGACCTGACAATGGTTATGACCACCACCAAGAAAAAAATGGTTTTGAACATAAAAAATGGATGAAATTCCTTTGGCGAGGTTGGACAGTCACGAACCACCACGTTCATGATCTCCACCATCACGCCAAACGGAGCCTAAGGCTACGTTTGACACGACTTATTTGCTCTATTGAGTTTGGTCAAAAACGCCATTATCATAGATTGTATATTTGGCAAGACAAAGGCTATGATCACTACTAAGAAAATAAACTAGTTTTGAGCATAAAATGCATGCATTTTTTTAGGTGAGGTTGTGCGTTCACGAACTACGGTTCATGACCATTGCGTTCACAACCTCCACTACCACGCCGAACGGAGCCTAAGTCGATTGCTAACATTAACAATGTGACTGTTCTGCGTCCCACAACCCCTGCCGTTTGCATTGAAAGTTCCTATGTGCTCAAATTAAAAAATAAATGGGAGGATTGTAAAGAAGGCTTAGCTATATAGGTGTGGTGCATAAATTAAAAAAATAAAATTAAAGTACAAACAGTGTGCATTGGGCTCGCGCATTGGGCTCGCACAGGAGGTGACAACGTGTGTTTGGGATGACTTATATATGGTCTTACATTGCATCTTTATTTTGACGCACTTTTATTTCTCTCTTTATTTTGGCGCACTTTTATTTCTCTCCATGGGGAGCACTCGCCTCCTTACATGGGGAAGTACTCGTCTCCCCCGTGGTGAGTACCCGCCATGCCATATGAGCGGGCAAACCGTATCCTCATAAGCTGCCTGCGGGCAAGTCCTCAACATCTATAAATAGGCATGAGCAGCGGTTGAAAAGGGATCAGAGAAACCTGAGCCAAGAGCCCCCGGTACTCGTATAACCCAGAAGAGGCTCCTGCGAGTATCTTCCACGGGTCAAACGACACATCTCCTAGAAATCTCGCACATCCACATGTCGCATCTTACTATGTACTCGCCCAATCACTCGTGATTCCGAGTAACCAACCATCTGCAACACCCCTACCCTCTCGTGATCTTAGTTGTGTGGAGCTAGGGAATTTTTGGCATCAACATCCTTGAAAAATAAATCTCATGTATCAAAAATCACCCATCAAAGTTATAAAAGATTAATTTATGAATATGATTAGTCATGAAATTGCAAAATGTGATAGTTATGTCTTTATTTCATTTAGGGTCCGTTCGTTTCACAGACATTGATATTGAAGTATTGGCTTTCGATCTAATATCATACACATGGGAAATGACATTGAGTTTAAATCAAATTCTTTTGTTCGTTGTATGATGATTTTCTTTCGTAGGAATTGATATTCAGTACTTTTTACTGTTCGTTTGCAAAAAGACTTTCTTTCATAGGAATTGACATTGATCAATGTTGAGCTTCTAAGCTTCTTCATGCAAATTATCATAAGCAATAGCGCGTTTTTTAGCCAGGCACGCGTTTTTTTAGGCAGATGCGCGACTTTTTCGCCCGGGCGCGATTTTTTCACCCGGGCGCGATTTTTTCACCTGTGCGCGCTTTTTTCGCCAGGGTGCGATTTTTTCGCCCGGGTGCATTTTTTTTCACCCGGGAGCGATTTTTATCCCGATCGCGATTTTTTCGCCTGGATGGGATTTTTTTCGCTCGGCCGCATTTTTTTTGCTCGGACACGATTTTTTCACCTGGGCGCGTTTTTTTCGCCCGTACGCATTTTTTTCGCCCGGGCGCGAAAAAAAACACCACCCAAGCGAAAAAGGCGCGATTTTTCGCGAAAAAATAGTGTCCGGGCAAAAAAAAACACGGTCGGGAGAATAAGGCCCAATTTTTCGCGAAAAAAAATCTGCCCTGATGAAAAAAAACGCGCCCGGGCGAAAAAATCGCGCCCTGGCAAAACAATGCGCCCGGGGGACAAAAACACGTCTGGGAGAAAAAAGCGCGCCAAGGAGAAAAAATTGCGTCCGGGCAAAAAAAATTGCGTCCGGGCAAAAAAAAATGCGCCCGGGCGAAAAAAAAACCCGCCCGGGCAAAAAATCCCACCCGCGCGAAAAAAACGCGCCCGGGCGAAAAAATCGCGCCCGGGCGAAAAAATCGCGCCCGGGTGAATAAATCACGCCCGGGCGAAAAAAGCGTGTCCAGGCGAAAAAATGCGTCAGGGCGAAAAAAACCCGCCCGGGCGAAAAAATCCCGCCCTGGCGAAAAAAACGCGCCCGGCGAAAAAACGCCCCTGGACGAAAAATCACGCTCGGGCAAAAAAATCGCGTAAGGGGTGAAAAATCGTGTTCGGCCGGAAAATCGCATCCGGACGAAAAAATTGTGTCCGGGCAAAAAAATTGAGTTCAGGCGAAATTTTCGCGTTATCGCAAAAAAATCACGTATGGAGCTAAAAAATAGCGCACTGGCAAAAAAGACGCATTCGGGCAAAAATTTTTTGATATTCTTTTGGAAAGTCAGAGTTGGTAATCTCAATTTCCGCCTCTGGAGATAAACATTGGATCGATAGGTTTTTAGGTTAGAGTGAATATCGTCGACTTTCCACCAGAAAGCAAATTCCACTATACAATTGTTGGTACGAACAACATAAATGACTTTCATATTCTCGAAGTTAATACTTCAATACCAATGTCTGTGAAATAAACGGACCCAGGTTTTTCTATGTAATTAAAAATGCATGTTGCTTTTTAGCATTTGGGAGTAAAGATCGTCCAAACTTCCCATGTTGGTTAGGAGGATGTCAATCGCGCGAAAATCTAAATTTACAAATAAACATCAAAAACATAATCGTGGTTTTTTCAATCCACCGCGCAACATGTGGCGAATAAAGCATTGGTCTACGAATATAATTACAGAGGACCGATCATCCAAAATTAGTCAAAGACATACATGTGAGGTACTAGTTGGGGAAACTTTTTTGCTATCAAAATGCATTTTTAGGTATTGATTTTTTTTAAAATTTAGAATATTAATGAGAGAATTTTTACAATCATTTTAAAATTTTATTTGTCTATAATTATTTAAAAAAAAAAATTCGATAGGACTTAATAAAGTCCGACCGAAAATGATATTACACATATTTCTCATTTTTTATCAAATGTTTTTAAAAAATAATTAGATTTAATTAAAAAATAATTAAATTATGGACAATAGTAAGAATCTTAAAATGACTGTAAGAATTCATCATTAATATTTCAAAATTATTAAAAAAAAAGATATTTTTTGACACCTAAAAATACATTTTAATAAGCTGCGAGTGCCGAACTTTTTCCAAACACGGAAGGCAAAAATGGTCAGCGTTTCTTCAAAGACGCAACGCAAGATGGTCAGCAATTGGGCAATGGCGTGCAGATATATTAGGGCACGAGGTTTTTTATAAAATAAAATAAAATAAAATAAACTAAAGATTAACAAATAACAAGAATAAATTGATATATTTTTGTCAGTTGCGATTGGGGAGCTGCTCAATTCACATCCGATTTTAAGGGTATTTTTTTTCGGCGGTGAATCATCGTTTTCTCTGGCGGCGAAGTCAGTTAAGGCAGCTCGAAATAAACCCAGGTGTACCGGCGTGGCGAGGGACGTTTCTCTCGGTCGAAGACCTTGATGGAGATCTCATATGCGACGGAAAGCACCTCATGCGCGTCGTCGGCGCCCTCCGGGGATCGTCCGGTGAAGGTTTTGCCTCTGGTACATCCATCGCCGTCTCGGGCGCCGTCGGCGCCGTTTCTCGGCCTATGGTTTTCGAGAGTTCGAGGGATGTCGGGCATCGAGTGGATGGAGCTCTTCCTTCCCTGCATTCGGTGGATTCGGACTTACAAGTGGAGGGAATATCTCCAGGCCGATCTCATGGCCGGGGTCACCGTCGGCATCATGCTCGTCCCACAGGTGCGCCCTTCTCTTTTTTTTTTCCCTTGAACTCTTTACAAACGTTAAGTTAATGGGCTCACTTGGAAACTATATATATGCTAAATTCCTTTCTTTAATTCACTGAGTTGAAATTGTTCAAAAGAGATTTACCTTACCAAGAATTAGCATTTAACCAAGATGAGGCGCCATATTTAGGAGGATGATGATGGATGCATCAAGATAAAATCATGGAATCTAAGACATAAGTCAAACTTTGAAGAACTCATCTTTAGCTCAAATGCCAAGTTCTAAAAAGTTTGAGCATAAAAGTGTTAAACCACCACACCCATTTTCATTCCAAAACTGGGTCAAGGATTGGAGAGGCGGGGCCTATTATATGCACGAATGAACCGTCTGGGTAGGCGACGTGCGACTAATCTTGGCATGCCTTTTTTTGGTTCATGCTGGAACGTCCAACAAAAAGCCTGTCAAGAGAGGTAAGATTCTCATTACATTAAAACATGAATAGCACCTTCACTTAAAGAGGAGGGACATGCTACAAGATGGATACAACTGATGAGAGAGTAATACATAATATACTAACTTATTTATTTCAATACTCCCCATCCAGCTGGAGTAGGTTAGGGGATAACATATTTGAACTGCCCATCTTGTTCCTGATGATGCAAATCTGATTCTATGATAGAGCCGAAGATATCAACAATGGATTCTTTGTCACGACAAAAATAACGCCATTCAAGAGCTTCTCATGAACATAGACAATCAATCTCAGTGTGTTTGGTAATGCTAATGAAAGATTGGGTTGGATGTGATGTACATAGCCGCCTTTGTTATCACATTACAATTGCATTGGTTTCTGAACATCATCCTCTAATTCTTTGAACATCCATCTCACGAAAACTAGTTCTCTAATAGTCCGAGCCATGACTTTGTATTTGAACTCTGCACTAGGGTACACAACAAGCGTTGCTTCTTGCTTTTCCACAATGTCATGTTTCCTCCAACAAAAATACAAAACCTGGTAGTAGAACTCCTATCAAATGAAGAGCTTGCTTAATCCACATTTGAAACTCCCTCAACTCCAAAATGTCCTATCTTCTTGTATAATAAGTAAACACCATGGGTTCCTTTCAAGTATCTGAGGATCCGTACCACTGGATTTATATGTGCTGTTTTAGGATAGCTTACAAACATGTTACGCTGATGGGAATAACAATATTTGGGCGAGTTATAGTTGAGGTACTCAATTTTCCGACAAGTCTTTATATCGAATTGCATCGAGATATAGATGACCTATTTCTTAATCTTTCATCAATTTTAAATCAAGTCCATAGGATTTTCTACTGGTATACACCCCAAGTCCCAACATACTTGCTTCACTTAGTTAGTCCAAAGTATTTTCTTTCCAGAAGATACAACCCCTTTGAATTCCTTGCAATCTCCATTCTAAAAAAATATTTTAACTTTCCTAAGTTTTTTGTCCGAAAATGAGTGTTCAAGTTCAATTTTAAATTAAGTCCATAGGATTTTCTACTGGTATACACCCCAAGTCCCTACATACTTGCTTCACTTAGTTAGTCCAAGGTATATTTTCTTTCCAGAAGACACAAACCCTTTGAACTGTTAAAAATTCCAGCTCTGATATCTTGTGATAGATTTCAGCTCAAATATCAAAGTAAAATTTCTTAGAAGCGGGAATCAGGCGCAGGAACACTACAACCATTCCAAGTTAAGTAACCAGCAACAATAGAAAGACAAGAATCTTGTATTAATCCATTTCCTTCACAATCGAGACATACATGACGAGACATGATTTATCAGAATACAAGATGGAGAGAAAAAATAGACAAACAAGCAACTGACGATCAGCAACAAGTGAGACCGCCAGAGACCGCTGAAACAGTCAGACTGCATGACAACCACTGAGACTGCGCGAACAATACAGGTCGTCAACCTGCTATCTGCCAGACCGCCACCTCAGACCGCACGAACTGCTGACTTATTGAACTGCTGAGAAAACAACATGTCCGCACTTCTTGATCGCCTGACCGCAAGATCGCATAATCACAGAAGCTGCCCGCGAACAGAGAACAGAACTGCAAAAGTCTGGCTGCAACTCTAGATCGCTTGACCGCAAGGTTGCCTGACCGCTGAGCTTGCTGCGAACAACCCAAGAACTACGACATAGTCCGCACAGAAGAAGACTGCTGACGAACTGGTTATTCAAAGATAGGAAGAACACCAAGGAAGAAGATCGCTGACTGCTGACAGTTCTCGTTATTAATGACGGGCCCTGCATATCTATTTATAGGCAGACAGACAGATGTCGTCACCGCCCCAAGAGAGATACAGTAACCGCCCCAACCTGACCGCACAAGGGGAGATCGCGTGATCACAAGATGAAACCTACTTGAGCCTTAGCCAATACAACGACTAGATCGCTAGAGGGAGTCCGCTGAGACCGCGTGGTCTCAGCGATCACTGCAGTCTGACTTCCTCAGACCGCCCAACACACTTCTACTTCCACTTCAAAAATTTAACACTCCCCCTTGAAGTGGGAAGTGGAAGTCAGCCCAAGCAAACTCTGTAACCGACCAAAAGGTCCCTTCGACAATGGCTTTGTGAAGATGTCCGCGACATTGTCCTCGCTCTGCACATATTCAACCATCAAAGATCCCTCCTGCACCTTCTCCCGAACGAAGTGATGCTCGATCTCGATGCGCTTGGTCTGCGCGTGACAAACTGGATTATTAACTAGTTTAAGTGCACTCTCATTGTCACCGCGAAGCAGAGTAGGACCTCGCACCTCCTCATGGATGTATTCCACTAGCCTCCTAAGCCAGATGGCTTCCTGAGCTGCCAAGGCCGAAGCCTTGTATTCCGCTTCCGTAGTGGAGACAGACATCAGATCTTGCTTCTTGCTGCACCACGAGATAGCTGCGGAGCCAGTTATAAAGACATAATCAGAAGTCGATTTCCGATCATTTGAATCTCCTCCATAATCAACATCTGTGTAACCATGCAGACAGAAGCTCGAGTCCCTCCCATAAAGGAGACCCATATCAGCAGTGGACTTCACATACTTTAGAATGCTCCTTGCCGCCACTAGATGAGGTTTCCGCGGCTCCGCCATATACCGACTTACTCGACCCACAACATAAGCAATATCCGGCCTCGTAATCGTCAGATAAATCAGACTTCCAACCAAAGCCCGGAACACCAAGGGATCAGATAGAACCCTTCCCTCATCCCGCCGAAGCTTCAAACCAACCTCCAGTGGAGTAGAGTTACTCTTCTGCATAGCCCTTTTGGGAATCGAGCACACCGCTCTCTTTCCTATCCACCTAAAGACCAAGGAAATGGTGGAGCTCACCCAAATCCTTTATCTCAAATCTGATAGCTAGCTCAGCCCGGAGCCTAGCTACCTTCTCTTGAGAGTTCCCCGTGACATTCATGTCATCCACGTACAACAACACTAAGACTTGCAGCTCCCCCGTCTTCTTTACAAACAGTCTTGAATCAGAATCCGAAGTAAAATATCTGCAGAATTGGAGGTATTCTGCGATCTTCACATACCACGCCCGATGCGCTTGCTTCAAGCCGTAAAGAGCCTTCTTGAGCTTGCAGACATGTCCTGGATGAATTTCAGAAACATAGCCAGGTGGTTGCACCATGAATATATCCTTGTCAATCTCGCCGTAAAGGAAAACATTCTTCACGTTGAGTTGCCAAATCTTCCATCCTTGGCAAGCTGCCAATGCTATCACTACCCGAACCGAAGTCATCTTGGCAACAGGACTAAACGTCTCTTGGTAGTCTTCGCCGTATTGTTGAGAGAACCCTCGAGCTACAAGGCGAGCCTTGTACCGCTCAATGCTGCCGTCAACCTTCTTCTTCAGCTTGTAAACCCATTCGCACGTCACAGGAGTGATGTCATCAACCTTGGGCATAAGATCCCAGGTCTCATTCTTCCTGAGGGCAGCCATCTCGTCATCCATGACATCTTCCCACTCTTTGATTCCAGTGGCGTTTTCAAAGCAAAACGGCTCTCGCTCATCCAAGGGGCTAGCAAAGAAACATGAGACGAAGCTCACCAAGTTTCCCCCTGTATACCGAGCTGGTGGAATAATAGTCCTCTTGGACCTCCGCAGGGCTTTACCCCGATCCACCTCTTCTGCTGCTTCTTCTGGACTAGCTCTCATTCCGGGCACATTTGGATCATCGCTCCCCCTGCTTCCAGAACCTGTAGCACTTGTCCCAGAGCTACAACCAACTAGAGCACCTAGTGAAACAGACAACTCCACCAGAACTTCTTTAGCAGCTTCTCCTTGCCCTCCATCTGACCTGCTCTCTTGTAGCTCCACAGATGAGCTACCTTGGTATGACGTCAGCTCGTCGAATACCACATCCCTTGAGACCACATACCTTCGTGTCTCGGGATCCACGCATCTCTAACCCTTCTTCCGGTCATCACAACCAACAAACACTAGCTTCTTTGCTTTCGCACCTAGCTTCGTTCTAAGGGCATCATGAACATGCACATAGTAGGTAGATCCGAAAACTCGAAAGTGTTCCACACTTGGCTTCTCCTTGAACATCAACTCATGTGGAGTCTTCATGTTGATAGGACTGAGAGACATCCAAATGATGACGTAAGTTGCACAAGACATTCCCTCCGCCCAGAAGGACCTAGGAATGCTTTTAGCATGAAGCCAACACTTGCAGGTCCCCGTCAGATGATGGATCTTCCTCTCTGCAACTCCATTCTGTTGTGGAGTATATGCACAAGAGAGCTCCCTCCGGATGTCATGCTTCCTGCAGAAGTTGAAAAACTCACTTGAGGTGAACTCCCCTCCATTGTCAGTTCTCAACTTCTTGATCCGCAAGCCAAGCCGGCCTTCCACAAGCTCCTTGAATTCCACAAACTTCCCGAATGCCTCAGACTTCTCCTTCACAAAATATACCTAGGTATACCTAGTGAAATCATCAATCAAGACCAGCATATACCTGCTACCTCCAAGACTGGCAGTTGCGGTGGGTCCAAACAAATCACCATGAATACACCCCAACAATGCTTTGCATATGGTTTGTGACTTGTCAAATGGAAGACGTTGAGCCTTACCAAACTAACATCCAGCACAAACGTGACCATCACCAAAGGATGATAGACTAGGCAAGCCATTGACCAGGCCTCTTGCCGCCATAACCTTCAGCTTATCTATACTAACATGCCCAAACCTCTCGTGCCAGATAACATCACTGTCATTTGCTCTCATCTTATCAACATAGGAACTTGTTGATAACACAAACAAGTCCTTCACCCTCCTTCCTACATGAGTGACTTCAGCGTTCACTCTTGACACATTTTAGAGAAACTTCTGTTGGGTCGAACAGAACGTGATACCCCGCATCTACAACATTAGTCACAGAGAAGAGGTTCTTCATACCCGGCACATGATATACACTCCTCAAGGTGAGTGGACCTCTATCACTGCCTAAAGAAACGACACCCTCCTTCTCGACTGCATGAACAATATCATCAGCTAAAATAATAGCATCATTACCTGAGTATGCCTGCAGAGAAGAGAATTTTGACTCATCCCCGATGAGGTGATGACCACACCCTGAGTCTACAATCCAGCCATCTTCGTAGTTGATGGAAGCCAAAGCACGAACACAAGTGCCCGTCATGAAGGCACCTCCACCCCAACTACATTCACCATTGGAACCAACCACCTCCTTTCCTGCAGCAAGCCTTGGCTGAAGATTAACTCCGCAGTCCCTTTTGAAGTGACCAGACTTATTGCACCTGAAGCACCTTGACCCTTCCTTCTTCTTCCCATCAAGCTTAGGAGCATAGCTCTTTTCCTGCTGATATGAAGTAGATGGACCATCACCTCCAGGTGACTTCTTCTTCTTGTCCCATCTCTTCTTCTTACCAGAATAAAGAACCTCACTTTCCCCCCCGGAGACAGATATCCCCGCCATCTGCTTAGCTAAGCTCTCCTGCGAAGCAAGAAAGTTTTCCAGCTCTAGCAACGACGACTGATTGACCCAGCCTTGCACAAAAGTAACAAATGCCACATACTCCCTCTGCAAGCCGCGGATTATGTGCCTCTTCAGCTTTGCTTCTGAGATAGGTTCTTCCGGGTCCAATGCCGATATATCAGCACAAATGTTTTAAATCTTCAAGAAGAAGGATGAGATAGACAAGTCTCTTTGAGTTTTTTTTCGCCAACTCATTCTCAAGAAATTGTAGCCGCATTACATTCTTCTTATTGAACAAGCCATCCAAGGCTGTCCAAATCTCAGCAGCAGACCGACATCCAATGATGTGGTCAGAGCTCAGGAATGATAGCACACTTGAGAGTGAACTCTACCTTAGCATTTGTTCTCTTCCAAGCCTTCACCTGCTCAGCATTCCCTTCAGGAGCTACCACTGGTTGTCTTGCTTCTCCACCGACTACCCCCCATAAATCCTCGCCAAGAAGATAGCTCTCCATGCAAGACTTCCACTTCTTAAAGTTAGTCTGCGTAAGGAGCTCAATACCAAGACCTCTTGCATAACCTCCTTCCATTGCTATACCACTGGTTAACTTGAACTTCCAGAAATCTCAAGCAAGATACTGAGGTTGATCACTGCTCAAGCCTTCTGTCCCTCTGATACCATGTTAAAAATTATAGCTATGATATCTTGTGATAGATTTCAGCTCGGATACCAAAGTAAAATTTCTTAGAACCGGGAATCAGGCGCAAGAACACTACAACCATTCCAAGTTAAGTAACCAACAATAATGGAAAGACAAGAATCTTGTATTAATCTATCTCCTTCACAATTTGAGACATACATGACGAGACACGATTTATCAGAATACAAGATGGAGAGAAAACAGAGACAAACAAGCAACTGACGATCAACAACAAGTGAGACCGCCAGAGACCGCTGAAACAGTCAGACCGCACGACAACCACTGAGACCGCGCGAACAACACAGGTCGTCAACCTGCTATCTGCCAGACCGCCACCTCAGACCGCACGAACTGCTGATAAAACAACCTGTCCGCACTTCTTGATCGCCTGACCGCAAGATCGCATAATCACAGAAGCTGCCCGCGAATAGAGAACAGAACTGCAAAAGCTTTCGCCTGACCGCAACTCTAGATCGTCTGACCGCAAGGTCGCCTGACTGCTGAGCTTGCTGCGAATAGCCCAAGAACTACAACACAGTCCGCACAGAAGAAGACCGTTGGCGAATTGGTTATTCAAAGCTGGGAAGAACACCGAGGAAGAAGATAGCTGACTGATGGCCGCTGACAGTTCTCGTTATTAATGACGGGTCCTGCACCTCTATTTATAGGCAGACAGACAGATGCTGTCACCGCCCCAAGAGAGATACAGTAACCGCCCCAACCTGACTGCACATGGGGAGATCGCGCGTTCACATGATGAAACCTGCTTGAGCCTTAGCCAATACAACGCACTAGATCGCTAGAGGGAGTCCGCTGAGACTGCGCGGTCTCAGCGATCACTGCGGTCTGACTTCCTCAGACCGCCCAACACACTTCTACTTCCACTTCAAAAATTTAACATGAACTTCTTGCAACCTCCATTCTAAGAATTTTTTTTTAACTTTCCCAAGTTATTTGTCCGAAAATGAGTGTTCAAGATCTATATAATTTCCTTATTATAATTCCATGTAATTACAATGTCACCTCCTCAAACAACCAATAAAATGCTACTTGATGCTGCGTGCTTATAGAATACCGGAGAGTTTACCTGACATCACGACATACCAAACTATGAGTGTGTAAAAACGAATTTGCCAAACCATGCTTGAGATGATTGTTTCAGCCCATGCAAAGACTTTTTTAATTTACACAGTAACTCTCCCATGAGCAACAAGAGGGTGCTCCATATAAATTTCTTTAGTTAGGTCTCCTTGTAAGAACCCATTGGAAATGTCTAATTGGAAAACAATAACTCTTTGTTTGTATCCATGGATAGAAGCAATCTAATAATTGTCATTTTTGCAACATGGTAAAATGTATCCTCATAATCAACTCCATATGTTTGGCTATATCCCTTAGCCGCAAGTTGAGCTTTATACTGAGTAATTGACCTATCCAATTTTTTTTTGTTATTGACATATACCTATCTACAACCGACTATAGTCTTGTTTGGAGGTAATGAGATTTACTCCTAGTCCCAAGTGACATTTCTTTCCAATGCATCCATCCCTTCATAGTTCACGCATAACTCTTTTCCATTAAAGCTTAAGGTCTCAGATAGTTTGCTAGAAATGCGTGGGATGATAGTGTGGAGACAAATGCATGAAACATGCGTGATATAGATTCTTAAGAAATATAAATAACAATATAATATCGAAGATTAGGTCAATGATGATGTTTATTTTTCCATAGGGCGGTTGGAAGGTCAAGATCATCGGATTGGAGCAACTTGTTGGAGGGACTAAATCATTTGGATAACTCGCTAAAGCCGAATTAGGAACTGTCATACGACACTAAAAAGTGTTGATAATATGAGGTCTCTCATGAGTAGATATAGGACATTTATTGTGCTTGTCACAAACTATGTTCTTAGTAATGACATGCTTCTCCACAATCATACTGGTATGGAAAACAATGGGTTTATATGGAAGTTCATTGAGGTCAGTTTCTAGTTGAGATAAAGAAGAAAATAGCATGGCTTCTAAGAAAGTAACATTCCAACACATAAAAATCCTTTCAATTGAGAACTATAACACTTGTACCTTTTTCGGGACCTAGAGTATCTTAAGAATATTCATTTAATGTCTCCAAGATCTAGCTTACTCTCTCCCGGACCGAATTTGTGAACAAAACATATGCTTCAAAAGTTTTTTGGGGTAATAGGGAATGTTGGCTTCTTAGGAAACATAATTTGATGGGTTGTTTATGTCCCAAGATGATGGACGACATTCAGTTAATCATTATAAGCCAAAATTTGATGGGTGCTTCCAAAGTTTTTTTGGGTGTTTATGTTCTCTTGTCTCTTTTTTATTGTTGTCTTGAAGCTTTTGTTCTTCTCTTGTTTCCCCTGCCACTACTGACTCCAAACAAAGCTGATCCATGGCTTGACATCATAAAACAAATCTGATGGTATATATATCATATTTGTCTTTTGTAATCATTATTGAACCAAATTCGTCTGCTCAAATAGAGTTCTTTCTTGGTGCATTTAGTCAATTTATGGTAGATTAGCAGTTTCATTTTCTTTTGGTATTTATTCAGTTCATGAATAATATTTTATTTATTTTGTATATATCATGAGAAATGCAGGCGATGTCGTATGCCAAGTTAGCAGGACTTCATCCAATTTATGGACTTTGTGAGTAGTCTTCTTGATAGTGCTCTCAGTAGAAGTTTCTTCGTATGAACATTGTTACATTTTTTTACACTGATGAATGTTATTGCCAAACAGATTCTAGCTTTGTTCCAATCTTTGTGTATTCTATATTTGGTTCATCACGTCAACTTGCGATTGGTCCGGTGGCTTTAGTATCACTATTGGTCTCCAATGTCCTGGGCAAAATTGTAGATTCTAATAATGAGCTATACACAGAACTCGCAATACTATTGGCCTTCATGGTTGGCATATTGGAAACTCTCATGGGATTATTTAGGTATTCAATATTTTCTACCAAATCTTACATTTTAGGTGTCACACCATTTTTTATTTTAGAGCTGAGCTTATTATGTACCCGTGCATGTATGCTATGCATAATGCAGGTTTATCCCGATAGCAAACACACAAATTTCATGATGAGAACTCAGACATAAAATTAAATAATGTCAGTTTTCATGATAATGCTACTTATACGTGTAATGTGACTTCTTCTCTTCTTTGTTGATGTTAAAGCCTGTAATGTGACTTCTTCTCTTCTTTGTTGATGTTAAAGCCTGTTGAAAGTCTAAGAGCTTAAAGCCCATCTAAGAGGCCCATCGTAAATTCCCCTCTTATTGTATTTAGTCTCATATCACCAAATGTAATTTTTTATTCCTCCTCTAATCTATATAGAGAGGGGTGCTCTCATGTAATAACCTAGATATTTTGGAATAATAAAATATCTTTATTTTAAGTTCTCACATGGTATCAGAGTGAAAACCGAATCCTCTCGTAATTTCTTTCACTTGAATATTCCCGGTCTTACACCAAATCATTTTCAATTTTGCGTAATAGTCCCGACCACACAAGAAAGATCTCTCGTGTAAATTCTCCCGGCCACGCCCGAACTCTCTCTGAGTTATAGTAATCGTCTTGGCCTCATGCGACCTCGACTCTTTTTCGAGTATGTTATGGTCCCTTATTATATTATTTATTTCTAAATAATTGCTTTCATATCGCATTCCTATTTCGTCGTTTATGTCCAAGTCTGTCGTTATTTCCTTTGTCGTTCTTTCCTTTTTGTGTTGATTGTAAGTCTACTTAAGGGACCCCTTGAGTCTTGTATTGACATATGCAAGAAATAAAGTCTGTTTTTTTTAATTGTGAGATATTGGTAGCTCTCTCCTCCAACGAGCAAGCCCTGCTTAGGCAGCCGCGGTTCCGGCTCCACGACATCCTCCTTCGCCGTTGTCATCTTTGCCTCCGACTAGGCCCATAACAACTTGGTATCAGAGCCACCGGTCTTTTCCCCCACGAGCCATCATCGTCTCTTTTTCCTTCAAGCCCTTCCGCCACTGTTCGATCAACCACAGAGCCGCCCCTCTCTGCCTTTCCACCAGCGGCGTCCACAGAAATCGTGGCCCTCCGCAACAACAAACAAAAGCGTCGCTAGTCCTCGAGAACTTCCCGTTGAAGCCCTGCCGACGTTGTTGTTCGTCCCAGGAGCTTCGAAGCAAGTCTCCATCATCGAGTAGACGCCCTGCAGACGCCGTCGTTCGTCCCCGCAACTTGAAAGCTCGTCTACCTCATCGATTTCGTCGTCGATTAGAGCCGCGCCCCTCCAATCAACGAAGGCACCGACGCGCAAACCTCTGGATCGTCGTCGTTCATGGCCTGCACGCCGGCTCGTCTTTCATCTACTGCCGCATGCCTGATCGACGCACAAAGTTACACGACGGAGACGCCGAAACAACCACACACTTGGATCCTGCCGTTTTTTCCATTCAAAACCCACTCCTTCCTGATTCGAGCCACGATTCAGGGACCATCATAATTCTTTCCAACAGAACACGGTGCACCACGAGAAATTATTAATTTCCTGGTCACCAAATATTTTAACATCAAGACCGATTGGGCTTATTTAAGTCACTAGAGATTGCTCAATCTCGAAACCACAACATCCTTGGAGACTCTTTTGTACCAACATAGGGAACGCCGCGGGTCACGTGGCACACCAAATTCCCGTTTGACCATGCCACTCATTCATCTGAACTCAAACCGACCCGTAACTTGCTCAATAACCTCTGCGCAACATAACATGGGCGACTCATCAGATCATCTCAACCAACTTTTGATCATGGTGCAAACCTTCATGGCGCAAGAAACTGTCGTTGCGAAACGTCATCAAGAGGCCATTACTGCACACTCCAAGCGCCTCGATGATCTATCCACCGCTCCCGCACACGAGCATGCTTGCAGCAGTCAGGCATTGCAACCACCAACGACCCATGTACGCCCCGAGGTTGTTCCCCCACCGCGCTACATATGGTTGGATTTCCCAACATACGATGGGGAGACAGACCCCTCAGGTTAGCTCACCAGGTGCGAGCTATTCTTTGACCACCAACACATTCAGGCCGCTGAGCGGCTACCCCTGGCCTCCTTCCATCTTCTCGACTCTGCTCTACTTTGGGCCACTCGTCTCCTCATCGATCAACCAAGACTAACGTGGGAAAATTTCAAACGCTTATGCAACCTACGCTTCGGCCCTCCCATCCGCAGTAATCCTCTTGGTTCCCTCACGACAGTGCATCAGACAGGATCCATGGATGATTTTCTGGACTAGTTTCATCTTGTCCTGGCACAGGTCATGCTCTCTCCAGATATGCAGGTTGCCATCTTCACCGCCGGACTTCGCGATCGCCTGCGAATTGATGTCGAATTTGAAGATCCTCCAGACTAGTGACTGCTATGAGTCTGGCCAGGCTATGTGACCGTCGCCTCCAACTGGTGCTGGAGGCCTATCCGCCCACCGACATAGGCATTCAGTAAGGCCGTACCGAGGGTCATCAACCCCACCAGTTCGTCGACTATCTCGGGCCGGTATGATGGAACGACGCGCGCAGTACACTCGCGGCCACAGATGCAATCGACTTTTCTATCTACACGTTGCTGACTTTGACGGTGAAGGCGTCAGATGAGGCAACCATCGCGTCGA